>CM070510.1:66046375-66646375 GCA_036346375.1 Guadua angustifolia | reverse complement strand
ATGATTCAAGGTCGATAAGGCCCTTGATCCCTGACACGCCATCACTTGGCGATACGAGTACGGGGATCATGGAGTAATGCAGCGCACGCGACGGATCGGAATCTGCTACCACCGGCTATCAATGTGCATGAAGGCCACGATCCGAGGATTACTCCCGACGCTGCAAGTAGAATGGGTATAAGATCAAGCTTTGTAAACACTTAGGGACTAAGAACAACCCAAAGACGCACACACACTCGAAGTTCAAGTCTAGACTTAGCATTGTCAAGATTGAGTCAGAATCCTCTTTGTACTCACAAATAGCGTGAATCACCACCGCAAGGTGACCGGAATAGAGCTATTACCTTCTCGGGCTCGAACCAGATAATCCTCGGCCTCGTCCGTTGTCTCCTAGCTCCGACCATAAACCTCCTCGACCTCATTCCTCTGCTCGAGCAAAGCGCAGTTGTGGTCCCATTTCTCACTGACCCCTACCTCATTTTCTGCGGTTGGCGATCCCGATCGTCGACAGTACCCTAGGGCAACCCTCAAATTATGCATAGAGCAACGCATTTTTCCCGCTTAAAGCGAAAGGATAGCGTCGTTCCCTATAAATATGGAACCAGGAGCATCTGAGACGGTTTTCTGCGCACTGTGCTCATTTGCTCCCTCCTCTTCTTTTTGTTCGGTGCTCCCCTCGCGAAATCCACCGCTAGGGTTAGCATCCTTCATCTTCTTAATCCAACACGATCGCAAGGTAACTCCATCCGCAAAATGTCTTCTCCATCTCCCAGGGATGTTTCCTCATCCGCGTCGGCCAAGGATTGGGCCGTCTCCGTGACAACGGAGAAGCGGTTGGAGGAACTAGTTCGCGCTGGCATTTTTCCCCCATTGATCTTGCTTTCTGCTCGTCCTGCCGCCGGTGAGTCTTGTCCTACTCCTTGCTCTGAAGAGGTGGTTGTCTTTGAATCTTTCTTTTTGCGCGGTTTTGGCCTTCCCGCTTGCCCCTTCTTTCGAGGTCTTCTTGAATTTTATGGAATTGAATTGACACATCTCAATCCCAATTTCATCTTTCAGATTGCCATTTTTGTTCACCTTTGCGAGGCATTTCTTGGCGTCCGCCCACATTTCAATCTTTTTCGCCACCTTTTCCTCCTTAAGCCTTTCCCCAGCAAAAAATCCCCCAAAACAGTTGGAGGTGCCGGTTTCCAGCTAAGGGATGGCTTGAAGAAAGCTTACTTGGACATCCCTTTCAGAACTTCCAACAAAGGCTGGCACCGGGAGTGGTTTTATTGCTCCAATCCCAAACCTTCTTTGCCTGCTTTTTCCGGAGCACCTCCCAAACCATCGATCAATTGGACCTCGCTTCCCACGGGTGAAGGGATGGATCAAGTGGTAGACCTTTTGTGCATGATCGCTGATTTGAAGAAGGACAGACTTACTGGGGTAGTCGTCGTCCTCAATTTTGGCTCACGCCGAGTTCAGCCTCTTAAGGAACAGGTTCATCTTGGGTATGCGCATGAAGGACCAAGCGATCCTACCCGGGAGGTACCTGAGCCAATTCCAAGAGAGGAACTTCTGGGTCGTGTGGCCGACTTGTTCGCTCCAGGCATTCGGATCAACAACGAGGGATGCCCAAGGCCCTTCAAGAAATCAAACCCGCCACCTCCGGTAAGATGCCTTCTCATTCCCTGAAACTACACCATCTGCACCTGCAGGATCGCGATGCCTTCTTCTCTGATGCGCCACTGCCCGAGTTTCCAGTGCACAAAAGCGCCAAGCGAAGTCGGCCTGCCTGCTCCTCATCCCCGAATCCCATCGCCAAGAAGAGTAAGGCGACCAAAGCTGAAGACCCCCCCGGCCAAGGGAAAACGTCCAGTCGTCCGGATGTCCAAGGAGGAGAGGAAAAAAGCGGCCGCAAACGTGCGCCCGACTTGAGGCCCAAAGGTTCGGGAGTCGGCAGCAGCGTGTCTCTCTACTTCGTCATCTTCAAGTCTGGCCGAGACCCCAGTGGCCCCGGAGCCCCCGGCCCGACATTCGGCTGGCAGCATGCCTCCGCCTCCACGCCCGACTGAGGACCCTTTGTCCTCCATTCCAGATGTTTAAACTGGTTCTTCTGGTGGTACCCCTGCCCGGAGGAACTCATCATTCAAAATAACGAGATCCGGCAGGTTAGTTTCTTTATTCTTTCTTTCTTTTTCCTTCGCACTTATGCCCTGACTGACAGCTTCTTCAGGGAGCCTGCCAGTAAGATCCCTGCAGACGTGCCGTGCCCGGAGCACGAGGGAGAGGTTGCTGAAGACGCTGCGGGCGGGTCGAAGGCCCGTGTGTCGGATGCGGCCGAGCCTGCTGCCTCCGAGGCGGTCGCAGAGCAGTTAGCAACCGAGCCTCCGCTTGCCACCGCGACCACGAGCATTGAGGCTGGCTTGGACCCAATCACCCCACCGCCGAATTCTTCAAAGCCGACCGCCCAGACACGCCTCTGCCGACCGCCAGATGCACCCTCCGGCCGCCACGGCCCCGCTGCTGACCCTTTGCCGGAAGATCTTCCTCAGTCCTCCCGCCACTCGCCACCGATAGAAGAACTCCCCCCGCTTCCCCGCCCCGCCTCTCCGATACGGATCGCTTTCTTCGATAAGCACGATCAGGGGAGGAACTTTGAAGAAGGGGACGAGAATGAGGAGTGGGCGTCGTTTTGCGACGCCGCCTTCACCTGTTATCGTCTTGGCGGTGTAAGTTGCCTATGCTGAGTTGTCGTTAGGTGCCTCCTTTTTACCATGTATAATGCATAATGCGCTCCTTCGTTCTTGTCGCCGTCTACAGCGCCTATCGAAACTTGCTCGAGATCGGAATGCCCTTATCCGGGAACTGATCCAGAGAGCCAAGATGAGGAAGATCTACAAAGATGAAGTTGAGGAAGTTCGCGTTCACCTGCAAGAGGAGCTCAACCGGGTTCGGGTCAGAAACCGAGAAGAGCTGGAAAAGCTTCAAGCCCATGTCTCCGACTTCGAGGCGGAGAAATTGAATCTGACGAACTCCCTTGATGGTGACTCCTTTGTCCGACTGCTTCGCCTTGCGTTTTGGCATCTTCTTGACTCCGCCCTGCCTTATCCCGATTTTTGTCTCTCGTTGCTGCAGACCTTCAAGCGAAACTCAAGTCCTTCGATGAGTAAGTTGAGAAGCTAAAGAAGTCTGAAGAAGAAGCCAAAACTGAGGTGGCAGTGCTGAGGAGAGAACTGGAAGGTTTTCTCCCGACTCATTTTTTATTCCCCTCTTGTATTTGGTGGAGACCTTGAATTAATCCGACTGGTTATGCAGTGCACCGGGTCAACTCACAGGCCCAGTTTCGCGTTCTTGACGAGAAGGTTAAGTCCACTGAGTTGCGGGTTGATAAGATCCAAGAAGGTTCTGAGAACCTGCTGAGGATGCTGAGTCCTGACGAGGTCGGACCCAGCGCGGTCCCATATGACGTAGATGCCACAATCCGTCGGCTGGTGGCAGGTCCTGAGAAGCTGGTGGCACATTTGAAGGATGTGGCAACCACAAGCGCCTGTCAAGCATTGGCCATAACGAAGTCCCTATATCCCCGAATAGAGGTTGAAGCAATCAAGGAGGGTTTCGCCTGCACTGTTGATGATGACCAAGTGCTTGGCCTTGTTGACGAGGTTCGGGACACCGCCTTGGCCCTAGTTGAAAACCTGGATTTGTGTGTTGCGTGAATATTATATCCTGAGGCCCAGACTGTGCTTGCTCTTTTTGTTTGTTTGAAGGAACGCTTGATTATTCGTGCCGTGTCTTGTTTTTGAATGCTGTAGTTGTGGGGGTCCTTTTTCTTTCTTCTGAGACTAAGCTTGATTTAGGAAGTCCCTGGTTCTCATCCTTGACCCAGTTTTAGGCTTTCGGCCCATCGCGGGGCTTACTGTGCCCGAAAACCGAATCCGGCCCACCTTGCGGTTCCTGTTCGCATAGCATCCATCGTGCACGCCGCCCGGCCCATATTGAATCATGCGCTAAGCCGTGCCACATACGCACAGAAGGTGAAGCGTTTCCCGCTTGAGCCAGAGGCTGACGTCACCCCTTTATAAGGATGAGTCTTGCCTCGAGCGTAGCGGGCTGCAGGC
Source organism: Guadua angustifolia (assembly GCA_036346375.1). Taxonomy (NCBI): domain Eukaryota; kingdom Viridiplantae; phylum Streptophyta; class Magnoliopsida; order Poales; family Poaceae; genus Guadua; species Guadua angustifolia. The sequence continues at coordinate 66,642,275 of CM070510.1, read as the reverse complement.
GCACTATCGAAATTCAGCCGTCCCTTCTTCTTCTTCAAGTGCTCCTTCATCCACAGCTCTAGAGCTTGCGTACGTTTTCTTGATCACCGCAAATTCTTCATTTTGTTTTCCCTTCTCGCTGCTTCATCTTTTGCTCTTTGTTCGTAAGGGCGTCACCGCTGTTTGAGCGATCGTCCTTTTCTAAACTTGTCCCTCGTTTTTTGCCTTCGTCAAAGCCTTCATGGCCTCTTCTCCAGAGCCTTTTCCGTCTGACGACGAGGAGATGGTCTTCAAATTCGAGGATGAGAACCCTCCGCCTCCTGTCGAAGAAGAAGACAACCTTGCTGAGGAGTGGGCGCTGTTCGCTCTCGCCATGGCCGAGCTTGCGGAGATGGAGGCCGTGGCCCGCGACACCGCCACCGTTGACGCCCTGCTCGAGGCCGTCCCGCAGCTCATGAGGGCTCGGGATCCTCTCATCGAGGTGGTAGGGCGTGCGCGCCGAGCGTAGTTTCTCTCTCTCTCTTTTTTTATTCCTGCCAAAAAATTAGTAATGTAGTGTATTGGCGCATATGAACTTCAAGCGCATGGGACAATATTATTTTTTGTAATATTATCTTAATGTTGTCTGCCTCTTCTTTTTCCCTTTTTTTTTTTTTTGATCTCTCGACTTTCCCGAGTGGTTTTCATCTTCCCTTATGTTTAAGCGCCTTGACCGAATAGTCTAGCTCCCAAGCATCGCGGGCTGGGGTGCACTAGATCTTACCATTCGTATATCAGGGTTTCACAATCAGGAAAAAAAATCACTCGGACTTAATCGCAATCATGAGGAAAAAGGGAAGGATAAGAGACGATCCATAGGAAGGGTTGCGCACACGCAACACTATTAGGTGTAGCCCCCGACTTACTGCTCAATTGAGCATCAATTGAGTAGCAAGTCAAAAGGTACCTTACTCTCAAACAGCATTTCTCAATGTAAGAAATAATAAACGACCCGAAAAGTGTTGCGCATGCGCAACACTATTAGGTGTAGCCCCCGACTTACTGCTTAATTGAGCATCAATTGAGTAGCAAGTCAAAAGGTAATTTTATTTATGAGCAAAATAGCTAATGTACAATGCTTTAAGAGTAAAAACGACGTAGCCGCTCTATGTTCCATGAGTTGTTGATGATAGCGCCGTCTTCCCGTTTGAGCCTGTAAGCCCCCGGTCGCGTCACTTCGTCGACGATGTAGGGGCCTTCCCAACTTGGAGACAGCTTGTGCTCGTGCTTTTGGTTTTTTATTAGGACCAGATTGCCTTTAGAGAAAGCGTGGCCTCGAACATTTCGATCGTGGTAGCGACGCAGGCCCTGGAGGTACTTGGCCGACTGGATTGCAGTGACCTGCCTTGCTTCTTCTAGCCAATCGATGTCTTCCATTCTGCTCTCCTCCGATTCGGCTTCCTTGTAATTCCGGACCCGAGGAGATCCGAAGTAAACTTCGTAAGGTGGACCGCTTCGAGCCAGATACTAGGAAAAAGGTGATCGCCCTAGAGTCTCATCGAGTAGTTCTAGCCCCAGAGTAATCAAGGCAATTCTTTTACCCATCGAGTAGCATATGGCTTAAGGCGATCGAAAATTCGTGCTTTTAATCCTTGCAACACAATGCCGTTCGCCCTCTCTACCTAACCATTGCTTTTTGGATGAGCCACGGAAGCGAAGCAAATCTTGATGCCGAGCTCTTCGCACCAATCTTGAAATTCTTCACCTCTGAATTGAGTTCCGTTGTCTGTGATAATCCTGTTTGGCACGCCGAATCTTACCACGATTTCCTGAAAGAGCCCCCTGGCCTTGGCCGTCGTAATTATGGCGACGGGCTTTGCTTCTATCCACTTGGTGAACTTATCCACAGCCACGAAGAGATGAGTGAAACCACCTTGAGCTTTCTTCAGGGGGCCAACCATGTCGAGACCCCAGACTGCGAAAGGCCAGGTGATCGGAATGGTTTGCAATTTCTGATCGGTATGTGTATCTGGCGAGTGAAGAACTGACAACCTTCGCGGGTGCGAACAATGTCCTCCGCGTCAGATACAACAGTCGGCCAGAAGAATCCCTGTCGATAAGCTTTACCCACCAGGGTACTTGACGCTGCATGATGCCCGCAAATGCCCGAGTGGATTTCTCTGAGGAGGTTTTTTCCTTCTTGCTCTGATATGCATCACCTTAGGACTCCGGAGGCACTCTTTCGGAAGAGTTCCTCGCCTACCACTGCGTAATTCTTGCATCGTCGTGTGATACGCTCCGCTTCCGCGTGATCTTCAGGGAGTTCGTCCCTTAGCAAATAGTTTAAGAAAGGAGTTACCCAATCGGGGCTGATGATGAGGACCTCTTCTTCGACAAGTGTTTCTTCTGGTTTGTCTGGCTCCTGCTGTCGGTTTATTGAAGGTTTATGAAGCTCTTCGACAAACACGTCAGCCGGTACTGTTGCCCGACTGGAGCCTAGTCTAGCAAGCTCGTCTGCTACTTCATTGTCGTGACGAAGTACGTGAGTGAGTTCCAGCCCGTCGAACTTGTCTTCGAGCTTTCTCACTTCTTGGCAGTATGCAGCCATGTTGTCTTCAACGCATGACCAATCTTTTTGCACCTGGTTGATTACCAACATGGAGTCGCCACGGATTGTCAGTCGTCGAACGCCGAGGGAGATCGCGATGTGAAGTCCGTGGATGAGTGCATCGTATTCGGCGGCATTGTTGGACACCGGAAAATGGAGTTGAAGGACATACTTCAGTCGCTCGCCGGTTGGAGAGATAAGGACCACCCCAGCCCCTGCGCCGTTGAGCATGAGGGAGCCGTCGAAATACATTGTCCAGTATTCAAGTTCTTCAGTTGTCGTGGGGGTTTGTAACTCTACCCACTCAAGGTGAAGTCACCAAGATTTGAGATTTTATCGCCGTCATGCCCTCAAGGAAATTTCAAAAGCCCCAAGCTCGACCGCCCATTTTGCAATTCTTCCAGTGGCTTCCCGGTTGTAGAGTATGTCCCCAATCGGAAAAGAGGTGATCACCGAAATCGAATGCTCTTGAAAGTAGTGCTTGAGTTTACGAGAAGCGAGCAGGACAGCATACAGTAGTTTTTGTACCTGCGGGTAGCGCGCCTTGGATTCCCCCAACACCTCGCTGATGAAATAGACCGGTCGCTGGATCTTCTGGGAGTGCCCTTCTTCCTTCCGCTCTGCTACAATTGCGGCACTGATTACATGAGTCGTGGCTGCGATGTAAAGCAAAAGGGGTTCTTCGGGCGTTGGAGGGACCAACACTGGTGGAGAAGATAAGAATGTTTTGAGTTCCTCAAAAGCCTGCTGCGCCTCGGACGTCCATTGGAAGTTACCCTGCTTCTTCAGAAGTTTGAAAAAAGGCATTCCTCGTGATCCTAGCCGGGAAATGAATCTGCCAAGTGCCACCATGCACCCCGTGAGTTTCTGAACGTCCTTCTGGCTAGTCGGAGGTTTCATTTTGAGAATTGCACTAATCTTCTCCGGGTTCGCCTCGATGCCCCTTTGTGATACAATGAATCCGAGCAGTTTTCCTGATGGAACTCCAAAGACACACTTTTCTGGGTTAAGCTTCATTTTGTAAGCCCTTAAACTTTCAAATGTCTCGGCCAGATCGGATATTAAATCTTCCTTCGTGCGGGTTTTGACGACGACATCATCCACATATGCCTCCACATTGCATCCGATTTGGGTGTGAAAGCATCGCTGTATTGCACGCTGATACGTTGCACCAGCGTTTTTTAAATCGAACGGCATTATGACATAGCAAAATGCACCAAACGAAGTAATGAACGAGGTCTTGATGCAGTCTTCTTCTTTTAGACGGATTTGGTGATATCCTGAGTAGGCGTCCAGAAAACAGAGGAGTTCACAACCTGCTGTTGAGTCTACCACCTGGTCGATGCGGGGCAGCCCGAAAGGATCTTTCGGACATGCTTTGTTAAGATCGGTATAATCAACACACATACGCCAGCTGTTATTCTTTTTGCGAACAAGAACTGGGTTCGCTAGCCAGTCGGGATGATACACTTCTTTTATAAATCCTGCAGCTAAAAGCTTAGTGATTTCTTCCCTGATGGCCTCCCGCGCGATCCTGAGCAAACCGTCGGAGGCGTTGTTTGATGGGCTTTGCCTTCTCATCCATGTTGAGGGAATGCTCGATCACCTCTCTAGGGACACCGGGCATGTCGGATGGTTTCCACACAAAAATGTCCCGGTTGGCCCGCAGAAAGGTGATGAGCGCGTCTTCCTATTTGGCATCGAGATTTGTCCCGATCAAAGCTGTTTGAGCCGAGTTGGATGGGTCGAGAATTACCTTCTTGGTCCCCTCGTCAAGCTTCATGCTTGTCTTGGCTTGTTTCTTGACCGGAACTTCTCCTTCATCCTGTTGATGTGCAGCTGCTTGTTGGATCTTCTTCTTTTCGGCTGTCACCTCTTGAGTTTCAGCCATATCGCAGCTTCTCTCACACGCATTTAACGACTACTTGACGCCGCCATGACGTAAAAAATGCCCTTTGGTCCTGGCACCTTCAAAATGAGGTAGGTGTAGTGGGGTACGGCCATAAATCTGGCCAAGCCTGGCCTTCCCAAAATGGCATGATATGTCGTCTGGAAATCGGCTACCTCGAAGTTGAGGTACTCCGTCCGGTAATTTTCTCAGGTCCCAAACGTGACTGGTAAGGTGTTTTGCCCGAGGGGGACCGAAGAGGTTCCGGGAATTACTCCGTGAAACGGCGATGAGCCCCGCTTTAGCTCCGAGCATGGAATCTTCATGTCGTCGAAGGTTTTGGAGAAAAGGATGTTGAGTCCACTTCCTCCGTCAACTAGTACTCTTTTGAGTTTGACGCTACGGATCACAGGGTCCAGCACCAGTGGATATCTTCCGGGATAGGGAATGTGATCCGGATGATCTGAGCGGTCGAAGGTAATTGGGACCTTGGACCATCTAAGGTACTGGGGAGTTGCCGGCATAACTGCATTGATGTCCCGAGCGGTAAGCTTTTGCTTCTGCCTGGATTCGTAAGCAGCCGATCCCCCGAATATGTAATTGAGCTCCCGTTCTGTCTTCTGGTACTCGCCTTCATCATCCTCAGGAGGATCTTGCTTTTTCTTTTCTTCATCTCTTGGTTCGCCCTTGGCTGGCCGCTTCCTGGACTCCTTGGCGAACCTTCTCAGAGTGAAGCAATCCTTTGCAGCATGTTTCCCTTTGGGGTGGAAAGGGCAAGGCGCTTCATAATCATCTGTGCGCTGTGCGCGATGTCGGCCTTGCTCAATCACGGCCACGATTTCTTCATGTCTCCGCTTCCTGTCACGCTGCCTTGAAGGCTCGGCGTGATCCTTTTTATCTTTGTGCCGCGGGTGATCATCTTGTCGCTCGGCCAAGGTATCTGAAGCCGTTGCATAGCGATCCGCTAATTCAAACATCTCCCTCACCATGGTCGGCGGCTTTCGGGACATCTTCTTAATTAGGTCGGGATCGTTGACACCCTTTTGGAATGCTGCGATGACTGCTGCTTCTGAAATATCTCGGATTGTGTTCTTTTGCATGAAGCGCCGGATAAATTCTCGGAGTGTCTCGCTCCTTCTCTGGCGGAGTTGGTATAAGTCCCATTGGGTTCTCGGTCGCTCGTAAGTGCCCTGGAAGTTAGTAATGAACTGCTCACAAAGATCTCCCCAGGAATCTATAGAGTTAGCTGGAAGCCCAGTGAGCCAAGCCTGGGCTGAGGGGGTGAGCATAACCGGCAGATAATTGGCCATTACATTATGGTTGCCGCCTGTCGCCATGATCGCAAGGGAATAAACCTGCAACCAAGCTTCTGGATCTATTTCTCCGTCAAATTTAGTTATACCCTTGGGGTTGAATCCTTCTGGCCAAACCACTCGGCGAAGTCGGGATGTGAAGGCTCGAATGCCCTCAATGGGCCCGGTGCTTCGTCGGCGTGGGGAACGTTGAGGGGGTGACCCGACCCGGTGATCTTCGCCATCTCCTTTGTCACGGTGGTGATGACTTCTGCGATCATCTCGATCGTCGTGGCGGATGCCAAAACGCTCGTAATCGTCTTTTCGCATGCGACGTTCTTCGTCTTCTCGATCCCACCGTCGGGCATTCAGGTCCATTCAGAGGTCTCGGCTAATGCTTTGCCGGATGTCTCCCCCTCGCCGAAGTTCACGCCTGGCCCGACTGCGAGCGGTATTGCTGCTGGTAGCCTGTGAGTTGACTATGCGAGTGCGGGAATCTCCTCTTCCCTCTGGCTCCTCTCGATGTTGCTGGATGGTTGCTGTCGTCACCATGGCCTGTACTTGGGCTATGATCGGCGTAGCTGGACTATCAGAACCAAGCATTGGTCCCAATGTATCGAGGAGCATCTTGGAGGCCACAATGTTCTGCTGAGGAGTGTGGAAAACCGACTGGTTTCCCATCTTTGTCTGCAAAATTTCTTCATTAACATTGCGACCTCTGTTCTGGAGAGATTTTGTGCGGCCTTCTTGGCGAAGACGCTCTTCTTCCGCTGCGTGGGCGGCGTCCTTCTGATGTTGGGAATCAGTTCGCGGATCTTCGATTACGAAAACCCCGCGAAAACCTTGAAAACTCCCTGCCCTGCCTTCTGAATCGGAAGAACGAGGGGACAGGTAGGACTGGCCTTCGGATCCGAGTGGTTTCTTGGCCACTCGACATCCATCTTTGGTCAGGGAAGTAGCAGAAATACTTACAGATTGGATTTGATCCGAATCCGAAAGGGAAAGTTGGCCAAAACTGTCGGCGACGAAATCCAGGCTTCCAAAGCGAAACACCTGGGATGGTGCGAAAGCGGCCATGCCCTTGAGGATCGCCATCAAGCTTGCTGCGATTGATCTTAGCGCAGCCCCTACCTGGCACGCCAACTGTCGACGTTTGTTGTCGGCAATAAAGAAAAGGGGGCTAGGCGCTGGATCCAAACTTGATGGTAGCACAAGAACACCAGATGTATACAGGTTCGGGCTCCCACGGTGGAGATAATACCCTAGTCCTGTGCTCTGAAATTATATGTGGCTGACTAATAGCTGACGAGATCGTTCTGTTTCATGTTCCCCCGTCCCTCCCTTTATATAGCAGAGGAGGGCGGTTACAAAAGAGTGTCCCACTCGGATACGAGGTGGGGATGTTGTACATTATCCATTTCGGCAACGATTTGGATTACAACCGTATCCTGCCTAATCCGGTTTAGTTACCATCTCCAGGGCTTCCTTATTGGGTGCGTCTGGGTTCCCTGAATAGCTCTTTCCTTTCTGCAGTTAGCCCGGCCCATCCCCATCTGGTTGGGCCTCTTTTGGCTCACCATGCAAATACCTGGACGTATATGTTCCACAATTAGCTTATTCTATTTGCAACACATGCAAATCAAAGCTTTATGCGAAAACCAAAACATAGGCTTCTCCTATTTGCAACATATGCAAATCAAAGCCATATACAATAACAACCAAGCATAAGCTTAACTCATTCACAACACATGCCAAATGGTTAGCTCTATGCAAAAACCAAATCCAAATAAGATTTGAGCTCGAGTGAACACGGGATTGAGATCATCAATACATGATGAAGCTCAAGCTACGACTCAATCCCTCTTAATAGTACGGTGATAAAAACTAGACTCAAAAACTAGGAAGTCCTTAGCCTATCTAGTTATACCTTGAGCCGCCACACGCAAGCAATCCCCTTTGGGGTCTTTATGATCTTCACTCATACGCTCCCCCGGGATCATCACTCAGCTCTTCTCTTAATCTCTACGGGATCTCCTCTTGACGCCCATCACCTTTGATGTGTCATTGTCCCGTTTTCATCATCTCAATCATCTTTGGACTTAACCTAGCTTAAACACAACTCATGAAAGTAGTTAGTCCAAGATACATGGTTGTCACAATTATTTCTTGTACTCCATTAACACATAATGGATGCCTTTAGATCAATTGAGCACAACCCAAATAAAGATAAATGATATAAATGTGTCTTGAGTACACCGATGCAACTAATGCCTCGTTATACTCAAGAACTATCGATTATCTTTAATCAATCTAAACAAACACCATCAACCTATGATGAAATGTCCTTTGATGATTAAAAGACAACCAACCTCAATTTAAATTAATATGAGTATATATTAACTACACAAGTTTTCATATACTCATGTTGATGTAAAGTAATGATCCATAATGTGTGGACTATATGGAAATGACCATTACTCTAAGCCATCAACTATAGAATAAATATGTCGGTGTTTCGTACAACCGGCAAGTAAATTTGTAAGTATAGGGGCCGCGCGCTCCCTCTCCTTGATGGTCGACTCAGGGAGCCCAAGATGTATACTGGTTCGGGCCGAATATCCCTACGTCCAGTTCGTGGTGGTGGATCTCATTGCTCAGGGTATGGCGAATTACAAGGGAATACAAGCGAAGGCTAAGGACAAGCCCATAGCGCTCATCCGAATGACGGAGTTCGGGAGTGTTCGCCCGAGCAGAGAAGCTCGGGATCGGGTGCGAAAGAACGAGGACGAAGTCCAAAAAAATGAGAGAGAGCCCCCTTTCCCTGGGGGTCCTGCCTCCCTTTATATAGGCGGAGGGGGCAGGTTACACGGGAATTTGGAGAAAGGAGGTAGGGGTATGCTTCGCCCGGGAGTCCCGGTCTTTGGTCTTGGTGATTGACAAGTTCCTGTTTATCCCATGCCGGGTTGGTAGTCACAACGACAAGTTCATTGGGAAGGTGCGACTCGCCTCTGTTTTCTGCCAGATATTGACGTGGCTTACGTTGTGCTCTGTACTGCCTTGGGATTTGAGCGCGTCCTCCACTGTGGCTCGACGGGGTGAAGAGACCGGAGCTTGACTTTGTAGCCTCTTGATCGCCTTGGGAAGGGGCCGCCTCGCAGGCTGCGCGTGCGTGGGCTGTGGTCTCATGGGCGGGCGGTCAGCTCGAGGCCGACCGACGACGTGGCGAGGGTCGCTGAGTCGGAGCTTGTTAGGGTCCCGACCTGAGGCCAGGTCGGAGCCCGCGGGGGCGTCCGACCAGTGGCGAGGTCGGACCACCCTTGATAGGCTTGAACGAGGCTGAGAGTCCTTCGTGGCCCCTTGGGGCTTAGAGCCGGGCCCAGGACGAATCATCGGGCATTCCTGCCAATATTTAGGGATAATCCCATCTGTGAGGGACGGAGACTTTGGTAATGCTCCTTCAAATAGCGCCCTGCATCATCACTGGCAAGATTGTCGAGTTCCGTGCGACTGAGAGGGAGACGATCTTGAAATAGATGTATACTTTGCTGTGGGGTACCCCTGGTATGAGTATTCGTCAAAACCACACATGTATATGTGCATAGATATAATTGACTTGGAGATAATATGCACATATTCAATTTTGATTACATTGGAGCATATCCTATATTACCATGAGTATACTACTACTAGGCAATTCAAATATACACTCAAGGATTTAGTGTCATTGTCTTGATCATTATATGTGTCAATAAACAATAGATCAATACAATGAAACCTTCCAGTTAAATTACAAACTCCCCCTAGATATGTGCATCCATGTAATATATGGATTGGGAAACATGATGCACATTTTGTGGTTAATATAATGGGGACATTTATACTTTAACTTGAATCTAAAGTATGCAATTTATACTAGAAATAATACACATACATACCTTGGGTTTTCCATTTTTCATCCAAATTTGAGACTGCTAAACATTTGCTCAATAAACATGTTAGTCTCATAAAGATTAGGTTTGTCATTAATCAAGGATTAAGCATTATTCTAAATCAATCACCAAAACCAATGACGCTTGAACTTACACTACCAACCTAATACGAGTCATGCCTTTCCATTCAACAATGGCTAACAACATACAAAGATACTCAAATTGGTACATACCTATTGCTCTCATATTTCCTTTATCATCACTGAGCTATAGTCACAGAGGTTGTATATTACCATGTTCTTACTGGTTTTTGATACGAGTTCTTTTAGCAAAAGGAAGCTACTTGTCAATCTGAAAATAATTAGCATATATAGGATCTCTAACGTGAATTCTTGCAATAGTTCATCATGCTTAGCCTTTACATCTAGAACAAGGATTTGTTAGAATGCATATAATATGCATAGCAAAGCTCATTGCTAAGCCAACTAACATCATATAAGTTCTTTTTTGTTCGTTTTATCATATCTTATGAAAAATAAGGATACTAGCATGAGTGTCTGGCCTGTGAAGACAGATCGTGCAAAAATGTGATACAATTGTGTGTGCATATCATCCATCCATGTTTCTAGGCACCAATCATTCAACATTCAAGCATCAAATTTTTAACACAATTCATCAGATTGATCTCCAACCATAGCAAAGGGAGAAGGGCCATACCATAGCTCCGAGTCACTGCCATCCAGCCGATGGGCCGAGGACTTCCTCCTATAGCACCGGGCCGAAGCACACTCCTTGCAGCGCCTGGTCACGCAACCCTCTGCTACCGAGCCACGCCGCCCCTTGATCTGCCACTCCGCCCCTTGATCTGCCATTCGGATATACCGCGTCGCCCCTTGATCGGTCGTGTCGCTTCCTCTCTATCGAAGTCGCTACGCTCTCCCGCTGAAGTCGTGCCACCTCCGGATCGCAGATTCGCCTACCGCCCTTGATTCGTCATGGCTGGTCGTGGTCGCCCTCTGCTATCGAGCCACACCGCCCTCTGGCCTGAAGATCTGCCGCCCGCCCCTTGATCTGCTGCTCCGCCATCCGGATCTGCCATGCCGCCGACGGTCCAGACGCTTCTCCTGCTGAAGTCGCGCCGCCTCCTGCTACCGAGTGGCGCCGCCTTCGCTCAGATTCGCCAGACGCTTTTGATTCGCGCAGCCTCTCGACGACCTCCACCTTCTGGTATGCAGCGTGGCGCTCCGACCGCTCCGCTCCTACCTCCGTCTGCTCGCCACGCCGCCTCTGCGCCTGCCTCGGCCAAGCGCCATCATGCGGGATCTGCGCGTGCACTTCCTTCGGCTGGGAGACGACGAAGTATCTTGGGCTGGGGGAGGGTCGGGAGGGAGGTGACGAAACTCGGGGGAGGGAGCCAGCCGCGCGTGGGACTAGGCCGTCCGGCTTTTTCTGTGGGATGAAGCGATCCAGCATCTTCTTCGAATATTCCTCCAAACTGGATATCCCTAGCCACATGATTCATCCCTCCAAACAATTAGATATTCCAAAATACCTGAATGGCCAGATCCCATCCAGCTCATCCAGGAACCAAACGCTACCTTGATGAACAAATTGAACTTGTGGTTTGTCATGATCATCTCTGCCAAAGCAACTGAAAATGGTAAACCTCCTGTCTGCTGCTCCAGAAATTTCACGGAAAATATTGATTTCCGCAAGAATTAAGGAAAATTCCAAATGGGCCAGATTGGATTTGCGTACATCCAGTATTTGGGCCGTAGAGGGCCCACTACCCATGCTTTTCCCGACGGACGAACACCTGCCAATTTGGGGTGTATCGCCGCCGTTCACATCAAATCCCGACGTCTTCTCCAATCCCGACCCCTACGACCGCCAATAATGACCGCCGCTGCGGCCAAGAGGAAGGGGGAGAGCCTGAGGGCAAGTACCAGGTCGCCGGCCAGGGTGGCGGCGGACTTCGCCATGGGCGGCGCCGCCGCGGTCGTGGCCAAGACGGGGGCCGCGCCGGTCGAGCGCGTCAAGCTGCTGCTGCAGAACCAGGCCGAGATGCTCCGCCGCGGACACCTCACGCGCCCCTACAAGGGCATAGCCGATACCTTCTCCCGCGTCCTCCGCGAGGAGGGCGCCGCCGCCCTCTGGCGCGGCAACCAGGCCAATGTCATCCGCTACTTCCCCACCCAGGTCTCACACCTCCTTGCTTTCCTTTTTCTTTATTTTTCTTTGGCCTTGATCGATCCATTTCATCATTTCTTGGTGCCAGTCAATCTTGTAATTTTGTACGCAGCTATTCTATTCGAAATTGATCTGAGGTATTACAACTTCAAATGCTAACCTTTTTTTAGCAGAATTAACTAGCAACCCTATGCATCCAACATAGACTAGCAATTTAGTCCAGCAATTGAAGCAGCACGCTAGAACGGTGGCTTGAGCATTTCTGCTCATTTTCTTCACCCACATATATTTTGTATGTATGGCCTCAGTTGCTAACAACTCCAAGGCGCTGTCTGGCCGGTTTCTTCCATCTTTTCCTCACCACAGAATATATGTACAAGGCCAATTCTAAACCCAGCGCCTGAAAAATAGGAATGGCTTGTGATCATAATCTGATGGGTTACGTATGCAATTGTCTCTGTCAAATTCAAAAGGATATACAGAATCACTATCACCACAATGAATCTAAAAATTAAGACAAAACTGGGCCAAGTTGAGGCATGCTAGTTAGTGGTGACAGTTGACTCAGCATTCATGTCCATGATCCATACGTTTTCATACACTGAACTGCAAAAGGTGTACACCTTCGGGAAGAACAAATACGAATAGAAGATAAAATCCTAAGATGTAGAGGAACATTAATGTCTTGTGCTCACACAGGGTCGCATGCTAAGTCTGGTTATGCAGTTGAACTATATAGGGGATTCCTGTCCTCTTTGCAATCAGTTATCGTAGACCTGTTCTTGATCATATATTCTGATGAGTGCTGCATATAATGGAATTAGTAGAATAACTAATGCGCAGATAGTTTGCAGAAGAAACTTATGGTTCTGTGTCACTATTATTTTCTGCAGGTTAGCTAAGAGTGAGCACTGTATTTCGTTTCATGTTCAGTTATCAAACATGACCCTCAGAACATGTATATACCCTTAACTCTTTCAAGTGATGAATGATTATGTTGTCATTGAAAAACTTTACAATTCAAAGTTAAAATGAAGCCTCAATTGTGCACTTCCTTTACAGGCTTTTAACTTCGCATTCAAGGGCTACTTCAAGAGCTTCTTCGGCTGCGACATGGAGAAAGATGGAAAATGGAAATGGATAGCTGGCAATGTAGCATCTGGCAGTGCTGCAGGAGCCACAACATCGTCCCTGCTATACCATCTGGATTTTGCACGGACAAGGCTAGCTACTGATGCAATTGAATCCCGTGGAAACAAACGCCAGTTCAAGGGACTGCTGGATGTCTACAAGAAGACTCTTACAAGTGATGGTATTCCTGGATTGTATCGAGGTTTCAGTGTTTCTATTGTGGGTATCACTCTATACCGAGGTCTCTATTTTGGCATCTATGACACTATGAAGCCTCTTGTTCTAGTAGGGCCATTGGAGGTAACATCATTCTTGTGACATATCACAGATGAGGTTCCAGCTATATCAATGTGACACCCTTAATTTCTATTGGTTGCTATTATAGGGAAATTTCTTTGCCAGTTTTGCCTTGGGCTGGGCAATAACTACATTCTCCGGGGCCTGCGCCTATCCATTTGACACACTCCGTCGCAGAATGATGTTAACTTCAGGGCAACCTTTCAAATACAGGAACGCCTTCCATGCAGTTGAACAGATAGTTTCCACTGAAGGGTTCTCAGCATTATTCAGAGGAGTCGGTGCAAATATTCTCTCAGGAATGGCAGGAGCTGGAGTCCTTGCTGGGTACGATCAGCTCCAACGGTTTGCAGGCCGGCATGGTTACAATTTTGAGAGCAAGATGAAAGGGGCATTGAAATGATGTGCGTATGGATATGCATATAGGCAGATCCTTGGTCGAAGGCTGGGTTGGCCAAATGGGATGACCAAACTATAATTACCAAGCTGGCGGAACAAAACTCAAAATACTCTAGTCTCCAACAGTTGATGGGAATGCATGAACAAGGAACAATATTTCCAGGTGGTGAATCCTCCAAGAACAGGAGATGAAGTCATGAACAAAAGATAACTCTATACAGTGTGTTGAATATCACAACCTGTGGATCTGATTCGAAGTGTGAATATAGATGTAAAAGTTGCTGTCCCCATGTACACTATCGATGTAAAACTGTAAATAGTACATGTGGAATTGCTTTAATTGAATTATTCTTCTTTCTGTCGTATATCACATTTGCATAATTGATATTAGTATGTGGAATCCCATTTCAACAGAGGCGGTCCACTGCCCATGAAATATGCATGAAACATATTTGGATATTTTTTTCAAGGATATTGCGTACTTGCGAGTTAAGTACATTCTTTTATTTCAGAAAGCAATAGCCAGCATATCTTATTTTGATTGTGCTGAATACCTTTTTTCAGAAAAGGAAGAAAAGAAATAAGGAATACCAGTTGAATGTGCATCTTTCTGAAATTACTTCATGTGTTGAATTTGGCACAACTTACTGCCCATTGACTCTCCATTCCCTACTGCTTAGTCTGGGGATTTCACGAGAACTAAGAATATTTGCTGTCATTGAACATATATTATTTCGAATGGTATGTTTGCATTTGGCTTATTTCTAGGGATGTTTGCATTGCACCTTAAACCATAATAATTTTTGTTTCTGTCTTTACCATTGGATGTATTCTTTTCTCAACGTACTTGGGCCTGAACTGATTATGGAAGAGGATGGTGAAAACTGGACAAGCTGAAAATGAACGTCTGATCATCGCTTTTCCTTTTGTTTTTGCGAGGAATCCATTCACTTTTCATGTCCTAATAACAGCTAAATACCTTAGAAATAAATTGGTTTCCATAAAAAATGCTAATAACCTATTACTCAGTTGTCACAATCCTCGTGACTGTTTTCTGACCGGCCGCATCACTACATATGCAGCACCAAAGAAAGAATACATTTCATAAAACTACACATTCCTCGTACAAACTATCAGAAAAACTACATAATTTAACTTCTATTTCACAAAACTATAGATTTTATGATAATTTATACCACAAAACTACAGGGTTTTAGAATTGACTATTTAATATAACGAGTCTGATAGTGTAGATCCACATGACAGTCTCGTGCACCTCATTTCATGTTTTACTCGCACATGAAGCTGCCATATAGGTTTAGATTATCAGATCCATTACAAAAAACGATAATTCTAAACCTATAGTTTTGTGATGCAAGTTCACCTAAAATCGGTAATTTTGTGAAACTGAAGTTAAAATCTATACCTTTGTGATAGTTTGTAAAAAAAAAAAAAACTGTAGACGGCATGGATGGGGGGATTGCTCTTAACTCCACGTTCCACTCCTCAGGCGCCGCGTCTTCAAGATCCACCCCTCCCTCTCCGCAGCTTGCTTCTCTCTCTCTCTCTGCCGTCAGGTAAGGTAAGCCTAGGTTCGTCAAATCGATCCAGATCCCTATGCATCCATCCGCGTCTCCTCTTCTTCTTTAGGATTTCTTCATCAATTCTTCTCCGTCCCTTTTGGTTTATTTGTTCGATTTCTCGCAGCTGCTTGGTTGTTGGCAGTAATGGCGGGAAGGGCCAACATCCCGACGAACAACTCCGCGCTCATCGCCGTCATCGCCGACGAGGTCATCTTATCCTCTCTCTCTCTCTCTCTCGCTTTTATCCTTTTTGTTGAATCCTTTCTTTTTCTTTTGGAAACGTGTAGGCCAAAGGTTTGCCTACAGACTTGTTGAATCCCTAGCACTGACTTAACTAGGTAGGCGGACAAGTATGTAACCCACACATGACAGGGGTTTAGGGAGTCGTCTTAGGGTTGGCAGTAGTTTAGGACATGAGGATGATTCCATGAAGCTCGGTCAATAAGGCTTTGCAGCTATCACATAGATAACCTTTGGATCATTCAGAAATTGACTTCTTACTGTAACGCCAATTTGTTGTACAAGACCTGGCATAGCTCTGTTGCTAGCATAGCACTAAAAACCAAAAAGAAAGTTATCTGATGAATCGAAGATACGAGGTTCTGTTTTGACATCAAAAGCATGCTTTCTTATTCTTGCAGGACACTGTCACTGGGTTTTTGATGGCTGGAGTTGGTAATGTTGATCTGCGCAAGAAAACAAACTACCTTCTTGTGGAAAACAGTAATATCTTCAACTTGTTAGCATAACAAATTGTCAATTAGCAATGAACATATGATTGCTATATAAAAAAAAACATATCTGTTATCCACAAAATTACCAATGGTCCGCTCCATATCATATCCCTTTTCATGTTAATGATGTCTTTCGTCAGCTACCCCTTTCATGCTCCAAATTTCTGCTTGCTCAGAGTTCACAAAATTTAAGTGGCTAACCCATCTGAGAAAGCAGATATTGAACTACTCAGGAAAGTAGCTTCCGTTACTTTTCTAAAATCTGGAACTAGGGAAAGAGCATGCATTTGCTGCAGTATTCATGAACATGTACAACATCATTTGTTGGTTGGCTTCCCACGGTATTTATGTGATACTGTTGGGAAAAAAACTCCTTAATGTACGTTTTCTTATGCATTTCTTGGTAATGGGTCTTACAGTATCATCTATTATTTTCTTCTACTGCATATCGTGTTTTTCTATTCCACTGCAATTGGGAGTTTAATGTAATTCTGTTGGGCCAAGACAAGCTTGCTTTAATCATAATTTTGTTAAGAGATATTTAATCTTGTTTTGCACTACTGGTTCTCTGTCCTGAGCTTTCATCTATTTTAGAAAATGCCGTGTGTCACCTTTAGCTCATGAGCTTACTAATGATGCATAGCTCTAGTTATCATTTCCTTCTGCAATGCTTGCTAGTTGTGTTGCCTATTATTTCATACTTATGTTACTTGTGCTGATCCTTAGGATTTGATGTCACTACTTTTGTTGTGTCATGCTACAGAAACGACAGTGAAACAGATTGAAGATGCATTTAAAGAGTTTACTGCGAGGGAGGATATTGCTATTGTGCTCATCAGCCAATATGTAAGTGAACTATCTCTGGTAGTTGCATATTCTTTGTGTATTTTGAAGAGATCAACACATTGGCAGGTCAGAATCCTATATATATGTCGACCTAAATAAAGAGAAAAGGGCAGGGGAGGGGAGGTAGTCACTTGTTTTTGGGGGTTAGTCTTGATTTGTTTCTTTGGAGTCAGACCCTGCTGTTGAAAACAAAATGGATGAGTTTTTTCAATTAAACTTGATATATTCTCCTGTTGTTGATTTTACTTTGTGTATTAAGAATGGAGCACCGAAACAAGGGTTTTGTGTGCATCAATAATTTTGCCAACTCAGTTAAGAAAATGTGCTTTTAGACTTGATTTTAGATACCTTGTTTTTCCATAATTTACAGAAACCTCTCCTTGAACTCTATTCAAATCAACTATACTTATAGTTATGGTCAGCATGCCAACTGCTAAGTGGATGACTGTTGCATACGTGTATGTTTGCATCCATAACTCTGAAAACAGTATTAAAAACCATTTTGGAAATCATGTACCACGGTACCAGATAGCTAAAAGAAACCTTGTATTCCTGCAGATGTGCGTAGGACAATCAATATCCAACTAATGCTATTAGACGATAGCATAGCTACTTATGTCTTTCTTGTATGTCTGTGTGACAGATTGCGAACATGATAAGATTTCTGGTGGATGGCTACAACAAACCAGTGCCTGCTATACTGGAGATCCCATCCAAGGACCATCCATACGATCCAGCCCACGATTCAGTCCTTTCTCGCGTGAAGTACCTGTTCTCTGCCGAATCAGTGGCTTCTGATAGGCGATAAAAAAAAAAAAAGGAGCACCCTTGTTGATAGAAACAGGGGCATCTCCTTTTGATTTAGCGCTTGTTTCTACCTATCTGTTTGTATTAAATTACATGTGCCATTCTGTTGCGGCATGCCGAACAACAAGCATGAATAAGGAGGAGTTTACAATTTGGATTGGACCAACCGAACCGGTTTTGGAGAGGTGGAAATTTATGTCGTACTAGCCATGTACCCGTCGTACGTTCCAACGGAAACTCAATTTGCTAAAAAATTTGTTTGCAAACAGCATTAACCTTATCTGAATAATAATGTTCACTCTAAATATGCAATGGTTAAATATTTAAATCAATTCATCAAAGCATTCAAATTCCAAGCACCTGGTTATAAACTCGAGTTTAAATTTATCTTTAATTTCACAAACTTAAATAATAACATCACAACACTTGGGATTGTAAATTTGTAACGCTATAATTCGAGATCCATCGATCGAGAGAGGCATCACCTGTAGCCCTATGGACGCAAAGACATTAAAGAGATAGGCGTCATCCGTATATAGTTGCCACCATCAGCGTGCGTGGCTCGTACGTCTTGCTCCGATTATACCATAGTCTCACCCCATCAATCAGCTCCACCGCTTCTTCGCCTTCCTCCGCGAGCGCCTCTCTCAACCTATTGATATTATCCATCGCGGCGAGTTTCAGCAACGCCGCCAGCCTATCTCGCCGCCCACCACCGGCGACCTGCCCTTACGCCATAACAATGAGATCAAGAAGGTTGCCCATTACCTTCGCTCAACAGATAAACTCAACACATCTGCAGGAAAGGCAAGAAGCAGTGGAGTTATATAGATTCAGCAACCGAGGAGATATCTATGGAATCCAGATTAAGAAATCGTCGAATAAGAAAGACAACAAAAGGGAAATAGACAAGAAGAGACCCAACTACATGAATCGGAGCTCTGCTTCCTTCGGAAGGGAATCAATCAATCCAATCCAAAAAGCACCGGAAGCAATCGCCGCCGATTCGAATGCCATATCAATAGGAGAAAAGGAAAGCAATAAATGAGTCATACATATTCATTTACCTCCCGTGATGGGATGATCCAATCCAATCTACCGAGGTAGCCACTGCTCGCTTCCCACTTAGCCACGCGGGTGCGCACACGTGTCGCGTTGAGGGTGGGAATGGACGTACCACCACCAACTCCTAATTAGAATTAGTAGAGATATAGATAACAAATCTATCTAGTCGCGTCATGTATGGCTGTGCGCATGCTGCTGGCCGATCCGAATCAAGTCCAAAACATGATTAGATAAAAAGAAAAGATGATCTTATCTACACATGCAAGTAGATATTTAATGGAAAGAATGTATATGGCAACTCAAAGACACATAGTAACTCAGAAGCTATATGCGTGCAGTATATGGAAAAAGAATCGGCTGTGCAGAATTTGAAAATATAATCGACTGATTAAGATAAGAATCTGATACGTCGCACATCACGTATGCATGCATATCCAACCGAATTAAAACTTTCTCCGTTCGCCAATGTATAGAAGATCGGGATAATGATGGTTTTGTAGGTATGCTCGGAAAGGGGAGGGGAGAATGGACCACCGCCACCAACTCGTAATTAGAAGTAGTAGAGAAATTGTTATTTGCTCAAGCTTGTGCTTGTATTTAAAGGATGGCGTGTAGCATGCATGTCATCTCTATTTCTACCACTTCTAATTACGAGTTGGTGGCGGTGATCTGTTCTTCTCTCCGAGTATACCCACAAAACCGTCATTGTCCCAATCTTCTATGTATTAGCAAACGGAGAAAGTTTTAATTCGGTTGGATATGGATGCATGCGTGATCTGCAGCATATCAGACTCTTATCTCAATCAGTCGGTTCTATTTTTAAATACTGCACGACCGATTATTTTTACATATACTGCACGCATACAACTTCTGAGTTATCATGCGCCTTTGAGTTGCCAAATGCATCCTTTCTATTAAATATTTACTTGCATGTGTAGTGTCGACGATCGGGATCACTGACGCAAATGTGAAACAGGTTAGTGTGAACAGGGGATCCAAGACGAGCCACGCCAATAGAAGTATGGACGTTGGTCGAGGTGGAGCGCCAACGAAGCCGACACAAATAATTATATCGTTCGAGCCCCCGAGGGTAACAGCTCTACTCCGCCTTCTCCCGAGGTGGAGGGCTTCACTATCTTTGAGTACAGAGTGGATTACAAACCGAGCTTGAGCGCTCGTTGTATCTATTGGCCTATTGCTAGTCGCCGATGTCGCCTTTCGCCGCTCGCCTCAAGGATTTTATACCCTCCCACCGCTACTGAAATGGCCAGAGAGATTCCCGGTAGTGCAGCGCATTGAAAACGCAGCTGCAACCGCCCGGATCTGGCGCCCACGCCCGCTTTAAGCCCGGGTTCTCGGTCTTGGTAATCTCCGAGTAAACGCACACCTCCGAGCCAAGGTCGAGGTCGTGCGGGGATTGGACCCCCACTCCCCAAGCTCGAGGTCGTGCGGGGATTGGCGCAGCTCTGGTCATAGTCGAAGCCTCACGCCGCCACTTCGACCTGGGGGCCCTGATTGACTAGCTGACTGTCTGAGATTCTCGCCTCGACAGCTAGCCCCCGAGGCTCAAGGTCGCGGTAAGATCCTGGGTCGACCTCGAGCCTCTCCACACGTCAGAGGGGACTATCTTCTGGGATTTTCGAGCCCGAAGTCGAGGTCGGACGGAGACCTTCCGCCAGGCCTTGGCGACGTTACACCTGGCGCCCCTTGATCTTCAGAATTCTAGTACGGACATGACCGAGTAGTGGAACCGTTCGCAATGCCTCGATCCCACCGCACGGCTCTTAACTGCACCTGTCGAATCACCTGACCGGCGCGCCTTTTGAGATGCCCTAACCTCCGGCCTGCATTGCATCGGGCTTATACTCCCTCTGTTCCAAAATATAGGGCATATTAGAATTCAGAAAAGTCAAATTACATAAATTTTGACTAAGAATTAGTCAAATTATGTGCATGTTTAATTTACAAAAGATGTATCAATTGATTCATATTTCACTTATCTTTCAATTATTGTTGGTTTCATAACAATTCATAATATATTATAACAGAAATTAATGGTCAAAGTTTACTTCAAAAGACTTTTTTGAATTCTAATATGCCCTATATTTTGGAACGGAGGGAGTAAAACTCGAGATTATCGCAACCCTGAAGAACTCTCGACCTTCTCGCAATCTTTTCCTCCTGACTCCTTGCTCGATCCCTTCTTCCCCCACCGACCAAACTCCCCTCCAACCGCTATGGCCAAGCTCGGAAAGAGTTCTCTAACAGCAGCGAGGATGAAGGAGCTTGAGGGCTTGGGACTGTTGGACCCAGCGACGTGGCGGCTTGTAAGATCGAGGATGCCGACTAGAGGGGGGGTGAATAGGCGGCTTTTAAAAATTATTTACTTTTCTTCGATTAATTAAAATCTCGCATAAGAACCCTTATGTCAAAACCTATATGATAATAAATGCGGAAGTGATAAACTAAGGTTTTGACAATTAAGACTAAGTCAACTAGGCGCACTAAGTGCACTAGCTACTTATGTCTCTAACAAGAATATGCAAGAATAAAGACAAGTAATCAATCAGTTTAATTCTACGAATGTAAATTGCTTGAATATAAATAACGAATACAATGCAGGCACAAGAGACACAATACTTTTTACCGTGGTGTTCGAAGACTTGCTGGTCTCTCCTAGTCCACGTTGAGGCAAGCCTAATTCTTGGACCGACTCCGCAATGAGCACCCGCCTCGATTCCACTACTGGGAGTTTTTCACCTCTTCGGGTAGGCTTAACTCGAACCTTCACAAACTCGCCGGGGCTTCTCACAATTCCTTCGAGAGCTCCAGCAAGACGACGCCTACGCTGCTTAGGAGGCGGCAACCTCCAAGAGTAATAAGCCGAGTCTCCGCTCGAGCTTCACCTAGCACAACACATGCGCTTCCGGTGATCACCTAGTGCAACACATGCACCTAGACTCCTCCTCAAGTGCAACACATGCACAAGAGATCTCAACCCACTCCTAATTGTAACACATGCAATTAGTCTCACTCTTAGCTCAAAATCAACTTGCGGGAATGCAACACATGCAAACCACCTCCCAAAAACTCACACAAGAGCCAATACACAAATGAGAGCTTCAATACATGAACCACCTCACCCAAAATGCTCAATCAACCAAAGAAATGCCCCCCATGACTCCTTTTATAGCCTCACAAAGAAAACTAGCCGTTGGGGGCAAACGGACATTAAAAGTGTTGAAACTAGCTGTTGCTACAGTATCCACAAAGACTACTGACATAAAATAGCGGTAGTACTGTTTTTTGGTACTACCGCACTGTTGTTTCAGCATGCATTTACACTCGTAAAAACGGTCATAACTTTTGACTCCGAACTCCGATTTAGGTGATCTTGGACTCTATGTGAAGCTTATCATGAGGGCTACAATCTCCACTCATTTTCAAGATTTAAGCAACCATATATATTTTCCAAAATCATAAAAACAAAGACTCTAATGTAGTCATTCAAGTCCAATTTTGATTTTCTCGAAATCCCTCACATAGACTTGATCAAAAGCATGACTACAAGCTAGCAAGGGTCAACAAATTTGAACGATGTGATGATCAACTCTTGATCAAAATAATTTGCAAAACACATTTGCAAATACTATTCACATGTTTTCAAAGAACCGCATGTAAACTCCAAATCTAACTTGCTTAAGCATCCTCGTTTTGCAACACATGCAAAACCTAACTCCATGCAAAACCAAAGCAAACTCAAATGCATGAGCTCACTATTTGCAACACATGCAAATCTTAGCTCCATGCATAACCAAAACAAACTCAAATGCATGAGCTCACTATTTGCAACACATGCAAATCTTAGCTCCATGCATAACCCATAAATACAAATTGCTTAAGCCCTCTCCTTTTGCAACACATGCAAAACTTAGCTCCAAGCAATCACTTTAAATAAGAAATTGAATTAAAACAAGCATGAGCTATTTTTCTTTGCAACACATGCAAGTACATAGCTCATGCGAGCACCAAGCATGAATTCAATATTCGCAACACATGCAAAATACAAACTTCATGCAAAAGCCAACGCATACGCTTATCCCACTTGCAACACATGCAAATCAAAGCGATATGCAAAACCAAAGTACGAGCTTCACCCATTCGCAACACATGCCAAATGGTTAGCTCCATACAAAAACCAAACAAGTTGAGCTTGAGTGAAACGCGGGTTGAGCTCACCAACACATGATGAAGCTCAAACTAGAAAACTCAACCCCTCTTAATAGTACGGCAATCCTTAGACTCAAATTAAATCAAAGATAATACAAGTCTAGAAATAGTCACTTGCCGTCTTCTTTCTTAATACCGGTGCATGAAGACCTTCACCATATAATTGATGACATCTTCGCCTTGTCCAACTTGACTCGATTCACCTCATGAGACTCTTGTCCTATCAACCTTGACTTGATCATCATCTCCGACGATCTCCACGCCAAGTCGATCTTGACTTAGTCCTCAACTCTTGGTGACACCGCCGTCTTGTTGACCTTGGCTTAACGGTCATCCTCCAAGATACCTTGGTCATCATATACACACGGGACCTAATTCTTTTCAAACCACTCATGAAAGACATTTGTCCTAAAAGCTCAATAGATATAAACAAGTTGATATTTGTGAGCAATTGATTACCACAAGTGTTTCATATAAAGAAGCACAACATAAATGGAAACACTTGACATAAGAAATGTTCTCTACTAAGTGCATCATGATGAATATGTAATTGATCTATATGCACTAGAGAGATAATTGCCGATATGATGAATCAATTAAATCATGGCAAGGATCACAGTCTTTACTTAAATGAAGCACATGATAGAATATACACGAATTGTATATGTGCAACTAATATTTAGAATAAGAGTAAATATGTGATCCAACTCTAGATTAAACTTCACTAAGAGAATTGCATGAGAAGATATACAACTAAAACATGCATGCACCAAGTCAATCTATAGCTATATGAAGTTTAACTCTAGTTAATACATGCATACTAAAAACAAAGCACATAATGAACTTAAATGAATATATATCCACAAATAAATATGACATGAACCAATGTGCATATATATAATCAACATGTTACTTGAAGTTCACTATGCATTTGCACAAAAGGATTGCAATAACAAATATAGAAGAGATACCAAAATTGCATACCTTATCTTTGCTTAACCATCCCACTTGATTTTCCTCTAAATAGATGAGACTGATACTCAACTTGACAATAAACATGTTAGCCTCATAGCAATATAATCATATTAGAGATTTGTCATTTGTTAAGCACTAAGTTAAGCATTTACACAATTATATAGATTATCATTTATTAAGCACTAAGTTAAGCATTTACACAATTATATAGATTGTCATTATATGCGTTTGTCATTAATCACCAAAATAACATAAGTGCCTAGATGCACTTTCAATCTCCCCCTTTTTGGTGATTTATGACAAACCTATTATCAATTGCACCAAATGACAATGTTAAGATATTTAGCATTAAAACAAGCATTAAGAAACAATAAGAGATCATACTTACAAATTATCCCTTTTTGTCAATCGATTAGGGGACAATTGATAAATCCATAAATTCTCCCCCTTTTGTCATTAATCCAAAAAAGGTGCTTAATAGATCCTTATTGGTCATTCAATAAAGTCTGTTCTCCATCTTGATTGCACACTCAATAAAAAGATTAGGGAGAACAAAACAAAAATAAGGAGCTAGGAATAGGGCAATGATATTAAACTCCCCCTAAATCTAGGCAAGATATGATACCAATTATATCCAAGATTTAGGTAATGGATGTTTCCAATGATACCAATTTAAATGTAGGCATGATTCACAAGATGTAAGTGGTGCTTAAACATGACACATGAATATGATTCCACATGGAGAAGATTTATTCTTAAACATCAAGATCATATAGCAAATTTATATAATTTATGCACATGCTCATGATCAAATTAAATTCTAACAATCAAGATCATATAAAGAAGATTACACAAGAAGGAATTACTTATATGATCACAAGATGTATACAAGATCATGAATCAAAATTGTATAAGTAAGATGCACTTTCATGATCAAGAATTTCATAAACTTATCAAGGGCATACCTCTTTGCATTGTGTCACCCATATGTACCTTTTAATTCTTGATAATGCTAAATGCAAGTTAGATGACATTTCAAAACAATTTAGGATTAGAGGTGTCGGTGTTTCGTACAACCGGCAAGTAAATTTGTAAGTATAGGGGCCACGCGTTCCCTCTCCTTGAATGGTTAGACTACGGGAGTCCAAGATATATACTGGTTCGGGCGAAATATCCCTACGTCCAGTTCGTGGTAGTGGTTTTATTGCTCGGGATGCAGTGGACTACAAGAGATTACAAGCGAGGGCTAAGGACAGGCTCTTAGAGCTCGGTCGAGTGAGGGAGCTCGGGGAGTTCGTTTGTATCTTTGACTTGCTGGATATTGGACGTGTTTGCTTGGGTCGGAGGGCTCGTGTTGAATCGAATGAGAAGTTGACCTAGTTCGGATGTCCTTCCCGGGGGGCCCTACCTCCCCTTATATAGGCGGAGGGGGCATGTTACATGGGAGATCGGAGAAAAAATGATAGGGGCATGCTACGCCCGGCAGTCCCGCTCTTTGGTCCCGATGGTCCACAAGTTCTGTTTATCCCATCTTTGGGTTGGTAGACACAACGGATACGCTCCGCTGGGAAGGTGCTTGCCCCTGCCCTCTCGTCACCGTTGTCGACATGCTGGCGTGAAGGGACGGGCGCTTGACTCTGGCGGCCCCCTGACCGCCTTGGGAAGGAGCCACCCGCCTCGACATGGCCGTCGTGTCCGCGGGGCAGGTGACCAGCTTGTCGTCGACTGTCGACGTGGCGGGGGTCGCGGAGTTGAAGTTCGCTGGGGCCCCGGCCTGAGGCCAGGTTGGAGCCTGCGGGGGCGTCGGACCTGGGTCCAGGTCGAGGCCTGCGGGGGCGTCGGACCCGAGTCTGGGTCGGAGCCGGCTGGGGCACTCAACCCGAGGCCAGGTCGGAGTTCTCACGGTGGGCTTGACCGAGGCTGAGGATCCTTCGTGACCTGATAAGGCCTTTAGCCAGAACGTGGCGTAGAATAGCCCATTTTGTGTTCCGTCCCAATATTCGTGATAATTCCATCTGTGAGGTCGAGACTTTGGTAATACCTCTTCACACCATGTGTAACAAATTGCTTTTCAGTCTTGTAGTTTGAATTTCAAAACTCGAACCCTTTGCAATTTATTTGAATTTAAAACAGCTTAAAATGAATTTTTAAAGTCAATAAGGATTTAATTTGATTAATCCATACTTCAAATTAATTATTTCTTATTTTTTATTCAGTTCCTTGTGCTTCATGGAATTTTTCTGTATTTTTGGAGATTTTTGGAATTTATTTGCTATTTATTTGAAGTTATTGAAGTTTATTCGAATTTCTGGTATTTCATTTAATTCGGAAATGAATTTAATCTCTTATTTATCTTCGGGCCGAATTCCTTCCGAGCGGCCCGTTCCTATTCCGCCCGTCCTACCACATCGTTTATTCCTACCGCCTAACTCAACCGCAGCCAAATTTACACCGCTAAAACCCTAACTCTTTAATCTCCATGTTGAATCGATCCAACGGTCGTCATCCGCTGAATCGTTTCAACGCAGCCATGAAACCCTAGAGTT
Organism: Guadua angustifolia; assembly: GCA_036346375.1. Classification (NCBI taxonomy): domain Eukaryota; kingdom Viridiplantae; phylum Streptophyta; class Magnoliopsida; order Poales; family Poaceae; genus Guadua; species Guadua angustifolia. The sequence continues at coordinate 66,615,797 of CM070510.1, read as the reverse complement.
CGCCCGTCCGATCCCGATCCCGCGGTCAGCAGTGCGCCACGTCGCCCGACCCGCGCCACCGCTCGTGCAGCCAAACCCTAAACGCCGCCCTAGACTTCCGTGTTGGACCCGCATTCCTAGGCTATAAAAGCTTCCTCCGGTTTTCGCGTCATGCTCTCCGCCTCGCGCACTCACCGCCCCAGCTTCATCGAGACATCGCCCGGTGGCGTGAGCCCTCACCGGAGTTAGCCGCAGTGCCGAAGCTTCTACTGCTGATTTCTTGGCCGACGGTGAGTCTCCGCCGCAACTTGGGGTACCATTGAACTCACCTTGTCATTCTCTGTCTAATCCACCCAAAACCGAACGCTCACCGCCACTGCTTCGCCATTTCCGTGTCTTCGTCTCCACCTCCGTCGAACCAGCGCCGCCACTTCGTCGTCGACTCCCTCCGTCAACCTTCGCCATCCGATCGTCCATCTACCGTCTCGCAGTCGGCCACGTCGTCTCTCTACCGCTTCGCCAACTCGGCGCCGTCGGATCAATCCCCAACGGCCAGATCTTCGCCACGTGGGCCGGTAAGCCACCTCGCCACGCTGCCACGTGTTTGCCTGGTCACCATACGTCGTCGCCCTGTGTCCACCACGTCGCGCCACCTCACCACCACGTCGCGCCACCTCACCGCCACGCCTCTACGTGTCCGCCACATCACCCGTACGCTCCTCGTGAACCCAGTTTACCATGAACCGTGTCACCGACACAAGGACCCCACATGTCAGCGGGTTTTATTTTCTTTTATTTCCGAAAACCCGAAATCCCAGCGAATCACAGCGCGACACGTGTCAGTCTGATTAATTTCTGGATTTTCTCTCCCGAGAAACTTCGGAAGGCCCGTTCTCCTCCGTTCGAACTCCGTTTTGAACGATTCAAATTTCTAAATTCATCTAAAATTGAGATCTATCTGTTGGTATATTTATTTTGAATTTTTGGATTTTATTTATTTTTGTTTTATTTTTTTTTGTCTCGTTTCGCGTGTTTTGCGTGTAGACGACGACGGCTGAGCTTAGCGGAGCATCCTACGGAGGTAGCAGCAGCAAGAGAGGTTGAAGGCAAGTCTCCCTTGACCATATTGAACCCAAGTTTATGAAATGCTATTTTGTTTTAATTATTGCATGCTTATTATTTATGTCTTGTACTTTAATGTCATTTTAAATGCTTAGATAAATGCCAAATTGTTATAACCACATTGATATTCATTTTGACAACCATTGACACCCTAGGAAAATCAAGTACTGTTAATAATAATCATTTTGTATTATGGGACTAAAAAATGCTTAGCCATGCTTAATCACGTCGGTGCCTTACCATTATGGAAATGCTTTCATATTTGATTCAAAATGAATTGTGGAAATTATGGCAATTGGTGTTGCCGGTATTAATTTGAAAATAAAAGTGAAAAATGGTTTAGACAAGGCGGATTGGTCAGAGCGGGTGCGGGATGCACAAAATTTTGGAATGTGATTGTCCGCCTAGTCAATTAAGGACCGGTGTGTGTTACCATGGGCCATGCTATACAAGACAACCACATGTCTATTATGGATGCGACACAGCTAAGTAATTTGCATGTATCGTTATTTGACTTCGCCATTTGGGTTGTGCGGTTTCTTGGGAGGTACTTGCAAGGCGCAAGAGGGCTTCAGATCTTGGGCGGTTAGCCTGATACAATGTGAAACCTTAGCGGTAGTCGGTAGTGGTATTATGCATTGTAAAGGTCTTGTCATGATCTCCTGCTTAGACACCAAAGGAAGTGTGTCAATAGCTTGGCGAAAGGGTTGATCATGTCGTGTGGGTAAAGTGTACCAACTCTGCAGAGTCAAAACTACTTGAGTAGCCGTGCCACGGATAAGAACAGCGTGGGCAGCTTTCACATAGTAGATTTTACGGTTTTGGTTTTAAATGGAAAAATGATGATTTGGTTTAAAATGAAAATGTGGTTGGGAATCATGGCGGTTGGACTCCGGATATTAGTTTGGCGGTTGGAGCCAACCGTAGATTGGAACTGGAAAATTGTTATACTTCAAAAGTTAATTAGTTATGCTATTTACATTTTGTTAAATGCTGCTTTATGAAATTATTACTTGTATTTAAATTTCAATCTCGCTTTATGCAAATGAACCCTATATGCCATCCTTTGTTTAAGCCTTGCATTTAGTTATTTGCATTAAGTTTCCGAGACTTGCTGAGTATGTTGCATACTCACCCTCGCTTTTTATTGCGGGGCTGCTTATTCCATAAAGCAAATGATGAGGACAGAGCTAGCTATCCAAGGGCTTGCATTCCACCGTTCGACATTTGCGGCAAGGACTATGATGAGGAGGATGACTCCATCTTCTAGGGAACGTACCCCAGTCGGTTGCCTGTGGGCACACTGATTGGCTCTTTTTGTTGCTTCATTTCCGCTGCTACATTCACACTTAAGCCGTAAGGCTCGATACTTGTAATAATGTGATGATGTTGTTGCACTCTTTTGCTTTATTGCTGTTAATTACTTTATGATATGTCTGTGTTATCATCACTGTATGACTGTGTGTGCTAGCTGTTTCTGGACTAGCACGGTTGAAACACAGAGGGTTCGGATTTGGTAATCCGGGTCCCCACACCATGCATCGCTGCTAGTCTTACTGCCATGTCCGTATGACTGAGAGAAAGACGATCTTGAAATAGATGTATACTTTGCTATGGGGTACCCCTGGTATAAGTATTCTTCAGTAGCCCCGGGGGCCGTCCTGAAACGCGTGTGTTCCTGGATGGGCCCATCATCTTCGGTGGTGCGGTCTCTTCGCATGCGTGGCGATGCTTCGGCCTCTTGCGCCCCCGTTTGATGGGAGCCGCCGTGGCGCTGCATGTAGAACAATAGGTCCTTGGCGTGTCGCCTGGTCGGCCGATCCCGGCCGAACTCTGGTCGGCGGTCTCGATCGGGTCTTGAGTGCACCGGTGGAGTGTAACCCTGAGCCTGGCGGGTCGGAGAGCCGGTTGGGGTTACTGATCGGCGAAAATCCGATCGGGTGAGTTGAGTGGACCCGGTCGGTCCGAGCCCCGTAGTCGAATCTTTGCTTCGTAGCCGAGTCCGACCGACTTGGTCAGGGATTCGGCGCGAGTCTTGTATGGCCTTACCGGTGGAGTCTTCCGAGCCCCGGCGGGTCGGAGAGCCGATCGGGGTTACCTCGGAGCGAACGCCGGTCTTAGTAGGACCGACGGCGGTTGGCGAGGATGCCCAAATGCCTCGGCGAATTCCGGTTCGAGTGCTAGTTTTACGTCATAGGCGGGCTGCCTTGACCGTCTGCGAGGATGCGAATGCCTCGGCGAGTTCCGGTTCCAGTGATCGTTTTACATCGTAGTGGCGGGCTGCCTTGGCCGGCGAGGATGCCGAATGCCTCAACGAGTTCCGGTTCCGAGTGCTAGTTTTACGTCGTGGCCGGGCGTGGCCTTGGTCGGCGAGGATGCCCGAATGCCTCCACGAGTTCCGGTTCGAGTGCTCGCTTTTACGTCGTGGTTGGGCCTTGCCTTGGTCGGCGAGGATGCCGAATGCCTCAACGAGGTTTCATTCTGAGTGCTAGTTTTACGCCGTGGTACTGGCCTTGCCTTGGTCGGCGAGGATGCCGAATACCTCCACGAGGTTCCGGTTCCCGAGTGCTAGTTTTACGTGGTGTTGACGCCTTTGACCTTGGTGGCGAGGATGCCGAATGCCTCGACGAGGTTCCGGTTCCCGAGTGCTAGTTTTACGTCGTAGCTGGACGCGGCCTTGGTCGGCAGGGATGCCCGAATGCCTCAACGAGGTTCCGGTTCCTGAGTGCTAGTTTTACATCGTAGCTGGACGCGTTTGCAGGGCTTGTTTTACACCGGAGCTAGGCGGGTTAGTAAAAAACTGGTTTAACAGGAGCTAATGAAGCCTTAGTTAGCGAGGATGCCCAGATGCCTCGGCGAGGTTCGGTTTTCAGTGCTTTCGTTTACGTCATAGTGGGACGCGTTTGCGGTGGTTTCTGCCGGAGCTAAGCGGGCGTTAAATCCCGAGTTCTCGTCTGGCGAGGCTATCTGCGGGAGGAGTTGCCGCTGTTTGTCCCACGTTTACGTCCCGTCCGTAGGTGTGGGACCTGGAGGGGGTGAGCAGACGCATGTTTACCAAGTGTAGGTTTGAACACCGTGCTCATGGAGCTACTAACGGGTTATCCGAGTGGGCCCTGGAGATCACGTGACCTCCGAGTGGACAATCCCTGCGTCGGGTGTCCGACCCGCTGGGGGCGACCCATAAAAAACCTTTCTTTATTCAAGCCCGTATCGGACCGAACCGTCCGTCGACCGGGCCTTGTTGGCTACTACCCTTGAGGGCTCCACGGGAGAGTGTGAAGTATGGTCTCGGACACGAGTTAAGGCGATTGAGTCATCCGCCGACTCAACTAGAGGCCCACTAGGGGCACGCCTTGTCCTCACCCCTCTCTTGATTTTGTGCTGGGGCGAGCACGAATCCACTTGGTGGATCCGGCCCTTGGAACCCTCAGCGCCAGTATTAGGCCTTGGCGAAGGCAGATGAAATTTCTCACCACCTCGAGGCCGTAGCGTCCCGGTGGGCTTTTCATACCTATGCCGGCCCAGTCGATCCGGCCCGGAGGTGGAGATCGAGAGGTCGCAGGGCGTCTCGCCCGGAGCGATGCCCTGACGTCTCCTGCCGGCATTTAGCGGCGTGCGGGAATTAAATCTGGCGAAATGATTAGGGCGTCGTCTCACCGGCGTGGCGTGGCGGTCCGACGAGACGGGCGACGCTTCATCGGCGGGGGTCCGCTTGGTCGGGCGGTGCATTTGATTGATGCGCGTTCGGTTCTTTGCCCGTTTTGGTGGTGCTGTTAGCGCCTATAAATTCGGCCTTGAGGCGCTAGGGCGCAACTCTGCCTTTGCCATCACTTCCTCCTCGTCTTCGCTTTCCCCACCTCCTTGCCTTCGCTTTCACCACCTCCTTGCCTTCGCCTGCGACGAGAGAGCGAAAAGAAAGCGAAAGGGCTCTTCACCTTTCCCCTTCTCACCGCTCGGATTCCACCAGAGAGCGTCCTCCACCGGAAGCGGGAAGAAAGTTAGATATTTTGCCTTTGGCAATATAAAGGACTTTGTCTTGTAATGAATTCAAGTTCGTTTTATCGTTTTGGCCAGTCAGGCCATTCCGTAGGTCCAATTTTACCCTTCGGACTTCCCTATGGTGATCAACATTTGACGACCATAGCTTTGGGAACCGCAGGGGTTGTACAAGCATGGGCTCGGTATGTTAGCACTTTTGAGGGAAGCCAAGGAAAAAGCGAGGATCGAGAGCGAGATGTTAAGCTTGCGCTTGAGCGGGAAAGGAGTGTTCCCGACCAACTCTGGTCGCACCAAGCGCGGCACTTCCTTCTACATAAAGCGCTACTTAAACCGTGGCAGCTGGGCGTAGACAGCTTACTTGGGTCGAGAGGGTTACCGCCGAGGCAGTGGTCGGTCGGGTCACCGACCCGTGTGAGTGTAGGAACTCAAGTATGAATCGTCCATGTGCACTTGCGGGGGAAAGGAGTGTTCCCGACCAACTACGAATCGCACCGCAGAGGCACTTCTTTCTACTGTAAAGCACTACTTGAAACCGTAGCCCACAGGGCGTGGCGATGCACTTGGGTCGAGAGGGTTCTTGCCGGGGAACCGATGGTTAGTCGGGTCACCACCCGTAAGTGTGGGAAGTTGTAGCCTCCGAGCGGTGCGTGGCGACCAAAGTGTGGTGGCCACGCAACGCTTGAACTCGGAGGGGAAAGAGGATTCGTGCGGGAATGAAAAAAAAATCTTTGAGGATAGAATTGCCTTGGCTTTTTATTCCGCATGTTGGAGACGATGCGGGTGTTAGGCCCATCGTACAGCCCCCATCGGGACAGCGAGCTAATGGGCCTTTTACCACCTCGGGGCCGCGGCGGCTCGTCTAGGCCTTTCTTCGTTATGTCGGTGCACTCGATCGAGCAGGAGCCGATGCTCGAGGGTCGCGCCCAGCGCCTCCTGTCGGCGGCGTCCTTCCGCCTGTCTTGTCCGTCGTGTTTTAATCGTCGGGGAGGGAGTAGAAGATGCGTCTCTTCACTTTGGTCGGCGGAGTTAATCGCAGCGTCTTGGCGCGTGCTTCGGCGTGACGCTGCGTGGGCGCTCGCCCCATCTCTATAAATAGGGTGCGGGGGTGAGATGAGGGCGACCATGCTTGACCATTTGCCTTCGCTCCTTCGTCTCCCGCCGCGTACCTCAAACCAGCGAATGGCGGCGGGTGATGACCGAGGGTCGGGAAGCGGAGGCGACAATGGACCACGAGCTCGAACCCCAAGAAGTCCCTGCTGTCGCCCGAATCCTCGGGGCCGTGGCGAGGGTAGGGATTACCACGCCCTCGTCGCGTTCGCATTGGAACCTTCACACCGTGAGTTCCGCCGCTTCGTTCGGAAAACCACAGTCTCTGGTTGCCGACGCTGACTCGCTTCTTGTTTCTTCTAGCGCTTCTGGCTCTGGTTCAAGCCAGCCACGGTTCTTGCGTCGTCGCCTCGGGGAAGCGGATGCCTCCTGAACCGCCCACAAAGTTTCCTGGCCGCCGGCGATCCCCACGTAGTGGCAATCCGGGCGGTGAATTCGGCGGCCGAGCTAACGCGGCTGTAGGCTTCCTTCAACGTCGAGCGCGGCTGTCGCCGAGGCGAGGCGTTGTGGCAGAGAGCCGTCGGCGGTCGAGGAGGAAAAGCCAAGGCAATGGCCTGCACAAGAACTGGTAGATGTCGAAAAAGCAGCGCCAAAGCGCGTGAGGAGGCTTGGCGCGATCGAGCTCGGGCTCGGCCGCCCGAGGAAAAAGCGGCTAAAATTGCATGAGTCTTTGGACGCGCGAGGCCTCTGTCCATGCTCCGCCCAGCCTTCGAGAGCATGGGCAGGAGCTTGGAGCCGCTAGGGGTGGTGGCCGGCCAGCTGGACCCGTACTCCGTCGAGTGCGCCGGCCCCTCACCAGTAGCCGGCCTTAGCCGTCGCCCGCATTTTGAGCAGCGTTACGCTCACGGCGGGAAGTCGTTATTCAGCGGCGCGATATGTGCTGGCCTACTGTGCCAGCCATGACACCTCCTTCGACCCGGCGGCGTTTGTTGCGGATCGGCGGCAGCTTCCGGCATAGGTGAAACACAGGCGGCGGCGGAGCAGTGGCGGAAGCAGTGCAGCGTCGGCGGGGCGTGGGCGATGAGGACGACTCCGACTTCGATGACAACGCCTGGGGCTAAGACCCTCCGATGCGCCCACACCCGGCTTTTGTTTTTGTGAGATATAATGTATGTTTATTATATGTTGTGGATTTTGGGGACTTTGCTTGATATTGCGCATTTACTTTACGTGATGTGGGTTCACTTAGAACAATAGTAGCACTTTCGGGAACCTTTGGGGTTGTTAGGGCATAGGTCGGGCGCTAACACTTTGAGGCATAAAATATTAAAAGCGCCAGAGCCTGGCGTGTCCTCGATCGATTCGAATCGCCCGCGTCGTCTCCCCTCTTCCACAAGGCTTCGCGAGCCACGGCGGAAGGTCTTTGGACTTCGGTTGAAGAGTTAGGTGCTGGCGGCACCGTCCAAGAGGCAGTAAGGAGGTAATTGGCCATCCGCGTACTTTCGTCTCCCCGCGACCAAGATAAGCGGTGGTGTAAATCGGCGAAACTTCGTCGGGATTCTTCGTTCCGTCGAACAAGCTCGTCGGCGGGCTTAAGCAAACCGAGGCGTACCCGCCCGAAGGTCGTTGGAGTACAGCCGGTAAAGGCGGGACCGAGGCGCTGAGGAGGTGCTTCTTCTTTGAGTCGGACTCCGTCGCCTGGCGCTCAGCCCTAACCTCGGCGGCCCGTGGCGGTGGGCGAAACATCGCCCGAGAGTCTGCGAGCCTTCGTGGACTGGCGGCGCCTCGAAACTTGTCGGGAAAAGCCGGCGTGGCGCTGCTAAGCGAAACGCCGTAAATGGTATTGTCGCCGCTGCCGTCGGTCGTACTCGACGAAGCGGCAGCGGTGGTGTCTGAGGCAGAGTCTCGGGATTGCCGGCGCAGAGACTAGCGAGGACTGGCGCTGCGAGCGTCGCCATCGCTCCTCGAGGACCGGGACCCGAAGGGCGGTCTGGTCTTTATGTGCCGCGGCCTCGTGGCGGCCTTATCAAGCTCATCTGCGAGCTCGACCAAAGACCCGACCTCGAGCAGGCGAGGTCGGTCATGACTTCAGCGATCGCGCGGGCACTCGCTCGATTGGGGAGCTTGGAGCGTCTGGCGATGCTCCGATCTTCTCGATCCTCCCGGAGAGAAGGTTATGGCACAGTTGATGGCAACTTGTGCCATCGGCAAGCGTCTTCGAGGGTCTTGAGGCGCGCTCCCCCGCGCTAGTGCCATGGCTGCGGCCATGAAAATAAAGCGATCATGCTGTGGCGGAGAGGGAGAACGAGCGTGGAGCTTCCATGCTCGGGGCGCATTGAACCCGAGCTTCGCGGAATCTTTGCGGCGTCGGATGCCATACCTCGAAAGTCTTGATTCTCCTCCGGATGGCGAAGCTTCGGGCCCCGATGGCGCCCGACTATCGGCGATCGGGATCACGACCGCAAATGTGAAGCAGGATTAGTGTGAGCAGGGGACCCAAGGCGAGCTCGCTCAGCGAAGTATGGATGTTGGTCGGGTGGAGAGTCAGCGAGCTGAACCGGCGAATTATCTTGGTTCGAGCCCGCGAAATAGACATCTCTCCGATCTTCTCACGAGGTGGAGGCTTCACTATCTTTAGTCTGAGTGGATTACAAATCGAGCTTGGCGTTACGGTTGTGTCTATTGGCCTGTTGCTAGTCTTGTTGATGTCGTCTTTCGCCGTTACGCCTCAAGGGATTTTATATCCTCCCGGTAGTTACGAAAGCGGCGGAAAGATTCGGGGTAGTGCATGGCATGCATTGAAGGCGTCTTTGCAGCGTCCCGAATCTGGCGCCCGTCGCCTTAACCGGGGTTCTCGGTCTTAGTAACCGTAGAAAAGCGCACCTCAGAGCCAAGGTCAAGGTCGTGCGGGGATTAGCGCGACTCTGATGCGTGGTCGAAGCCTCCGCATTTGCTTTCGACCCAGTGGGGGCCCACATGACAGTAGCGTTGACTGTCGAGATTCTTGATCCCGACATGTAGATAAGATCATCTTTTCTTTTTATCTAATCACATATGGACTTGATTCCGACCGACCAGCAACATGCGTACGGCTATGCATGACGCGACTAGATAAATTTGTTATCTCTATCTCTACTAATTCTAATTAGGAGTTGGTGGTGGTACGTCCGTTCTCTACCATCACCCCGACACGTGTGCACACTCACGTGGCTGAATAGGAAGCGGGCAGTGGCCACCCCGGTAGATTGGATTGGATCATCCCGTCGTGGGAGGTAAATAAATATGCATGAGTCATTTATTACTTTCCTTTCTCCCATTGATCTGGCATTCGAATCGACGGCGATTGCTCCCGGTGCTTTTTGGATTGGATTGATTCCCTTCCGAAGGAAGCAAAGCCCTGATTCATGGAATTGGGTCTCTTTTCGCTTCTTTCCCTTTTGTTGCTTTCCTTATTTGATGATTTCTTAATCTGAATTCTATAGATATCTTATCGGTTGCTGAATCTATATAACCCTACCGCTTCTTGCCTCTCTTGCAGATGTGTTGAGATTATCTGTTGAGCGGAAGTAATGAGCGATCTTCCTGATCTCATCAATGCGGCGCAGAGACAAGTCGTCGGTGGTGGCAGCGAGATAGGCTGGCAGTGCTACTGGAGGTCATCGCGGTGGATGATGTTAATAGGTTGAGGGAGGTGCTCGCGCGAGGAGGCGAGAAGGAGGTGGAGCTGGTTGATGGAGTGGGGCTATGGTATGGCCAGAGCAAGGCGTACGAGCCATACACGCCGTTGATGGCGGCAGCTACATACAGATGACGTCTACCTTTTCAATGCCTTTGCATCTATGGGGCAGCAGGTGATGCCTCTTTCAGTCAATCGATCGATGTCGAATTATGTCGTTACAAATTTACAATCCCAAGTGTTGTGATGTTATTATTTAAGTTTGTGAAATTAAAGATAATTTTAAGCTCGAGTTTGTAAATAGATGCTTGGAATTTGTATGCTTCGATGAATTGATTTAAATATTTAACTATTGCACATTCAGAGTGAAATTATTTAGACAAAGTTAGTACTCTTTGCAAATAAATTTTTTATCCCAAATTATGTTTTCGTTGTGTCGTATGGGCCCATAGCATTATCATACGAAAAGAGGAAAGAAAATTGTTGTGTGACGAAACGACCTCGGGTTGTGTAAGATCAAAGTCGGGGCCGATCGAATTTGTAGGAATTAATCATAAACGAACGAATAAACTAATAACATGATGGATTGATTGAGTTGCGGTGCGGATGGGACTGCTTGTTCCATTCCAATCCCCCCCTAGAAAGTGAGATGCATCTCATCTCATCTCATTAGGTTTCGATGCTTCTTCATTCATTATGTGACTCTCGATTAGGGATGGCAGGTCGGGTACCTCGGTCCAGCCTCGTGGACCTGAACCACGAGACCGAAGTTTGGACGGACGGACCCGAAATCGATCCGGGTCCAAACTTGGACCCGGACCCGGACCGATGGGTGCGGACGACGCATGCGGACCGATACCACTTCAACTGCGATCGCCCACTTGTCCCTTTCTTCCCTGCAGATTGCGAAATCCTTCTTAATCCCCCATATTTCTAGTCATCAATCCATGTTTCTAGTCATCAATCATCAATCCATGTTTCTAGTCATCAATCATCCAGCATTCAAGCATCAATTTAGGTATCCTCCATGCATCATCCATGGATCGGCCAAATAGAATGTATGAGCTAGAGGTAGAAGACCAAAACACGGAGGGGTAGTGGCATCATGGCGAGAATACGGCGGCGTCATGGCGAAATACCCGGCGTGAAAGAAAGGGCGAGGATGTCGCCTAGAGGTGAATAAGCGAATTATAAATTTAAACTAAATTGCGGCGAATCTGAGAACCTTGAAATGTCGAATAATACTCGGACGGTCGAATAGTTCAAATAGTCGAGGTTGTATTCGGATATTCGAACTTATTAGGATAGTCAGAGAATCAGTCGGATATTAGAATGCTCCAGAGCACATAGCTACGCAAATACTAGATCTAAGCTATTTGGAGGATATTAAACACACCAAATTAAACTAGCTAGCCTAGAATACCTGAATCAAGTAGATATCTAGCCGAAAACTCACTAGAAAAGTAGATCGGGCAATTACAAGATTCAAAATCAAAGACTAAAGCAAGAATAAGAAGTAAGCATAAAGACAATGATTTTTCACCGGAAGTTCGGATCCTTGAGGGGATCCTCGTTATCCGTTGAGGCGGCTCAGTCACACTTGAGTCGGGGTCTCTTTCAACCCTCTTACTCCGGTGTTGCACAAATACACTCATGGGTTTCAACTCCTTTGGCCTTGGCGGGGTCTCTTTCAACCCTCTTCCTCCGGTGTTGCACAAATGCACTCATGGTCTTCACTTCTTTGATTCCTTCCCTTGCGGAGGCGGAATCAGCTTTCTAAACTTCCTGCCAACCACACAAAGTCTGGGTGGCTCGTAGGCAACCTCCTAGCCGTCTAGGAGTCCTCAACCTCAAGAGTAACAAATGCTCACGAAGAACAAGCTTGGAGATGAAATCAAGTGCTCAAACAACTCAAATCTCACTCAACCTAGCACCTCACTCCTCACACTCTTCCCTACCCTTCTCACAAAGGGATCACTTAGATCTAAGGGCAAAGAGGTGTTTTGGGGGCTCAAGAACAAGAGGATAGCTTCTCAAATCAATGGGGTAAGAGCTCCTTCAAAATAGGGGAGGATGGGGCTATAAATAGAGCCCACCAAAAACTAGCCGTTTTCCTCAACGTTCAGGTCAGTTCGGACAGGTCGAGCGCATCAAACTTCGAAGAAGCAGAGAATTCACTTCGGATAGTCGAAAATATGTTGGATAGTCCGAACATTGGATAGTCCGAGTTCATCTTCGGATAGTCCGAAGCGGCAGCTGAAAGCGGCCAGCAACGAGCATAACTTTTGACTCCGGACTCGATTTTAGTGATTTTAGACTCTATTAAAAGCTAAGAATAAGGGCTACACAACTAACAAGGTCTCACTACCCAAATCTCAAAGGATAAATCCAGATTTCACCAAGAATCCAAGGGAGACCTACAATTCTCACTTTAAAGCACCACCAACACCACTCTTTCTCTAAGTTTCACAAGGATGAGTCACTTGAGCACTTGACACATCTAAAGTCATTCAATGGAGCATCCCTCTTAATAGTCGGCAATCCTTAGACTCAAATTAAATCAAAGATAATACAAGTCTAGAAATAGTCACTTGTCGTCTTCTTTCTTAATCTTGGTGCATGAAGACCTTCACCATATAATTGATGACATCTTCGCCTTGTCCAACTTGACTCGATTCACCTCATGAGACTCTCGTCCTATCAACCTTGACTTGATCATCCTCTCCGAGCGATCTCCACGCCAAGTCGATCTTGACTTAGTCCTCAACTCTTGGTGACACCGCCGTCTTGTTGACCTCGAAACGATCATCCTCCACGATACCTTGGTCATCATACACACGGGACCTAATTCTTTCCAAACCACTCATGAAAAGCATTAGTCCCAAAAGCTCAATAGATATGAATAAATTGATATTTGTGAGCGGTTGATTGCTACAAGTGTTTCATATAAAAAGCACAACAAAATGGAAACACTTGACATAAGAAATGTTCTCTACTAAGTGCATCATGATGAATATGTAATTGATCTATATGCACTAGAGAGATAATTGCCGATATGATGAATCAATTAAATCACGGCAAGGATCACGATCTTTACTTAAATGAAGCACATGATAGAATATACCGACTTGTACATGTGCAACTAATATTTGGAATAAGAGTAAATATGTGATCCAACACTAGATTAAACTTCACTAAGAGAAGTGCATGAGAAGATACACAACTAAGACATGCATGCACTAAGTCAATCTATAGCAATGTGAAATTTAACTCTAGTTAATACATGCATACTAAAAACAAAGCACATAATGAACTCAAATGAATATATATGCACAAATAAATATGACATGAACCAATGTGCATATATATATAATCAACATGCTACTTGGAGTTCACTATGCATTTGCACAAAAGGAATGCAATAACAAATATAGAAGAGATACCAAAATTGCATACTTTAACTTTGCTTAACCATTGCACTTGATTTTCCTCTAAATAGATGAGACTAATACTCAACTTGGCAATAAACATGTTAGTCTCATAGCAATATAACCATATTAGAGGTTTGTCATTTATTAAGCACTAAATTAAGCATTTACTCAATTACATAGATTGTCATTATATGTGTTTGTCATTAATCACCAAAATAATATAAGTGCCTAGATGCACTTTAGGAAGCACCAAACAGAGGAATCGAGGTGGCGTCATGGCGAATACTGTGCGGAAGCACCATGGGTGGAGCAGGAGGAGCAGGGAGAGAGCATGGTCGTGGTCGTGAGGAAGCCTTGAGGCGAGTCTTGTGGCCTTGATGAAGTGGCGAGGCGAGGTGTGTTGAAGAACATGAGAGATTAGCGCTAGGGTTTGGGTTTGTGTCGTGTGGGCGTGGAGGAATGAGGATGGGAGTAGGGGTGGGGATTAGCCAATGGCCGGAGACTTGGGAATGGGCGGATGCTGGATGGTGATTAGGCGGATTGACAATTGGGATGGTCTAGTAATTTGGTCTGGGTCTACTATACCCACGGGTCTATATTCGGATCGGACGGGACCGTCCTGACCGAACCGATTAAAATACCCATGGGTCAGTTGAACCCAGACTGAACCCATGGTCGGGTACCACGAATTACTGAACCCATCGGTCGGTACCACGGTACCCAAACCCATGGGTAAAACTGCCATCCCTACTCTCGATTCATCGACGCCGCCGCCGCTGCTACTGGCTGGGGAATGCCTGCCTTCCATCGTTAACTGGATGGACTACATACATGCTTTACATTGATTACATCATCATCATGCTATCTCTCTCTTCATCACTCCACTCTGTCTCTCCCTCTCCCCTTCCACCTTTCGATGTTGGGCAATAGCTGAGATGCAGCATGGGGCGACAATCATGGTGGCCTCCCAACCCTCTAGATCTGTATCTGTGTGCCAACAATCGCTCGAGCGGTGAGCATGGAAGTGGCAACGTGACTGCCGATGTGGTGGCGTCGATTGCCGCATGAGGCAACGGGAAGGTGGCTGTGCGAGCGGTAGGTGGCACGATAGTGCCTCGACTAGGCCCATGTGTGTCCTCGCGGGTGTGCTCGACGAGTGGCACGGCAGGGCGTCGGCTCGGTGTGTACGTTCGACGTTGGTGATCAGGTAATATCCACCTTTTAGCATCTTCGATATCTCCTATTTCTCCGTACATGTGGACCGCACCAATGCTGGCCACAAGATGAGCCACGGCATTCCGCAGTGCCGCGGCATGGCACCTTGCTAAGTGCTATCGTGCCTTTGTCACGCGTTGTGCCTGTGTCGGGTCTTTTTCGTGTCGTGCTAGTCCATACAAACGTGATATGCACTGCTATCCATCATGCCTAACCGTAAGGACCGATCAGTCATATCTTATTGGCCTAGCCGGAAATTTTTGTATTTTATACAAAAAGCGAGCCATATTCTGAAATATACAACATTTTCGTGTTTACAAAAATCTCCATCAATTTAGCGATGTGAAAAGCGAAACCTCAATTTAGCAGACTCAGTTAAAATCGGTGATTCGCGTTTTCAAAATCTGAAATTGAGGTATTCGCAATTTCAAAACCGAAATCCAGTATTTGCAGTTTGAAATTGCGAAATTGAAGTGGTTTTGCAGTTTGAAATTGCGAAATTGGACCGTGCCTCCGGGTAGAATCGGCGACCACGATATAAAAATAAAATAGGACTCTAACGACGTCGAAAAATTTTGAAATTTTTATGGAGGTTCCTGATAAATCAGTGATATTACCATAAAAATTTCAAATGATTTTAAGATCTGGGAATTTTTAAAATTCAAACAATACAACTGTCTGATAAAACTATTTGGTAAAGTTTGAACAAGAATGAAAAATGAAACAAATCACGTTAGAAAATTTTAAAATCTGAGTCTCGAAATTGAGGTTTAAGCTTTTCACATGAAATTGATGGAGATTTTTTGTAAATCTGTGAGAATGTTGTATATTTCGTAATCACGATTCGTTTTTTATAAAATACAAAAATTTCCGACCTAGCCCACGTGCATGCGTTCTATACCGTACCACGGGCCAGTAAAAAAAACCTGGCCTAATGCCCAGGTCCAGGCACAACTAGTGCCCTCTGTTACCGCACTGCGTATGTGCAGTGAGTGTAAACGCCACGCATAGCTGTGTTTTTGGTTTACCTTGTTTAACAACTGGATTATTTACCTTGTAAACGCCACGCATAGCAGTGCTTATGATTTTTGCTTCTTACCCTGTCAATTGTCTCAGCTTTTGAGTTTTATTACACATTTGCAACTACAACGTCACTGCAAAAATCTGCTGTTTTCCTTTGTCTGGGTGCCATACCGAACTATGTACTACTTCCTCTAGTCACAAATAGTTATTATTTTAAATATCGATCACGGTCTCTAATAAACAATTTTGACTACTAATTACTATTATAATATATTTATAAAACCCAATATAATTATAATATTATGAAAGTACTTATAAACTTAAATCTACATGATTTTCATGTATCAAATTTAAATATTTTTAAAAATATTGACAATCGAAATTTTAAAAGTTTGACTACATCTATATTCAAAACAACAACTATTTGTGACCGAAGGGAGTAGTAGTTAAGTTTGCGGTAAGAATGAACATCACTGGTGCTCCCACAGCCCTAAACATCGGCAGATCCAATGTTGGCACATGGGTGTACAAGCTACACCCAAATATATATATATATATATATGGGCTATATCACTGTCTGTCGCTCATATGTGTGTAAGGTGCAATCAGCGATTTAAAGCGCAATCTATATCCAACGTTAATTCTTTGGCGAGTGTTGACAAATTTGAGGTAAGGAGAGAAGAGATGGAGGTGAGGTGGGAGGGTTTAAGCGTAAAAGCAATGACGGCGTTGGATATAGATTAAGTGCTCTAGATAAACTTGATTGCACACATATGGATGATTGCAGAATATTTCTACACACATATACATATATATATATATATATATATATATATATATATATATATATATATATATATATATATATATATATAGGACCATGTCACATAGTTGCACCCTTTAAAAGCTGAAGATTGGAGAAGAGCCAGCCCTCACGTGTCAACTTGACATCTGCAAAAACCCTTACATTTCTTGAAATTACGTATAGGTCATTGAATTACAAATAGGTCCTTCGTGATTTTTGTGAGACAAAAATATATATTTTTTCCTTGGCGTTTAGGTCTCTGGCGCGGTATTTCTGGAAAAAGACCTCCGTTAATTACAAATCGCGAACAAGCCCTTTTCTAATTTTTGGGATAGCGAAGGTCCAAAAATTAACAAGCAGGTCCACTGGTTCTTACGTTCGAGTCCTTTCTTCGTTTTCGAAAAAATGTTTTTCATACAAAAAAACATGTTTTCCCGAAAAAATATTTGCCACGAAAACACAGATTAAATCGAAGATTTATAGCGACTTATCGATTTGTCGATCGGTTTCTGGGAAAAAATGTTTACGCACAAAAACGCGTTCTTCAGGAAAAATATTTAGCATACAAAAAAACACGTTTTCCCTCGGAAAAAAGTTTTCGCCACAAAAAGCGGTTAAATCGAAAGTTCACGTTTTTCGAAAAAAAGTTTTCATACAAAAAAACACAGATCCGTCGAAGGTTAGCGTTTTCGAAAAAAAAGTTCATACAAAACGCAGATTAAATTAAGATTTATAGCACCTTATCGATTTGCCGATCCGTTTTCTGGGAAAAATGTTTTCGCCACAAAAAAACACGTTTTCTGGAAAAGATGTTTTCGTCATAAAAAAACACGTTTTCATGGATTCACCGATGGGTCCTATCGACTCTACAAAGCAGTAGACGTAGCGCTATTATTACCAATAGCTCTAGCAATCCAAAGATTAGCCAATAGCTTCTAACAACCCTTTTTTAAAAAAATTTAGAAAATAAAAAATCGTGGGAATTATGCAAAAGAAAAAACCAAGAATACGTTTTGATTCATTTGTGTTTTCTTTAAAAAAGATTCACCGATAGCTCCTAGCAATTTAAAGATTCAGAAGCGGCTTTTAGCGAACCTTTTTTTTTAAATAAGAAAAGCGAGATTATCCTATTTTTTACAAAAATATTAGTCAAATAAAATTTAAGCGAAGCAACATCGTGACCGAATATCCCAAATTTGGCATAACCGTAATGCAACTACAAAATTTTAGCATGACGGCGTGGCGCATGACACTGCTAGTATATGTTCATTATCAACTAATTTCAGCCAATTCCCATTCTCCCACGCCTCCCCTCCTCAACTGGCTGGCTCAACCCATTAGCGAAAAAGCCCATAGCTCTTATCCCTCAACTGAACCGAGCAAAGCACATTGCACAACATTGTACTTGTGGAGTTAAACAATGACAAGCTTTTAATCCTCATCAAATACTACTTCACATATATAGATGGATGAACTAATTTCAGCCAATTCCCATTCTCCCACGCCTCCCCTCCTCAACTGACTGGCTCAACCCATTAGCGAAAAAGCCCATAGCTCTTATCCCTCAACTGAACCGAGCAAAGCACATTGCACAACATTGTACTTGTGGAGTTAAACAATGACAAGCTTTTAATCCTCATCAAATACTACTTCACATATATAGATGGATGAGGAGAATTATATCACGGAGCATGGTATAGCTAGCCAGGATATATCAAACATTAATCCCCGTTTATTGCTTTATTATCAGTCACCTTATTCGGCTCTGTCTTCAATCCTCGCACCCCTCCTAGCTAGTGCGCATTTGTCAGACAGAGCTGGGAAGCAAAATGAAGCGAACGATCCATGGAGTCAGAGCAGAGCTGGGAGGCGACCATCATAATTTTCACAACTACTACAGCAAAACCTCCCCCGTGTCAAATTGGCTATTACAACCATCGCCCATGGTAGTCGAGCTCTGATATGCATGATGACAGCGCTTCTCTTACAATCTTGTTATCTGCTTCCACGTAGAGAACGTCTTCAAACATACTCTTTGCCTGCTCCAGAAGCCTTATCTTCTCCCGGTTGTTCCCAGAGCGGAGATGGGATCGCTGCTGCAACGCAGTGCCCCATCTGTACAGAGCTGCAAATCAATGCAATGCCGTATCAATTTCACATGAGCGCCACGACCAACCACACGAAAAGAACCAGACCAGACATAGGAAATGAAAGGGCAACTCCTTTTGCACGAGCTCAAACTCGTAAATTCAAGAAAGAATTTTGGACAGCAGAGTGGTGGTATCGAACCTTCTGGAGCATAAGCGTTGCTTTTGGACAACATGGCATCGAACTTATCGATTGCAGCCAAATACACCCGATCAGCATCAACTGCCGCTTCCTGCATTGGTCGGTTTTTCCAAGTAAATGTAACTAGCATGAAAAAATTTCAGGTCAAATGCATAAATAGAAAGGCAAGGCGTAGATTAATTTTAAGACTTAGCACCATGTTGCTTTGTCAGAAAGTGCTGATGGATGTGTAGTATAATGAGTCTCTAGGGTACAAAAACAAGACATTCCCACTAAGCTAAATGATCGCAAAAAAACAAAAATAGATTTTTTTCCTCATTTTACCAATATCATAGGGCAACTATGCGATAAAAATCCAAAGGCATACATAAAACATTGGGGCCATATCCTGTGCAATCACCTATATATGTGCAAGCGTGCAATCAAGCAATCTAGAGCATCCAACCTATATCCAACGCTAGCTACTGGCAGGGAGTGTTCAGCAAATTTCAGAGGCAGGGAGAGAAGAGATGGAGGGTGAGGTGGGAGGGTTTAAACGTAAAAACAGCGGATATAAATTGAGTACTCCAAATCGCTTGCTATGTGAGTATGCATATAGTTTGATAGAAGTATATCGATGTCCATACCGGTCCGACATCGGCAAGTAGCTGGGCACGAAAGATAAGTGCCAGTCCCCAATTGTACAATGCCTTGACGTCACCCGAATCAATTGACATAGCCATTCTGTAGCTTCTCCCAGCCTCGACAAGGAGGCTTTCACACTCGTCACAGACACCCACCAGAGCAGACAAAACGTTGTCTCTGCTTAGGATTCTTCGATCCAGCTTCCTGGATCGTGCGACACGCTCTCTTCCATTTAGATACGCCCCGCTGTTGGCCAAGAGAGTTCTCAGCTCACGACTAATCTTGAGCTTGAGCTCCCCATGGAGGAGGTACGTGTTCCCTAGCTGACCCACCGCTACTAAACTTGTTGGCCTCAAAGCTACAGCTGTGGAAAGAAGCCTCGCTGATTTGTACAGCAACGCGTCTGCAGTCTCTTCATCTGCCCTGGCCATCATGCGTTCCCTCGCCGTCCTCAAGATCTCCGCAGCCTCCTTAACGCTGCGGCTGAATTCTTCACCATCCGAATCTGTGGCAGCACCCTCATCATCTGTAGGATCAAAGCTGGCAGCGTTACACACAAAGCGGTCAGCTGGCCGCTCTTGCGCTTGGCTCACTTGGCCCTCGTCACTGCCGCGGCGCTCAATCTTCAACCGGTAGGACCTGTCCCGAATTTCGAGCGTCCTCTCAAGCAAAGAGGAGTCCATGGATTCAGTGGCAAAGATACCGCCTTGAAAGGGATCATTCCGCACACCGTCGCGCCCATACCTGTGCTTGAACACCAGCCTCTCCGATCGACCGTCTTCCTCCAATCCACTGCCATTTTTGTCCAACAACTGCGTGTCAAGCGCAGCCCTTGCGCTTCCCGTGCAGATGACCGCTGAATCCAACGAGTTGTCTTCTCCAAGAGTGCTGTGTTTTGTGCTAGCACGGATTGATGAATCCACGGGTCTATCCCCATCCTCCTGCTGAGCTCGAGCACCAGCAGCAGGAATAGCATCCTTGTTCCGCTTGTCCATCACTGCAACATCTGAATTACTCTTGGCATCGACCGCGGCAGCAGCCTTGACGTCCTTGGGCTTCTTCCGCGGCGAGCTGAAGCTGAGCTCCCGCATGGTCTCCCGGGCCCAGCCACCGAAATAGTCGGCGACCTCCTTGGCCACATCCCCAAGCACGGGCGGGAGCGCATCGGACGCGGTGGTGTTGCCGCCCTGGCCAGCCAATCTGGCGGCGTGCACGAGCGCATCGCGCGCGCGATCGACGGCGTCGAGGAGAAGGGCGGCGTCGGCGCCGGCGGAGGCCGATTGATCCTTGAAGGCGCGGACCTGGGCGTCGAGATCGGCGAGGACGGCGGCGAGGGGGTGGGATTGGGGGGAGGCAGGGGCGAGGTGCCTGGCGGCGAATCCCGCGGCGAAGGCGGCTGCGAGGAGGGGGAAGGGAGGGAGGCGGGAGAGGGAGAGGGCGGCGACGGGGAGGAGGAGGAGGAGGAGCGGGAGCAGGGGATGGGATTGTGGGAGTTGGAGCGGGAGGGCGAAGGGGCGGTCGGGGTCGGCGGCGAGGTCGGCCCAGCCGTTGTAGGAGGAGCAGCGGGTGGAGGCGGCAGGTCTCGTGCTCAGGTGGAGGTAGATGGGGAGGCGAATCGGCGAGAAGGAGCTGGCCCTGGCCTGGCCCTGGCCTTGAGGAGGGAGAGAAGATGGTGCCTTGAGGAGGAGGAGGACGAAGCGAGGAGGGCGGAGGAGGAGGCCGCCGCCATTTGGCTTGGCTTGGCTGGGCTGGGCCTTAGCTCCCTCCACCTGCCTTGTCTTCACCGCTAACCATCCAATCCACCCACCCTGCTGCTACAAGACACCAACATGCCATCCATCCATGTTCATGCTCTCCTCACTCCGTTGCCCACCTCCGCACCGGCTCCGGCTCCGGCTCCGCTTCCCCCTCCGCCACCGTCCTTCATCCCCCTCCGCGTTAGATTTTGCTCCCTCACGTATTCAAACTTCAATGTTTGTTTTCCCTCTTATTCATGTTGTGAACAATGTCTCCTCATGAAGACACCTCTTCAAGTGATCTCATCAAGATCTAGATTAGACAGTTAATTTGTAACCAAAGGGTGTGTCCTTTGGCAATGGATCATAGGCATCCCTTCCCTTGTATAAATACATACAATTGATCAATGCAATGGACAACTTCTTCATTCATTCGGTTTCATTTTCATTTACTTCTTACGTTATCATGCACGCTAAAACTATCGAAAGCACAGAAGAACACCAACATAGACACAAGCGTTTATCAATTCCAGTTCATCCACGGTAGTAACAATGGCAAGGATGAACTTACCTTTCACACTCGCATGTGATTTTCCATGCCGTTAAATGCGTGTTGGTGGAGCACGTCATCGCCTGTTAAAATGCGCCCGATGGAGGCCGCGTTCAAGTTCTTGGGTGTCGCGGCGTGGCTCGCGACCATTGCGTCTTCAAGCGCTGGGGCCTCGCGGACACCGACCACCGCCCCTCCGTGATGGCGCCAAGTGGTCCAAGCAATCTGCGCCTCGAGCATAGTGGCGGGAGCAGCGCCTCGTCAATGACCCGCCGGTGAAGCGCCACATCGGTGCCCCATCCATGGATGGGCGGCGACACCGCACATTTTCGGGAACCGCGCGGCCTCGCCCGATGCAACCTCGGCGCCCGAGGGCGGTAGCGGTCGAAGCTTCGGCGTCGGCATCCTCATCAACCGGCGAACCGCGCTCGCGCTGCGTCGTGGTGCACCGCCCTACTCGTCGGCGGCGGGTGTTGGGCTTCAACCCGACACGGCTTCACGAGCCGCGCCGCTCCGCCCCCTCCGCGGCGCTTCCTCCAGCCGCGCCGCTCTCTGGCGGCGGCGACGAAGCGACCGGACTCGTCCGGGCTCGTGGAACTCGGCGACCCTTGGCCTCCGGCGCCAATGGCGGGCGGCTTCATCTCCCCGATGAGGGTATTCTCCGTCTGAGTGCTATTGCGGGCGGGCGTGTATGTCGGAGATGGTTGCGCCAGGCGATGAGGCGTAGCTGCGTTCGATCTTAACATCGTCTCCTGGCGGCTGTGACTCCAAGTTCTGTGGTTGTGACTCAAAGTCGCAAGGTAACCCTAACCCTAACTTCGGACCGTGGCTTCTTATCTCTGGCGTCTCGCCAAACACAGTATCATGACCCAAAAATGATGGCGAAGCCAAAAGCGATCTTGACCCAACATCTTGGCTAGACTTGCCATGGCCTGCCCGTCCGCCTGCACAGGCCTTAGGCCGATGGGCCACTTCGGTGGTTTCGGCCCACAGGCCATTGTACATATTTTCTTTTTAATTTTCAGTCATAAATTCGCAATAAAACCACTAGGTTTTCATGTAATTTGATAAGGAGGCAATAATCTATGTCAAGAAATAACTATGACATAAGTTAGCCTTTTCTATATTTGGATCATAATTCAACAAATATATTTATATGCAAAATACTTTATATGTTTTCTTCCCTTTGTATAACACAATGTTCACAAAATTTTGGTATTGGCCATACACAAGGTAGCACCATAGTTGCTACTGTGGGATCTACACTATGTTTAATACATAGTGATTATCCTCAACGTGCGTACCCAATATCTAAAATTTGAAACACTAGTCAACGAGACTACCATAATTCATAATCCCTATTGGTCATACACAAGGTAGTACCATAAGTCACTACTGCGGGATGTCAATCCTCAATGTGCGTATCCAATACGAAATATGAATTAAACTAGGTCTACATTTTTATAATGATTACCTAGATGTGTTAAATACAAAGATGCATAACACAAGTGGCATCTACTGTATCAACAGATTATGCCCATAAGAGGTCTACACCATTTTGGTGACTACCTCCAAAATGTTAGCGCATAATTGAGGCTTACATTCATGATACAAGAATTTACTTGTTTACAACTTCTTTTGCATTTTACAACATTACC
The DNA here is from genome assembly GCA_036346375.1 of Guadua angustifolia. Classification (NCBI taxonomy): domain Eukaryota; kingdom Viridiplantae; phylum Streptophyta; class Magnoliopsida; order Poales; family Poaceae; genus Guadua; species Guadua angustifolia. Next base: position 66,592,643 of record CM070510.1, on the reverse strand, counting down.
ATAGCAAAGTTTAATTTAACCATAGTAAATTAAACAGACTCTATGGTTGCCTCATGTAGGAACCATGGCCGCTAAAGAGTTTGATATACTCGCTCTTGGCGGACACAACTATCCCACATGGGCTATGGACATAAAAGTTAGTCTTGCGACCATGGACTTTATTATGTGCTTCTTGAACAAGCGAAGGTCTTAGAACCAATAAGTGATCAACATAGGTATGCGGCTTTATATATTATAAGGCGACATATACATCCGGACCTTAAGTCCGAATACATGTTGGAGGAAAATCCACGTGAACTATGGCTTTCTCTTAAACAACGCTATGAGCGACAAAAAGCACTCATCTGCACGAGGCCAATTTTGAATGGGCTCAACTTAGCCTTCGAGTTTCAAAAGCTGTTAGTGATTATAACCATCTTTGTTCATAGGATTAGCACTAAGTTGCGATTACGTGAGAAGGAACTTTCGATGCGGATAAAATTGAAAAGACTTTGTCTACAATGCTTCCCATTGAAAGAATCCTTCAACAACAATACCGTGAGAAAAATTTCACAGTTTATTCGAGCTTATTCAAACATTACTTCAGGCCGAAAGACACCATGAACTCATGGTGTGGAACAATCAGCAGCGCCCTCTTGGGTCTGCCCCATTGCCTGAAGTTCATGCCAATGCTCAGAATAAACCCAAATTTAACGGTTCTCCTAAGAACTATCAAAGAAATTCCCATGGTAAAAACAAACGCAGAAACTACAAGAAGAAAAAGTCACGTATCCCCAATAAGGGTAAAGGCATTTCCAAACAAAGAACTGACAAGTCTATTTGTCAGAAATGTGGTTGTTATAACCACATCACAAAGAAATGCCGTACCCAAGTCACCTTGTTGATCTCTATCTAAAGTCTGTGGGGCGTGGGCGTCTTGCCAGGGACAAAAGTATGAAGCCCATTTCAACTTTCAACCCGACAACTCGAGGAAGAGGTGGTTGTTAGCAACAAGTTCCCAAGGAACCAAGCAACAACAACGTCTTAGGAAGCCAAGGATCAAGTCAACACAGAGAATATGATCATGGAATTTGCTTCCAATGACATGTTTGGAGACTTACTAGGCTCCCAATCTCTTAGATCCTTAGTTTAGTACCTTATTTATTGTAATAATAAAGCACAATTATGTCCTAAGTGTTGTATTAAATAATATTGTCATCACAATGACATATTGGATATCCCAATAAATGTAATAATTATGTTTGATATTCAATAAAGTTTGTATGTGTTCTATATATATTCTCCAAGAATCTTAAAATTCTTCATTTATATATAGATTTCTCTGAGTCGTCGATGGAGGAGGAATTGTGCCTAGTAGATAGTTGTACTACTAACTCTATACTAAGGAAACAAAATATTTCCAAACTCTTACTAAGAGGCAAGGAAATGTTTTGACAATCATTGAGCCTTGATGCAAGGATAGTTAGTTACGAGTCGTGCCACTATCATGCTTTCTATGGGCACTCAAATCACAATCGAGGATGCACTATTGTATCCTGATTCAACACGTACCTTATTAAGTTATAGAGATATCCGTAAAAATGGTTTCCATGTTGAAACCCATGATGACAATAATGAGGAATTTCTCCTCATCACTAAAGATTACGGATATGGCAGACAAACGCTTGAAAAGATTTCCTCTTTACCGTCTGGATTGTACTACACATACATTAAACCCGTACCACATGTTGCGTACAAGGTAATTTTTCAGAATGTTGATGCATTCCAAACTTGGCATGATCGCCTTGGTCATCCTGGTATAGGGATGATGAGAAAAATTATCAGCAATTCTAATGGTCATGATCTACATGTTGCCAAATTCCCAAAATCATCAGATTTTATATGCACTGCATGTGCAACTGGAAAATTGATTTTGAGACCTTCTCATCTTAAAATCCAACATGAGCCACTCAAATTCCTTGAACGTATTCAAGGTGACATATGTGGCCCCATTCAACCATTATGCGGACCGTTCGGTATTTCATGGTTCTTATAGATGCATCTACTCGATGGTCTCATGTGTGTCTTTTATCCACGTAACCATGCCTTTGCAAAAATAATTGCTCAAATTATTAAACTTAAAGCATATTATCACGAACACGATTCAATCCATACGATTGGACAATCTTCTGAATTTTCCTCACATGCATTCAATGATTATTGCATGGCTTTAGGAATTCAAGTCTGACATTACATCCCATATGTCCATACTCAAAATGGTTTGGCGAAATCTCTTATAAAGAGAATCAAGTGGATTACAAGACCCTTATTACAAAATTGCAACTTACCAACTTCATGTTGGGGTCATCTTGATCTTACACGCTGAACTTAATTCAATTCGACCAGCGCATATCATACTGACTTCCCCATTGCAATTAATGCGATGAAATATACCAAATATTTCCCATCTGCGAAAATCGGTTGCGCTATATCGTCTTCGATCTCACCATAAGCGTGCCTCTATGGGCCCACACGGAAATTAGGGATCTATGTGGGGTATCAATCTCCGTCGATTATTAAATCGTTGAGCCCCTAAGCGGGGACTTATTCACGACCCGACGCGATTGTATATTTAATGAGGATCATTTCCGGCATTAGGGGAGATTTCAAGTACCAAAAGAATGCCGAAAATCAATTGGGATCTGTAGACATCTCCACCTTAGATCCACGTACTCAAGAAACTGAACTTCAAGTTCGAGAAAATTATAAATTTGCAACACATTGCAAATAATCGCGCCAGAGGCATTCTCGATACTAAAGGTGTTACTAAATCCTATTATCACGCCCAAAATGTGCACGAAAGAGTGGAGGTACCAAATAAAACCATTCAACTCCCACTTCAAAATAAGAGGGAGAAGTAAGGCCACGACTAAGGATGTAGCTTCTAGCAAGCCACAAAAAAGCAGGGACAAAATCCTCCAAATCGGTAAGTACAAGTCAACCTCAAGTTGATTCACAACCTAGATCACAAGTGCACACTATTCTGATCTGGGACATCGGGCATACTGGCTCCATAGTTTTGGGAAATAATGAGCCATCATCAAGGGTGCAAGAAATTTGCACTAATTATATCGATTACGGAGAATCATATGATCGAAAGACTACAATTGTCGACACTTACTTCTCCGCAACAATTGCAAATAACCTCCTAAATGATCCAGATCCCAAGACCATGGCGAGTGCAAAAAGCGCTGGTGGACTCAATGGAAGGAAGCAATTCAAGTGAGATAGCCTCGCTTAATAAAAGAAAGGTATTCACATCTCGCAATACCTACACCTCCAAAAGTCTTCCTGTGGGATTCAAATGGGTTTTCATCAGGAAGCGGAATGAAAACAATGAGGTGGTGAGATATAAAGCGGGACTTGTAGCACAAGGGTTCACGCGAGACCCGGCATTGATTTCAATGAAACATATTCTCCGGTTATGAGTGGAATAACATTAGATACTTAATATCATTGGCGGTTCAAAATCGTCTATCTTTGCGGTTGATGGATGTAGTGACAACATATCTTTATGGGTCACTTGATTAGGACATATACATGAAGGTTCGATGGAATCCCAATTCCAAATCAAGCGCAAATCATAATATGTCTTGTGTAAAGCTCAAAAAGTCACTATATGGCTTGAAGCGATTCGGGTAGAATGTGGTACAACCGACTAAGTGAATTCCTTCTAAAGAAGGGATACACAAACAATGATGATTGCCCATGTGTCTTCATAAAAAAATCTCCAACAGGATTCTGTATTATATCCGTATATGTTGATGATTTAAATATCATTGGCAACTCTAACGATATAAATGAAGCACGCAATCACCTAAAGACGGAATTTGAGATGAAGGATTTGGGTAAGACCAAATTTTGCTTAGGTTTACAACTTGAGCACCTTCCCTCAGGAATCTTAGTGCATCAATCAGCCTATATCCAGAAAATATTGGAGAAATTCAATATGGACAAATCATATCCATCTAAAACACCTATGGTTGTTCGATCTTTAGATATGGAGAAAGATCCATTCAGACCTTGTGATGATGGAGAAGAGTCTTTGGGACCCGAGGTTCCTTATCTCGATGCTATTGGGCGCTTATGTATCTTGCAAATTGCACGGGCACGATATTGCATTTGCGGTGAACTTACTAGCTAGACATAGCGCCGCACCAACCAAGCGTCATTGGGCGGTGTAAAGCATATCCTCGGATATCTTAATGGCACAAAGGATCTTGGATTATATTTGAAAGAAATCAAGATCCCACTATGATTGGATACACGGATCTTTGGCTACTTATCGGATCCCCATAATGCGAGATCCCAAACGGGCTTTGTATTTCTACATGGTGGAGCAGCTATTTCATGGATGTCTTCTAAAGCAGACTCGGTAGCTACTTCCACCAATCACTCTGAAATTATTGCACTATATGAAGCTTCACGTGAATGTGTATGGCCGTAGAATGATTAACCACATACAACAATCATGTGGTATTGGTTCTATTGAATCACCTACAATTATCTATGAAGATAATTGCGCTTGTATTACAGATGCAAAGCGAGTTACATAAAGAGCAACATCACAAAGCATATTGCTCCAAAATTGTTTTATCCTCATGAGTTCTGACAAAGTGGGAGATAAACATCTTGCAAACCAAATCATGCGATAACCTCATGATCTTTTCACCAAGTCATTGCCATCTTCTACATTCTTGAAATGTGTTCATGGGATTGGTATGAGGCGGCTTGAAATTTGCAAGAATCGGGGAGATATCTCCTAACTATTAACTTTGTTCTAACAGATATTACACTCTTTTCCTTCATGAGTTTTTCCTCACAAGGTTTCTCATAAAAGTTTTTAATGAGGTAATATTAACACGAGTATATGTCATGTTTTCTGTTTTCCCTATTGGGGTTTTTAAGGAAACATCAAAGACATGAATTGTCCTTAAACTCGTTTATGGGTTTTTCCCTGTAATAGGTTTTCTCATACGAGTTCACTAGAGACAATCACTTAAATATACTGTATCAGTTTTCTCCTAAATTTTCCCATTGGGTTTATAGGAGTTTTCAACAGTATATCAACATATCTTCTCCTCATATTTTTCCTACAAGGTTTTTAGAGAGGAGTTTAATATATTATGTTGTATCTCCAATTTTTCCCCACAGGGGTTTTTAGAGGAGCTACCAAAGACATAGTGATTTATTAATCACACTTATATATGTCATATTTTTCTCTTTATTTTTCCACGGGTTTTAAGGAGTTTTTGATGGCATATCAATATAATCCTCGATTATTCCCATAGTGTTTTTGAGGAATCAACGGCGCATTGATCTCAAGGAAGATTCGATCAAGGGAGTGTTGTGAACCAATGTCTCCTCATGAAGACACCTCTTCAAGTGATCTCATCAAGATCTAGATTAGGCGCTAATTTGTAACCAAAGGTGTGTCCTTGGCAATGGATGCATAGGCATCCTTCCCTTGTATAAATACATACAATTGATCAATGCAATGGACAACTTCTTTATTCATTCGGTTTCCAGTTTTCATTTACTGTCAATACGTTATCATGCACGCTAAAAACTATCTGAGCACAGGAAGAACACCAACATAGACACAAACGTTTATCAATTCCAGTTCATCCACGGTAAGTAACAATGGCAAGGATGAACTTACCTTTCTGCACTCTGCATGTGATTTTCCATGCCGTTAAATGCGTGTTGGTGGAGCACGTCATCGCCTGCTCCGCCGCGCAGATGGAGGCCGCGTTCAAGTTCTTGGGTGTCACGGCGTGGCTCTCGCGACCGCTGCGTCTTCAAACGCCTGGGGCCTCCGCAGCACCAGCCACCGCCGCCCTCCGTGATGGCGCCAAGTGGTCCAAGCAATACTGCGCCTCAGAGCATAGTGGCCGGAGACGCGCCTCGTCAATGACCCACGGCGAAGCGCCACACACGGTGCCCCATCCATGGATGGACGGCGACACAAGACATTTTTCGAACCGCGGCCTCGCCCGAGATGCAACCTCGGCGCCGGACGGTAGCGGTCGAAGCTTCGGCGTCGGCATCCTCATCAACGGCGAACCACTCGCCGCTTCGTCGTGGTGCACCGCCCTACTACGTCGGCGCGGCGGGTGTTGGGCTTCAACCCGACACCGGCTTCACGAGCCGCATCGCTCCGCCCTCGCGCGCTTCCTCGCCGCCGCCACGGCTCTTGCGGCGGCAGCGCGACCGGACTCGTCGAGGCTCGTGGAACTTCGGCGCCTTGGCCTCCGCGGCGCCAATGGCGAGGCGGCTTCATCTCCCGATGAGGGTATTCTCGATCTGAGATACTGGGGGCGGCGCGTGGCGGTCGGAGATGGCTGCGCCGAGCGATGAGCGGCAATGCGTTCGATCAAAGATCGTCTCTCAAGCTGGCGGCGGTATGACTCCAAGTTCTGTGGTGTGACTCAAAGTCGCAAGGGTAACCCTAACCCTAACTCGGACCGGCCGGCTCTTATCTACGCGCGCGCGTCTCTGGCCAAACACAGGCTGTCGCGGCCCAAAAATGATGGCGAAGCCCAAAAGCCAATCTTGACCCAACATCTCGGCTAGACTTGCCATGGCTGCCTGTCCTTTCCTGCAGGGCCTTAGGCCGATGGGCCACTTCGGTGGTTTCGGCCCACAGGCCATTGTACATATTTTCTTTTTAATTTTCAGTCATAAATTCGCAATAAAACCACTAGGTTTTCATGTAATTTGATAAGGAGGCAATAATCTATGTCAAGAAATAACTATGACATAAGTTAGCCTTTTCTATATTTGGATCATAATTCAACAAATATATTTATATGCAAAATACTTTATATGTTTTCTTCCCTTTGTATAACACAATGTTCACAAAATTTTGGTATTGGCCATACACAAGGTAGCACCATAGTTGCTCTTGTGGGATCTACACTATGTTTAATACATAGTGATTATCCTCAACGTCGTGCACCAATATCTAAAATTTGAAACACTAGTCAACGAGACTACCATAATTCATAATCCCTATTGGTCATACACAAGGTAGTACCATAAGTCACTACTGCGGGATGTCAATCCTCAATGTGCGTATCCAATACGAAATATGAATTAAACTAGGTCTACATTTTTATAATGATTACCTAGATGTGTTAAATACAAAGATGCATAACACAAGTGGCATCTACTGTATCAACAGATTATGCCCATAAGAGGTCTACACCATTTTGGTGACTACCTCCAAAATGTTAGCGCATAATTCGAGGCTTACATTCATGATACAAGAATTTACTTGTTTACAACTTCTTTTGCATTTTACAACATTACCATAGCAAAGTTTAATTTAACCATAGTAAATTAAACAGACTCTATGGTTGCCTCATGTAGGAACCATGGCCGCTAAAGAGTTTGATATACTCGCTCTTGATTTACACAACTATCCCACATGGGCTATGGACATAAAAGTTAGTCTTGCGACCCTCGGACTTTATTATGTGCTTCTTGAACAAGCAGAAGGTGCCGAACCAATAAGTGATCAACATAGGTATGCGGCTTTATATATTATAAGGCAGCATATACATCCAGACCTTAAGTCCGAATACATGTTGGAGGAAAATCCACGTGAACTATGGCTTTCTCTTAAACAACGCTATGAGCAACAAAAAAGCACTCATCTGCTGAGGCCAATTTTGAATGGGCTCAACTTCGCTTTCGAGATTTCAAAAGCTGTTAGTGATTATAACCATCTTTGTTCATAGGATTAGCACTAAGTTGCGATTACGTGAGAAGGAACTTTCCGATGCGGATAAAATTGAAAAGACTTTGTCTACAATGCTTCCTCATTGAAAGAATCCTTCAACAACAATACCGTGAGAAAAATTTCACAGTTTATTCGAGCTTATTCAAACATTACTTGGTGAAAGACACCATGAACTCATGGTGTGGAACAATCGGCGCCCTCTTGGAGTCGCCCCATTGCCTGAAGTTCATGCCAATGCTCAGAATAAACCCAAATTTAACGGTTCTCCTAAGAACTATCAAAGAAATTCCCATGGTAAAAACAAACGCAGAAACTACAAGAAGAAAAAGTCACGTATCCCCAATAAGGGTAAAGGCATTTCCAAACAAAGAACTGACAAGTCTATTTGTCAGAAATGTGGTTGTTATAACCACATCACAAAGAAATGCCGTACCCCAAGTCACCTTGTTGATCTCTATCTAAAGTCTGTGGGACGTGGACGTGCTTTGCCGAGGGACAAAAGTATGAAGCCCATTTCAACTTTCAACCTGACAACTCGAGGAAGAGGCTGGTTGTTCGCAACAAGTTCCCAAGGAACCAAGCAACAACAACGTACCGGAAGCCAAGGATCAAGTCAACACAGAGAATATGATCATGGAATTTGCTTCCAATGACATGTTTGGAGACTTCGACTAGGCTCCCAATCTCTTAGATCCTTAGTTTAGTACCTTATTTATTGTAATAATAAAGCACAATTATGTCCTAAGTGTTGTATTAAATAATATTGTCATCACAATGACATATTGGATATCCCAATAAATGTAATAATTATGTTTGATATTCAATAAAGTTTGTATGTGTTCTATATATATTCTCCAAGAATCTTAAAATTCTTCATTTATATATAGATTTCTCACGAGTCGATCGATGGAGGAGGAATTGTGCCTAGTAGATAGTTGTACTACTAACTCTATACTAAGGGAAACAAAATATTTCCAAACTCTTACTAAGAGGCAAGGAAATGTTTTGACAATCGCTGACGACGATGCAAGGATAGTTAGTTACAGTGTCGTGCCACTATCATGCTTTCTATGGGCACTCAAATCACAATCGAGGATGCACTATTGTATCTGATTCAACACGTACCTTATTAAGTTATAGAGATATCCGCAAAATGGTTTCCATGTTGAAACCCATGATGACAATAATGAGGAATTTCTCCTCATCACTAAAGATTACGGATATGGCAGACAAACGCTTGAAAAGATTTCCTCTTTACCGTCTGGATTGTACTACACATACATTAAACCCGTACCACATGTTGCGTACAAGGTAATTTTTCGAATGTTGATGCATTCCAAACTTGGCATGATCGCCTTGGTCATCTGGTATAGGGATGATGAGAAAAATTATCGGCAATTCTAATGGTCATGATCTACATCTTGCCAAATTCCCAAAATCATCGATTTTATATGCCTTTGCATGTGCAATGGAAATTGATTTTGAGACCTTCTCATCTTAAAATCCAACATGAGCCACTCAAATTCCTTGAGCGTATTCAAGGTGACATATGTGGCCCCATTCAACCATTATGCGGACCGTTCGGTATTTCATGGTTCTTATAGATGCATCTACTGATGGTCTCATGTGTGTCTTTTATCCACACGTAACCATGCCTTTGCAAAAATAATTGCTCAAATTATTAAACTTAAAGCATATTATCACGAACACGATTCAATCCATACGATTGGACAATCTTTTTGAATTTTCCTCACATGCATTCAATGATTATTGCATGGCTTTAGGAATTCAAGTACAGCGATTACATCCCATATGTCCATACTCAAAATGGTTTGGCAGAATCTCTTATAAAGAGAATCAAGTGGATTGCAAGACCCTTATTACAAAATTGCAACTTACCAACTTCATGTTGGGGTCATGCGGTCTTACAGCTGTGACTTAATTCAATTGCGACCAATCGCATATCATCTGACTTCCCGCTGCAATTAGTGCGTGGAAATATACCAAATATTTCCCATCTGCGAAAATCGGTTGCGCTATATACGTCTCGATCTCACCGCCTAAGCGTACCTCTATGGGCCCACACAGAAATTAGGGATCTATGTGGGTATCAATCTCCGTCGATTGTTAAATACGTTGAGCCCCTAACGGGGACTTATTCACTACTTGCACGCCGATTGTATATTTAATGAGGATCATTTCCGGCATTAGGGGGAGATTTCAAGTACCAAAAAGAATGCCCGAAAATCAATTGGGATGCTGTAGACATCTCCACCTTAGATCCACGTACTCAAGAAACTGAACTTCAAGTTCAGAAAATTATAAATTTGCAACACATTGCAAATAATGCGCGAGAGGCATTCTTGATACTAAAGGTGTTACTAAATCCTATTATCCTGCCCAAAATGTGCCTGAAAGAGTGGAGGTACCAAATAAAACCATTCAACTCCCACTTCAAAATAAGAGGGGGAGAAGTAAGGCCACGGCTAAGGATGTAGCTTCTAGCAAGCCACAAAAGAAACCGAGGACAAAATCCTCCAAATCGATAAAGTACAAGTCAACCTCAAGTTGATTCACAACCTAGATCACAAGTGCACACTATTATCTGATCACGGGACATCGGAACATACGGCTCCATAGTTTTGGGAAATAATGAGCCATCATCAAGGGTGCAAGAAATTTGCACTAATTATATCGATTACGGAGAATCATATGATCGAAAGACTACAATTGTCGACACTTACTTCTCCGCAACAATTGCAAATAACCTCCTAAATGATCCGGATCCCAAGACCATGGCGAGTGCAAAAAGCGCTGGTGGACTCAATGGAAGGAAGCAATTCAAGTGAGATAGCCTCGCTTAATAAAAGAAAGGTATTCACATCCGCAATACCTACACCTCCAAAAGTCTTCCCTGTGGGATTCAAATGGGTTTTCATCCGGAAACGGAATGAAAACAATGAGGTGGTGAGATATAAAGCGGGACTTGTAGCACAAGGGTTCACGCAGAGACCCGGCATTGATTTCAATGAAACATATTCTCCGGTTATGAGTGGAATAACATTCCGATACTTAATATCATTGGCAGTTCAAAATCGTCTATCTTTGCAGTTGATGGATGTAGTGACAGCATATCTTTATGGGTCACTTGATTCGGACATATACATGAAGGTTCGATGGAATCCCAATTCCAAATCAAGCATAAATCGCAATATGTACGTGTAAAGCTCAAAAAGTCACTATATGGCTTGAAGCGATCGGGTAGAATGTGGTACAACCGACTAAGTGAATTCCTTCTAAAGAAGGGATACACAAACAATGATGATTGCCCATGTGTCTTCATAAAAAAATCTCCAACAGGATTCTGTATTATATCCGTATATGTTGATGATTTAAATATCATTGGCAACTCTAACGATATAAATGAAGCACGCAATCACCTAAAGACGGAATTTGAGATGAAGGATTTGGGTAAGACCAAATTTTGCTTAGGTTTACAACTTGAGCACCTTCCCTCAGGAATCTTAGTGCATCAATCAGCCTATATCCAGAAAATATTGGAGAAATTCAATATGGACAAATCATATCCATCTAAAACACCTATGGTTGTTCGATCTTTAGATATGGAGAAAGATCCATTCAGACCTTGTGATGATGGAGAAGAGTCTTTGGGACCCGAGGTTCCTTATCTCGATGCTATTGAGCGCTTATGTATCTTGCAAATTGCACGGGCGATATTGCATTTGCAGTGAACTTACTAGCTAGACATAGCGGCTGCACCAATAAGCGTCATTGGGCGGTGTAAAGCATATCCTCGAGATATCTTAATGGCACAAAGGATCTTGGATTATATTTGAAAGAAATCAAGATCCCACTATGATTGGATACACGGATCTTTGGCTACTTATCGATCCCCATAATGCGGATCCCAAAGCAGGCTTTGTATTTCTACATGGTGGAGCAGCTATTTCATGGATGTCTTCTAAGCAGACTCGGTAGCTACTTCCACCAATCACTCTGAAATTATTGCACTATATGAAGCTTCACGTGAATGTGTATGGCCGTAGAATGATTAACCACATACAACAATCATGTGGTATTGGTTCTATTGAATCACCTACAATTATCTATGAAGATAATTCAGCGTATTACACAGATGCAAACAGGTTACATAAAGAGCAACATCACAAAGCATATTGCTCCAAAATTGTTTTATCCTCATGAGTTCTGACAAAGTGGGAGATAAACATCTTGCAAACCAAATCATGCGATAACCTCGTGATCTTTTCACCAAGTCATTGCCATCTTCTACATTCTTGAAATGTGTTCATAGGATTGGTATGAGACGGCTTGAAATTTGCAAGAATCGAGGGAGATATCTCCTAACTATTAACTTTGTTCTAACAGATATTACACTCTTTTCCTTCATGAGTTTTTCCTCACAAGGTTTCTCATAAAAGTTTTTAATGAGGTAATATTAACACGAGTATATGTCATGTTTTCTGTTTTCCCTATTGGGGTTTTTAAGGAAACATCAAAGACATGAATTGTCCTTAAACTCGTTTATGGGTTTTTCTCTGTAATAGGTTTTCTCATACGAGTTCACTAGAGACAATCACTTAAATATACTGTATCAGTTTTCTCCTAAATTTTCCCATTGGGTTTATAGGAGTTTTCAACAGTATATCAACATATCTTCTCCTCATATTTTTCCTACAAGGTTTTTAGAGAGGAGTTTAATATATTATGTTGTATCTCCAATTTTTCCCCACAGGGGTTTTTAGAGGAGCTACCAAAGACATAGTGATTTATTAATCACACTTATATATGTCATATTTTTCTCTTTATTTTTCCCACCGGGTTTTAAGGAGTTTTTGATGGCATATCAATATAATCCTCAGATTATTCCCATAGTGTTTTTTGAGGAATCAACGACGCATTGATCTCAAGGAAGATTCGATCAAGGGGGAGTGTTGTGAACCAATGTCTCCTCATGAAGACACCTCTTCAAGTGATCTCATCAAGATCTAGATTAGGCAGTTAATTTGTAACCAAAGGGTGTGTCCTTTGGCAATGGATGCATAGGCATCCTTCCTTGTATAAATACATACAATTGATCAATGCAATGGACAACTTCTTTATTCATTCGGTTTCCGTTTTCATTTCTTTGTCAATACGTTATCATGCACGCTAAAACTAAGCGAGCACGGGAAGAACACCAACATAGACACAAGCGTTTATCAATTCCAGTTCATCCACGGTAAGTAACAATGGCAAGGATGAACTTACCTTCTGCACTCGCATGTGATTTTCCATGCCGTTAAATGCGTGTTGGTGGAGCACGTCATCGCCTGCCCGTCGCCCGATGGAGGCGCGTTCAAGTTCTTGGGTGTCACGGCGTGGCTCTCGCGACCGCCGCGTCTTCAAGCGCTGGGCCTCCGCGGACACCGACCACCGCCGCCCTCGTGATGGCGCCAAGTGGTCAAGCAATCTGCGCCTCGAGCATAGTGGCGGAGACGCGCCTCGTCCAATGACCCGCCCGGCAGAAGCGCCACTGCGGTGCCCCATCCATGGATGGGCGGCGACACCGCACATTTTCGGGAACGCGCGGCCTCGCCCGGATGCAACCTCGGCGCCCGAGGGCGGTGGCGCGGTCGAAGCTTCTGGCGTCGGCATCCTCATCAACCCGACAGCGCTTGCTGCTCGTCGTGGTGCGCCGCCTACTACGTCGGCCGCGGCGGTGTTGGGCTTCAACCCGACACCGCTTCACCAGAGCGGCATCGCTCCGCCCCTCGCGGCGCTTCCTCGCCGCCCGCCGGCTATCAAGCGGCGACGCAGCGACCGGACTCCTCCGGGCTCGTGGAATCCGGCGGCCCTCGGTCTCAGTTGAGCGAGCGGCGGAGGTCTTGGCTTCATCTCCCGATGAGGGAGTACTCCCAATGTGAACAAGCGGTGCGTGCGGCGTGGCGGATGCGCCCGGCGTGGGGAAACGGAGATGGCTGCGCTCGGTGATGCGGAGACAGGAGCGCTCGACTCGGCATCATCCAATAGGCGGCGGCTGTGGTTCAATGTTGCGGCAGTGGGGTAACCCTAACCCTAGAAATGCGATCGGCCGGCACTTTTATCCGTGCGAGTCCCTGGCCAAACACAGGCCGATGCTGCCCAAGAACGCAGGCGCGACCCGACATATGGTGCGGCCCAACAGGCCGGATTGGATAGCCATGGCCCGCCCACCTGCGACAACTGGTAGGATGGGCCCGCCGATGGTTTTTTCGCCCTTGAGCCATGTAATTTATTTTATTTATATTTCAGTCATAAATTCGCAATAAAACCACTAGGTTTTCATGTAATTTGGTAAGGAGGCAATAATCTATGTCAAGAAATAACTATGACATAAGTTAGCCTTTTCTATATTTGGATCATAATTCAACAAATATATTTATATGCAAAATACTTTATATGTTTTCCTCGCTTTGTATAACACAATGTTCACAAAATTTTGGTATTGGCCATACACAAGGTAGCACCATAGTTGCTCTTTGTGGGATCTACTTGTGTTTAATACATAGTGATTATCCTCAACGTCGTACCCAATATCTAAAATTTGAAACACTAGTCAACGAGACTACCATAATTCATAATCCCTATTGGTCATACACAAGGTAGTACCATAAGTCACTCTCAAGGATTTCAATCCTCAATGTGCGTATCCAATACGAAATATGAATTAAACTAGGTCTACATTTTTATAATGATTACCTAGATGTGTTAATACAAAGATGCATAACAAAAGTGGCATCTACTGTATCAACAGATTATGCCCATAAGAGGTCTACACAACCAGCCTTACAAACTACATACTCTAGACTATACTCTAGACTTACAAACTACATACTCTACACAACCAGCCTTACAAACTACCTACTTTTTATTTATATTTTAATATTTATGTACCTATAAAATAAATACAGAAACACACCTCACAAACTACATACTCTAGACTATATATTCGTTCAAACTTATATGGTCTAACCGCACACATTTGACAATAACACACCACTTCACATAGAAACCAAACATCAATCAGTATAATGAGTAAATTTTACAAAATTATAGGCAGAAAACTACAAATTTTAGATTTTATTTTACAAAATAGAAATTTTAGAATAACTTATTTTCAAAAAAACTACATATTTACTTTTATTTCACAAAACTATATATTTTAAAAAAGCTTATAGCACAAAACTATAGGTTTTAAAAAAACTTGTTTCACAAAACTACATGCTTTAAATTTTACCGTTTCTTATAACATATCTGACAGTGTGAACCCAAATAATAGTCTCACACACCCACATTTCCCATTTCACTCATGAGACTGTCACATCAAACATGTAGTTTTGTCATACAAGTTCTTTTAAAATCTGTAGTTTTGTAAAATAAAAGCTAAAATCTATAGTTTTATGATAATTTATATAAAAAACATGTAGTTTTGTGAAACAAGTTCTTTTAAAATTTGTAGTTCTATGAAATAAAAGTTAAAATCTGTAGTTTTCTGATAGCTTGTACAAGAAACTGTAGTTTTATGAAATTTACTCCAATATAATATATACTGTGAGTTTGCCAAAATCCAACACTTGAAAAATAGTACAACCAAAATCACATCACACGCATGCACATCCTAATACAGCCTCCATAGCTTATTGTTACCAGGATTAACACAGATCCACACCCTACAAAATGCAATAACAATATTATGTAGTAGTAACAAATCAACAAGGTCCATAACACGATACCCACCCCTTAACAAAAGAAAACAAATAACACGTCGTACGTGTCTCCACCAAGCCACTGAGAATTCAGACGTTTTCAGCCCCCACATCATATGTAGCCCCTTCCCCTCTCTTGTGCAACAACTCTAGCGACATAGCACATCCTACTGCAAATGATTAGCAGCTGACAAAACCCATCTTCATTCAGGCTGCAGCAATGGGCTCAGCTGCTGGTGCTGCTGCTGCCACAGCCTTCTCCATCTCCGGGACACTGCCATTGGCAGGAGCATCCTTGCCAGCTGCCGCCGTCTTAGCTCCATCCTTTCCTGCAGCAGGCGTGGCAGGTGGCTTCATGTGTGGAGGGGGAGTGTGCTTCAGCTTCAGCAATATCTGCCGCATCCGTGACATGTCTGTGGGCTTCCCGGGCTTCGGGCCCTGGATCACAACAATGCCAGGCTTCTTCTCTTTATCCTTATCTTTCTTCGTCCCTCTCTTCTCAATGTTTGCAATCTCGTGTGGGATGAGTTCTGATATCGCCTTCCAGTACTGCTTATCTGCACCAGTATGGAACTTCTCCTGGTTGGCTAGGAAAAGCTGAAAACAAGCAGTACCATGGGAGAAAAAAGGGAGCTGTCAGGTTACTAAGTTGCTGATAAAACCAGAGAGAATACACAGGGCCATGATGTTAATAAAGAACCTACCTTCTCCCTTTCTTTGTTTTGCCCCTTGCTTGTCTCAACATTCAGCTTACGCTTCTCCACGAAAGCCTTCTTGAACTCCTCAGCATCAAGAATGATTTGGTTCCTCAGCTCCTTCTCCTCCTTCTCCTTTTCCTCCAGAAGGATTGCATTTTGACTGTTGACAGTTGGTGTTAGCATCTACTTTGCACAAGGATAGGTGACATCAAGCAGTAAAAACAGCAGCATTCATCTGCAACCAGACACATCTGTGCAAGCCCCTTAATGCAACAGCAGTGATTTAATTGAAGATATAGAACAAAACATACAACAATTTATATGAAGATATTATTATGTGGCCAGGAAGTCGGGAACTGGCCCTGGTAGTTCATGTTTATATCTCTTAATTGACAGTTGATTTCCTAGAGGCTACAGCAAACTAGAGCCCTTGGCGTAGGTAACCTATGTAGACAAATAATGCACAACAGGAGACAGCAGACAAAGAACATTAAAAGCAAATGCTTCCTCTCATAAATAAGCATTAGCGGAATCATTAATAGTGAAGATTAATAATGTGCCATCATAAGTTAAAAGCCAATGCTAGAAAAATATAAATTAACAGATTTTTAATTCTCCTAGGTAGAACATAGATGCAGCAGTCCACGACACAACTTATCATACAAAAAAACAACAACAATCTTCCTGAGAACAAAAAACGAACAATCTTCCTGAGATAGAAAACTTTCTTCTCAACATGATTATTACTGCAGCCCTTCCTATGCAATTCAAAGAGCTGACCATGAATTTGTATTTGCCACTAGGCCTGCTTTGCTCTGGCAAGAACAAGAAGCGTCAATTTCATTCCCTATTGGTAAAAAGCTAATGAAACAAACACACCCAGGCAATAAAACTTAAGGTAGGTTTCACCATAGGGGAGGCCACAACAAAAATTTGACCTTGATTCGTTCGCGCATACATCGTGATAGCCAAAACTAAAAAAGAAAGCCACAAACCTAGATTTAATACATTTTATTATTTTAGCATAGCTAATCATGAGGCAATGCTGTAGTATGTGGAACCATTTTATCACATTGGCATTGGCAAGCCATGCAAAATGTTGCAGCGGTTACTTCCCATGTTGTATTTACATCTACGAAATGTGGGTAAGGTGTAAATGTCGTGGATCACATCATCATATGCACTGAATTTTGAGCAGACTGCACGCATCACAAGCCAAATCTATCTATGCTAGAAGAAATATATCTCGTTCGTACAGCAGCGAGCTACCGCAGGTGATAGTAGTCAGTAGGGCAGATCATCAGCCAGTTCGACAGATCTGCCTCGGTGTAACTTGGCGCGTACTATCGCGTGCATAGATCCAGCACCCAAGCGAACCAGATCTGAGCGGTAGAGGCAAGGAAGAAGCAAGGGAGCATACCGGCGCCACTCGCGCAGCAGGAAGCCCTCCTCGGCGCCCATCTCGGTGGGCGGCGGGAGGATGGGCCCACCGTCGTCGAGGTCCTCGTGGAGGCCGCCGTTGGCCTCCGGCATGCCGAAGGGCGAGGGGGCGTCGGGGCGGAAGCCGTAGGGTTCCGGGGATGCCGGGAAGCCGTCGCCGGAGACGTGGACGTCGGTGGGCGCGGGCGTGGCGCCGTCGAAGCGGAGGAAGGAGTCGTCGTCGAAGGCGGTGGCCATGGCGGGGATCTGGAGGGGAAGGTGATGGTGATCTGTTCTGTCCGTGGAGAAGAGAGACGACGGCGGTCGTGGCGCGGTGGTTGCGATGGACGACACGACTCCTAATAAGCAAGGATCGTTGCCGCCGGAAATGACCGTGTTGCCCCCCGAGGATAGGCTGGGCTGGGCTGGGCCATGAGGGACCATCTAGGGATTGCCAAGAGCATGGGCGCCCAAGCCCAATCCACTGTAGGGAGATGTTTTTCGAGTCCTGCAACCTAACCTGATTAGTTAGTTGGGACTGGGTGCCATGATTTCTTGTGAGCTCGCTCAACTGGCTAGCATTTGCTTTCTAGGATGAACCTGTTGATCGCAGCGCAGCAAACACTGGAGGAAGAAGAACCTATGGAACAAGGAGTAGAAGAGTCTCTGTTGACTCCATATCTCACTCAAGGTAATTCCCTCAGCTTGACTTGTTTTCATTGGTATGTATATGATGTGTTCTTCGTTGTCAGGCACCAGGCTAATTTTTTCTGGGTGCTGCAGAAGGCACCTGGTTTAAAAAATCTTCTTCTGTCCTGTACCGCAAGTGGTGACCTTGGGTATTAAGCTGCGCGTGGTGCAGGGGAAGGAAGAAGGCAGAAAGGCAACATATGTATACATACACGTATACACCACGTAAGAAGGGTTAAAAATATTTTAACTTTAAAGATGTCAAAATAGTAAGAACAATTAAAGATAAAGTAAAAGATCTCAAATCATTAGATTTAACTTTAAAAGATAATTGCTTCATTATAGAAATGATGCATCCAAAATAGATTGGGGGACCCAATAAATACTCGCCAAAATCTGAAGAAAAAATATATAGGTATACTTCGGGAAGTTATAAGCTAAAAAAGTAAATAATATACACAGAGAAATTTTGACAATTATATATACACTAAATTCCTTTAGACTATATTTATGATTTAAAGAGTTCATAATTCGAACAGACTGTGAAGCTATATGTAGGTATTATAATCAGATTAATAGTAAGAAGAGTTCAACGAAAAGATGGGTGTTGTTTGAAGATATAATCTCAAAATCGGATATAAAGTTAGTTTTGAGCATATAAAGGGTACTGATAATAATATACCTGATATATTTTCTCGTTCGTCTATTCTGTAGGAATGAAGAAATCAATGCTTCCAAATGGAGTTGTCGTATTATCGCTAGGTACCCTCTCCACCGCATAAAGTCACGGTCCACGTGTGGCGGGAGCCATCGGTGGGCGATCACGCACTTCGCCGCGCGTCGGTCCACGGGGCGCCCGGGCGGTGGGCGAAACACGCCGCTTCGCCCGGCGCCAGCCAGCGTGGCGGCCGAGCCATCGGCGGCGATCACGGCCACGGCGAGCGTCGGTCCACGTGGCGCCCGGCGCAGGTGGCGAAAGCACGCCTTTCGCCGGCGCCAACCACGTGGTACTGGCGTCGGCGGCGATCACGCGCCGCGGCCAGCGCCGGTTCGCGTGGCGCCCGGCGGCGGTGGCGGCACGCCGCCGCTTTCGCCGGCGCCCGATCCGCGTGGCGGGTGGCGGCGATTGGCGAGGCACGCCTGCCGCCCGCCGCAAAACAGAAAGGTGGCGCCGGTGGCCGCCTCGAAGCTCCTTCCGCCGTCCGTCTGCGTGTCGAAGCAGCGAACTGCCGTAAGCAACTTATCGATGCAAGGTTTTACGCAACAAGCCCATTCCTCCCGCGCCTCACCTACTGTCACAAGGGGTCCCATCCGTGAACGGGCAAGGGCACGCGTAGGCATTTAATGAGGCCGGGAGCAGGACAACACGAGAGGAAGCATTAAATGTATTTAGATCAAGCATGATGACCCCTTGTACCTACCAGTTAGCTTTGGCCTATATAAGGGCCCTCGAGTGCATGGGGAAGGGGATCGGATCCTAGATCGGTCGACCAAGCAATACTAGAAAGCTAGCGGATGCGCTTGTAACTCGAGAACTCTGTCTTGGTTCGATACACCCCATAAGAAATTTAGCGGACGTAAGGTTATTACCCTTCTCACAAGGGGCGAACACAGGTAAAAATCACTTGTTCTTCCTAGTTAAGTGGCGCCGAAACCCTCATGCGGGGAGTCCTCTAGGGTTTTCGCCCCTCGACCACCAACCACGAAGACGCCTCCCTACCGAACAAAACCGGTCAGTAGATCACGGGCTGTCACGGTGGAATCTGCCGACAGGCGCGCCGGTAGGGGCCTAGTGGTTGGCTTTTTCCGGCTAACTCCCGGCGGACTTCGGTGTTCGCGGTTGAAGCGAGCTCACGCATCGAAGATGGCGGATCCGCGGCACGAGGATCTCGCGGGCGGCGGCGACCAAAGCGCCTCCGGCCGTCGCCGGTCGAGGAACGCCGTGCCCGCCCTGCGGGGCGCGCCGCTCTCCCGAAGCGGTGGAGCGGCCGTCGTCGAAGGCTAGCCATGGGCGGCCACCCCGCCCGAACTTGCGCGCCGCCCGTGCCCTTACGGACCACCGCCGGTGGAGTTCGCGAGGACTCTCCGGCCACTCCGTGGTCTGCGGCATTCTTGGCCTCGTGGATGCGGCCCGGCCGGGTAGGGCTCCCGGCGGTCGAGCCGCAGGCGTACCTCGGCGCCTAAAGCGCATCGCGAAGGCGCTCTCGAGCCTCGAAGTCGCCCAACGAAGGGCCCCGGCAGTGGGCGGGGTCAAAACAGCGCGCGCCATCCCGTCCCGCTCCTCGAGGAACCGTCGCGGACCTTCGCTCTCATCTCGGGCAAAAGCCCGGCCACGGTGATGACCTTCGCGGTCGTCTGCGCGCCATCCGGACCAGGCGTCGCCATGGCAAGCGGTGGCGGCGACAATGAGAGTCCCCTCGTGGCCCTCGCCGCAGGGCCGGGAGAGGTCCTCCTCCGACTCCTTGAAGAGCCGGCCTCGCGGTCCCGGGCCAAGCTTGATGGCGGCTCGGCTCCTCTCTGGCGTCGGGTGCGGGCCTTCTCCGGCGAGCTGCGCCGCGTGCTTTGGCCGGGACGAGTTTCGCTTCGGCCATAGAAAATATGGCGGCACCACCAACCCGGAGGAGTTCCTCCAAATCTACACGGCGATGGTGCGGGCGGTGGCGGATCTGAAAAGGTCATGGCCAACTACCTCCCAGCGGCCTTGACGAGTTCGCGCTCGCCTCGGCTGCTGAATCTCCCAGAGGTCGGTGCACTCGTGGGGCGGTTGTCGCGACATTTTTGTCGCTAATTTTCGAGGCTCCTTGGCGTGGCGGTGTGGAGGATGACCTCCACGCTGGAACAAGAAAGGGGAGTCGCCGCGACTTCATCGGCGATTACATCCTTGCCGCAACACCATCCCCACATCTCCGAGCAATCGATCGTCATCGCCAGGGGAGGCGTCGCGACCATAAGATGAAGGAGAAGATGGCCACCGTACCATCGGCTCAACCTCAAGGCTTTTCTCCCTCGCGCATAAGTCTTGCTAGCGCGCTGAGGCGCGAGGGCGGCCTTGGCCCCAAGGTGGCCAAGGCAAGGATGAGGCCGGACATCGAAAGGTCCCGGCCGTGCGAACAGAAGGTCTTGAAGCCGAGGCGGGGAGCCAGGCGGTCTTAGCCGCCGAGCGCGGCAACGAAGAAGACCAGCGCCTCGAAGCGCAACCGTCGCGACCGGCGTAATGACCGCCCATGAAGCGCGCGGCAGACCGTCGTGGCCGGCGTAACGATCGCCGTGATCGTAGCGATGACCGCCGCGACAGTAAAGCGACAGCTGCGATCAAAAGGAGGCGAGCCCTCTTGCCGATACATAAAACCAATACCCATGACCTAGATAAGCTGCTCGTGGGCGTAGGATAGGGAGAAGCGGCTCAGGGCGCCGCCGATGATGATCAAGATGAAGATCCGCCCATCGGCTTTTCGAAGGCGGATCACCTTGTGGCGTACATCTATGGTGGTTCATCCACCATTCCTCAACACCGCTTATAAGCGGTGAAAAGGAGGTGTCGCCACGGCGTCGAGCTCGGTGGGTCGGACATTTGAAGTGGTCGAGACAAGCGATCACCTTCGGTCGGGCCGACCACCTGAATGCACCTCGGCCTAGGGCCTCTCCCGATCGTGGTCGCGCCCACGGTCCGGAATGTCTTGGTGGGCGGTCTTGATGGACGGAGGTAGCTCCTCAACCTCTGTCTGCGTCGGCATTCATGGCTGCAGATCCGCGCCGGGACTGCGCCCGACCTGCTGTTCTTGAGGTGGCCCCAGATCTTGGGCTTGTTCCCCTTGGGTCAAGTTTGCCTCCCGTCACTTTTGGGAGAAGGATAACTACCGCACCGAGATGGTGGATTTCGAGGTCATGATTTGACCTCCCATACAACGCCTTACTTGGTCGTGTCATTGGTCAAGTTCATGGCGGCTACCCTGCTACGCACATGGTGGTGGAGATCTGGGCCCAATGACCCCATTGTTATCAACGTGGATAGGTTGAAGCCTGTGCCGCCACAAGCAAAGCTTGGGATCTGGCGGTGCCACTGCGTCGGTGGCGCCGCGCCACTTCGAGAGCCCCTCGGGCCGGACCAGTGCTTCACCGCTCCGCCGTGAAGTAAAGGTGGTCGCCACTGAGTGAAGGCGAACCGAAGACCGTCGACATTGGCGCCAACCTCGGCGCCAAATAGGAAGACGCTCGTCACCTTCCTCGATCAAGCGCAGACGTGTTCGCTGGCAACCGTCCGACATGACCGGGGTCCCCAGTGATCGAGCACCGATTAACAACGCTCGAGCGTCGCCCGATCCGGCGAAGGTCCGGGCGGCGGCGCCGGCGAGATGCCATTCGAGAGGAGGTAGAAAGGCGATGGCGGGAATAGTCGAGGAGGTCTCTCACCGAGTGGCTTGCCAACCCGTGCTCGTCAAGAAATCAACGGGAAGTGGCGCATGTGTGTCGATTTCACCGACCTCAACAAAGCTGCCCGAAAGATCCTTATCCTCGCCACGAGTCGACCTCATCGTAGACTCCACGGTAGGGTGTGAATTGTTGTGCTTTTTGGATGCATACTCCGGTACCACCAGTTAGCATGGCGCTTGAAGACGAAGAAAAAAGCGCTTTTGTAACCCCAACCGGTGTATCTTGTTATGTAAGGATGGCTTTTGGTTTAAAGAATGCGAGTTCTACTTACCGCGTGCTATGCATATTACCTTCCGCCCCGAGATAGGGCGGAACCTTGAAGTTTATGTTGATGACTTGGTGGTGAAAATCAAAAGAGTGAAGAAATGATCCAAGACACGGAGGAGACCTTTGCTAACCTCCGGATGAATCACTGAAGCTCAACAGGAAAAATGCATGTTGATTGTGCCCTCCGGCAAGTCTGTTGGGTTTTCGGTATCCAAGGGGCATTGAGGCCAATCGACAAGATATCGCCATCGAGCACATGAAGCCGCGGTAGCGACTCAAGCAAGTCAATGTTTGGCGATGCTTTGGCCTCCTGGGCGGTTCATTGCGGATTGGAGAAAAAAGCTTGCCTCTGTTCAAGCTATTGAAAAAGACTAATTACTTGAGTGGACGGACGAGGCGCAGAAGGCATTTGAAGATTTGAGCGGTACCTCTCCTCTCCCGGTCTTTGGTTTCCCCATGGCCGTGAGCCTTTACTTCATATATTCTTGCCACCCCGAGGTGGTGGCGCTGTTGATCGCAGAGAGGGAAGGCGTTGAGGCGATCTACTACATCGACAAAGTATTGCATGAAGCGAGACCCGTATCCATGAGCTCAAAAGATGTTGTATGCGATCCTAGTGGCGTCCAGAAGTGCGGCATTATTTCCAAGGCGGAAATTACCGTGGTCACAGCCTACCCTTTGCGAGATTCTCTATAACCGTGTGAGCGAGGGCGAATTGCTAAATGGTCGGTGGAGCTGGGGAATTTAACATCAAGTTTGTGCCCTTGCCGCCATCAAGAGTCAAAAGTTGGCGAAATTAAATCGCCGAGTGGACTCCGCCACTCTGGTGAAAAGCGCCGTGCCTTCCCCTCAGACGTTATTCTTTGATGGGTCTTTCAGCCGAAGGCGCGAAGTGGAGTTGTCCTGGTCTCCCCGACCGGTGACACCCTCCAGTACGTGGTCGCCCTCGAATTCAAGGCCACCAACAATATTGCCGAGTATGAAGGTCTACTGGCGGGGCTGCGCATCGCTTCGGCGCTGGGCATTAGGCGTCTCCAAGTCAAGGGAGATTCCCTACTGGTCATTAATCAAGCTCGGAAGGAGTTCCAATGTTCCGACCCCACCATGGCGGCGTACCTGGCGGAGGTCCGAAGAATGGAGCGTCATTTTGAAGGTTTGGGGTATATTCATATCCCTCGGCGTGACAATCACCTTGCGGACGGGCTGTCCCAGCTTGCATCCTCAAGGGCTCCTGTTCCGGTCGGGGTCTTCGAGGAAAGACTACCGCGACCGTCCATCGCAGCCCACAATTCAGGTGGGGATGATGGTGTCATTGTCGCGACCCGGTCAGTGGGGACGGCAAAAGCTGTCATGACCTCCGGCTCGAGTGGGGAAGGCGATGCCATCATCACGGCCTCCAATCCGGGGAGGAAGGCGTAGCGCCCGCCTCGGCCCGGTCCGGGAGGAAGATTTTGCGGTCTTCGGCACCAGGCACCGAGCTTCGGCCAGTGAGTACCCAGCGAGCACCGAGTGGTCGCCACCCTTGGGCGAGGAAGATCGATGGATGGACCCTATCTGGCCTTCTGCGTGACCAAGTGATCCCGACGATGATGCCTCGGTGAGAAGATTGCACGAAGGCCAAGTGCTATACTCGGTAGGTGGGGACCTATATCGCCAGAGCGAAATGGAGTTCTCTTGAAGTGCATCACTCGGGAAGAGGGAGCAGCACCGCTCTCGATATCCATGGGCGTGTCGCGGGAGCCATATGTCGTGGGACTCTAGTCGGCAAGGCATTTCGCCAAGGATTTTATTGGCCTACCGCCCTCCGGGGCGCTTCTTGGTGAGGACGTCTGGCTTGTCGGTTCTTCGCCAGCAAACCCACCGACCAGCCCAAGCTCGCAAACCATCCCGCTATCTTGGCGTTCGCGATGCGGGGCTGAATATCTGGGTCCGTTCGCGGACCCGCGAGGCTTCACCCACCTCTTAAATGCGCCATCGACAAGTTCACCAAGTGGGTCGGGCCGCGGCGATCTTGAGCCATCACGGCCGCCGCTATTAAGTTCATCGCGGGATTTTCACCGCTTTGGAGTCGCCAACCGCATCATCACCGACAACGGCACCCGTTTACAGGTAGCGGCTTTTACGGAGTTACGTAAAGAAATGGGCACCAAGGTATGTTTAAACCGGTGGCCCATCCCATTAGCAATGGTCGCGGAACAGCGCCAATGCGCTAATCTTTGAAGGGCCTCAAGACAAGGGCGTTTGATCGACTCCTGGCGGGTGCAAGATGGACGGAAGAACTCCCGTACCGTCTTTGTGGTCGCCATTACCACGCCCACCGAAACAACCCAGCGAGACACCCTTCTTTTTGGTGTATGGCGCCGAGGTCGTTCTCCCCTCCGAAGTCGCTTTCCGCCGCCGCGCGTCTCGCCTTCAATGAAGAAGACCAAGAAGGTCTCCGTGAGAAGAGGTAAACCTCTGGAGGAGGTCGGGATCGAGGCGCCTGCGTGCCGCCTGTTATCGCCAAAGCCTCGGTGGTACCACGCCACCCGTCTCTGAGAACATTGGCGGTGGGTGACCTGGTCTTGCGCAGATTGAGCGCATCTTGGGTTACATAAGTTGTCTCCCGGTGGGAGGGCCTTCAAGGTGGTCTCGATATCTCGGCGGTAGTCTGATTAGCCACCGAGGGCGGCGAGGAGTCGAACTCCTACAACATCGAGTGCTCGGAAGTTCTACCCATAGAAATTATAAGTACCAATGAGTTTGCTCGGCCGACCTCGGTCGTCCCTCTCTGGTGGTCGGCCTTGGCAGCGTCGATAAAGGTCATTGCCGAAAAAATCTTTGCCGCCATTATTATTCCTCTTCGATTGTGCCTTGAGTGGCGAATATGCGCATGAATGTCGCTGGTTCCGTCGTTGCTAATTCCTTTGTGGAGTCCATGACGATCCTCGGCGCTTGTGTATACTTGGCTCGGCGACTGAAGGGCTAGGTACGGTGCTCGACGCTGCTCGCCGCGCCTCGGGTTGGCTCCTGAAGCACCGTTGGTGCGTCACCGCGAGCCGCCGTCGGCTAATGCCACCCCCAGAAACTTCGCCGCTTGAGCACATGGCGCCACGGATCGAATTCTTGGTATTTCACAAAGACTTAGGATCCAAGCAGGCGAGCCAGACACTTCATCTTTGGGGCTTAGAATGTTTTTAAAGCTTACCTTGCGTATACCTCTCCAGATGCCTACTCACCTTCTCATTGGCCGTCTCAGCATGCAGCGAGGTAAGCATAACGATGATCTGCTTACTTCCTCGAAGGCCTGCGTCTTATTTGGTCGCCCAGATGGCTCGGGGCGCTCACCCAGTGCTCGAGCTGCTCGCCAGCCTTCCGTCGTGCTTCGCCGGCGCCCGGTTTCTTGTCGCCCGGCCTTCGGGAGTCGCCCGATGGCTCGGTTTTCGCCCGGTGCCATTGCTTTCGCCCCGCCAAATCGTCGTCTTTCGCCCGGCGCCGGTTTCTTCAGTCGCCCAGTGGCTTGGGGCTTTCGCCAGTGCCCGAGTGCTTTTGCGCCAGCTCCATCGTGCTTTCGCCAGTAGCGTCAAGTCGCTCATCCCGCGGCATACGAAATAAGATAAGCGCTTTATACCGCGTTCTTTGGCCATTTCCTTGCGATCATATCCTGAGATAGGTCAAGATGCGCGTGGTTATCGCAAATGTTGGAAACCAACGGCTCCTCATGATAAGAGAAGATGTGCTAAGTGTTAACGTCCGGCGAGACCAAGTCATCGGAGTGTCAGTTAGACACAGCACTCCTACACGGCTCGTACGCCTCGGGTTGGCTCCCTGAAGCACCGCTGGTCGTCTCCGTTGAGTGTTTCTGGCCTAAGAGCACTTCCGAGAACTTGTTGTTTCGCCGCGTTACGCCGTAGCATATTTTTAAGCGATCATCAGGGTATAAGTTCCGGAAGGTTGAAACCTGCGATAATCTCGCGCGGAAACTCGACGCTAAGGCCTTGCTGTGTCTTGCGTTCCTTGTTCGATTTAAGGACATTTTTCACCTACATTTTATGTGGTCGCATAATCTATGCTCGCGATCACGGCGGGCACATGAAATCACTTGGCGGGACTTAAACGCTACCTAAATTAGGTGTTTCTAAAAGCGTCTTAGCTAAGTCGAATGACGACCGTCTAACAAGCAAATGTGGTGAATTCAAGCATGCAAAAATGAGCAAACGCATGAATAACGATTAAACATCTAACATTCATCCAAAAGTTGTCCAAGGTTTTTACGGGCGGAGTTCATCAACAAAAGCAACAAAAAAAGGAAGCAGAAAGCCGCCTTCACTCCTCGTCCTCGCCAAGTCGAGTTCTTCGTCGGCGCCTTGACGGCCGGGGGTGGAAGCGTCCATGACCGGTTGCTCCACTGCGGCATTCGACCACGTATTCGGCAGCCGCCTTGCTGCGCCTCCGCCCGAAACCGCTGCTCGCGTCTCCCCGACACCGCCGTCACCACCGCCATGGGATCAAAAAGCGGCGTCGCGGTGGTCTGCAAAGAGCAGCGTGTAGGTTGCGCCATGATCGTGACTGGCGTCCCTTCCGTGGCGGAGCGGCGGCTAGGGCGTGAGAGTCCTCGAACGCCTTGGCGGCTGGTTGGTCGCATAGGCGAATGAAGCGCAGAAGTCCTCGGCGCGACTCGGCCTCACGCCCAAGGGTTCCAAGCACCTCTTAGTGCGCTCGACGCCTTCTTCAAAGATGGTCGCGAGATTGCGCCGCGGCGGAAGATTCAAGTGTCGAGGTCTTGGCGTCGCCTCGGCCCTCTCGCCCGTGTCTCGGCCGTTCCGCCCGCTCTTTGCATTGCGATCGTGTTAGCCTCTCTGCGCCCGATTCATGCCGCCTCTCTCCTCCTCCGCTCGGCTCGCCCGCTCACCGAGGCAAGCTGTTGGGCGTCTGGGCACCATGCACGGGCGGCGGCAAAACGGTGCCTAGTCTTGCGCATCTCGTTTACTGGTGAAGAGTTCGGACGGCAGCCTTGGTGCGCGGCGATGGCGAGGAGCAAGAACTCGGCGGCCGGTGCGAGCATGTCTCCGACCTGGCGGCGGTGGCGGCGGAGGCGCTGTGCAGAAGGCCTCCGCCGTCTCGGTGGCGCCAGGTGTTAGCACCCTTGGCGCGTTCTCGAGGCCGCCCTTGGTGGCGCCCTCAAGCTCAAGCCGGCCGTCGGGGCGTGAGGCCGCCTGGCCGGCGGTGCTGAGCTCCGCGGCGAGGTTGTCGGCGCCCTTGATCGTCGGCGCCGGAGAAGGCGCCAGGTGAAAACTCCGAGCGATCTTCGCGAAGGCGGCGGCGCCGAGGTGAATCGCGGGCGAAGCGTCTGCCCCCCCCTTGAAGAAATACCGCCACGGCCGGCCGGTGGTGGCGGTGCTGGTCGTGGCGGGCCCTCTTAGGTCCGAGCCCATGATGTCGGCGGCGACGGCCGCTTTCCGCTGACCGATCGCGGCGGCGAGCACGTCCACGATCACCGGGGGCAGCGAGGGGATCACGGCGGCCCGTGGAGTCCATCGGCGGAGTAGCTGACGACCGCAGGCGCTCCGCGTGCTCGGTCGGCATGGCCGGGCCTCCGCCGGAAAAAGGTGTGTCGATTGGGGCCGGCGACATCGGTCGGGCAAGCCACCGCCCAGTTTGGCTCCTCAAAGTTGCCCTCACTTTCGCGCAGAAAGGGAAAAGATGGCGGTCGGTTGGTAGGAAGCGCAGGAGAAACATGTGCGTAAGGAAACTAGAAGAATACAAGGGCTTACGTCAAGACCCGCGTCGCGTCAGTCGTTGTCACCGTGTCTTGCCACGAGGGCAGGACGCGCGCGAAGAGGGCCGATCCTCCGGGCCGTGTAGTCGGGCTACCACCCTCCGTTCGATCCGGCGTCCGCAACTCCGCCGTCTGGCCGCCATTCTTGCGAACTCTGCCGTCTCTTCGGCCGTGAGCTCCGATTCTCAGCGTCGCGCCGGTCCGTGAGCACCCCAGACGTCGATTCCGCATCATCCTGGATGTCTGACCAATCGCTGCGCCATGCCCTCCATTGGACTGTCTTTGGAAGGAATGTGGCGGGAGGCCATCCGTCCGGCGGAAATAGCAACTCCCCACTACTTAAATGCGTGTTGGTGGTTGCTGGCGAGAATGAAGAAATGGCGAAGAGAGGAAGGTTCAGCATCACCCCATGAACATTTCACGAGGGTGTGCGAAGATGGCGAGGAAGATGATAGAATTGGGGGTGAGATGAAGATGGTGGATTTCGTAGAAATGGAGGACGGTGAGAAAAAATTCAGAAAAGGGCGGAAGAAGGCCCGCCATCATGGCCAAGGTGTGCAGCACGATCTCGTCGGAGAGGCACACAGGCGTGGCGGTCCCCGGACGGTATCGAAAGGTGCCTTCCGGCGCGACCATCCCCATCGCCTTCTACGGCGGCGTCAACGATGAGGCTGGAATGGAGTTCACCATGGTGGCTCGAAGAAGACAAAGAGCTTTGGGAAAAAGAGGCGAAGGAACAAGAAAGCAAAGTGCGCAAGAAAACAGAAGGCGTGAACCGCTCAATGCAGATGCATCTATATATGCGTACCCACGCCGACGGTTCACGAAGGACAAAATTATCGCCGTTTGGTCCCAAGGAAAACCGCAGATCTGCGAGGGACCGGCGGTCGTATCCTCATGAGTGGTGGCCTGCCCAAGAGCGCACTCAAGCATTGAAGTGCATTAAGTGAAGGTTCTAAAAAAGTCGTGAGCTGCGCTCTAGGGCGGGCAGGCTACTCTTGTCGGCGTATATCGCTAAGGTACCCTCTCCACGCATAAAGTGCGGTCCACGTGGCGGCAAGAGCCGCCGGCGGCGATCACGCCACTTTGCCAGCGTCGGTCCACGTGGCGCCCGGCGAGCAAGTGGCGAAGCACGCCACTTTCGCCCGGCGCCAGCCACGTGGCGGCCGCCATCGGCGGCGATCACGCCGCCGCCAGCGTCGGTCCACGTGGCGCCCGGCGGCGGTGGCGAAACACGCCTGCTTTCGCCGGCGCCCGGCCGTGGCGGCGGGCCATCGGCGGCGATCACGCCGCCGGCCAGCGTCGGTCCGTGGCGCCGCGCGAGTGGCGAAGCACGCCTGCTCGCCGGCGCCCGGCCACGTGGTCGCACTGGCGTCGGCGGCGATCACGCACCACGGCCAGCGCCGGTTCGCGTGGCACCGGCGGCGGTGGCGGCGAGCACGCCTGCTCGCCCGGCGCCCGATCGCGTGGCGGGTGGCGGCGATTGGCGAGGGCATACCGCCGCCTGCCGCAAAAGGCAAGAAGGTGGCGCCACGGTGGCCGCCTCAAAGGCTCCTTCCGCCGTCTGCGTGTCGAGCAGCGAACTGCCGTAGCGAACTTATCGATATGAAGGGTTTACGCAACAAGCCCATTCCTCGGCGCCTCTCACCTACATCACAAGGGGTCCCATCCGTGGACCTGCAAGGGCACGCGTAGGCATTTAATGAGGCCGGAGGAACAGGACAACACGAGAGAAGCATTAAATGTATTTAGATCGGCATGATGACCCCCTTGTATCTACCCAGCTTAGCTGGCCTATATAAGGGCCCTCGGGTGCATGGGGAAGGGGATCGGATCCTAGATCGACGACCAAGCAATACTAGAGAAAGCTAGCGGATCGCTTGTAACTCGAGAACTCTGTCTTGGTTCGATACACCCCATAAGAAATTTAGCGGGGCGTAAGGTTATTACCCTTCTCACAAGGGGCGAACACAGGTAAAAATCACTTGTTCTTCCTAGTTCAGTGGCGCCAAACCCTCCGCGGGAGTCCTCTAGGGTTTTCGCCCCTCGACCACCCGACCACGAAGACGCCTCCTCACCAAGACAAAACCGGTCAGAGATCACGGGCCTGTCTGGTGGAATACGCCGACAGGAGTAAAGGTGTACAATTTTGGAGGAGATAATAAATTAAGAATATTTCCTCCTAATACATTTAAATTTAAACCTAATAACCATATTGATATCAATGAAGTACAGGAATGTTGAGTGGAGAAGGTGGGGAGTGGCAGAGTTTTCTCTTCTACTACTTCAGATGCTCTTACTTATGTGTCTTCGCAGTGGAGAGGCCTCTCCTTTTTATAGCCAAACCCAATAGTGACGAGGCCTTGCAGAATTATTGCCCTGATCCTATATTCCCTCCTATAGAGGATCAATAATCGGTCTTCTGGCTACTGCACTTCAATTATTTGTCTTCTAGCCGCTCGCTTCAATTATTGGTGTTGTGGCAGTCTCTTATTTCATGTGCACTTCTTATGCTTCACGGGAGAAAGTAGCCTATAGGATTACCCCTATAGTATAGACTTTTCCTTTATATCTTTGCATAATATTATATTCTTCTTCAGAACTTATTAGCCCTGTTTTATTTTTGCCCATGACTAGCAATATCCATATCCTCTTCTTCTGTAAAAGGGGTTTCAAATTTATCATCTATTATCTTCTTTAGTTCTTCAAATCTCTTTTTTATATCCTTCTT
Source organism: Guadua angustifolia (assembly GCA_036346375.1). Taxonomy (NCBI): domain Eukaryota; kingdom Viridiplantae; phylum Streptophyta; class Magnoliopsida; order Poales; family Poaceae; genus Guadua; species Guadua angustifolia. Next base: position 66,561,097 of record CM070510.1, on the reverse strand, counting down.
TAGCTCTTCCATAATCTTATTCTTTAGTTATGATTTTAATTGAGGTGCTATTGTATCAAATTTCTCTTCTATCTTCTAATCTATATATTCTCCATCTAACAGATCGATGTCTTTTATTAAATATTCTTTATATGTTGGTAGGGGTGAAAACAGATCGGATATAGACGGATAATAGTTCTACCATATTTGTTTTCATATTTTTTTTCTTGGATGCAGATGCGGATACGGATAGTCCGGATACGGATCTGAATCACGGATAATATCAAATCTGATCTGAGATCGAATCTGAATCGAATCGGAAGCGGTTTGAATATTTATCGGAACATAATAACCCTTAAATTGTACATAAAAAATCAACGAAAACACATAACTAATTGATTTGATCAAAATATTATTGAAAATTGAACAAATATAAGCATTTTTATTCACTTAGACAATAGTTAGGTACCATGTTGCAAATAAAATTATATAAGATTTAGTTTATCACACACATACGATTAGTTCATCGTGCATATAGATTAAAACACAAAATAATTAAAGGTGATACTTGCTCGAAATACAAATAGAAGTAAACACATAACATACTAAAAATTTTATAATACTTAGATATCATGTCTCTAGGAAAAGTATATAACACTTACATGTAATGACTCAAGATTTATATTATTTATTGAATTATGTTTAAAGTAATAAATTATGTATTTATGAGTTTTATGCATTTTTAGCTACTTATTTAATATATTTTCTAATTACAAATAGGAGTTTTTAAATTTTTGAGAAAAAAAATCTGATAAAATCTTGAAAATAATTTTTAAATGTTATATTGTTACTGAAACTTTCTCAAAAACTTTCGTAATTTTTAGAGTTGGTTTGCTAATTTAATAATTAAAACTTGCTTTAGGATTAATTAAATTAGAAAATAATTCTGAAATTAAGAAACCTTTTTGGGCCAAAAGAGTAGTCTTGGCCTAGCCCATAAGTATATCCAGATATCAAACCCACCATTATCCAGATTATCCAAATCCGTATTCGTATCCGACGAATAGTGAGCTACCGAATCTGTATCCGTATCCGACAAAAAAATTCCATATCCGATCCGATTCTATCCGAAAAATATTTGATCTGACAAAATCCGTATCCGAAAATATCTGGATCGGTTAGAAAATATTCGATCCGTTTTCATCCCTATATGTTGGCTTCTTTTTTACCTTTTCATCTTCATTTAGGTCTATTATGATGCCATGTGAATTGCTTTCTTATTCTTGGCTCTTCTATAATTTGTCATGTATTCTCTAGCTATTGGTTTTACATAATAATTAGCACCTAATATTTTTCCAGCATTCTTTAACGTATCATCAATGTCTCCATATTTTTTCTAGAATATTGTTCCATGTAATTTTGAGTCTACTTTAGCCATTATAACTTCTTGAGCGATATGTATATATATATTCCTAGTTTAGGACCTTCAAAAATAACCTATAATGGCTTAGTCTCGTAATATTTCGGTGTTTCATTGTTGGCAAAATTATCTTATTTGTCATATGAAAATATTCTACCAAACTATTTAATATTAAAAACATGTAACCCTTACCTTCCCTCTCCACATTATACTGATACCAAAAGTTGTCTAATATACATCCCTATACTTCATTGATATCAATATGGTCTTTAGATTTAAATTTAAATGTATTAGGAGGAAATATTCTTAATTTACTATCTCCTCCAAAATTGTACGTCTCTACTCCATTTGGAAGCATTGATTTCTTCATTCCTCCAGAATAGACGAGCGAGAAAATATATCAAGTATTTTATTATCAGTACTCTTTATATGCTCAAAACTAACTTTATATTCATTTCCTAAGATTATATCTTCAGACAACACCCATCTTTTTAGATTAATAGTACCTACATATAGCTGCCGACCTATGTGGGCTTTTGCTTTCTCTTATTGCTCCTAATTTTAGTATCTCTTATATATGCATCTTAAAATCCTCTATATGTTTAGGTGATTTTTCTATCAGGCTTGTTTTGATTATATATTCTAGGTTTATGATATCTATATTACATACTATCTTATTTTTCTCTCAATATTTTAAAGGTATTTCTCTAATTATCTGGTTATCTTTGAGCCTATCAATTATTTTTTGTATGTCATCTTTTGTCTTTATGTCCCTATACCAGTTTGGAGCAAATGATTGTAACCCTATACATTCTATATAAGAAATTGCTATGTAATAATCTTCTAACTTCATTTCTATTACGGGAGGCTAGCAATCTTCTCTATTTGCGGTGATTACGGTTGTAGTTCCAGTTTCACCACGCTTTCGCACTTCTGAAATGTATGGAATATTGTCTTTGGTACGGAATAAATGTAATACCTTGCTTATGTATAATGGTAGTTTGGACAGATTGCTGTAAAAATCTTAGCCTTATGATCATTTCGTCATTAATCATAGATAAATCTCTTATTGTGATTTCATCTATTATATATTTAGTACCATTTATATATAGCTTAAGATTATATGCTAACTGGTTATGAAACTTTTTTCGTGCATGACATATCAGTTGATTTCTCTGCTTTATCATCATATATGGTATGGACTATTTCAGGGCATCTTATGAAATATTTATCATGGATTATATTCTTTGTACAGCTAGTATGTACTAATGTTAGCACCTTGTAAGTAATATTTGGTTTTAATTTTATTTTAACAGGTATTCATATTCCTAATATCTTTTTAAATGGTAATTTAATAATGTATTTGTTTCCAAAACTAGATATTGCTTCTCTCAATTGAAGCACCTTTTGGTTCTTATCGTCTTTTAACGTTAATATTTGTTCTTTGAATTCGGTATTTTATCCTTTCTATCGTCTGACAACTCACTTATTTCTATGCTTTTGATCTCTTCAATTTCTAGTTCTAATTTGTTGACTCTATTTTCTAATGTCCTTACTCTACTAGCTAGAATCTTTTCATCAGATTCTAATTCTATCTCTTTTCTCCATTTTTGTCTATGTGTCTTTAAATATTCTAGGCATACTTGTTTTAAATATACCTTACATGTGGCTCTATTTTCTTAACTAGGGCAATATTTACAATATGCACATTTTATATTGTAATCTCCTTTTTCTCTAACCCAATCATGTTCACAATTTGTTTGATTCATTATTTCGATTTTTAATCCTACTAAGTCATTGATTAAATCTACCTCATCATCATTGGACTTAATTTCATCTTCAGTATTTTCTATTTCATCTGTTTCTATGATTGAATATATGGATTCATCATCTTTGATTTCATTATCACATACTAATATATTTTCGTTCACACTATCTATTATTAGGACTCTTTCTTGTTCTTCATATTTACTAAAATATCTCTTCTAATCTTTATTTGGATATGTTTTGCTTAAATGGTTAGGTGAATTACATACGAAATATCTACATATTTTATCATAGTTTTTCCTAGAATCATATCTTCTTACATTTTCGTTTATGTAAGAATGGGGCTTTATTATTTGACCTCCTAAGAAAATATCTTCTTTTTGTCCTTATAGTATTTCGGCTCATATTTGATGACTTGTAAAACTGTTTTCTCTTTACCTTTTCCTCTCCATATGACAGAGGGATTTGCACAATCTTATTGCAAAAATTATAATCGGAATATTTCATCGACCCTTGAGCTTGTATGCTAGTACAGATTTTTCTTAATTGTTTGCAAACAAATGTTTTAGTTTGAGATATATTTATGACTGCTCCTTCAGTCTCTTTTTTATATTCCTCAAATTTCATGCGTCCTAATGGGTCTGGTAATTTATTAAAATATTTCTCAACACCTCCTTTATTATAGCCTTGCTTGACTGTAGTTGCATTATATAAATAATGTTGTGAAAATTGTTTTATGTCTTTCCAGCCGGTTATTGTTAATTTTTTAATTTCTCTCAACCTTTCATTTTGTAACGTGGTATATCCTAACTCTGGATCTTCTGCTTTTATAATGTTTGAGATTATATTTGCAAAATTATTAGGATTATTTCCTGCTCTTTTTAATAACTCATAGTCATTGGGATTACCTTCTACCCATTGTTCCCATAAGACTTTCACCGATTATTCTCCTAGAAATGTCTCCAAATATATGATCATATCCTCTACCGTATTTCCTATACCATGTTGATTCTGCATATACTTTTGGACTATCGATCCTTCCATATACTTATAATATTTGGCTAATCTATTGGATCATGAGCTACTAAATTTAATATTGCTCCATCATTTTTATGGTTTTAAAATTGCACTGCTTTTTGAACTCTTTGCTTTTAGTTCCCATATGTCTATACTGTCTTGGTATATATATACCACATAAGATAGATATATAGATAGATAGATAGATAGATATGGGTTTTACGGAGTTTCCACGATAAGAGTGGTTTTTATTGGATATGTTGCTGATAAATAGATACTTAATTTGTGATATATAGTACTGCTTTTGGCTCCGATCCGTGTCTCTCCATCTGTTCATAATCGGCCATCATCGTGTTCGTTTCTTGATTCCCTCTCATGCAAGGTTGTTAAGCAGAAAGAAGAAAATATTGAAGCATAAAGACATGCATGATTGGTCAATGCTAGTCTAGCTAGTCGCTGTAAGCCAGCCACAGAATATAGTAGGACAGAAATCGCTTTTACCATGTGCGACAGTCTTGAGGTATGAAGAAGCGAGAGAGAGGAAGAGAATGAAGCTTCTGTCGGGGAATGAGGAGGAGGAGGAGGCAGGGCTCAGACTCAGAGTGCAGTGACATGGTGGGTGCCCAGGGCAGCAACCTATTCTAATTTCCCTCCGTGGCCAACTCTCTCTCTCTCTCTCTCTCTTGGATGGCCTGCGGAGCAGTCCACCGAACATCCAATTTTTTCCCTGGCACACTTTTTTAATCTAATATCCTTCCGTATAAATTTGTATACATAGTCACCTCCTCAGTCATAAAAGATGCGATAGGCGACGTATGTCACTTAATGTACTTCTATACAATGGCATCACCTTCCATCGCAGTAGTGGCTTAGCAGGTTACCTGCCGTACAGCGTGAGTTCGACAGCAATGGTGTCGGGACCGGATTTCTAATCCGAACCCTCTGTATATAACTGCACTAGCTCAGGATCAAGGTAGTGAACACAGCAAAAACAGTGATAACAACACATCCACATCACGAATCAAATAATATTAATTAAGCAAAAGATACTGGCCTCGTGGACAGCAATTACAAATAAAACAACCACATGGCTTAAAGTTCAATAAAGTAGCAGCGAAAACGAAATAAACAACAGCAGGATAAGCCTATCCATTTGTCCAACAGGCAATCAACTGGGGTACGCATCCTAGTAATCCAGATCCACTTCATCGTAGCCAAAAGCAAATAACTCGTAGTCACCATCTGTTTCTGCGCACTCCTCTATGGAAAGCTGGAATGTTGCAAGAGTGAGTACACAACGTACTCTGCAAGTCTTGAAAATTAATGCAATATAACTATATACAAGTCTAAATAATTGAATGCTTAATATGGCTCATTTAGCATAAAACAATGTTTAACTTTAAATACCACTAGTAATTTCACAAAGTATCGTTTGATCAAATGTAGTTGTAATAATTGAAGTTAATAAGACCGCTAAAATAGATTCCATCTACTGATTGACTCTATCCGCCAAGCCATAATCCAAGAATTTCATCTACTCACAAATTCCCAAACCATCATTTTTATTTAAAACAAAACCAAAAAATCCACAATATGAAAGAGTATCTCACCTGCCCTCAACCATGGGCACGACTTCTTAAGTAGTTTTAACTCTGCAAAGTATGTACAGCTTTACCCACATGACATCATGATAAAGCCTTTACAATGCACAACCCCGCTATTACCTCATCTGTTAAGATTTCACCGCTGAAGGGTTTCATCCACCCAGTCACACCCCTCTTCGTGTGTGAGAAAAATCTGTCTCCATCCGACACCCACATTCTACCAACTAGCGAAGCCAATAACGAGACACATAAATTAATCAGTCAAGTCATACCCGCGTAGACTTGTGGTTGTACGGTAGTGCTCGGTCCATGGTAGCACACGTTTTGGTCCTTAATTAACTAGGACAGAACAATCACTTGACAAGGTCTCGTGCTTTCTGCACCAGTCAAACATTCCATCCACCCTGGTCTAAGCCATTTTTTCTATTTTATTTCATTTAAATAACATCAGCAATACCTATACCTATTGCTGCAACTTCACAAATGAGTTTAAACAATGCTTTAAAATGATTCCAACAATAGCATAATACCGAAACATTTAAGCTGGACTAAACAATTCTACCATTCTATGCTACTCTACTAATCATCATCAAAATAATATAGCTAATACCAGCTAGGACGACAAAGGTATATCGTGATCAATGCCAATGAGGTCATAACAATTCTGGAATATAACTAATCGATACGACTAAATTTAAAATACAGTGCGTAAAAGTAAGTATGCAATAATTTAAGTTAACATAAGCATTTTAGAAATTTAGTATCAACATAGTCAAGACTTGCCTTCACTGTACATTGCTTTGCTTCTACCTCTAACTGTTGGTTCGACTGATCTTCTTTGGCGACACCGTCTACACGCGAAGAACGAACACAAATAAATAAAAGAAATAAAACAATTCAAAAATTGAAAAAGATGGTACTAGAAAGTAGAGCTTGAATTTAGAAATTTGAATCATTGGATTTGGAGCTCGAACAGAGGATAACATGCTCTCGTAAGTGGCTCGGATAAAAAATCAGGAGAAAAAGAAAAACAGAGAAAATGCGACACATGTCGCTCTATGATTGGCTAATTTTTTAGAATTTTTAGAAAAAAGAAAAAAGGAAAAGAAAACTAGCTGACCTATGGGAGCCACATCTCAGAGACTCAGTTCACGGTGGATTGGATTCACCGAGAGATTGGCGAGGTGACATGGCAAATCGATCGACGTGAAGGTCACATGGCTGTGTGGGCTGACGTGGCTAGGACACATGGCAGGCAGCACAGCGTGATCGACACGACTGCCACGTCAGCGCATGGGTGAGACAACGCCAAGGTGGTGCGTCATGGGGCTATGATGTGGTGCCATGCAGGAGACACATCAATGATGGTTGGCATAGAGTCGGAGCAGCTCGATAGCGACACTGCCTCATCGGAGAAGGAGAAGAAGGCCCCGACTGAGGGCAAAAACACAATGAATCCGAGCTAAGCTTGGGGCGAAATGGAGCACATGACGCAGGGAAACCAATAGGACCAACGGAAGGGGTGAAATGGTGCTAGGGTTTGGTCTCGGTAGCGCTTTGAGCGACGAAACATGTGAAAAAGAGAGAGGGGAGGGCAGCGGCTTTTATAGGCCCAAATGCCGAGGGAGTTCGGCATGGATACGGTGTGGATTCACGCAGAAAATCACGGTGGTGATTGTGGAGGTGGGCGGCGGCAGGAGTCCAGCTCGGGGATGACAGGTGTCGAAACTGACAGGTGGGGCTCACACATCAGAGGGTGTGACACGCGCCCGGCAAGTCGAGGGGGCAAAGGCGACGACCCAGGGAGAAGGAAGCCCCGCGGGGTGGCGGTGAAAGGTGGGCTAGGCGCAAGGGTGAAGCAAGTTGGGAAGCGGCGCGGAAGACATGGGTCGAGGAAGAAGTGGCCCACGCGAGATTTAGAGACTTAAAATTATCTTTCAATTAAAGTAAATTGCAGAAAATCCAGAAGACCGAAATAAACAACAAATAAATGCGGAAAAATTCTCAAAAAATTAGGCATTTGTTACCTAAATAAATTAATTTGAACTTATTTAAACTTATAAAATTTGTTTCAAATGTTTTGAATACACTTGAGGAAAGATTTTAATTTCACAAAAATTTTGAAAACCAATGAAAATTTGAAAGGTTACAAATGAGTCAAATGACCCGCTGAGCTACTGCAGCTTGGTACGGGTGTGGTATCTCAGTAATGGCTTAATTAGCTACTCAATTAAACAAGTCACTTAATTAATCAAACAAGTCACTTAATTAGTAACTTAATTAAGTGACTAATCAACGTGCTAAATTGGTGAACTTGTTGAGGAGTGGGTGATCGGCAGAAAAACATGCTGTGCTCCTGTAGCACGGCATATTTACCTTCCATAATTAAGAAGAGAGGCTGTTTTATAAATTTATTCACAGAAAAGCTACATCTGAAAAAAAAAAAAAAATAAAAAGGCAACTCGCTTGGTCATGGGCACCGACCAAACACGGTAGCTCTGCTTTTGGAGCCGCGGTATCTCTACTGACAGGTGGGGCCGCAAAAGCGAACAAACCAAAAGTGGTCGGGGGCGGGATGGTCCATCCATTCATTAATTGGCATGCACTCGTGTCCCTCCCCTCCCCTCCCCCTCCCGCCTCGGTCCCCACGGCCACGCCGCCGCGCCGGCCTCCTCCCAGAAGAACCCTCTCCACTCCAACCTTCCTTCCCCGCCGGGCCGGAGCCAGAGCCAGAGCCCTTCCTCCTCCTCCTCCTCCTCCTCCTACTAGAGGTGAGGTGAGGTGCGGTGCGGTGCGGTGCCCGGCGCGCGCGATGAAGCATCATCCGCCCCATCCCCCGCGCCGCGCCGCCTCCCGCGGCGTCCTTACGGCGCTCGTCGCGCTCGTCGTCCTCGCGTCCCTCCAGATCCTGTACCACCACCTCAAGGTCCCCCTCCTCGCCATCATGTCTCCCAGCTTGGCTCCCCTGCCCACCCCCTTTCCATTTTTAGCTTCCTGCAACTGCATGCAACCTTGTGTTAGCTAGCTCATGTCAATGTCCCTAGCTGCTTGGTTTAAAAAACCAGACTCGTGCGATCGATCAGGTGGATCATCTTGGGAGGGGAGGATTCGCCACGCCCACTCACGGCCACGGCGGGTATCACCGCGCTCCCTGGAGGAGGAAGACTGGCGCCGAGGGCTTGCCGCACGGGATCATCCACTCCCACTCCGACATGTATCTCCGACCGCTCTGGGACTCCGCTCCCGACACCAAGGTTCGCATACTCTACCTATCATCTGCTCTCTCTCGCCCCCCTCTTCCAGTCGTGACCAGCGTGTTAATTTCGACTAAATCATGCTGAACGAAGGTGTTAGTGTATATATTGCTTCTAATTAACGCCACAATTGCATCTTGCTAGCAAACCGGTAAAAGCTCACCTCAGCTTTAATTGTGTTCAGTTGCCACTATTCCAGTTGTCTGGTTTTGTCTCCAAAAACTTGCCGGTTCCTAGAGAATAGAGATGCAGTAGCGTCTTAAGTCATGCAGCACAAGATATGCATCTCTAGGATCCACTGTCCACTCTTCCACTGACGTATACTCCACCTTTCATGCCTGCAGAATAAGAATGATAACTACAACGCTCTCTTGGCAATGGCAGTCGGCATTTCGCAAATGCAAAATGTAGACACTATGGCTCGTAAGGTCTGTCTTTATCTCAAGTTTTTTACTTCCTTTTAAAGTCAACTATATTTGTTCTTTGGCAAGGAAAGCTTCATCTATTCTAATATGACCTTTCTAATACGAATTTACCATTTACTTTGTTTAGTTTTTGAATGAGAACTACACAGTCATGCTATTCCATTACGATGGAAATGTCGATGGATGGCGAAATCTTGAGTGGAGTGATAAGGCCGTACACGTACTTGCTCACAACCAAACTAAATGGTAAATCCCAGATAGTTGCTGAGTGGCCACCCTATTTTACTATGTTCAAGATGTCATCTTTTACCTGACTACATTTCCACTCTTAAAATGGCCATGTGTTCCTGCTGCAGGTGGTTTGCTAAGCGTTTTCTGCATCCTAATGTTGTGGCTACCTATAATTTCATATTTTTATGGGACGAAGACCTTGGAGTAGAGAACTTTGATCCGAGAAGGTACGATTCAGGTCTTGTAGTCCTTTTCCTGAAGTTAGATATACTACACAGTGCTCAGCATTCGTGCTGTGATGCAAATTCCTTAAACTATATCTTATTCTCATGTTTTTGTCCCATTATCTCACTGATGATAATAGTTGAGGGATTATGGACACATTTTGAAACTCTTGATGAGATATAACCCTTGATGCCTTGAGCAGCACTAATTCTAATCACTAATATATCCTTTGACCTTTCTCTTGCATTCATGTGCTCATCTTAGTATCTTATCGATGTTACCAGTAAACCAAGCTAGACTGGTCCTTTCTCTTACTGGAAATAGACAAAAACTGGCAAATCAAAAGGGCTTACAAATCTAATCTAGCATAATTAAGGTGGAAATGGATTTACCTGTTTAAGCCTTTTTGTGTTAGTGTTTGGTGGGATTTGTTAGTGACAAGAAAATTTTTTAGTAGAATGATATTGACTTCTTTGGTTATCCATACTTCTGAGAACATATCTGTGATATGTTGCATTTTCTGTTGAAAGATGCCTTTTCATTTTCATGTTGCTCTTTGTAGGTATCTTGATATAATGGTTTCTGAAGGCTTGGAAATTACACAACCTGCTTTGGACCCTGATCTATCAACAGATATTCACCACCGGATCACAATCCGCAACAAGATGACAAAAGTGCATAGGTGCTTGTGTCTTTCCACTTTTCATATCTCAAAAATGAAATTTTCCTTTCCTTTTCCTAGTCAATTCTTTTCTATTCAATAAATAAACTTTTTAATGTTTCTGTAGGAGAATATATGACAACCGTCCAAGTATGAATTGTTCTGATGAAAGTAAAGGACCTCCGTGCACAGGGTAAAGATCGAAGCTTTAGCCTTATGCAGTTATTTGGGAGTTATTCTAAATCATATTTTCCCATTGCTGTTTTGTTTGTAGACCTCATGTTTATCCAGTTCCCTGATCTGCTTTATTTAAAGTTTTAATATAATTTATTCTGTGGTTTCTAAAAGTGAGTAGCCTTGAGGTCATATATTCTTTGAGTTATATTCTAAAAGTGATCGAAGCTTTAGCCTTATGCAGTTATTTGGGAGTTATTCTAAATCATATTTTCCCATTGCTGTTTTGTTTGTAGACCTCATGTTTATCCAGTTCCCTGATCTGCTTTATTTAAAGTTTTAATATAATTTATTCTGTGATTTCTAAAAGTGAGTATCCTTGAGGTCATATATTCTTTGAGTTATATTTATGTTTCTGATCGGCTACATTAAAGCCGAAAAGTGCTGGTTTGTTGGATAGTATCCTTGGCCTTTGCGACACATGAAACAAAACTACATCATGCAACTGATTGATTCTTGAGCAAATTCTTCTGATCCCATCCCAACAAACTTGAGCGTTTGCATTCTTGGATAGGTGGGTTGAGGGCATGGCACCAGTGTTTTCTCGTGCAGCCTGGAGATGTGTATGGCATCTAATTCAGGTGCAAATTCTGATCCTTTAATGTTCTTGTCAATTTATCCTATCATATGATTATATTGAGTGAGACTGAAAGGTCAGAACTTTTAATAGCACATTGACTTTTTATGTCATGAGCTTGCAGAATGACCTGATTCATGGATGGGGCCTTGACATGAAGCTTGGTTATTGTGCTCAGGTACTCAAGATACAAATCCCATAGCAGTATGGCACTATGCGAGCTTCACAATCTTTTAATTTCCTTTTTGATATTTTTGGGATGTCCTGTTACATATGTTATTCACTAATATGACAAAGCGGCTAAGAATCAGTCAGTTTTTAACGTAAATTTGTACAATTTTGTTCCCTTCTTTTATTTGCCGGTCCTTTTTTATTTGAAATGTTGTGTTCACAACCCATTGATAAGTTTGTAGCTTGTTCGTTTTGTGCTAGGAAGGATAATTTGCTCTTAGTGTTCGGCACCTGTGGACTGTTACAGTCCAAAATCCAGTTGGTTTAACTAAACATCTCCTAACATAATGATTAATTTGATTGGCTAATAGTTGTAAGATGGCTAAAATGTGATAGTATCTTTCAAGTTGTTCATATTATACCCCCAAATATTGGTTTCATCTTCCATTACTTGTAATAACAAGTTTTGACCCATAAGATGGAATCCACTCATAGGACAAAGCCAAATCACCCATTAAATTTATTGTTCCCCTTCTGATGATTAGTTGGTTCCTTCTGTTCTAGGCTTCCAGCTGATATTAGTCTATGCCCTGTTCTCTTCTCTTATTCTCTATCATGTTGCTGTTTTTTGTTTGTCACTTTGCAGCTTAGTTATTGACTTATTTCTGATGTCTTAATTATTGACTTATTTCTGATGTCAACTATCATTTCCTCTGTCAATCGAGATGAATGTTTTATTTGGCATGAGTTGGTTGGGAATAAAAGTAACCAAAAAAAATTATGATTCGTGTGGTGCCATGGAATTTCAGGGTGATCGAGCTGAGAAGGTCGGTGTAATTGACAGTGAGTATGTTGTCCATCAAGGGATACCATCATTAGGAGGACCATCACTTAGCAGCAAGGTCTGTTTGTCATCAAATTTTTGAGAAAAAAAGATGTGTCTATGCCATATATCTATGCACCTTATTGACTCATCTGTTGTCTTACAAAATGTTTGGTTGGTAACATTCTAATCTAAAATATCTCCTCTTTTGTAATTCCATCTCTAAGACCACAAAATGCTAAAATGCATCCGACAGTACCGATTGAATCATTTTAAGTTTCGGTGTCATAGGAGCATCTATTCATATACTCCACTTTATTTTCATTTATATCTCATAAAAGAATTGCTTGAGTTTTTTTTGGGTTATGTTCTCCCATCAATTATGGTTCCCTTAACCTTGTTTGGTCGATGCCTACAAGATAATTACAATAGTATTCTCACCTGATCAAGAATAATGGCTGTTGGCATATTCCACTACTGACTCCTTTTCTTGCTACAGACACCTCGGAGGTCTTTGGATTTACGGACCCATGTGAGTATAATCTATGGTCTCTGCTTGCTAGATCAGTAAATTAAAATTAGAGAGGAGCTTCCATGCTTTTCTTTTTGACAATTGCACAAATATGAAAACATGAATAAATGGTAGATAGTGATTATATACCCTTTCGCTTGCTTCAAGATTTGTGTAACTTGTATTGGGAGGAAAATCATTAAAGCACTACTCTTAAAATTATTGGTCGTATATTTTTTTAAAAAAAAAATTTATGTCACTCTTATTTCAATAGATTAGAAGACAATCGTCAGCTGAGCTGGAAAAGTTCAAAGAACGGTGGAACAGAGCTGTAAGGGAAGATGAAGAGTGGATGGATCCTTTTGAAGCTTGATAGACAATTGTCAGCTGAGCTGGAAAAGTTCAAAGAACAGTGGAACAGAGCTGTAAGGGAAGATGAAGAGTGGATGGATCCTTTTGAAGCTTGATTACTTTGAAAGAAGAATCTGACACTAAGGGCCTGTTTGGCAGGGATTCAGCTTCTCCAGATTCTGAGAATCTGGTGGAGCTGAAAATTTTAGCTTCACCAGATTCATGAAGCTGGAGCTATGAGTACATTAAGAGTGTTTAGATAGATCACCTTGTTTACATTTTAGACCAAAAATATAAACTTAATTCACTTTATTTTAGCCTACAAGTTTCAGATTTCAGGAGAAGCTGGAATCTGGAGCTCTACCAAACAGGCCCTAAGATACAAGGCCCACATCATATGAGCGAACTGGCCGCACTCATTGCAGTAATTGGACTCGAGATCATGTCACATGACAACACGTGGGCCTCATAGCAAAGAGTAGTTAGACATCTTTCTGACTTATATGCACCATTCTGTCCTCAAGAGCTAAAAGAGCAACTGGAAATGGCATCATCAATACAAGTAGCAACTGAGCAAGAAACAAAACTAACCAGAGACTCAACACACTGTCTTGTAATTTATAAATTTTAATTCAATTATCCATTTCACTAGGGTTGTATAGTGACATGATATATATGCTTGTGCAGTTATGTAATTGTAAGTATTAAAGAACAGAACGCAAATTCATCTCCTGTTCTACTGCCATCTAACAAGAAACCATGCACAATTAATTCTCATAACTCAGAAATAAAGCTGAACAATGTTTTGGCCGATGTGCCGAGCAATGCAAAAGATATGGTGGAATGCTAGACCATCAGGGATCTGCAGGAGCAGTTTACTGATAGTATTACCTGATATCAGGGTGTCCTTTTCTGCGTTAACACTGGCAAGATTGTCACAAAACATTAAGTTACTGCACCAAGATTATTGCTTTTTTAAGGTTGGTACATGAACAACTTTTGGGTGTTACTGTAATTATTTAGTGAGGTGAGCACACTACATGAGAACAAGACTAACCGTATCCCCTCTTTGTGAATTAAACAGTGTAGCATGAGGAGGAAGACTGATTCTTGGAGTGATGGCAGCACAGGCCAGTAGACATCTCTCTCTTTGGATGCCGCATCAGATGATTACTGTTGTGAGTATTTTTTACCATGCGAATGCAGAGCACACGGGGAACCTGGATTCCCATGGTATCACTACAATGCTTCACGAAATGGCATCCCCACTTGCAGACAAGGTAAGAAGTCCTGAATTAGAGCAACACAGTGTTTATTGGTAAATTTTGGGCCAACAATCAACTTGGTTCCTGAATCTGGTGATACTCTTAGTTGCTTTAGCTTCACAGTTTCGCTATACTATTCCGGGTCAATTTCTCAAGAACGCAGAACTTTCATGTGCAATCTGAATATATGTTGTGTGACACTAGTATAATCTTCACTTATTTGCATACCTTCTTGAGTAGTAGGCTGGGAATATTCATGGAACACAAACAGTTAAATAAACATGTTCACATTGAGACTGTAAAATTTGCAAATCTGCTTGCTCATTGCAATAGTTGGTAAGGGATGCTCCCTCAAATGACTTACAGCCTCATTTTGATATGCCATGAGCTCAACTAAAGTTCTTTATTGGCTCGGAGCACATATCCACATGGTTTGGAGTAGTCTCTATTATGGAAGCAACCCAGGTATTGTATCATGTTTATGTTACTCTGAAACATGTGGTTTCTACATAAATTGACTCACAACATGCCCCAATTCCTTGTACACATTTCATGCATCTTCATGTCTGGAAGAAGTACTATTTGCATATGTAGTTAACTGAACCCTTGTGCGCTTTGACTTGTCCAAAATTGTAGTATGGCTGTTAATTGACTTTCAGTGAAGTTGATTGATTCTGGACAGTTAATAATGATGACATGTGTAAACCTATAGCGATCTTAGTATGGTTGAGCATCATCTTATTGTTGGGCATGCTAATACTAACTTGAGTGCGCTAAAACCACCCGTGCGGACTGAGTACCTAACCCATGTTAGAGGATTGCATTGGCTGAACTCGCTGCGTAACATTTTCGGTGCAGTTTACTTTCAGTCAGAATTGGGCATTTGGCAAGAGAAAAGGGAGATGTTCCACAGTAACTCATGCATGTTACTACTGATTGGATAGGCAATAACTGCTGTTTAGTTGTAACCCTCGATTGGAATTAGCAGTTTGAAGCATGTCAATTATTTTTAGTATGATTCATGTACTGCAATGTGTTGTATTACCAGTAATCCTATGCATGGATTGATCATCTGGAATTTGGACATAGTTGCAATTTGTAACATGAGTATGTAATTTTTTGGGGGCTGTTTGGGACCCAATTGCTGCAGGCAACAGGCACGTATGTGAATTCCCTCCCAGTCCCAGGCCAGCAGGGTCGTCGTGCCGTGCGTTCAGCCTTTGGAATGGAAGGAAATTCTTCTCCATGGACGGACGGACGGGGTCGTGCACGGTGCCGTGCCAAACCAACCATCCAACGATGGATGCACCGAAATTATTGAACAGAGTTGGCGGTTGAACAGAAATATGAGTGAGGCAGGCATGCATGGGCGGGCGGGCCTTTCTGCTCGGAAGCATCCTCCTTCCTTTCCTCTGCGTCTCCCCTTGTGTTGACCAGCACAGCAGGAAAGGCTGGCTCGTTACTTGAACAGCAAATGAAATAAATACGGTGGTGCCGTACGTGCTAGCTAGCACCTGGACTGCACGTACCACGACAAGTTAGGTCTTATTTGGAAGCAATGTATTTTCATAGTTTCTAGATAATATTATGGTTTCTAAGAATACCATGATATTTTATACCATGAGCTTTCTCATTGCATTGCAGCTCCTTTTCACTTGAAAGCTTGGGGAGGGTGCATCTTACTTATCCAATCTGGCGCAACAAATTTCGATCAGGCACAATAGTTAAATACCCTACAACAAGCATCCACCTCTGTTGCAGTAAATTCGTAACTGGATGCCATAAGTACGGATTTCTTGATGTAACACGTCTCATGTGTCGTTTTTTCGAAGAAAAAATATTTTTTTCAGCGGCGTTTAATTTTTTAAATCGTCGAAATAATGAGCGAAACGGGAAAAAATAGAGAGATAGAGTTATAGAAATATCTCTTCCGACAAATTATTTGGAAAATATTGGAGACCGAGTTGGAAAACCGCGGCGGGGAAAAAGTCTAGAGGAAAAAGGGTGAAAAATTATTAGAGATGTCAACCTTCTTTTTGTCGAGTTTAATAATCTACGCATTCGCCGAGTAATAATACATGTTTTCAAAAATATTAAAAACTCGCAGCGTAACACGCCGCGTGTGTCGTTTTTCCGTAGAAAAAATTTAATTTTTTTCTCGACGGCGTTTTATTTTTTAAATCGTCGAAATGGGGAAAAAATAGATAGATAGAGTTGTAGAAATATCTCTTTCGACGAATTATTTGGAAAATATTGGAGGCCGAGCTGGAAAACCGCGGCGGGGAAAAAGTCTAGAGGGAAAAGGGCGAAAAATTATTAGAGATGACAACCTTCTTTTGTCGAGCTTAACACTCTGGCGTTCATGAGTAATAATACATGTTTTAAAAAATATTAGAGATTGACGATTCATGAACAATAATACATGTTTTAAAAAATATCGAGATCGAGATGGAAATCGAGTTTGGGAAAAAGTCTAGAGATAGATTTGTACAAATATTTACGATGACAAATTTTTTTTTTTTTCTAAAACGAAGAAAGGACATGTTTTAAAAATATTAGAGACTCATGGTAGTAACGCCGCGCTGCTTTTAGTTGGGATTTCTTTTTCCGGCGGTGTTTTATTTTTTAAATCATCGAAATAATGAGCGAAACGGGGGAAAAAGTAGAGAGATAGAACTGTAGAAATATCTCTTTCAACGAATTATTTGAAAAATATTGGAGACCGAGCTAGAAAACCGAGGTGGAGAAAAAGTCTAGAGGGAAAAGGGCGAAAAATTATTAGAGATTGATCTTTGAAAACTTTTACTACGACTACCTTACTTCTATGCATTCCATCTCAATATAAGTTACACAAATCTTAAACTAAATAAAGGGTAAGTAACTAATATCCATCCTTTTTTCATACTTTAATATTTGTGCAGTTTTAAAATAGCGATGCATAGAAGTAGCTCTTACTCAATGATCTTCTCTAGCTACGACTATATATATACCACTCCGGCTGCCCACATATATTTGTTGATTTAGATATTGACACGGCTTTCAAAACACAGCTTTGACCATTAATTTTTATTATAATAAATTTATAACATTATAATATTGTGAAAGTACTTTTCAAATCAGATTTATACATATAATTTTTATATATCTAATTTAAGTATTAAAACGTTGGATATTGACACTGAGATTCATTCCTCCCCGTGGAGTCCAAATCCAAAACGCAAAACCTGACCAGGCCTTGAAGCAAAGAAACCTCAGCTGCTGACAGGTGGTCCCTGCATCTTTGTGGGCCCGACACGTCAGCGCGTGGAGATGAGAAAGCCTCCTTCAAATAACTAGTAGTACGGAGACGAGTAGTCTGTCTGTCAGGTCGGTCGTCTTCCCTTGCCATGCCAAAATTTCCGGCAGGGCTCCTCGGCTGGCTCACCGGCGGCCTCTTCTTTCGTTGCGTCTTCCCTGGCTCCGTCCGTCCATCTTGTCTTGAGAGCAGGCTGCTGCTGCAGAGCTAGCTAGCTAGCCAACGCCACCACTTCCACCTGACTTGTCCTCCTCGACGTCCATGGCCGTGGGCTTCCTGCTGGGCTTCCTCCTCGGCCTCCTCGCGCTCGCTGTCGCACAGGGGGCAGCGCTCCTCTGGGCCATCCGCAGCCTCCGCCGCCGCGGGCCGCCGCCGGAGGCCGCCGCAGAACTCGCCGGCGACCGGCCGTTCCCCTGCGAGAAGCAGGTTAGACGACGTGTCCACGTAGCCTCCCCTTCTCTTATTGCGATTGATCGGCTTCTCTGCCTGCTGCGCTTGCATTGTATTTTCATCGCGATGATGATGATGATGATGATAACAACAACAACAACAACAACAACAATAATAATAATGCGATGGAGTGTTGTAAATTACAAGGGAGGGAATCTCGTTGCTTCTCTCGGTTCTTGCAAGTTGCTGATTGTGCTATTTATTTACCGTCTACGCTTTCTAGATTATTCTCTTAGCTTTCTTCAATCCGCAAGCGGTGTCGGCTTCTTTCTTTAAACAAAGTTTTCTACTCCACTTTCTGAACCCAGCATATATTCCTGTCTTCAACTACTGATGCTATTGCTTATAGGACGGTGTCGCCTTTCCTTCTCCAATTGATGACATGTGATTGGGTCCGGGTTGGGGAGTGACATGGTTTTTGTAGTTGTAGCTTCTCGCTCCTTGGCAGAACCGTTTGCATTTCACAATCACGGCAACTGCCTGCCAGTGACATGCATGTCTTGATTTATTAGCGACTGGAGCAGCAATCTGTCTTTTTCTGATTTAGTATCTGTTCGCTGTTGGATTTAAAGCACAATTTTTTTCAGCTGGTCGACCATGAACTGGTCTTAATGATCATTATATAACCTCTCACATCTGATGGGAATGTTCAGATCTAGTGTCCCGTGTTTTTATGTCCCATCTATGCTTGCATCCTTTCACCTGACCGCCATATGTGTTGCAGGGTTTTCTATGGATGCTAGAACCAGAAAAGACGCCAAAAGTTAGCAACAATCACTTATCAACTGCGGCTAACCAAGACATGAAAGACAAAAGGAGTATCGTGGAGGTTTTTCCTATAAAAATGTTGGCCAGGATTAAAGGCCACTCACTCATCTTGTCAGGTCCTGATGGTTCTCAGATAACAATTGAGCTTCTGAATTGCACAATGGTTGCTGTTTCTGCCTCGAATCTACCATCACGTAAATGGTTAGTGCGAATATATAAAAGTTCTTCCTATGCATGATCGTTGATCTCCTGTGGCTCATTAAGTCAATCTTTTTTATGTTAAAGGTGTATCTTGTGTCGTAAACAGCATAGCCTTGAGATATGATAGGTTAGGTGTTCTTATCTTTAGCAATCAGCTAAAGACTAAGCACACTTTATTGCTTGAAGTTGTTCTCATAGTAGAAAAGTTCGTTATACAAGGCATTTGGACATTCTTATCAAGTGACTATTTATTCCTATTTAACCAATTTAAAAGCAGATGCTAGAATACACTTCACACGTGCACTTCAATTTCAGTGTAACCATGATCAATATTTGCTTTTAGGGCTAAGAGGTATCCAATAAAGCTGGAACGCAAGGGATCTGAGATTTGCAAGGGGAGCAAGGTATGTTATCTTTATGTAGACACCTCTTGGGAGAAGGAATCGTGGTGTAAAGCACTTCGTCTTGCATCTACTACAGACAAGGAAAAACTGAAATTGCATGCCAGGTTGAGTGAAGAGTTCCATAGTTACATATCCTCGTTAAATGCTGGATACCCTTGTTTTATGAAACCCTTGGTACTTTCTGGTGAGGATCATGAGGTTACGGACAAGGTGGTAAAGTCCGATGGATCTTCAAAATTCCAACATTTCCTAAGAAAGTTGGCTAAGAAGGCGTCTACAAGGGCTCCCCAAGAGAGTAAAACAAGCTCGATGTCATCTACACAAGCAGAAAGAAAGAAGTTTAATAAAACACGTAGCTCCCATGGTGCCTCACTGATTGGTGCACCAGAAGACAGGTCCAGCTGTAGTTCATCATCACAGGACATAAAGCAACCCAGTACCCCTAGTTCTAATTTTAGTTACGATAGCGGGCTCTCGGATTCTCATGATGCAAATGTAGATGAAAAGTTTGCTGACGAAGGTACACTTTGTTGGAATCTCCTGTTCTCTCGGTTGTTTTTTGATGCTAAAATGAGTGAAGAGATAAACAACGCCATCAGAGCGCGCATTCAGGTTAGACAATTCTTATATTTACAAGTAAAGTAATCTTTTATCCATATTTGTGTAATGATTGCTTCTTGTTGATCAGCGAACATTGTCAAACATGAGAACTCCAGCCTACATTGGTGAAATTACACTTACTGACCTCAGTCTTGGAAATCTTCCACCATATGTACGTAGAATGAGAGTCCTCCCACTGGATCTGAATGAATTGTGGGCTTTTGAAGTTGATTTTGAATATTGCGGTGGAATATTACTGCATATTGAAACAAGACTTAAGGTTCACGAACCAGAGCTGCAAAAAGACATAGCAAAAACTACTCTTAAAGCGGATTCTAATGGGGATGTTAATTCAGAATTTCTGGAGAGCATTGAGCACTATGGCAATCAATTTGGACCTTCGCAAGTTTTGGCTTCTGCCGCGGAGGACAACGATGAGGCAGGTTTGTTTTTAATTTTTTTACACATTTTGGTTTCAATGCTTATTCTTTATTGGAATCACCATTTACTATGTTTATAAATGATCAGGTGAATAGTAAATGATTTGAGAGCTCTATCTTCGATTTCTTCCCAGCATTATCGTTGAATTGTTATGCTCATATGTTTTTGGGTCATGTTCCTCTGCCTGTGTTTCTTGTTTTTTCACGTCGTAACTGTAGAATTTTTTTTTGAATAATACATTTTCTAAAAGGAAATAATAGGTTGTCGCCACACCGTATGGCGACAATGCCATGTATCACGCGCTGCTGCCTCGGCTCTGTAGGTGCAACGCTAACCATGGGATTAAGCAGTCATCGCCATATGATATGGCGACAATAGGGTTTTCGTCCAGCCTGCCGGCGACTACTTCTATTTTGTCATACCGTTTGGCAACGGGGTATTATTTTTGCAATTTTTTTGTTTCACGTATTAATGTCGCAATTCCTTTTAGAAAACGTATTATTAAACAAAAATTCCCGTAACTGCATGCTGTGTATAATTGCATCCTGATTGCTTATGCTAGTTGTGTTGTGTTCTTTCCTGTGTCCTGTGGAAAGCAATTCCTTCATTCATAATTTTATGACTTAAAACATTATTCTGATGAATGCTACTGGTTAATCTGCATTCATCTTGACAAAATATTCCATGACTTGATACACTTGTTGATCTTTTGTACTAGATGTGTTAAGGCAGTCAAAGAGCACTGGACGGACATCAACATATATATCAAGGTGGAAAAATATCTTGCATTCAATAGCTGACCACGTCTCTCAGGTTAGTTCGTGTTTCACCGTGTTGTACGGACTGCACTAATCATAGCAATTGCTAGTGATTAGTGAACTAAGGAATGATCATGAAAAATATAGTCTGCTATTTTCTAGGCGGAGTTTTGTCTTCAATGTGAATGTATAATGTTTACTTAGCCATTCATATTCTGCTAGCTTTTTACCATTGTACTTACTTTTTTTTCACATTAGTTGTCTTTTTGTGAGGTGAAATGTTAGGTAATTATATCTTGCCTGTTCAAACCATAGATGAAAAAGGCCATAGATCAGAATTTTTAGTTAAAATAGGTTGAGTATTACTAATGTAGCCAGGAAGTTGTGACTGATGTGTTCTCCTTATTCTTGCAAAAGGTGCCATTTTCATTGGCAATTAAAATTTCATCTGTTCGGGGGACAATGCGCGTGCATATAAAGCCCCTCCTTCTGATCAAATTTGGTATGGGTTTACATTAATGCCAGAGCTAGAGTGGGAATTGGAGTCTTCAGTTGGGGATAGGAAGATCACCAATAGCCACATCGCTTCGCTTATCATTCCACCATATGTACGTAGAATGAGAGTCCTCCCACTGGATCTGAATGAATTGTGGGCTTTTGAAGTTGATTTTGAATATTGCGTGGAATATTACTGCATATTGAAACAAGACTTAAGGTTCACGAACCAGAGCTGCAAAAAGACATAGCAAAAACTACTCTTAAAGCGGCTTCTAATGGGGATGTAAATTCAGAATTTCTGGAGAGCATTGAGCACTATGGCAATCAATTTGGACCTTCGCAAGTTTTGGCTTCGCCATGAGGACAACGATGAGGCGAGTTTGTTTTAATTTTTTACACATTTTGGTTTCTATGCTTATTCTTTATTGGAATCACCATTTACTATATTTATAAATGATCGTGAATAGTAAATGATTTGAGAGCTCTATCTTCGATTTCTTCCCAAAGATTATCGCTTAATTGTTATGCTCATATGTTTTTGGGTCATGTTCTCTTTGTGTTTCTTGTTTTTTCACGTCAGAATCAGAGAATTATTTTTGAATAATACATTTTCTAAAAGGAAACAATAGGTTGTCGCCACACCGTATGGCGACAATGCCATATGTCACATGCTGCTGTCTCGGCTCTGTAGGTGCAACGCTAACCACGGGATTAAGCAGTCGTCGCCATACGATATGGCGACAATAGGGTTTTCGTCCAGTCCTGTTACGGCTACGGACCGCATATATGTCCGACGCCGTAAACCAGGAGGGTTGACCGGTCCAACCGGAGATTGACCGGTCCAACCGGAGATTGGCCGGTCCAACCGAGCCAAGTCAGGCATAAATTAGTTAAGCAGGATCTTATTTTTCCTTAGCTACTTATCCTTCTTTCTTTAGGACTCTTCTCCTTTTATGTTTTGGTTTAGAGGATCCGATCCTTTTATGGCTTGGATTGGGATTGTAAGCAGGATGCACACCTTATAAATAAGAGAAATAACAAAGTCGAAAGGGAAGCTTGATTGCCAAGAAAACTTATCTAGTAGACGCCGCTAACGCCAACCGGCCGGTGGCGCCAAGTAGCTAAGAACCGATCATAGGTCGCCGTCGATTCTCGACGACGTCCTCCACGAATTCCGCCTCGATCGCGACTGCACGAGATTGTTCGAGAAGGAACATCCGTATCAACTTATACTCCCCCCCCTCTCGCGACCAAGCTTGTCCTCAAGCTTGAAATCAGGGTAAGTGTGGCGCAAAACAATAGCATCCACCCAAGTCGCGTTCTCTTCTGGTTCACCCTTCCAATGCACCAAAATTGTCGGCGTTCTCAGAGGAACCTTTGCAAACAAGCGGTAAGGCTCGATCGACTCATTGAATCGGTACCAAGTGGTATCTTCGAGTAATGGCGGTGGCGCAGCTAGTGGTGTTCCTTGGAACGTCTTCAGGAGTGACACATGGAAGACATTATGAAGACGAGCGTCACTCGGAAGCTCCAGCCGATACGCAACTGCTCCCACTCGGCTGACCACTTTATAAGGTCCAAAGAAGCGAGGAGAGAGTTTATGGGAAGCCACTGGGCGGAGAGATAACTGCCGGTGTCGCTGTACACGAAGCCAAACCCAGTCCCCTATTGCAAATTCCACTTCCCGATGATGCTCATCATAGATCTTCTTCATGCGATTCTGAGCATTAAGCAGATGTTGCCTCGCCTGTGCCAATAAAGCATCTCGATCAACCAATCGACAATCCACCGCAGCAATCGAGGTTGAACCTTCAGTATATGGGAGCAAGCTGGGCGGGGGGCGACCATAGACTAACTCGAAGGGAGTGAGACGAAGGGCGGAGTGATAAGATGAGTTATAGCAGAACTCGGCCCATGGCAGCCACTGGACCCAGGAGGAGGGGTTATCGGCAGCTAAGCAGCGAAGATACATTTCCACCGTCCTGTTCACTACTTCTGTCTGGCCATCCGTTTGCGGGTGGTATGCGGTTGAGGTCAACAGCTTTATCCCGCAACGCTTGAAGAGGCTTTGCCAAAAAGCGCTAGTAAACACAGGGTCACGATCTGAGACAATTGATTCTGGCATCCCATGCAAGCGGACCACCTGGCCGAAGAAAAGATCGGCAACCACCGGGGCAGAAGTAGGGCGCTTGAGGGCGATGAAATGGCTATACTTAGAAAGACGATCCACCACCACTAGAATTGCTGATTTGCCTGCGGACTTGGGAAGGGCAACTATGAAATCCATGGAAACATCGGCCCATACCGGGGGAATAGGGAGGGGTCAGAATAGACTCTTTGGAGC
Organism: Guadua angustifolia; assembly: GCA_036346375.1. Classification (NCBI taxonomy): domain Eukaryota; kingdom Viridiplantae; phylum Streptophyta; class Magnoliopsida; order Poales; family Poaceae; genus Guadua; species Guadua angustifolia. The sequence continues at coordinate 66,536,823 of CM070510.1, read as the reverse complement.
CAAAGTACTTGCCTTGTGAGCCTGACAAATGAAGCATTGCCGAATATATTCCTCCACTGACTGACGAAGACCTGTCCAATAAAAATGCTGCTTGACACGATGGACCGTTTTGTGTACTCCTTCATGCGCGTCAAGTCGTGAAAAGTCGCTACAATGGATGGCCGGAGAGAGATCGAAGGGACCACCACCCGCCCGAGTGGTATAGTAATCCTCTGGGTGGTCCAAGTTGAATGGCGGTGGTAGGCGCGCGTGCTTCGTCGAGGTGAAGCGGTGGCGGCGGCTTCGGCGCATCTCGCTGAATCTCGGATCGGCCGAGGCGAATACCAAGTATCCTGCATGTAACCGACCGGCATGGAGAGAGCACTACAATCGGCCGACTATCGAAGGCGGGATAAGGCATCACCGCCTGTTAGTCTTGCCCGCTTATATTCCACACGAAAATCAAACCCCATGAGCTTGCTGACCCAATGCTGTTGCGGGGGCGTGACCAAGGCCTGTTCCAACAGATATTTAAGACTAGCGTGGTCCGTCCGCACCACAAACATCCGTCCCCATAAGTAAGGTCTCCAATGGCGAATAGCCTTCGAAAGTCCAATGAGCTCGCGCTCATATGCGGCCAGCTTTGACATGACGGTCGGCGAGTCGGCGACTGTAAAATGCCACCGGATGACCCTCCTGCTGCAACACGGCGCCCACCCCATGGCTAGAAGCATCACACTCCACAATGAACGGAAGGTCGAAGTTGGGTAGACTAAGCACGGGAGCTGCCTGGAGCGCCGCTTTGAGTTGCTGGAAGGCAGATTCGGCTGCTGCTGTCCACACAAAGGCCTGACGCCGAAGGAGGTTGGTCAAGGGCTCGGCGATGCTGGCATAATGAGCAATGAAGCGGCGGTAGTACCCGGCGAGGCCCAGAAAACTCCGGACGGCTGAGGCTGATGTAGGTACCTGCCATGCCGCGACGTCCTGCACCTTGCCAGGGTCGGCCGCCACGCCATGTCCCGAAATAATGTGGCCAAGATACTTCACCTCCCCGCATGCAAAGGCGCACTTCTTTTGCTTCAGATAGAGTGATGGTGGCGAGGCGCCCGTAACTAGCCGAAGGTGGGAGAGATGTTCTTCCCTTGTTGGGCTGTACACCAGGATGTCGTCGAAGAAGACCAAGACAAATTTACGGAGGAAGTCATTGAGCACTTCATTCATAAGAGCCTGGAAGGTGGACGGAGCGTTGCATAAACCAAAGGCCATAACCAGGGATTCATAATGACCGTGATGAGTGCGGAAAGCCGTCTTCTCAATGTCCTCCTCGCGCATCCTGACTTGGTGATAACCGGACCGAAGGTCCAGTTTGGAGAAAAATTGAGCGCCGTGCAACTCATCGAGAAGTTCTTCTACCACCGGAATAGGGAATTTGTCTTTTATGGTCTTCTGGTTGAGTTCACGGTAGTCCACACAAAACCGCCAGGTTCCATCCTCCTTCTTCACCAACAAGATCGGCGATTTAAAATGGCGATCTACTAGGCGAATGATACCGGGCCACATCTCCGCACATCTTTCTCGATCTCATCCTTTTGCCGTAGGGATACTTTAGGTCGCACCACCACCGGATTCGCCCTCACCAAAGACAATACGGTGATCGCAATGCCGTGATTGGTGGTAGACCTTGTGGTTCTGGAAAAGATCCTTGAATTTCATCCGAAGGGTCTCACCAGCGATCGATATCCCTCCATCTCAAACACTCGCGCGCTGTTGCTCGGGTATGTGGCCTTGAAGGAAACCTTTTGCCCACCAACCCAAACGCGTCATTTTGAGCGAATCAAAGTTCCATTGAATATCTCCGGAGTGTCCGGAGCCATCGCACCCCTGAACAACGTCGAACCCCTGGAGAGGGATGACAAGGAAAGGCGCCGTGAATTTGTGGAGTCCCACGGAGAAGTCACTGCTCGCCACCCGCCCGAGGCAAGGCAGCTCCTCCCCATTGGCCACGCCAGACCTTCGGGAACCGCGGACTCTGGTCCACCCTAATCATGCGCCACAGAGTCGCTTAAGAAGTTGTGCGTACTGCCGCTGTCCACTAGCCCCAAAAGTTGCCGACCTGCCATAGACAGAGTCACCTGCATCGTGTTGCCTCTCTTCGGCCCCTTGACCGCCATGGCAGAAAGGGCAGCCGCTTCTTCTTCCTCTTCTAGGACTTCCTCTTCCTCCTCTTCACCTTCATTAATCACTTCACACAGGAACAGCCGTTTGCACTGATGTCCACGGGAGAAAGCTTCATCGCAATTGAAACAGAGCCCCTTTGCCCGTCTCTCAGCCATTTCATCTGGGGTGAGGCGACGGCGATAGGGAGACGATGCTGCGGAGGACATCTGGGAGCCCCCCGGTGTGATGCGTCCTCCGGGCGCACGTGACGCCGTGCCTGCGGCTGGTGCGATGCGTGGGGTGGAGGCGGATGATACAGCCACCGAAGAAGGGACGGGACCCGGAGGTCGCCCTGTTCCCCCCACGGGACCGCCACTACCAGATGACGGCGCGACCAACCCCTGGCCTCGGCCAAACGCCGGTCTTGAGCGGTGGAAAGATTGCGCCGCTTTAGCCAACCAGACGTCTTCCCGACGCTCGCCTTCGTAAGCGATCCAACGCGATCGGCCAGTCCCGGACGATCCTGACGAACCTCCGCAGCCAAGTGTGGCGCTAACCTGCGGTGAACAACTCCACTGGTCACCTTCTTCAATCTCGATGTCCGCGAGGAGCCAGCTGGAATTCCCGTCGCGACACCTCGACTCTGCTTTTCCCCTGCTTTGAGATTGGAAAGATCGCCCAAGGGTCCTGATGATGAGTATCGAGAGAACCGCTGGAGGAAGGTCTCGAAGAACTCTTTCCAACTGATATTGTCATCTTCCAACTCCCAATTATCCAAAACCTCCTGTGCTTCCCCTCTCAGATGAGCGCCCGCCATCTTCACGTAGTCTGCTTCGGGGATTTGGTAGATTTTTCCGAAGCGCTCGCACTGCTTCAGCCACAACAGGGGATCCTCTGACCCATCGTAAGTCGGCAGTTCATACCGGGGTGGCCTGGGAGTCCACCGGCGATCAGATTGATCGCCCGAGACCTGGGTGCGCTCCCCCGTATGAATATTATCCTCGCTGTCCTCCCCTACCACGCGCTCGGCGCAGTACCCTGGGCCCCGCGCGCCACTGCTGGCCGTTCCAGGGACGATGCCTTCGACCGGTCTCTTGCCTAGGAGACGTATCAAGTCGTCCATCCTTTTGTCCAGTTTAATCTCCAATGCGGCAATTCTTGCTTCCATGGCGTTTTCCTGCTGCTCCATGCGGCCGTACAGTTCGGCCAGCCCCTGCTCCACTCCAGCGACACGATCTTCTGGATGAACCATGGTCGGATCGCTTGGCTCTGATACCAGTTGATACGGATGTTCCTTCTCGAACAATCTCGCACTGTGTCGCAATCGAGCGAATTGTGGAGGACGCTGTCGAGAATCGACGGCGACCTATGATCGGTTCTTGGCTAACGGCGCACCGGCCAGTTGACGTTGGCAGCGTCTACTAGATAAGTTTTCTTGGCAATCAAGCTTCCCTTTCAGCTTTGTTATTTCTCTTATTTATAAGGTGTGCATCCTGCTTACAATCCCAATCCAAGCCATAAAAGGATCAGATCCTCTAAACCGAAACATAAAAGGAGAAGAGTCCTAAAGAAAGAAGGATAAGTAGCTAAGGAAAAATAAGATCCTGCTTAACTAATTTATGCCTGACTTGGCTCGGTTGGACCGGCCAATCTCCGGTTGGACCGACCAATCTCCGGTTGGACCGGTCAACCCTCCTGGTTTACGGCGTCGGACATATATGCGGTCCGTAGCCGTAACAAGTCCACTGGCGACTACTCCTATTTCGCCGTACCATTTGGCAAAGGGGTATTATTTTTGTAATTTTTTTGTTTCACGTATTAATGTCGCAATTCCTTTTAGAAAATGTATTATTAAACAAAAAATCCCGTAACTGCATGCTGTGTATAATTGCATCCTGATTGCTTATGCTAGTTGTGTTGTGTTCTTTCCTGTGTCCTGTGGAAAGCAATTCCTTCATTCATAATTTTATGACTTAAAACATTATTCTGATGAATGCTACTGGTTAATTTGCATTCACCTTGACAAAATATTCCATGACTTGATACACTTGTTGATCTTTTGTACTAGATGTGTTAAGGCAGTCAAAGAGCACTGGACGGACATCAACATATATATCAAGGTGGAAAAATATCTTGCATTCAATAGCTGACCATGTCTCTCAGGTTAGTTCGTGTTTCACCGTGTTGTACGGACTGCACTAATCATAGCAATTGCTAGTGATTAGTGAACTAAGGAATGATCATGAAAAATATAGTCTGCTATTTTCAAGGCGGAGTTTTGTCTTCAATGTGAATGTATAATGTTTACTTAGCCATTCATATTCTGCTAGCTTTTTACCATTGTACTTACTTTTTTTCACATTAGTTGTCTTTTTGTGAGGTGAAATGTTAGGTAATTATATCTTGCCTGTTCAAACCATAGATGAAAAAGGCCATAGATCAGAATTTTTAGTTAAAATAGGTTGCGTATTACTAATGTAGCCAGGAAGTTCTGACTGATGTGTTCTCCTTATTCTTGCAAAAGGTGCCATTTTCATTGGCAATTAAAATTTCATCTGTTCGGGGGACAATGCGCGTGCATATAAAGCCCCCTCCTTCTGATCAAATTTGGTATGGGTTTACATTAATGCCAGAGCTAGAGTGGGAATTGGAGTCTTCAGTTGGGGATAGGAAGATCACCAATAGCCACATCGCTTCGCTTATCAGCAGCAGAATCAAGGTGTCTAACCTGCTCCTCTGATTACCTTGTTATTGCTGGTCTATATGTTTAATTCTGAAACATGTCCTACCCTACAGGCTTCGCTTCATCAAAGCTTGGTGCTACCGAATTGTGAGAGTATTCCCGTGTCATGGATGATATCAGATAAGGATGACTGGGTACCTCGCAAAGTTGCGCCCTTTATATGGCTTAATCGTGAACCCAGTGAGACCTCAAATCGTAATAGTGCAGACACGGTAACCTTCCAGGCTGAGGACGCCTCTGTTGAGTACAAAGCTAACAAAGCAAGTCCACCCGCTTCTTCAACTAGGAGCGATGAATCGCTGAAGAACACGATATCCACTCATGGGCCAAACCAAGAACCTGCAGCAGAAGTATCAATCTCGCATTCTCCACTGGCTTCAGAAAGTACACCATCCATTGGTGATGTGACCGACCAGTTGAGGACGCCTCTGTTGAGTACCAGACAGTCTCGGGAAGAAGCTTGTGAAAATGGAGTGGGCTCCTCCCCTGGGCTTGGGATAGCAGTGGCACCTGCTGCAGGGGAGCAGTCATCCTCTACTTCTCCCGGAGAGGATGCGAAGAGGAAAGGTGGTAGGCGAGCTTGGGTGATGGATCTGGGGAGGAGGATGGGAGGCAAGTTGGAAGAGAAGGGCAGGCATATCGTGGAAAAGATGAAGGAAAATGCTGCTGCGAGGACGACCAACAGCTTGGAGACAAGTGCGTAGTTTGGACCGCATTGCCAATTGGCTCGACTAATCGAATGCCGATTGCCAATTTGCTATGTATATATTGTATGTATGCATGTATGTACACTAATCGTACAGTACAGTCTGCGCATTGTGCTCTTACTCTTTAAGAGGCAACATTTACATACATACAGGCAGCAAGAATCCCTAGAAAGAGATGGGAGTGTATCATCAATTCATCATTAGATAGATGTACAGGAGGAGAAAAACAGACCTAGCTAGTGTTGTATCACCGGCCAGACAGAATCTTTATTATTTTAAAAGAATACAGGCAGCACTATCTGTGGTTCATCGATCGACCTATTCACACCCACAGGCGGGCCTGCCTGGAAAATAACTGGACGAAAATAGACTCTGACAAAATAGCATGTCACTGAGTTATATGTTAATTACCATCATTCATCGGATCTTTGCGTCCTCTACCACTGTAATTAGTGTTTTTGTTTTAATCGCAGAAAAATCATATATTCACGTCTGGGGCTTCTGCGACTAATGCAGCAGTTAGTTATCAGGGGTGCTATAAGGGCTGAAAAGCCAGAGCTGCTAACTGTAAATTTTGCCTCAAAGCCTGAAGAAGCAACCTCCTTAAAGCCAAGTGCTCTTATCTAAAGTAAGAAATCATGATCTTTCAATACTTAATTTTGTCACCTGCTATCGTCAAACATCTTTATCTAGAATTTGAGAAAAGATAGTGGAATATTTGATCCATGCTTGACTAGGCACCTATGTTGTTACTATTTACTATGTATCAGACTGTCAGTAGCTTTAGAACAATCCATTTATCGTACTTGTATTTCACTGCTATGAAAAATTATCAAATTTTTTTCGTTAATCTATTTTTGTTTCAGACGAAGTGCATTAGACTAGTATTTGCCATTGTAGAAATATTTTGTACCAGCTCAGTAAAACCCTTAATTAACCCTGCTTCTCACATTTACCAAAAGAAGTCTCTCAAAATTAGTGTTGCACTTAGAATATGCTATTGGTGCTTAATGGTAGGTTTTATAATAGTCAGGTTATGCAACATGTACATGAATCATCTCGAAGGGCCAACAGCGATATGCTTGGCATTTACCTGCCAGGAGAGGAGGCAAAGAACCTTGGGAAGATTGTAACCCTGTTCTTCTACCTGGACTATCCATGATCGTTTTAGTTAGTTTTGTTTAATCGGAAGATCCATGCAAACTCATCATTTGTCCAATGGAAAGAAAAGCATGCACGACCAGCTAGCTAGCTACAAATAATTTGTGAGCACGGCGAATCAAGGTTAGTTAATTCAACCTACTGAAATTGGCACGAGTACCAAGTGGCAGGCAGCATATATAGAGCAGACCAAACAAAGGTCTATTGTATAGAAACCAAGCAAAGTATACAAATACGTAGCAAAGCATTCAGCACACCGGTCGTCTATTGTAGACGGCATGAGGAAATTTCAGGTTTCTTCGCTGCAGGTCGCCACGTTAACATTCAGGTCTCAGTGCACTCTTGACAATCCATCGCATTCAGCATCTCAAACACATCGACGCTGAGCTCATCTTCCCAGGTAAATAATCACGGCAAATACGGATTTGGACCACCACAAGTTCTGCTCCAGTGGGCATCAGAAAGAAACCATGCTTTTCCTAAGTGGCAAGTCAGATCAGGTCAGGTCAATCTTGAGCTGCATCGCTTCCTTCCTCAAGGGCTTCTCTCACCCTTTGTTGCTCCACTGCTCACCAGTGTGGTTCGAGATGAGTAAATGCCCAACCGAGCATATTCGAATAACAACTGACAAAATGAGCACAACAGGAACTGAACGAATCATCTACCAGTTACTCAATACTCACATGCAATCTCACCCAGTGCTTTCTGTGTGCGTTTCTCCAGTTTGTCGATCCTCTTCTGCACATCTCGTTTCAGATCCCAATTTGGATTCTTTGGAGCTATATTTCCGAAAGGGTTCTGCATGCACATAATAATGTTGACTGGTCGGCCGACAGTTTGCGACCAGACTAGCACAATCTTTCTAATTGCTATTGTAGTATTGCTAAGGTGGGGAAATGCCAAAATAGTACCTCAAGTTGCTTTGGTTCCGCAGTTTCAGCAGCAATTGGATCTTCAAACTTAGGAAGAGATAGTGGAGCCAGCTTACCACCTCGAAGTTGCTCATCGTGAGGAAGGTAGTTTCTGAACTTCATGGCTGGCATGTCGCTGCATCACAAAGATTGCACATTTGTAAACGATGATACCACCCAGCATTAAAAAGGAATCAAGTCTGCTCACGCTATTAATCCGGTGAACATCTAGCACAGTCTGCTTTTTTTAGCAAACTACCATGTAACATGGAAGGAAGAAAGGTTGAATACTTGTAAACAATTAGGAGACCTAGCATTAACAAGGCACAAATTTACAGCCTACGATCCAGTGAATGGTTAACACCAACTGCTTTCTTAACAATCTGCCATGTAAATTCATTTTTACCAAGTCTAAATTACGATCTTACCAATTTCATGGCTTTCTTATGAAAATATAACAGTTCTCACCAGAATGCCAAACCTGATGAAATTTAACAGCTCGAACCCTTTTGGATTTTTGTTCAGTTCTCAGTAGTAGTATGGACATGTTAAAGATCATCTAGGTAAATGTAGGTTTTATTGCAATTACACAAAGGGATTCAGTAAATGATTATATATGGAAAATGCAAAATATAAATGACACCGAAGGTGCTCAAACATAAGAAGTGAAGCTTGTATGTTCAATTAACTTACCCATCATCCTCAACCTCCTCAGACTCCTTAGTGGGGCTAACATTATCCTTCGCAGCCTCCTCAGGTGCATCAAGAGGACCTGGTAATGCTGGATGCTCCGCTTGTTCTTCTGTGGTCTCACAGTTACCATTTCTAACACAGTAAAAAGACATAATATTCAGATACCTGAATTGACACAGACAATACACAACATTTACAATTTTAAGTTCATTCTTTATTCTCATTGGTTAGTCCATTAAACTAGTAAAAGAGCATCAAAATAGTTTCTAATTTTAATACCCATAAAAGCACATCACAAATACAGTAAAAAAAAACTTGCAACGAAATAACTTGCTAAGCACTAGCATAGAATGGCAGAAGTGCATACAAATATCTGGTGATTAGTTTTCTATTCATTGGGCACTTACTATAAAACTTCATGAAACCAAAAGTGGACTTAATCATACCGGACTACCCATTCAAGGAACAAAGACCTTGTTCCAACCCATAAAACTGATGCCTCGGCAGTACATTTAACAATTGGGCAACTGGAATTATTTTAAGATAAAGGACACTCAAAACAAAATTCAGGAACCACAACAGCAATGCCTTAACAGTTAACAGTACAGGATATATCGATTTAGTGCTCTAATGGGGAAAAATCGGTTCCTTTTAACTTGTGATGGAGAATGAATATCAGGCAGGGACTTCTGAGCAACAAGCGTATAGCACCGAAGCATTTTGATGTGGCAAAATTGTCGATCAGATCAAACTCCAGCAAACAAAATAATCACATCGCTTAGCCTCTTTAGAATACTTTGTCGTATGCACACCTAATGTGGGGCACAAATAGCGTTCTGAAACCCAATCCCCATATGCTAGTTAAGAGAAACTTTGTGTTGGTCTGAAGCGCTACGCCTATATTGAGGATAACAGTTGGCTCGATTAAGGGCTAAAGAGTAAAGAATCAAACAAACACACCCAAAATGCTGAAGGGGTTGCTGGAGCAAACGTTGAAAGGGCATCGTGCTCTCTCCATAAAGCTTATGAGAGAGCCACCCTCTGATGTAACATGTATGTACAGAGACAATCCGCCCTTGTTGAGCTTTTGGCTTCTCTGGTCACAATGAAGCCAAAACCCTTGAAAGCAAGCACTGCAGAAGATTCCAATTCCAAGGCCTATGCACTACTTTACACTGCAAAATATTCTCAAGTAACCATAGAACCGCTTGTGTAGCATCCAAATAACTCCTTACATTATTTCTCGCCGGTCACAAATGACACTAGAAGCATCTGGTCACTATACACCCACAGACAAGAAGCAGAGCAGAGCAGCTTTACCCGAGCAAAATATAATCGCGTAGCCGTGCCGTGCCTATAACTCGAGCAGGGTTGGTTGGTTGGTTAGCTAGACAACAGAGGGGAGATCGTACCGCTGTTGTCCGGCGGGGCCGGTGCCGGGGGCGGAGAGGAGCTCCTTGGCTGCGCGGAGGGCGCGGAGGCGCTCGCGACGGGCGGCGGCGTCCTCCTCGGCGCCCATACCCTCTCCTCGTCCTCCTCCTGATCTGGCTCCTCCTCGGCGCGGGGAAAGGGAAGAGGAGAGGCGCCGCGCGCTGGCTAGGGTTTCGCTCAATTAGTCGTGAGGAAGACGAGAGTTGAAAGTGCTTTGGGCTCTTTTGTATCCGGCCCAGACCATAGCACTAGCTTGAGTCCACTTCACATTCATACGGAGTAGTAGTGATCTTACAACCAATAAAATTTTGGGGTCTAAGTCTAGAAGCTTCTTTTCAGCCCATACCTAGTTAGGAAAAGCCGAAAAAAACCAGCTGATGAAAGTGGAGTAATTTTAGACTTGGCGTGAAATTTTAAAACTCGACCACAGATCAGTTCAATACAGGATATGTTCCGAAAATTTCAATGAAAGTCGGATAAACCGAGTGGGTTAGACCACCAATCGAATAAATTCAACGTAGGATATGTTTTTTTTAAAAAACATAGGGGTCAAGTGATCCACAAGATTCGGATCACCAGTCATATCAATTCAGCAAATGACATGTTACACAAATTTCAATGGGAGTCGGATGATCCGGGTAGGTCAGGCCACCAGTCGGATCAATTTCACAAAGGACATGTTCCGGAGATTTCAATGTGTCTCGAATGATTCAAGTGGATCGAACCACCGGTCGGATCAATTTTCAAAAAAGGACATGTGTTGGAGATTTCAATATGACTTGGATGATCCAAGTGGTTGGATAAATTTGATAGAGAAGGTGCTTCGAGATTTTAAACAGGATCGGATGATCCAGGGGTTTGAATGATCCGAGTAACTCGGACGATTTGGTTGGGCGGACAATCCGATTGCGCATAATGACTACATTTTTTATAGTTGAAAGCATCTAAGGGCCTGTTTGGCAGGGATTCAGCTTCTCCAGATTCTGAGAATCTGGTGAAGCTGAAAATTCTAGTTTCACCAGATTCATGAAGCTGGAGCTGTGAGTACATTAAAAGTGTTTAGATGGATCATCTTGTTTACATTTTAGACTAAAAATATAAACTTAATTCACTTTATTTTAGCCTACAAGTTTCAGATCTAAGGAGAAACTGGAATCTAGAGCTCTACCAAATAGACCCTAAGCTGGATAATACAAATAGGTCGTATGATACCGAACTCAAAGCAAAATTTGAAAAATATGTGTCTACCGACTAGTATCTAAGGAGTGGAGCTATATATAGACTCTATAGGGGTTTTTGTGAAGAGGTTGACGACTCTATCCCAATGTTCATCTAGCTAGCAATAATCCCACTATATGTCGTAGATTCTAGATAGTGATAGCTCCGCTATTCTATACAAATGCCCACAGGCCAAAACATTGAGTCTATTTTAAAATCTAACATTATTAGATGGCTCAAGTGGTCTCCTTATAAGCCTGGGCCACGAGAAAACCTAGTAAGATACTTGTTGTTAAGAGATAAATCGTCTTTCTCAATAATCTAGCATTCATATTTTTTAATAATTAAGTATTTGTTGTTAAGAACATTATTATATAGTTGTCAGCTATGATCTTTGACATATATTAGTATGCTTGTTGATTTCAGAATTGGCTTATATTTTTAGTATAAAAATATTAATACCTCCTAAAGTAATATGATTTAATGAATTGTTTGAAGGTGACTTATGTTATGGGGGTGTTTGGGATGTAATCACCCATTCCATCAAAATCTATGGAGTTGGTGGAGCAAGATATTTCTAGCTCCAGAAATTTGTGGAATCCATTGGAGCTATGGTGAGTACATTAAGAGTGTTTAGGTAGATCATCTTGTTTACATTTTAGACTAAAAATATAAACTTAATTTACTTTATTTTAAGATAAGTTTAAAGTTTCTGAAAGCACGAGAAGGATGAGCTCAATGGGAGCCTTGGATCTGAAATCTCTCCCAAACAAACATGGCCTATATTTTTAAGTTTTTAATACCGAAAGCACGAGAAGGATAGAGCTGATGTAACTTTTTTACGAAGCCTTGCCTTGCCTCGCTGCCAAGCTACCAAAATGTTGGTATGAAAAAAGCTTGCGGGGAAGGCAAGACATAAAAGGCATAAATAAATAATAAAATAATAATGCTCCTCCGCCGCCTCGGCCTCGTCGGTTCGCTCCCCCGCCTCCCTCGCGCGCACCGGCCCCCGATCCCACCTGCTCTCTCGCGCCGCCGCGCCCTCCTCTTCCTCCTCTCCTCCCGGAGCCCTTATCCTCAACTCTCCTCCCACTTGTACGCTCCCATCTCCGCCTCCGCGATGGCCGTGCCGCCGGTGGCCAGGAAGGTGCCGCGTGACCTCGTGGAGCACGGCGACGTCCGCGTCGACAACTACTACTGGCTCCGGGACGACCCCCGCTCTGACCCCGACGTCCTCGCCCACCTCCGCGCCGAGAACGACTACACCGCCACCCTCATGTTCGGTGGGAATTATTATTATTTTTTGTTTTGTTTTCCCTTGCGTACCACTCGATGCCTTTGATCTGTGGGCGCGGTTCCTGCTATACCTGATCGTGTGTCATCACCATCGAGCCTGAGGATCATTGCTTGTTGCTAGATCGCTTTCACGCTTTGGTGTGTTTGCGTCATGGAGTTAGTGTGGCTCCACTCAGATTCCCTAGTGCTTTGGCATACTACAATTATGCTTTTTATTTGGTGCTTGTCGGTTCTTACTCGATCAAGCTGCGTTGTTATTGCTGTATCGGTGGAATTTTGTTGGATTATCAGCCTGTTCAGTGTGATTGCTAGTGGAATTCGTCTGACAATGTATACTCATGTTTGCTTGCTAGTGGAGATCACTGACAAATGCATGTGAAGGTTGAGTGCTGTATTTCAGACCAGACCACAGCTGCTGAAGATTTGTGTGTGTGTGTGTGTGTGTGTGTGGTGGGTGGGTGGGTGGTGGTGGTGGTGGGTGGTGGGGGTTCCATCGTTTATCTCTTATTTCTATTATAGTCTTAGTTCATCTCTTTTATTTACTTTTTTCTAGATGTAAAACAATTCGAGGATGAAATATTTGCTGAAATCAGAGGAAGGATCAAGGAAGACGATATAGATGTGCCTCTTCGCAAAGGGCAGTACTACTACTACAAAAGAACATTGACCGGCAAGGAATATGTGCAACACTGTAGGCGTCTTGTACCAACTAATGGTCCTATTACAGTCTATGATGTGATGCCCACAGGACCTGATGAGCATATTATTTTGGATGAGAATGTAAAGGCTGAAGGCCATGACTACTACAGCATCGGTGCTTTCAAGGTATAATTTGGATCCCCCTGCTCCGTATGTCTGTTTGAGTGTGTGCTCCCTCGTGCACGTTCCTCTTCAATATTTCTTATATTTAGTTTAATTTAAATATTTATCTCAGGTCAGTCCCAATGGTAAGCTAGTTGCTTATGCAGAAGACACTAAAGGTAATGAAATCTACATTGTTTATGTCATTGATGCGGAGAGTGGAAAATATATTGGGCAACCACTTAAAGGAATTACTTCTGACATTGAGTGGGCTGGTGATGACTACCTTGTTTACATAACAATGGACAACATTCTTCGGCCAGATAAAGTATGTTGGCTCTTCTCCTCACTCCTACATGAAATGCTTCCTGGTTTGTGCTCACAAGGTGCATACACGCACGAGAAAAAGGAATTAAGAATGAAATGAGTTGATCCTTTGTGATTTAAGTTGTGCAATTGCTCTATGTCATCATTGCTCTCAAGCCATTCATTACAGTGCTGTGCATGATACTGTTCCCTACTTGCCAATTTTTTTAACTGCTTTTCCTTATAAAGGAAGAAAGCTTACTGCACTTCTTCATTTGTAGACTGTAGTTCAAGAAATGCTGGTGGCATCTTCAGATTATTCTTTTTTTGTTGATGGGTAGTTCAGGCTATTCCGTTATTCTTGAGTCTGTAGATGTTCTCTAATTGGATATTAAAGTACCCCATTTTGGTATTACAATCAATGCCTCACAAATGTGCGTATGTTTTGCAGTGCTTGTGATAGTTATATTGGTTCTTTACCTTTTTATGGGCTTTGGCAGGTTTGGCTACACAAGTTAGGATCTGATCAATCGGATGACATTTGCCTATATCATGAAAAAGATGACACGTTTTCACTTGGTCTTCAAGCTTCTGAAAGCAAGCAATATTTATTTGTTGGATCTGGAAGCAAAAATACAAGCTTTATATTCTACCTAGACATATCCAAACAGAACAAGGAGCTTGTAGTTTTGACACCTCGTGTATATGGCATTGATACAAATGCTAGTCATCATGGAAACTATTTCTATATTAAGAGGCGAAGTGAGGAATTCTACAACTCCGAATTGGTTGCTTGCCCATTGGATAATGTAGCTGAGACCACTGTCTTGCTACCACATAGAGAAAGGTAAGTAACTTCGTTGCTATTTAAGTTTGAAACATCATTCTTTTGGTTGATGGATCACATACGGATATACACAGTACTTTTTTTTTTGGAAATGCCATTCTCAATGTAATTGATTTTATATTGTCATATTGATTTGACATTTGCAAACTTGGAGGTGATATAGAAATGATAATGACAAATTTATAATGTTTGTGTACTTGGACATCATGCATCCAACTTGGAAAGAGAAGACATTGTTAGCATCAATCTTGAAGCTAATATCTTACCCTCACGTAAAAATTTTATAGCACTGCCCTCAAGCATCTGTTTTTACGGATGATCGGCAGATACGAAAAATGCCTTTGCTGTATGGATACTGAACAGTTTCACTATAGACCTTTTCTCTTTAGAAGCTCTCCAATGAAAAAGAAGAGAAAGACACTGTAAACTTTTTGTACTAGAATTGTTTGCATATTATTCACACCATGTATGGCCAGTTAATGAACCTGCACCCCGCTGATTTTTTTTTCTAACTGTGGGCGCAAGCCAGTTGCTGTTTGTTTGTGATAGGAATGTTGGACCTATGGATCATTCATATGGTGGCAATGTTAGACCTATGGATCATTCATATGGTGGCAATGTCAAAATTCTATATTTAGTTACATCTGCTTCCTCGATCTTGTTTTTTAGAAGTAGGAGGCAGGTAAGAAGCTTGATGCTCTGGCTACTTATTCTAAGGTTCTATTTAATACATTTAAAATATCCGTGGAGAAGTATGCAATTAGATTACTAGTAAAGTCATGTATAATGCTTCTTCAAGCTGTGTCTAATAGACAACATCACACAACTATCAGTTAAGTTATTTGTATGCACCATATGGGTTCACAAATTTAATTGATTGTACTTTGCTCTTCTTATTAATGGATGTTTTATGTGTTACGGCTGCATTGCCTATTGGCAACATAAAGTAGCGCAACTACATTAAAAACTTGAAATACCTTTCAGTGTGAAAATTCAGGATTTCCAGCTCTTTGAAAATCATATTGCTGTGTATGAGCGTGAGAATGGTCTACCAAAAGTAACTGTATATCGCCTACTAGCCACTGGAGAGTCAGTTGGGCAACTTCAGGGAGGACGGGTGATTGATTTTGTTGATCCAGCATATGCAGTGGAACCTGAGGAGTCACAGTTCCATTCATCTGTTATTCGGTTTCATTATAGCTCAATGAGGACCCCGCCCTCTGTTTTCGACTATGATATGGATTCAGGGGTATCCGTGTTGAAGAAAACTGATACTGTAAGCTATCACTTGCACTACTTTACTTAGTTTTTGTGTTATTTTGTTCAGTATGAATGTGTTAGGAACGAATTGTGCATTTGTTTCTTAATATCCCCCCTTTTACCTGGCCACAGTATCTGAAGCACAATGAATATCAAAATTTCAAATAGGAAATTGGTTGGGTAGTTTTTATTTGGTGCTTACACTACTGCTCCTACTTCCCTTAATTTGCTAGATTGCTTCTGACAATATCGTTGATGATTGTCTATGGTACCCAAATAAAAATCCCTGTGCTGATTTTGTTTTACAAATCTAGTACTCCATCTGTCTCCACATGTAAGTCGTTTTTGACTTTGCATGGTGTCCAAGATGCAACTTTGACCATTAATTTTTGTTACTACATGCTACTAAGATTTATGAAAGATATAATATTGTGAAATCACTTTGGCAGGAAATTTACTGATATAATTGCCATATGGAAAAAAAATGAAAATCTATACTCTTTTATTTAAAACAGTGGTTCAAATTGCAAGAGTTTGACTATGCATACCCAACAATGACTTATATTTTAAAAGGAAGGGAATTATCATAAGAGGCTTCCATCAGTGGTTTTGGTCTTTATTAACATGAACTGAATTATTTTAGTTTTTAATTTTGTGTACAATTATTATGTTTTGTGCAAGTGTTGTTTCCTTGTGCCGTAAATGCTTTAATATGGACTAGCATAGTAGTAACATGGGCTATGCTCTAGGTCCCATCTACTTTTGGTTCTCTGCTCCATTCTAACTAATATGTTAATTTATGCACTACTTTCTGTAGAAAGGCACTGTTATGAACCCCTGGTGATTTGAACTTTTAAATGTTCTTAGGTTTTAGGTGGATTTGATGCATCAAATTATATAACAGAAAGAAAATGGGCTGCCGCTTCTGATGGCACTCAGATCCCCATGTCCATTCTATACAGAAAAGATCTTGTGAAGCTTGATGGCTCAGACCCCATGCTGCTATATGGCTATGGCTCCTATGAGGTATAATATTATTGTCTTTTTTTAAAAAAAGAAAATTTCTGCCATCATGAATATATTGAACACTTTTATAGAGTGGCTTGTAGTTCATGCCAACATTTTTGGTTCATCTCATATGCAGATGCATTTGGAGAGTTCATGTATTTCTTGTTTATTTATACAACAAACACAAAATTGTATGGGCTGTTTTTGCTAATTTGGCATCACATTTTCACACCTACAGTTTCATCTGAATGAGGTCGTCCAGTTAGATGCATAATACCTAGCTTGATAAAGTTTACAATCAATCAACATTCAAGGCCTGAGGCTACACCTATGAATCACCGATCCTTTACAAAACTACCATATTGGTACCGGATATGTACCCGATATGGCTATCCTCCGCAATCCTTCGCGATATGGTATTGAGAAGGATTGGTGACATTTAGCATTAAAAAATAAAAAAAAAACTCTAGATCCTTCTCCGATACTTTGTGATACTCCCCGATACCTTTAGGCCTATAACACAAAGCCCAAAGAAAAGCCCATTCCAATCCATCAATCCTAACCCTAAAATCACACACTCTCCCTCATTCTGCTCTGATTTCTCCCTTCTCCCGTCGGCGTTTTCTTCCCCTGCCGCCACAACTCTTTTCTCCTGTCGCTGTCCTCCCTTCTCCCTCTGCCGCTAGCCCACCACCTAGCCTGTCAGTTGCCGTCGTCCCTCCTTTCTCCCACTGACGCCATTCACTTCTCCCGCTGCTGCCCCTCCCTTCTCCCTCTGCCACTAGCCTACCACCCAGCCTGCCGGCCACATTCGCCCCTCCCTTCTCCTGCCACAGCCACTCCCTTCTCCCGCCGCCACGCCCTTCCCTTCTCCTGCCGCCACCTCCCCTTCCTTCTCCTGCTACCACCAGCCCACCACCCAACCTGTTGGTCGCCGTCGCCCCTCCCTTCTCCCGCCACTGCACCTCCCTTCTCCCACTGTAGCCACTCCCCTCTCCCGCCTTCTCCACTCCCTTCTCCCGCCACCGCACCTCCCTTCTCCCACCGCCGTCGCCTCCCTTCTCTCTCTACCGCCAGCCCACCATCTCTCTAGTTGCAGCTGAACCGCCTCCTTCTCCCTCTGCAATCTCCATCTCTTGCAGCCTAGTTACATTTTTTTATTGTTTAAATACGTATATACTCGCCGTATCTTCGGATCCTTTTTTTGGGGAAATTGTGTATCGTCGTACCAGTATCGTGTATCGGTGATACTAGGGCTGCACAATCAAAATACAAATTTGCTTCTATTTAGATGGAGGAGTTGTCCTGCTAATAAAAGATGGAGGAATTGTGTCATTTCTTGAAAATTAGGTAACAAAAATGCTGAAGTAAAAAGTATAAAATTTAAATCTGTAAATTAAGGGACATATCCAACAAAACTGTCAAGGAATTTGGGCAAAAGAAACATGATGTTTAGGCTCCGCTCTGATAATGCTGGTTTCGCCATCATATGTTTGGCAAAGTCTGTATAGCAACTGAGTACTGATAAAACATAGCAATTTCCTTTCAACTCATAAAAGTTGGCAACCTGGCATTGAGACTATCAACATATTCCAGGTTTCAGCAAGAAATATAACAGACTTTATCTATTGTTATTGTGCTAACCATGCATCATCTTTTTGTACATTCTTATGCCAACAGATATGTATAGATCCAAGTTTCAGGGGATCAAGATTCTCTCTAGTGGATAGGGGTTTTATATATGTGATAGCTCATATTCGTGGAGGTGGTGAAATGGGCCGGAAGTGGTATGAAGATGGGAAACTATTAAAGAAGAAAAACACTTTCACTGATTTCATCGCTTGTGCCGAGCACTTGATATTAAACAAATACTGTTCGAAGGAAAAGCTTTGCATCAATGGAAGAAGTGCAGGTGGCCTATTGATGGGTGCTGTCCTAAATATGAGGCCTGACTTATTCAAGGCTGCTGTTGCTGGGGTCCCTTTTGTTGATGTTCTCACAACTATGCTTGATCCAACTGTCCCACTGACTACAGCTGAATGGGAGGTATTCATCTCGTCTGATGCATTTTAAGTTAAAAAATTTGTTTCCATGTTTCACTTTTGTGTCATCATTTTATAAACTAGCATAAATAATTTGTGGCATACCAAGCGATATACAACCAACCATTGAAGTTATACCACTCTTTGAATATTTGTCCAGAATCCAGATGGGTTGAGCTTGAGCTTGGGCTAGACTGGGCCTGCATTGAGCTGAGTAGGGCTTAGGCTAGCTTGGCCTTTGGTTAGGCTTAGGCTTGGGCTGGGCCACACTAGGCCAGCCTGGGACTATGATGATATGATGGTCTTACTATAATATATATCATCTATTCCTTTTTATATAATTTGAATACCTATATTTTTGTTATGACAAAAAATAGAAACTGGATAATTAATTGCCCGTATTGATGTTCCAAATCTTATATCTTATGCCAATTGCAATGCACATGCTTATTCTAGTTATCTACTAATTTGTTTTATTCAGTTAACTATTTGTTTTTGTTCTCATCAACTCGTCTTTTTTATGCTTGGTTCAGGAGTGGGGTGATCCAAGAAAAGAAGAATACTACTATTATATGAAGTCATATTCTCCTGTTGACAACGTAATTGCTGATCTTTATGTTTTCCTACTAGATTTTTTACCAAATTAGGATTACACTCAATGTGTTTATTTCTGGTGGATATTTTAGTGCTAAAGCATGTCAGTGACACTTGATCGTTCCCTTTATTGGTTAGACTCTGTGAATATATACATGTGAACAGGAACTGCGATTCTTACAATGGAATCGTGGACTAGATACTGAATACATGAATAAGGATTGTGTGGCTTGTTTCAGTATGAGTATACGGTTGTATTTGTTCACTTTATCTCTCCTGCATGATGTCAAAATTGACTGTAAAAATGTATTAAGCTGAGGTGGTTGTCCATGTTGCAGGTAAAAGCACAAGACTATCCCCACATTCTTGTCACTGCTGGCTTAAATGGTAGGTGGTCTTTTGATTCTGAGTTTCTGTTGACTATGTTTAGTTGTCGTATCATAGCTCACTGTTTGTAATAATCAGATCCTCGTGTGATGTACTCTGAACCTGCTAAATATGTGGCAATGCTGAGGGAATTGAAAACGGATGACAATCTTCTGTTATTCAAGTGTGAACTCGGTGCTGGACACTTCTCCAAGTCAGGAAGGTAAAATAGTAAAGGGCATTCTTTTATTTTTCCCTCCCCTTTGTAGTTGTTTGTAAGTACTTTTTTTGCTGGTTTTGTTACTTGATGTACCAAAAAGGAATAAATAACATCACATCCCCCCCTTCTAATTGTTGATTACTTGCAGATTCGAGAAATTACGAGAAGATGCGTTTACTTATGCGTTTATGCTCAAGGCGCTGGGCATGACACCTAAGGCTTAATTGTAATGCCCATTTCGGCCAGCTAGTTTGAAAACTGGATACCAGACATTGTGTTGGGCTATTGGCAGTCGAGTGCGGATTGATTCTAGACGATGTTGTTTCATTTCCATTCCCATTTATCCATCCTAGACACTGTTATTCAGGTGGACACGCAAAAGAAAAAGGGATGGGCCATCTGGAATTGGTTGTGAAACTGGTGTTTTAAAAAGTTTGTTTGGTAGGAAGCGCATATGTTATAGTATTGCGATGTGTGGTGGAAGCTAAAATGAAATGAAGGTGGGAGGGAGGGAACATGGCTGAGGAGCAGAGCAGTCAGTCTCCCTTACAAAAGGAATTATGATCCAGTGCTGTCCTTTTGGGACTACAATTTAAATGGGTCTAGATCTTTTGGATCTTTTGGGCGTACTGTTAAAAAAATGCAGTGCTGATTTTCGCTATAGCAGCATGTCGTTGGATGATCCGTACCATTCGTTGGCTCGATTGGATGATTTTAGCCTACAAGAACTGTTTTAGTTTTTGTATGGACTATACATGATCTCTATCTTACAAAAGAATACTTACGAAAGAAGTAGAGAGACCCCCCCAAAAAAAAAACCGAGGGTGAGCTGAGAGAGGGATTTTGTTGGGTCAGTGCACTTGCAAAAGGGATGGGAAGCATTGTGTGGTCCTTGTTGGCTAATTATTAATGGCACATTGTACAATGGTATTGTAATATTATAAATATAACATATATTTGAAATTCAAAATCCAAATCGGATCAATCCTTAAATTCCATTTTGAAAGGCAGGTGGTTGGGTGGGCGGACCTAGTATTCTCCGCTCCTGTTGTTTATACGTCATTACTCCACTTGTTCCAAGGCCTGGCCTAGGCTTGTTGCTCCAAATCCCCAACCGCTCGCTTTTTGCACAAGATTTCCTGGATACGCCTCCAGAGGTATATTGCTAGCCATCTTCGTCCCCCTTAGGCTAGCAAATATTCTTATTTCTCAATCTCATCCTCATTCTCCTCAGTGCTTTGCCTAAAGCAATGGCAGGTTTACGATTTTATGAACTGGTGTTTGCTAATTACACTATGCTCTATTTTTTAATATATATACTTATATTGTTTATAAAGCTAAAGATAAAAGTCACATTTCTAAGGCTATTAAAAGTCAGTAACAATTAAAAAAAATTTAAAGTAATAAGGTAATACTAACATTTTGTTTGGTGAAAACAAAATTACAATTTTTTTAGAATAAAACTATTAAAACTTCACGTGACAACATAAAGGTATATTTTGTTCTTAAATAGATATGAATTCTAACCTTATTCTCTATTCTTATTTTATATGTTAGCATATTGCATGGTGTGTTTTTTTACATGTTGCTTCAAAAAAATTTAACATGAATATTTTATTGAGCATATCGCTTTGAAAAATAAAATGTAAATATTTGCAAACCAAAATCAACTCTTGCAAATGATGTACATTTTCGATTCAAAGGACTATATAAATTCATATGATCACTAGATTCATGATAATTGGCACCATCAAATTCCTTCAAATAAAATATCTAAAGTATCTAGATATTTCTATGAAACTATCTGGATTTTAGAAAGATCAAACTCTATATGATCATGTATGGTCAAATGCGTTTTCAAAATGGGAGAAAAGATGTACTCTTGCCATGAATGGTCATGGGCTAAAAATCTGTTTGGAACAAGTGTTTTGGTAGGGGTTTTAGAGAAATAATATTGTTTTCCATAAAATTCGCATGTATTTTGAAGGATTTACGCATCTGACAAAAATTAGAGTTGTGCTATACTATCAACTTGATATGTTCATACACGATAAGAAACTAAAAGAAAATTTCGTAAAATACTATGTTGATTACTTGATTTAGGAATATATATAGCTAGGCCTTTAGAGTAGAGTAGTGCACTGTGCACCTGCAACCACAATTTCCAACTACAACAACTATTTGCCACTGACAAAATATAGGTCATCTGCCCTTATGTGTTAGTGCGGTCATTTATTCCAACTTGTCCTTTGATGTCAAATTATTCTGGTTCTTCTCTTAACTACTAATCTTACTTCCTCTACACCTTTTCCCTTTTCGTTAACTTAGAAACACCCGATCCTTAGTTTTAATAGTCGCCTGCTATTCTTCTCTTGATGATGACAAGAGCAAAGGGTAAGAGCACACAAATTCCCGACTACAAAAAAGTATAAGATTGGTAAGACCCAGCTGGTATAATGCAAGCACTCGTGCTCACTCGCAAGCCTCCAATCCTAACCACAATTGCCATATATAAACGTTTTGCTTTATCCTAGCC
Organism: Guadua angustifolia; assembly: GCA_036346375.1. Lineage (NCBI taxonomy): Eukaryota > Viridiplantae > Streptophyta > Magnoliopsida > Poales > Poaceae > Guadua > Guadua angustifolia. The sequence continues at coordinate 66,514,547 of CM070510.1, read as the reverse complement.
TCAATCCCTGTTTCCTCTAAACGGCCCTTAATATCCTCAACCTCACCTACGGTGGCAACTCCCTTGTTACTTCTCCTCATGCCCTCCCCGCCCTCACCTTTCGCGACAGCTCTCCCATGGTGATGGGTCGCGGAGCCGTCTGCATGTTTGCTGCTTAAATAGACTACTATTAAAGAAGATGAATAGGGAGATTCGATCAAGTGCCTATTGCCATTCTTGCCTTAATTTTTTTATTCTACTTAGTGATTCATTCTTGCATTATTACCTAGTATACGTCAGGCCCAACAACCACCACATGACCTCAGTCTTTTGACGAAAGAATTTGTAAGCTACAAGTTACAAGTCTAGCATACGTACCAGAGAGTAATGAGGAAGCCTAGTATATGTTTTGATTTTGAATTATTGTAATAGCTTTGGTGGTTGTTCCTGTAACTAACTATATTTGAATCGATGATTTTGGAAAAAAATAAAATGATCTGTGACTACATGTTAAATTGCTTCATGTGCTAATTCCTAAAATTAAAAGATTTTTTAGGTCTCCACCGCAGGTCTGAACCGCGGCCGAGCTTTGGGCGTGCCAAGTTTACACTATCGGGCTTTGGGCCGGGCTCGGACCTGACGTTTTTTGTTCGGGCTTTTTGACGTTTGATCCGGTCAAGCAAGCTCTAGTCTAGTCGAGCCCATCCGCTTCTTCTCCAGATCTCGTCGTGGCTGGCTGCCTATTGCCTTGCTTTGCTCCCCGTTTGTCCCGTGAGCTCGAAGCGAAGGAAGGGCATCCTTCCTCCTCTCCTCCTCCGACTGGCGTGGCGTGGCGTGGAGATCCATCCGGACTTGGATTGATCTCTTCTTTCGCTGGTAAGGAAGCTCTAGCTTCGATTGTTGTTCTAAGAGCGAGCGAGCTTTGTCCTGGGGACCTTTTCTTTTCTTTGCTGTGAGGGAGCAATCTCATCCAGATCTTTCTTTCTGGGATGGATATATAGTTCACTCCAGTCCATGGAGTTTGTTGCGGATTTGTTTGCTCCGTGGTGAAGTACCAGTAGCAGTTTTTTCCCCTAAATTTTTGGGTGAACCCCCACCCACGTTAGGTCCGCCCCTGCCCTAAAGGCCTGTGATTCGATGCGAATTGGATACAACTAAAATTGCCTATTTATTACTCTAGGTTTTGGGTGAAATCAATTAATTGCGTCTGTCTTTCTCATCTCAGCTTCATACAAGTGTGGATTTCGTAGGTAGGTACTATACAAGCTAAAAAGAAAAACATGGCAACGCCTTTCCATGCCCGGCTTCTCTCAGTTTGTCTTAGTTAGCCAACACCTTCGTGTCTTCGGGTTAGCCTCTGTTGTTTCCACCTCTAAGCTGCCATTACTCAGTTGGTGTTACTTTCTGTCGCATAGGGAGTTTAAGAGTGAATCAGAATTGATCGACCCTCTTCAGTTACATATGACTTGGATGATAAGCATATGAGGCTGTCAGAGTGTCACAGGTAAAACTCAAGCTCCTACCGACTTTGGCAAGTTTTACAATTACATGCATGTTCACTAGTCCGGATTGATAACAAGTGCGCCAGAATACTTGCTGAAGCAGAGCTTATGTGTAGCATGCAATAAGCGAGTGACAGAAGAATATGTGAGGCATTTTTACTAGCCATTCTTGTAACCGTACATCAAGTAATATTGTCCTTAGTAATGAAAGCTAATGCTGTATTGGGTTATGCTGCACATGTACTCCTATAGATAAAAGGCTGTTGCTACTTGTACTGTTGTCCATATATATTTCTTTTGGCAACATACACTGTTTCCGTATGGTTAATACCGGCGTTTCAATTATTGTGTTCAACTGACACATGCAGTGCCTCTTATTGACCAAACTCTACTATGCATATTTCAGGATGTTTTGTTACCTGACTGAATCTTGGTGTACTATCTAACTACATAAGGCTCAGTTCAACACCCAAGTAGTCGTGCAGTGACATAAGTGCAAGAGGCACGATGCTTGAGGATTTCTTTACTCTTACTGAGATGAAGGATGGCATTTCAACTGTAACAAGAGTTGGAGAAATGATCTCTGAAATTCAGAAGCTGAAAAATCCTGTTGGACTTAACACAGCTGACTTGATAAGGCAGTGTTCAACGGCTGCAAACACACTAGCATCCACCAAAAATGAAGAGTGCCTTCAGCATTTCGTTCAGCTAAATGGTGTTTGTTTTCTCAATCAATGGCTTCATGATGCTCAAAATTGCGACAAGGATATCAGCAATTCAGCAGAAGATCTGACAGTTGCTATATTAACTGCATTGGAGTGTCTTCCAGTTGATAATGCGCAGGCAACTTCTTGTGGAGTTCTGCCTACTGTTCAGCATCTACTTGCCCATGGGAATACGGAGATCAACCAAAAGGCAAGAGTACTTTGTCAGAGATGGACCAGCGTACCAAAATGCAGTACAGATGGCCAGGACATGGATACAAAAGAGGTGTGCCAGACGGATCAATTTAAACTCCCAGAAGCTAGCCAGGAGACAGAAAACAATAAACATGATGGAGCAATTGAAGCTGCAATTGCAGAAGATAGATCAAAGACTGAGGTGATGGTTTGCTCGGGTTTTCCTCTGCCTAATCCCTCCCTAACCAATGATAATAGAGATATAATGAAGCCATTGCCGGTGCTGACATCCCTGAATTCCTCAGATGGAAATTCTGTTTTAGGAGATGTGAACTCCTCAATATCATCTCTTCTATCTCATGGTGGTTTAGAAAATGTATCCGCCACCAAGGATACTCCTGCGACCAACGATGTAGGCTTGGCCACTAATTGCATTCACCGGTCAGACTCTCTCAGTGCAAAGAGTGGTGTTGGGCAAGTTGCAGCACCGGATGTGACTACAGAGGCCAAGTCCCCAGAGCCTAATGAACCAGAAAATCCATTTGTTAGTAGCAAAATGGGTGTGGAGGACCAAAATGTTTCGGCTAGCTTGGATATCAAGAAAAGTGAGTCCTTTTCAGAAGATATGCCACGTTCTGCGAAGAATACAATGGAAGCTTCGAACCATCTTGCATATGTAAGCCCTGGTTTGCAAGACTCATCAGGGGAAGAAAGTATGGGCAAAGAAGAGGGGCCTACATCATCATCTGATACGGATGGAGAGGGCACTGGCAATGAATTTAGGTTGAACAGATGTATGAAGAGCTTTGGGGATTCCTCAAAGGCCACAGAGACAAAGTTGACTGCGCTAAAAGGAGATAAATCAACACCATTACCGGAGTACGATGATACTGATGCACTGGAAGTAGCTCGTCTGGTTGCTATTGAGGTAGAGCGGGAAGTTATTGACTACAGAGGACCCTTCTGTGGTTCACCTGATATTAACTCCAGACGTGATGATAGTCCTGACTTGGAAGCACGAGGGCAACCTGAACCACTTATCGATGAATTGAATGATAATAAATCCTCCACTACAGGGGGCGATTCAGGAAGTTCCTCATCTCTAAAGGAGGATGGCTCAGGCATCACGGATGAGAGTGGTCCTTTCAGTAGAAAACATACACGGAACACAGAACTGGGAGACTTAGATCTTAATGCAAATCAGTGCACCGAGGAAATTGATTGTCATGCAAAGTCCGTCCTTAGTAATTCTATTAATTTATCAACACCTATTGCTGTGGCTGCTTCAAGAGGATCTGTGTTTCCAGCTCGACTCCAATTTGAAGGTGAACTGGGATGGAAAGGTTCTGCTGCCACCAGTGCTTTCCGGCCAGCTTCTCCTCGCCGAACTCCTGAAGGAGAGAAATCAACTTCGGCTTCTTCGCAGAAAAGAAGCAACATGTTTGACTTAAATGTAGCTGATAGTGACAATGCTACTGCTGGTGAGCCACTTTCAACAGCCATCCTGCCAGCTTCTTCTGTCCTAGCTTCCAAGGATATCTCTGCAGCTATTGGTGTGAGTGGGGGGCTCGAACTTGACCTTAACTGCCCATGTGGCGATGAGGAAGCTACAATCACTGCAAGTAATGTGCCATTCTGGAATCGGCAGCAATGTAATGGCGATTGGAGTCAGCCTTCTTCCTCTTCATCTTCAAGGCAACCTGCAGTTAGGAACTTTGATTTGAATGACATGTCACTTGTGGATGGCTCTTCTCGAGGTGTAGATGATTCTTCTGTCAAGGCTTCTGCGAGGGATGTGTCTGACCTTTATGCAGTTACAATTCTGGGTACAAGGATAGTTCTTGGACAACAAGAACATTGCCACCAAAACCAGCATAACTTTCTGGGGCCAAGTGTGGAATCTAGAGTTCCTGCAAGATCTACGCAATTTTATGCACATACACCTCATGATTATAGTGTTGTCAGCTATCCGTCCCAATCTGCTTTGTCTTTTCCGCCACCGTTCTATGCCCCAGCGGGTGTTCATTACATGGTTGATGCAAAGGGTGCTCCAGTTATACCACCATTGTCGGGCTTAGATGTTGGGATTTCTCATCCATCTTTCAGCAGCAGAGCAATCCCACCTTCGTCTACTGACTCGAGCTATCTTCGTCCTAGCATGGATTTGAATTATGGACTCTCATCTGAAGGCGCACATAGGGAGGGGGGGAGCTACTGGCCCATGTCTTTCCAAGGTCAGACCGCCTTTGTTGATGAACGCGTGAGAAACATGACACAAGGTGGCAGTAACTCTGGGGTGGTATTGAAGCGAAAAGAGCCAGACTCAGGTTGGGATCTGTACTCACGTCGCTAGGCATGAGCTTCATTGCAACTGTAATCGATTTTGTTATTTATTTATTTGGTTTGTTCAATGTACCGTTTAGTGCGGCACCTTGGACATCCTAGAGTATTTTTGGCACCTGAAAATGGGCCCAGTTCTATTAGGTTTGAAGACACACAGAGAACTGAATAAGGTCAGCTACGAGTAGATTTCAGATATGTTGACATGCCATGGATATCATTGGCAGCTGCAAACCTTGTGTAGATTTGGTTCTTTGTGAGGGTAGCTAATATAGCCAAATCGCTCTCTACGAAAAGCTGAATTTATGTATATCATTGTAGAACTTATAATTAATACTAGATGAAATGCTTCCAGTTTGCCCTTCATTTTTTTTTTCTGGGTTTCTTCAGCAAGTCAACTCAAAGTTCAATACTCAACTGAATATATGATTCTTCAGAGTAATTTTAGGTACTGTATCGTGCTGGAACTTGCTGTTTTGGAAAGCTGACATGCATTTGGTTCTTCGCATGGTTGAACTACTTGGCAATGGCAACGAGATACTGAATAGGAGATACTAGTTTCTCTGAAGTCAGATGAGTTTTGAGGCCGGTATTCCCATGCGATCACAGAGTTTTGAGGACATTTTATTGGAATGATTTTATATTGATTTATGTTCTTTCAAGTTGCGCTATGTAGCTCACAAATTGAGCCAGTTTTGATATGCTTGTTAATTTTCTTTTGTGGTTGAGTTGGGTACCGATTTGCCAGGCAAGAGAGAGACGACGAAACCACGCCAGCTTCAGTCGATGTTAGTTTTGAGGTGCCGGTCGGTTTTTCTGTCATGAATACTACACTTGACAGATGAGGACAGGAGATTCCAATTGATTAGTCTCAGCAATCTGCCTGTACGAGCGTGTACAACAATTGCTACTCTTCCATATCATTTAAAAACAAAACTACAGATAATTTCTAAAATAGATAACATTTTAAAGTTATCTTTATAAGATTCTACGATCTTTTAATTATGACATGAAAGGTGTTATCATAGACAATAACTTATATAATAATGTTTTATACTGTTTATAAGATCATATCATCATACATGCTCTAACTACCTATTACAGTCTCAAAACAAAAACAGAGCCATTTAGTCAACTCTGTAAACAAAAACAGAGCCCTAGCCCACCTACGGCGCGCGGCAAGGTGGCTAGGGCGACACGCCCAAGCAGACGAAGAACACAGGAGGTGGGGCAATTTTCTGATATCTTCTCCTCAAAGGTAGTAAATGCCTAGCCTCCTTATATAGAGAAGGCTTCTAATAAACAAGGTAACAAATTATTCTTCGTAAGGAAATATCTTAACAAACAAGGAAACTACTTGCTAATGGATTAATTCCAACTAACGCTGATTGCAATTGGATTACTTCTTATCTTAGCTCTAAGCCGGACCCTCCTGAGTGTCGGAGCCGGTGTTCTTCCTGCGCCTAGCATATGTGAGGCCCCACATATGTGACATCTCTCCCCTCCACTCCTCAAAAAGCTTGTTCTCAAGCTTAAAATCCGGGTACAATTGTCGAAATTTGTCTAGTGGTTCCCAGGGAGCTGAAGCCGGTAACAGACCTTCTCATTGGACCAAAAGTTCACACCGTCGTCTATCAGAATTCTCACCGCGGAAGGGATGCCAAGGTGCCCAACCACAAAAACTCCCAAGAAACTTGCAGCATCACGCACGCCCCAAACACACACACACACACATTTACCAGCCAGCCAGCCAGATCTACACAAACTCCAATGCATCGCTGCATCGGCATCACCACCATGCCAACCTATTTAAATGTGACAAGTCATAAGCTCCGAGGAATAAAATGGCAGACTAAGATGAGCAACGCACAACCAAAACAGCAAGCCATCAACAGGGTGCGGAGAACAGATCAATCCATGCGTGTGGCTTGGCTTAACATCTATGCTATGCTATGCTATGCTAAAAATCATTTCTTCCATATTTAGAAAACTAGTTACAAAAATACACTTGTACGGTGTACGGGGGCATCTTTCCCTTAATAACAAAAACTTTGCCTGATAAAAGGGCCATCTCGCTGACTTCTTGTTAGTCGGGACCAGGAGCAAGATTAAAAGCTTTGTCAAATTTACACCAGCGCCAGCTTCAATGATATTGCTCATACCTTCTCAAAGACAGCCGTGGGTGTTTGTGCTACATCACTAGTAGGAAGAACACCAAAAGCGTCTATGCTCACTGCTATCTCCTCTAGCTCATTTTTATTTTGTTTTCACTCTGGGCAACCTCTTCACGCCACCTGCATACACAAATATACCATAACTGCATCGCAACCAACCTCCAGAAAAGCAGCAAAAATTCTAGGGGGAAAAGTAAGCAAGTGTCAATATAAAACAAAGTTGTGTATAACCAGTCTTTGCTAAATTTAACTAAATCGCTTCAGAAAAAAATTGATCAGACATTGACCTCCAGTAAGATATATCTGTAATCAAACACAATGCTTTGAGAAAAATGAGAACTAGGGTGATGATCTTTCACTCCTACGCAACAAGAGGAGGAAGACTTACCCATCCTGCATCTGCTTTTGTTTTCTCTTGGTACCAATTGGCGTCTGCTGATCTTTGTTGGGCCTGATCACCTCAGTGTCACTCCCACTGTTGGCAAAAAATGCATCAGAACCGCTTAACAGTGCAAGTCTATCGAAAATGTTTGGATCAATTGAGGTCTCTTTTAGTCGCTCTTTGAAACTTTCGAGCAAAACAATCCCTGGAAAGCATAAACATAAGCATGTATCAGCAAAGAGATTGTACCATACAAGTGATGGAAGACTCTGGGCAAAATGCTACAGTCTTCATAGGCTCGTAGATGATAAGATCTCTAATAGCTTGTGTAAAGTCAGGCCAAAGACCTGAATTGCTATCATATCAGTTTGTGCGTAAGCTCTACTAATTTAGGAATTAGGCGGGGGGTCCAAAAAAAAGCATTCAAGTATGCTTCAAATCTGAACCAGCAAAAAAATTGTCCTATGATACGAATTCAGAAATTTGCTGCAAATATGTCCCTTGGTTGCAAAGATTCAGAATATTGAGAATGACAGAACAGTTGAATGTCCTATGATATGAGCACATAAATCACCAACGAAGCACTAGTTTTACGAGCAAAGAGCCAACTGAGATGGGCACTTGTGTATCCATTCGAGCACTAGATATGAACCACCGTGTCATTGCTGATTAAAAAAACCGACACTAGCTTTAGCATTGGGCCATTGGCGATTAATTAGTGTTAAGCATGAATAGTAATAATTCAGTATTGAAGGGATTAATTGGGTTGCTCAGCTCAAGCGTCAGGTGTCAAAAACCCCCATCATGGCATGCCAGTTTTTATGGAGGAGGAGAGTTGCGGTACCGAGAGCACCAAGGGTCCGCGGATCAAATCTGTCGGCAAGGCGAGGATGGCCGGCGTTCTTGGCCCGCGTCGCAACCAACTCCTTCAAGCTGATGAGCAAATCCTGCGCACCTCAGCAGTCAGAAAGAAGACGAAAGCCGAGAGGAAAGAGGAGAAAGAAGAGGAGGAGGGAGGGAGGGAGGGGCGTTTACGAGCTCGGGCTCGGAGAGGGTGGTGAGCCACTGTGAGTGTTGCTGTCGGCCGCTGCTCTCTGCGGCTGCCGGAGACGGCTTTTCCCCGGCATCGGCGGCGTCCATGAAGAGAAGAGAGAGGACGAGACAACGGGAGGCGTCTGTCGGTGGGCGTGCGTGCGTGGTGTCTAGTCGGCGGGCTCGAGCGAGTGGCCGAGGAGCCGGACGCAGATGGTGAGAGGGAGGCGGCGGAGAGGGAGAAGGGCGGGGACGTCAGGGAGGGAGGCGGCAGAGCGGAGGAGATGAGAGTAGGGCTGAGCAAACATGAGAGATTTAGTATTTTGCCCCTTCAAACACGTGGCTTCGCAAATTTGCCACTGGATTCACATTTTATTGACTCAGATGGTCCCATATGTCATTGGCTCAAGTGGCATCATAATCAAAGAGTCAATCTTTGAAGTGGCAAATAACCAAATTTTTCGCAAACATGATGCAGTTTTAGTTAAAAAAAAGATTAATTCCTTGCGACGTATTCTGTGCACACAGATTTTAAATTTGTCAGAACTTTCTCTTTTTTGTAACTTTTGATATATAATAAATTTGATCTTGAAACTTCATACATAGGTAGATGAAAATTTATCTATCATTAGCGTGCATGCATCTGTGTCTAATTGTCCAATTAACCTCAAACACGCACCACCACACACTGTCAAGAGACTTCCCCAGGGAGCGAGATGCTATTAGAAAAACACAGTTCAAGTGAACAACATGGGTTGAAGAAAACGAACATTTCATTCGCCCATTCAACAAGCTCGCTGCTCAAGTATCTATCTATCTTCTTTTCAAAAAAAGTACCTATCTATCTAGGAGTAACTCAGACAACAAACTTGCCGAATGTTGCCGCCATATCGAGTATAATTGCGTGCCCTGGAACCCAAGCACAACAAGCATTCGTAGCAGAGCGCTTGTTGGATCAATTCAGCATCAAAAATTCAATACAATACAGTGATGCTTGGCTCGGGCAAATGAGAAAAACCACACACTGATACAGTATTCAGTCATCGACTATGCACAAATAAACCAACAAAGCTGTTGCACCGATACAAGTGAACAGTTATACTAGCTACTTCTCTTGTCGCCCCTGGTCTTTCCAGGGTGGGTAGAATCGAACACAGAAAATCAATGGAAACTATCCCCTAGCACAAACCAACAATAAGTCAGGCAACCACAGGTTTCTTTTCCTTTGTTTGCTCTCAACGTTTTTACAATTGTGCTCCTAAAGTCAACCCACAAATGAAAAAAAAAAAAGGTCAGATGTATAATCCTTGTATATTCCTGGTACATTTCAATTGATCATCAGGGATGAAGAGAAACAACGCAAGAACATCATCTCACGGTGATGAGTCCCCACAACGGGTCAGCACGCAGTCCTCCAAGAAGTTAGTCAGCTGAGACGTGTAGAGCCCCGGATTGCTCCGGTAATGGTCGACGTGAGGCGATGACACAAAGTCGCATGCCCTCACCTCGTGCCCCGCTCTCCGTTGCTTCTCAACAAACAACTCCACCGACTTGGCCGGGATAACCCTATCAGCAGAGCTGTATATGTACAGCTGGGGGCACTTTGGTTGCTTACAAGACAAGAGCTCCATAACATCAGACAACCTCCTGTTAAAAGGACACAATGTTTATTAACTCAACCCTGTAGTTCTTTGCTGCATTTAGAACATTCCAAGTTCTAAGACATTGTTACACTATATTGTTAAATGACAAGTAGTAATATATTTACAATGTATGACTAGTCAATTGCATCGTGGGACATGTCATGATATAATGGATGATGATGGTCGTGTGCTGGCATAGTCATCAATCAAATAATTAACTCTTGTGATGTGACCAGTGAGAGGTCTTAGATGCCCCATCTCCACTTAAGAACAGTTCAATTGAACAAGGCATAGAGAACCAGAGATAAGACCCTGTGACTGAAAATCCAAATGACTCAGCTACATGTGAACGAGATGCATACCTATTAATGGTTGGATAGTTCAAAACAACATCGAATAACTTCTTCAACGCCGATAGTAGAACAGCCTCGGAAGCTGCTAGCTTGGGATCCTTGTTGGACTCCACGACTAGGACATCAGACCTTGTATCATTTGATCCTTTCGTCGCTACGCTGTGTTTTTTCATGATGGCAGCCGAGAAGCCTAAAGCCCAAACCTGTGTTCAGAAAACAATACACAAATATATATAACTTTGTTCCAACAAAACATGACAGAGGAACGAGTGACTAAATAACAGCACATGTAAAATAAGGGGAACAAATAAAAAGAGAGCCCAAACCTGTGTTCAGAAAACAATACACAAATATATATATAACTTTGTTCCAACAAAACATGACAGGAATAAGCGACTAAATAACAGCGTATGTAAAATAAGGGGAACAGATAAAAGACAATTGCTGGAACATTTGTTTGCAATAAACAATGCAATTTGGATCTTCAGAATTTACCAAGATAAGGTTTGGATGACAATTTGACAACGACCCTAAACCCTTATAATTACATAGCAAAACACTTAACCCCAAACAACTAATTTTGTTCCCAAAAGGCTAGCTAAATCTTTTACCTGAGAATCAGGGACAGCAACAGGCGCTGAGTCAACTACGCAACCCTTAATTTTCTCCATTGCTGAAGGATCCTGCCTCTGCAGGTTCTCCAGTATTACGCCATAGCTGTATCGACAACATAATGAAGGAAGCAAGCTTGAAATCTTAAGGTGGGAGTTAATCCTTAATGCAGGAAATATAAAAGAAAGTGTATAATACCAAAGCCAGCCGGTGTTACTGAAAGTGTGGAAAACAATCTTCTTCCCACTCTCCTCCCTGACCCAACCGGCAAGATGTTCGGAGAGCATTTCTACATTCTTCTCAGCCTTCCCTCCGAGGTTATAACTGACAATGTCAGACATGGGGAGGGTGAAGGTCACAGCATGGAAGCCCATGGAGGTGTACAGATCAGCATATCTCTTCAGGTGCTTCTGCCTCGAGCCCAACCACCCGAGCAGAACCACCACGGTCTGAGACTTGTCGGATGAGTCCCCACAGACCCTAGGGTCCGGTAGATGCCAGCGGTACAGAACATCCGATGACAAGGAATGGATCGTAGCCATCGCCCCCTCTTGTCCCGAGGTCTTGGCAAACTTTGCATATCGGTAAACCATCTGGATGACCGGCAATGACGCAACAGGCACCTTAACCGGATCCAAAGTCTTGACATTGCGTGGCAAGAGCTGCAGACCAGACAGGGCAGAGGCTGAAGGCGCCGAAACATCTGGCCTGCTGGCAGTAAGTGACACAGCTGCATCAGCATTCACGATTGCATCGGCAAGCTTGCGGTGGGACAACCTGTCGGGCAACTCGAGGGAGGAGACGGCAGCGAAGGCAGCGACCGCCATGGCGGAGAGGGGGCGGTGGAGGGGGCCGGGGAAGGAAGCCATCATGGAAGGTGGAGACCCTGTCAAGAATCAGTTTCCTGTCAATGCATGCCAAGGAGGAACTTGTGTCCGATATTTATCTGTCTGCCTGCACCCTCCCCTTCTGCCCTGTTTCATAGGAACAAAAGACTTATATTAGCTGTCTGTCTTAACACGCTGTTTGTATGGATTGAATTGAATTTAAAGTGTAGAAAAATAAATAAATAAATAAATAAATAAAGACAAGACATGTGCAGCCAATGTGGGAGAAAGAACAATGTCAGCCACATTATTTGTGTGCCCCAATTCATTAACCAAACAAGGAAAATACAGGCCAAACGGAAGAATCATGTGTATGGACACGTCTTTGTCAGGGTCAACACGCCAAAAGCAAATAGACTTGCTGTCACAGAGAGAAATATTAGGAATTTGCTACTTACCTCGGTTAAATTGGAGTTGGAATTGGACACGGAATGGCTGCCAAATCGAGAAGACAGCCGAGCCCGGCCAACGGCTCCTGCAAATTAGTTTGTCAAGAATTCATTTGAGCCGAACGAATCTAAAGAGTTGTAATTTGACTAGATAGATATATACTATAAATCAAGAAGAGAAATAAATGAAGAGATAGGATAGGCATGCGCCGCACTGCACTTGGTGACAGAAACCGAAAGAAAGAAACCGAAAGAAAAAGTGTTTCTTGGCAAGGACGATGGGCGGTGGGAAAGTGATTTGGTGATAGCGATTGCGTACAATTAGCGCAGGAGGTGGCGAGAAAGAAAGGAACAAAGAGAGGAAAAAGAAAAGAAACACGCTTTCCCTCCTGTCTTACTTGGCCATTACAACATGGAACAAGGCGAAGCGAAGCGAAGCAAAACAAAAGAAATCGTATTGACTTGGTTCCAGGAAAGCTGGAAGGAGGAGAGGAAAAAGCTAGTCTCCAACGCAAGATCGCAGGAAAATTTGAGCAGAAAACCCGGCAGAATAGGGGTTGTTGAAGCAACAATCGATCCAAAAAAAAAATGCGGCAAAAGAAGAAAACGTCAGCGCAATCAATCTGTATTGTGCAGGAGGGGAAATCTGCAAGGGTGAAAGGAAGGAAGACAAGGTAGGGTCCGTCCGAAAAGAAGGAGAAGAAGAAGAATCCATGGAGCAAGAAAGCAAGCAAAAGAAGAGGAGGAGATGAGAAGAGAAGCTTACCTGAGAGGCAGAAAGGAGAGAAATTTCTCTCGCGGCAGGGCAGGGCTCCCTCTCCCCATAGAGAGAGAGGAGAGGAGAGGAGAGGAGGGGGGATACGCACGCACAATCTTGTCTTGTCAGGCAGGCAGAGCAGAGCAGACCAGATAAAAAAAATAGGGGAGAGGAGATGGCGCTGCGGAACGCCGGACCGGAATCCACAGTGTCTCTCTTGAGGTGTGCGGTGGTGGGTGACGGCGGCGCCGTCCTCGTTGGGAGCCAAACCAACCCAGACCTACGCTACCCTACCTGGGGCCTGGGATGGGATGGGATGGGATGGAGTTTGGTTTGTTTGGGGACGAAGGCATCGCATCGCACCGCACGACACGAATATGCCGATGCCGCCGCCGCCGCCGCCGCCGAGTTAAGAATAATAAAAAAACAAACTTGATGATCAACTTTGTTTTTTTTTACTTCTAGCACAGGACGAATTTGATCATAAAATTTTATATATAGATGAGGTAAGCTGAGATGTACATCCATGATTTTTTCAGAATTTTTTAAAACTTTTGTTAGTTGGGTTCTTGTGAGGATTCTTAAAACTTTATTCGCATGGGATATATTCCCAACCTTCTTCTCTTAAGCCCAAGCCCACGTTTACGTGATAGTCGTAAATGAAATGAAATCTAGCCTCTTCTTTTATCGCGGAAGGAAGAATAAATAACCTGCTCAATCGTTTAAATAGACGTAGAAGGAAGAACAAATAACCTGCTTACTTCTGTGCTGTGCGCATTGACAAAGCCCTAGGGCCCTCTACGAATCACCTCCGTTAGTTTCACCAACACATCGCTGTCGTCTACTAATCAATCAAGATTTGACCAAATCAATTTCGTCTTTCTCTGAAAATCAATCAAAAATTGAACAAATCAATCTTTTTTTTAGCAATTAGATCTTCCCTGGCTTCAACACCATCAATTTTGTTTTACAGCTTCCATCATAAATTGCATAGGAAGAGCTAGACTTGGTCAAAAATAATCATTACTATAGAAAAGACCTATCTAAGACGTCTTATCACAGACAGTTTTTGTCATATTAAGGCCCGCTTTACAGTTAGATTCTAAGAGAAACGAAACGGTTCCCGATTCTTGGTAGAAACGCTTGAAGTAGAATCGAATCCGGAGGAACGGGTTGCTAGCCGATTCGACCACGGCGCGTAAAAATCGAAACGATTCGCTTTGAACGCTAAGAGTCCTATTCCGCTTGGTTGGATTTATTTGATTCTAGGAGAAACAGTCCGGTTCCAAGTTGCCAAACGGGGCCTAAGACTAATCACAGACGGTTTTACACTACGACCATCCAAAGCTACATGATGGGCTAAGAAACGTCTGATGAGGAGGGGTCTTAAAATATGAATATTTGTAGCACTTTCATCACCTTCTTATTCTAATATTGATGGGTTCCAACGCAAAATCCAGTTCCATCAACAGTTCGTCTAGAAATAAATCAGAATATGAACTTTTAGGACGAACTGTTGTTGGAATTAGATATTGTGCGCGTTGAATCCATCAATATTAAAATAAGAAGGTGGTGAAAGTGCTACAAATATTCATTTTTTAAGACTCTCCTCATCAGACAAGTTGTTGCCTTGGTGCATTTATGATGTTTTGATATTCAATTGCAAAACCTATAACTGGTTGTATCTTGTAAATATCGTTGCAGAAGTATCTAAAAGAAGAAAATTTTGAACAACATATACTAATTAAGGAAGTTCTGCCACGAGGAATTAGGAGAATAAATATATCACAGGCGGTTCTATTTAAAAATCGCATGTGATAATCTCTTATCACATACGGTTATAATTAAAAACCGTCTGTGATTACTTGTCATCAGAGACGATTCTATTATAGAACCGTCTAAGATATTTCCTTATCACAGGCGGTTCGTAGATAGAACCGTCTCTGATAATAGTTTTTTACTGACGGTTTGGAAATCGTCTGAGATGTGCTTTTTTATTACTGACATAGGTTTACAGATGGTTCATAAAACCGTCAATGATGAGGTTTCTGAACCGTCTGTGATGAACCTTTTGTAGTACTGAATTAAGCACATCTCTCCACCCACACGTATACTAAATATACTAAATAGCGGACTTAGCGGCCACAATAGCGATCACTATTGCAGCAGCGGGGTCTAGGCGCTACAACAACATCATCAAAGTGCAAAATAGTGGATTGGAATATAATATTAAGGCAACATATCCTGTGCACACATGTTTACCATACACATCAACTAATAAAAGTCATGAAAAATTCTGAAAAAATTGTAGATATACTTCATAGATCACTCTATCTATATATGAAGTTTAAATAGTTAAACTTGTCAGAATTTTCTCTTTTTTGTAACTCTCGATATATAATGAATTTGAACTTGAAACTTCATACATAGGTAGAGTAATCTATGAAGTAAATCTTTTTATAATTTTTCATAACTTTTATTAGTTGATATGCACAGTGTATATATGGAAAGTTCTGTGTGCACATGATATGTTGCCTAATATTAATGGGTGCTAGCAGAGACAATGGGCGCTACGTTCTGCGTTGGTAGTGTGTGCTATTATAGTGGCAGTGGATGATATATAGCGGTTGTAGTGGTTGATATAGGGTATTAGCATTAATTGTTTTCCAAGTCATGTACCAAGCTTTTTTCATACTTCTAGGGGTACATACTCTCATTTTTAATATACCACTCTACGAACGTGTTATACGTCTTTATTATTAATTTTTGGTATACTTAAATACTAATTCTAAGTTACTATAATGCGAAAATGGTTGAAAATTTTTATCGGAGCCTTTATTTACTTTTTTATATGTAAAAGAGTATACATATAAATTATGCTATAAATAGTAAACTTTAATGAAAATTTTTATGCAACTCCCATTGGAGTATCTTATAATTAATCCCTGTTAGCCCAAAATGATAAAGATGTATAACTTGTTTGTTTAAGTGGTGTATAAGATGTGGTGTATTAATTTTCAGGCTTGCTAACGTTGACTCACTTGGTCGATGGATTCAAACAAGAAGCTAGCTACCAAGAGCAAGGTACGTACGTTGGATTAATTTCGGCCACGTGCAATTGGAAGAAGAGAGTACGTACGTAGTGACAATGCATGCAGCATGCATGCTCCCTTAACAATATTATTATTCCAATTGAGTCCACACTAGCTAATACTACTAGCTAGAACTATTAAGTATGTATGTATATATAATAATCGCTCAACCTAGATAGATAGATAGATAGCTAGCTAGCGAGACTTTAACTAGCAAGCTAGGACGACTCAATCGCGTGCGTACGTGCAAGCTAGCTAGCTCGTATATATATATGGCTAGCTAGCTAATTGATTGATTAAGCAGGCCGCGTACTAGCGAGCGACAGGGGTGGCGGGCATCTCCTTGCCGGCGAGGAAGTTGGAGAACAGCTGCCTCCCCTGCACCGGCGTGATCATGGGCACCATGTGGCCGGCGCCGCGGATGGTGACCAAGGTGAGACCGTCGTAGAGCACCGTGTAGCCGCCGACCTGGTCGCTGGTGAACCACGCCCTCCACTGCTTCAGGGTCGCCAGGTTGAGCTTCCGCAGCGCGTACCGCGTCGACGTGACGGGGACGCGGTCGTCCGTGTCGCCGCTGTAGACCCACACGCGGAGGCCGGCGTCGACTATCTTCCTGATGGCCGGCAGCGTCGACGCCGGCGCGTCCGTCCAGTTGGTGAGGGCGTCGCTGCAGGGGGACCAGCTGTAAGGGATGCTGCCGGAGACGTTGGCGTGCAGCGCCTCCTGCACGTCGGCGCGGTTCAGGTAGTCCACCACGCGGTAGTCCGCGCACGGGTCGTACGTGTTGTAGGGCAAACCCCGGTGCACCTTCTGCATCCATGCATCCATCCATCGAGTATACATACGCACATATCAATCTTAACTTGACAATCGATTGGCGTTAAGCTGACAAAATTAATATAACACAGATAAGATCGAGGCTGCGTACGTACAGCTAGCGGCGTGTCGAGCTTGAAGCGGCGGCGGCGGTGGGCGCTGCCGGAGGAGGTGCCGTTGAGCATGGCCTTGGTGCATGCCGGAGTGTAGAGGCTGTAGAGGTCGATGTCGCCCATGGCGGCGAAGAAGTTGTTCCACGCGAGGTTGCACTTGGCGCTCTCCTCGCCGTCCTCGGGGAACTTGCAGTTGTCCCTGATGGCGCCGTACACCTCGTCGGAGATGACGGCGTGGTCCCACGCGTACTCCGCCAGCCCACGGTCGTCCGAGCTCGAGTCGATGGCGGCGTTGCCGATCTGCAAATTAATCACAGACCATCATCGATCGATCCAACTATATATATATATAGAGAGAGAGAGAGAGCATAATTTGTATATGAAACTGATCAACTATATATATATATATATATGCAGAAGCATGCACCGCGACGTACGTACCATGATGCCCTTGAGATTGATGTACTGCTCGCTCCTGTGCAGCTTGCTGTTCTTGTCCATTATCTTCTCTGCGAGCTGGGGAACGTAATGCCCGGCATAGCTCTCTCCGGTGATGTAGAAGTCGTGGCCTTTGAATTGTGGGAACCTCTCGAACCACTTCACCAGGAAAGTGTAGGCATCGTGGGCTTGAGAGATCGAATTAATAAGTCGTCAATGCATATACCAGAAATTAACAATACTAATTTAATTAACAGAATTAAGAACGTACCGGTGAGCTCATCGCCGAATTGGCTGAGATCAGTGGAGGTGTTGGTGTAAGAGAAGCCAACGCCGGCAGGGGACTCGACGAACAGCAGATTGGCGTCCCTGTTCCACGACTCTGGGTTGAGGGTAAGCTCCGCCACAGGGCTTCCCTGGCGGACCAGGAAGGGCCCGAGCTCCTCCACAGCTCCGTACCCCACCGACGAGCATCCCGGTCCTGAAAATCCATCATCCATATATCCATGGCATCATGCATGCGGATCGAGTAATTGACCAACTGATCGAGCTAGCGATCGATCGATCGATTAAATAAGTTGCGGATCGAATTAAGTATATACGAACCTCCGTTGAGCCAGAGGGCGAGAGGCTTGCTGCGGGCGTCGTGCGTGGCCTCGAAGAACCAGTAGAAGAGGGCGCGGCCATGCGTCTCGTTCACCGTCACGTACCCCGCGTACTGCCGGAACCCCACCTCCCCCGGCTGCCCCGGAAGCTCCTCCACCCGGTCGGCCTCCTGCCGCTCGAACACCTCCTCGTACCTGTTACTGCCCGGGTGATGCCTCGACGCGGAGGCGACGGCGGCGACGACGACGAGCAGCAGCAACCTGCTGGCCGAGGCCGACGGCATGAGGGAGGAGAGAGCCATCGATCGTCGTACGTAGCTACCTATACTATACTATAGAGATCGATCGATATGATCGTGCATGGCATGGTACGTATATTAATTTATATATATATACGCGTCATCATGCATCCGTCGATATATAGATAAGAGCGAGCGGCTGGCTAGTTAATTTGTTAGGCCGTGATCGAGTTTCTTTAGTTAGTTAATTTGTTACAATTAGCTAGAAGCTAGCTAGCTAGATTAGCACGTATATACGTACGTTTTGTTGGAGATATATTGGTGGCCATCGATGTGGTTTGTTTCAACGACTTTACAAATTATATATAGATCATTCCATCGTAAAAAGATCTTCTTATACTCGACAGTAGATATGCCGACCCAACAATTTATACGTACCAGCTTAATACGTATATATGCTTAATTAATTTACTACGGACAAGAAACGTTAATTCATATATATTGCCCTCAATATGTCGAGTCGGGATCCACCTACATGCCCTCGGCTTCGGCACGCGCCTTCATCCTTTTTTAGGCTTTTTGTTAGAGAATTTTTAGGGATATATAATTTATTTTTTTGGTACATTTTTTTTCCATTAGAAAATATTTAGGATCATGAAATTTGTTTGTTAGTGTATTATTTTTTTTTTCTGTTTTTGGTAAAGATTTTTAAGGAATATTGGTAGGAGCTGGTCATGTGCGAGAGTTTGTTTGGGAGGAAGTGCTGCTCTTCGTCCATCGGGAAGACCAGTTTACTGTTTTTTTATTTTCTTCTCTCGAGTAGTCAAGCAGGGGACAAAGTCTCTAAGTGGACCCTAACAGCCGGAAGCAATAAAAGTATGATAGTTTCTGTTTTTTTACTTCAGTGATATTCACTACAGGAAAATGATAATTAATCGTCGGCCCTCACTATTTTCGTCGGCTTAGTTTAAGCCGACGACAATACTACCCTTTTTTCATCGGTCCAGGTAAAACCGACGAAAATAAGTTTGTTTTCGTCGACTAACGAGATAAGCCGACGAAAATATGTTTATTACCGTCGGCCAGGACCCTAAACCGACGAAAATAATCGCTCCCAGGGCGGCAGCATAATTTGAAAGTATTTTCGTCGGTTTGACATGGCCGACGAAAATAGTGCTGGCCCATTCGGATTGTGCCACGTGGCCTGGAGGCTTATTTTCGTCGGTCTACCTGGCCGACGAAAATATAAGAGTTGCCACGTGGACGTATTATCGTCGGCCATGTTGGCCGACGAAAATAAGGCGAGTTAAGCCCGTGAACCAACTTCGCGAATCCCATTCGCTACACGCCGCTTCGCTCGCTCATGTGCCCCTACGACGCCGCTGCCTTTGCCCTCGTGCACGCATCGCTGCAGGCGTACAGCTGCCCTACATCGCGCCGACGCTTCGCGCTTTGCCCTCGCGTCTTGCCTTCTGCCTCATCGGCTTCAGCTGCGCCTCACTGCCTGCGGCTCACACAAGGCTACACGCGCCACGGCGACGACGCCGTCCCGGCCGGATCCTCCTCACACGCCACGCCATGGCTCCCCGCCTGCCGCTCAGAGACCAGCCCGCCGCCACCTTCCTTCCCACGCAACGCCTGTCAAGCAAGGTGAGTTTTTCGTCGCCGAGTAGTTAATTTGATGATTGCTTTATTATTTATTAATTATAGGCCTATTTTCGCCGCCAAGCAAATGAGCCGATTTAAAATCCAAATTTTATTTTGTTTGGACCATGATTAGTTAGGGGTTAAAATCGGTAGAACATGATTTAATTAAGTAGAATCGATTTAGTCGACCAAGCCTAGGCGTCACCGCTCGAACGACGCGCCTCACATTTACTTGTGAGGTGTGCTGCCCGAATTGTCCATTTAATTTGGACAAACCTAGGAATGGACGCTAGAGCATATGTAGGATTTATGACGAGTCCAATGGTCCGAACGGAATCTCGGCAAGATGATCCGATTGTTCTCCGATGCACCAAGATCGGGCGTGCATTCGGAGAACAAAGGGTTATGCCGCCAAATTCGCGTCGGCCGTAAGGCTCGCTATAAATCCGTGCTCTAGCGCCCATTCTTGGGTGGGTTTAGGACCTATCTTTCCCAAGAGAGCCCTTGTTCGCAATTCTAAGCCATGTGGTTGATATCGGTGCATGTGTTTAGATTCGAGAATGGGTGATGATCGAAGGTGGATGTATGATGGTTGGAGTAAGACTGGGCGCACTCAAGAGAATGGGCGATCGTCGACAAAGCGTCAGGGACCATGCATTCACAGGGCCTTTGTGGTGTCGCAGTGCTCGGTAGCAAGTGCCGCAACTATTCTTACCACGTGAAGTCGGATGTAGAGCGGCACTGTGCAAGTTTGGTTTCATGCCCGACTATTTGATATGGTGCGAACATGGTGAGGCGGAGCCCATTGTTGAGTCGGACCATGAGGATGAAGACAGATGGATGAGATGCTCAATGATATCGCTAGGGAGTTTGAGGTTAATCCGGAAGAGGAGCCCGGCCGGAGGTGCAAAGATTTTACAGACTCCTTTCGGCCTCGGAAGAGAAATTGCATGAGTTCACCAAGGTGACCGCCCTCTGAGACGGTGACACGGCTCATGTCAATGAAGTCGAAGTACAACTTTTCGAACAAGTGCTACAACGATATAGTCCAACTGATTAGTGATATCCTTCCGCCGAACCATAAGATGCCGAAGGACATGTACCAGTCCAAGAAGATGTTGTCCGGCCTTGGGATGAAATATGAGAAGATTGATGTTTGTGAGGATAATTGCATGTTGTTTTGGAAGGAACATGCCAACGATACTCGTTGTAGGTACTGCAACAAGTCTAGATATGTCGAGGTGGTAAATGATGAGGGGATAACGGTGACGACAAAAGTCACGATGAAGCAGCTCCGATACATGCCAATCACTGATAGGATTAAACGTCTGTACTTATCTAAAAAAACAGCCAGGCATATGAGGTGGCATAAAGAAGGTGTTCGTGAGATCGATGGTGTGATGGTGCATCCAGCAGATGGCGAGGCGTGGAAGGCATTGGACCGCTTCGACCCCGAATTTGCAAGTGACCCTAGGAGTGTTCGCATTGGGTTGGCGACAAATGGGTTCACACCTTTTAGTACAAGTGCTACCCCGTACTCTTGTTGGCCGGTTTTCATCTTGCCGTACAACCTACCACCTGCATTGTGCTTGAAGGAGGAGTACATATTTCTAGCACTTGTGATTCCGGTCCCGATCATCCAGGAAGCACCTCAATATGTTCATGCGACTGCTAATGAAAGAGTTGAAAGAGTTATGGAGAGGGTAGAGGCATATGATGCCTACTGTAAAGTAAACTTTACCTTGCGTGTCGATACCGTGGTCGGTCCACGATCTACTGCGTATGGCATATGGTCCCTTGGAGTGTTCATGGTCGGCTTTGTTGTCCCATTTGTATGTATGACTCAGATGCATTCCGGTGCCGCATGGTGGAAAATTGCTTTTTTGATTGCCATCGACGATTCCTACCATCGAATCACCCTTTTAGGCGGATGTCCAATGCATTCGAAAGAACACCATCATTACAAAGGGCCCGCTATGCGCTTGACCGATGAGAGATAGCTGCCGGCATAGGCAAATTGTAGTAAAAGACGATGGAGGGTTCGAAGGTTTCAAAGTGGAGCACAACCGACTCATATCTCGTGCAATTTGGGAGTTTTATTGTGCGGCATTGATTCTCGCCAAGACGATATAGATGTGATGCACCAAGAGCGTAATGTCGCGGAAAGCATCGTAAGCATGTGCTTTGATTTCAAAGACAAAACAAAAGACAATGTGAAGGCACGAAGAGACTTAGCCGAGATTTGTGATCGACCAGCACTCGAGATCGTACAAGATCCTGAAGGACTAATTGCCAGGCCACGAGCTCCGTACTGTGTGAAACCTCAAGACAAGAAACAGATATTTCGGTGGTTGAAAACCCTTAAATTCCCAGATCGATATGCAGCTAACATAAAGCGTGCAGTGAATGTCAGTACCGGGAAGCTAAATGGGCTTAAGAGCCATGATTACCACATCATAATGGAAAGACTTCTCTCCGTAATGTTTCGTGGCTACTTCAAGGATGAGTTGTGGAGAATGTTTGCGGAGCTTAGTTACTTCTATAGGCAGTTATGTGCTAAGGAAATCTCGAAGAAGATGATGCTAAAGTTGCAGAGAGAAATACCGGTACTTGTATGTAAAATGGAACAGGTATTCCCACCTGGTTTTATGAACGTGATGCAACATCTGTTGGTGCATTTGCCCTGGGAAGCGGAGGTTGGAGGACCTGCAATTCTGTGGATGTATTAGAGGAAAGAGAATTGAAAAAGCTCAGGTCAACCGTACGCAACAAGGCCAGAGTTGAAGGGTGCATCGCTGAGGCGTATGCTCTAAAAGAGATATCGTACTTCTCAAGTACGTATTTCGCACATGAGCACAATGTTAATGCCCCTACAACACGGTATCATATCGCAGAAGAAGCACCCCTGAGTAACCTTCAAATTTTTCAGTGGAAGGGTAAATCTGTCGGCGCTTCTACTCCACATGAGGTGTCACCAACAGAGTGGAACTCGGCTTTGCTTTATATGTACTCCAACATGGATGAAATGGAAATATTTCGAGTAAGTAACGATTCGTATTTTGTATTAAATTGTGTAATCCTGAACCTATTCTCATTTGGTCGGTCCACGCGCAGATTGTTTGATCAACAGGAGTCCTCGAGGAGTCAGGAAAGCCTCTTCCAAGGGACTGTCCAGAGCAGGCAGAGGCAGCAGCAGCTCCTGGGGTGCATGGAGCAGGCACGAGAGGCCAACGAGGAGGTAGCACCAGAGGTGGAGGAGTCTGCCTCCGACTCCTCGAACGAGTCTCGAGGACGAGCAAGCGGCGGTGGAGGAGGTAGCGAAGAGTTAGCGGAGGATGATGGTGATGAAGAGATCCTGGAGGACGCCATGCGCCTTCTTCACAAATAAGCTTGTATTCGTGTTTTCAATGTAAATTTTATATGCCTAGACTTGTGATTCTCATTTTTGGCATTTTTCAGTTCCGGATTCAACATCCCCCAAGGGTGAACCTAACCAATGGAGGGTGATCAGCCCTATGGGGATTGGTGTTAGTTTTGTCATTTTGAAAAAGTAACTTGTCGAGAATCTAACATGTTTGATTTCATTAATTGTAGGCAATGGGATGACGTGGCGTGGGAGGGTAGGCACCAGCGATCGCAAGTTAACGCGGTCTTGGGAGCTCTCGCCGCCACCACTACCCGTCCGTGACCATCAACTGGTGCCGCAGCGCCCTAAAGTGGGAGCACTACAAAGTTGGCTCTGAGGCGCGTCATGGCACTTTCTTACGACGCGTTTCGCACGATTTCGGGTGAGTTCCTTACCTCTTACAGCTTCATTCATTTGTAGTGATATGTCGCTAGCTCAATAATTGTTTTTGTAGGAGAGGTACTGGCTCGGAGGACGGGATGTCCCCAAATCAAGAGAGGGCCGGAAAAGTCTTTAACAAGGCGGCCCATAAGGTCGTGAAGGACATGATGTCCAATGCACGATCCAGCGTGTGTGTTCCTACTACAAGGGGTGAAAAGGAGAAAATGACCAAGAAGCTCGGGGCCTCCAAGATCTACCTGCGCGAGGATGAGTACCTCCAGCGTCCATCCTCTGGATGATGAAGTGCCCCGAAGCTTACAGGTACTTGTGCACGTACTGGCGTCGGCTGACTTTGTTGCTAGGTCCAACAAGAAGCGAGGCAACAGAGCGGCAGGTGACCCGGTGTTGCACCGGTACGGCGCGGATGGACACCTCCGCTTAGCGAGGCGCATGGTAAGTATATAGCCTTAGTTCAGTACGCTTTTGAATGCATGTCGCTAACTTTGGATTACAGAGGTCAAAGTGGCGCTGTTCTCGAGCTACATCGATGTTTATCTTCGCGGACACCGAAGCACCGATCCAGAGTCGCCTGGACAGCTGTGCACCCAGTCAGCGACTCAGAGGATTGTGAGTTGTTCGTCCTACTTTGATGAAATTTATGTCTTCAAACTGTTGTTTTAGTATTGTCGGCATGCAGGAGCAATATGGGGATGAAATGGCTCGGCGTCACGGCCCGGAGTACAACTGGAGGAGTGAGGACCTCGATGTCTCAGCGCTATACCAGAGTGGTGGGGGCAAAAGACATGGAAGGTGAAATAATCCCCCTTATTTGTGTATAGTCCACCTTTTTATTAATGCCTTCCGTTTCATATATGTCTGTTGCAGGTTCTCCATGTTCAACGGGGTTGTGGACTCTGATGTCGCTCTGTCCCAAGGAAGAGCGCTTGTCCTCACAGAGCGCCTCGCTACTCCAGGATAATGCGAGGTTTGCGAGTACGAGGAGCAGTGCTCAAAACAGCGTGAGGAGGCTAGCCAACAATAAGTGAGTGATAGCGGCACGGCGGAGATGGCGATTTAAGGCAAACGCAGTGTACTTCCAAGGAGCTCTTCGTAAAAGCTCAAATCTCAACATATCGATTAATTTTTACTATTGGGATCTAACACTTTGACTATATGCAAAGAATCAGACTCATTGTGGGCACTCAACACGGCTTGCCTCACGTTTCACCTCCTTCGCGTTTCCACGTATCCACCTCTGCAAAGCACCGCAGGTAATTATGCTTTAGGTTAATTCGGTTTGAAAAATATTTATAATTCTAGACTAACATGAAATTTCATAACTACTCTATAGGGTTCTCAGCCTCCTCAGCCGTTCTACGGGTATATGCCACCAGAGCAAGCACCGCAGGTACATATGCTTTAGATTAATTCAGAATCTCCATATATATATATTCATTGTGTACTAACGTGAAATTTCATGACTCTACAGGGTTCTCAGCTTCCTTCGCAGTAGCGGCTTTCGCCTCCACCACTGTACCACCGCTCAGGTTCAAGCTCGCACACTCCTAATCCAAATGTCGACGCTTCTTTTGCTCTCGAGGTAGTGGCCATAATTCAAACGACTTTAGAGTTAGTATTGTACATTGTTGTGATGGATGGGAGACTCGTGATATTAATGTGATGCATATGTATGTTCTAGCTACATAAAACTCGTGATATGTTTTGGATTGATATATATATATATATGTTGGTGTATTTGCGATATTAATGTGATGCATTTGCGAATGTGATGTTAATATGATTTTGTGAATGTTCTGAGTAATATAGTTCAGTGTATGTCAATTTTGCGTAAAACCGTATTTTGAACTCAAAACGAGCAAATGTAAAAAGATTGTCGGAACCTCCCAAGATTTTCGCTTGCCAACGGGTCGATTTAAAAAATACTGGCTTTCGCCAAAGATTCGCAGATTACGAAAACAAGCCCGAAAATGACGGATTGATCCAAAGATTTTTTAAATCGGCCAGTGGTAAAATATCGGGTCTTGCCAACAAACGCTCCCAGCAAACGCCCCAAGATTTTGCCACCCACCTCGCCGATTTAAAATAGCGGATGACGCGCATGCCCGACCGCATCGGACGGCCTGTTATTTAAACTACAGGGTCGATTTAAAATATAGTTTTTTCGTCGGTTGTCGGCGAAAAATTGCATATTTTCGCCTAAATATTTTCGCCGGTCTATTTTTAATTGGCAAACCGACGAAAATGTAGATTGTCGAAAACCCTTATTTTCGCCGGCAAATGGTCATTTAAAAACTGCGCTTCCTGTAGTGATTGTATGATTCATGTGGGCTTTTGAGAGTTTTTTATATTATTTATTAATAATATACTTGAAATATTTCTAGACATAAAATTAATGTATGGTACATGAATCCTATTTTTTCCCCCCATTTTGCCGGCCACACCTGAATTTAAGCTGGGATGAAATGAATGCACGATATATGTTAAGAGGAGGAGGTTTTAGAGCCTAGCCTGTAATATGATTTCTTTTAGGATGGACAACAATTTTCTATAAAATCAAACGAATTTCTTACTTTTGGATTTGCTCTTAGATTCGTGCAGCCTCCTCTGGCTTGAGCGAACGAATGAAGCCAAGCCCGCCCGCACACGAGTGTCATCGGTAGCTGTGTGTCACTGGCAAATTAAAGCCGGCTCGCTCGTACCAATGCCACTCCAAATGCCTGCCTACATGCTTACATACACATGGCACCTCTGATGAGGTGATGACTAGGAGGGATCGATGTAGAGGAGGAGGCATGGCAGGGTAGAGGCGCAGGAGTAGGGGTGCAAACGGAGCGGATAATTCCCGACCGACCGAAGACCAAATTCGTTTAAAATCTGATTCAATCCAAAAATGATATCCGGTTATATCCGGATTCGATCCGGATTCAATCGCCTATCCGAAAAAAATATGGGGTAAGATATGGAAAGAGAAGTATCCGATCCGTATCCGATCCATACCGCATATCCGAGATATCCGAAAAATATCGGTGTAAATGAGTGCAATAGATATCCGATAATGATCCGATAAACATAAACATTCTACATCATATAAGTTCATATATTGATTGGAATTATATTTGTCTCGCATATTATTCTTATATAGGAAGGCAACTATTATTGAATTTGAAACACTTATATGTCTCCAAGGTTCTAGTAAAGTTTTGTGTATTTAATATGCGCGACATATATGGTTTCGCTTTCACGATAATTCGACTAACTATTCAGAATCGAGACTAACCGTGATCCGAACGATCTGTATTCACTCAGATTCATGATCAAGTAATCCAGATTCAGATTCGAATCCCAAGACCGTCCAGTATCCAATTCTATATCCGAGAAAAATTTAGAATAGGATACGAAATGAGCGAAATCCGTCCAGATCCGATCCGCTTTGCACCCCTACGCAGGAGACAGTGGTGACATTGTGGTACAAGTAGTGTTAGGTCATTCACAAAGGGCATCTTTAATTGGGCAACATATCCGTGCAACCCCCTCCGTGAAACCACCGTGCAACTGAACTAAAAAGTTTCAAAAATTCTGAAAAAATCATGGATGTACATCTCAACTTACCCCACCTACATATAAAATTTCATGATCAAATTCATCCTATACTAGCGGTTACAAAAAAACAAGCAGCAAAAATGAATAGTGATGAACAGTAAAAAATCACTGTTCATGCGAAATTTGTCTTTTTTGTAACTGCTAGTATAAGATGAATTTGATCATGAAATTTTATATGTAGGTGGGGTAAGTTGAGATGTACATCCATGATTTTTTTCAGAATTTTTTGAAACTTTTTTTAGTTCAGTTGCACGGTGGTTTCACCGGGAGGGGTGATTGCACAGGATATTTTTCCCTTTAATTGTACTAGCTATAAAAAAATATTCATATCATCTATAGATAGTATATAGACAACATTTCCAATAGATTAGCTATAGCATTATCTATAAAATTAAATATTGGTCCACATGTAATAGATAATAAATACCTTGGAATCAGTTATAGCCTGACTATACATTAGTAGCCAGTCTATATCTCTCTCCTCATTTTTTCTCTTCCACCTAAGCAAAATGCTGATATGGCACGCTTATAGCTAGCTGAAATGGTACCATTGGAGATGCCCTGAGAGTTTCATTTTCATTAAATGATATGACACATCATCATGTTTGGTGACATGGCAAGGTAATTATGAAGAGAGAGATAGAGAGAGTTTCATGGGAGGTAAGAGAGTTTCATCTAGATAAAACTCAAGATATACGGTTACCTAGATAAAAGCTGATGTGGCACTCTTGGAAACTGGGAAATGAAACTATGCACTGGGAATGACCTTATGCCATTCTCAGTGGGAGTTTCATTCTCATTAAATGACATGACATTATCATATTTGGTGACATGGCAAGATAATTATGAAGAGAGAGATAGAGAGAGTTTTATAGAAGGTGAGAGGGTTTCATCTAGATGAAACCTGAGATACACAGTTACCTAGACAAAATCTGATGTGGCACTCTTGAAAACTGAAAAATGAAACTATGCATTAAGAATGGCCTTATAAATGCGGAATTGCTAGGAGTCCGGTGTCCGATTTTTTTATCAGTAGCAGTATAAGGCCATTCAATTAGTATTAGTAGTATACCATGACATAGTAGGCAAAGTACCGTGTAGTAGCTTTGCACACTGTTTTGCAGGCTACTAGCAGAACTCACACACCACCGCATGCAAAAATGAGTTGGCTAGTGCTACAGTTAGATGAGAACAACAGATTTGAGCAATTGAACTCTACTGTAGCAGACAACAGTGAATAGTACTCAAAAGGGGCAAAAAACGCATCACAGCATAGACGACAATAATGCACCGAAAGGGGAATCAGAGTAGCTAGCGCTTCTGGTGATCGAATTCATTCGATTAACACATATATAGGTTAGGTTGTCTCAGCCTCTCAGGTACTACATGCCCTTCTGTAAACTTTGTGCCAG
Organism: Guadua angustifolia; assembly: GCA_036346375.1. Taxonomy (NCBI): domain Eukaryota; kingdom Viridiplantae; phylum Streptophyta; class Magnoliopsida; order Poales; family Poaceae; genus Guadua; species Guadua angustifolia. The sequence continues at coordinate 66,485,828 of CM070510.1, read as the reverse complement.
CATATCAGCACTATACAACAAGGTAAAGAAAACAAATGACATACTAAAGCCATCGCTTCCATGGCGCTGACGAGTATGTGCTGTGCCGTTTTACCAAACCAACAAGCAAAGGGACACTAAAACCATAGCAACATGGAGTACTACTTTATAATTTCTCTGTCGTGTAATCGTAACTCTGAAAAAGAAATGTTCGACCAAGCCTCCTCCTCTTCCATTTCCCACTAGCTAGCCACTTTTGTCATGGCACAGTAAATGGAACTTGGAGCGGTGCAGCGAGCATGGCAGACGAACCTACTACAGCGACGCCAAGAGTAGCTAGGCTCAATCCAAAGCAGCTTTGGTCCTTCGGGCTGACGATGCGGGTTTTGGGAGGCCGTCAAGCAATGGCCGGGTGAAGGACTCATGGTTGAAGGTCCACTTTGAACTTGACCACATAGAGATCCCCCCATTCTCCGCATCTGCAAAGTTTGGTGTGCTTGGTGACTTCCGCACGGATTTAAACCCGTTTAGAAATGGGATACTGCCTTTTCGAGTGGAATCTGGGCTGCTTGTATCCATAGTTAGACGGGTACTGGAAATTGGTCTTGGCAATAAACTCTTGATGATCTTAATTGGTTCTGCCAGAATATCATCCTGGGTATCTGTTGTGTTTGATGCTCGATCAGCTTCCACTTTCTGCCGCCAACGCATCGAACCATCTTGCATCGCTTTGGTTGCCCGATTGCTCTTGATCCCAATGGCACCATTCGTTGCTGAACAACCATTCATTGGGTCTTCAGAGTCCCAGCTTCTGTCAGTACTTTGTTTGTTTGGTGCTGCAGATGAAGTAAGCAATGTATCACTGCTGATGGGTTGGAAGCTGCTCTTACTGTACAAGGACATTTCAGTACGGCAATCCATGTTATCTCCTTTTGGAGAAGTTGTTAAACCATAGTATCCCTGCAAGGTGCTCATTGCAAGTGACGTGCGCTGCTGATCAGACTTGCACCTGGATGAATCTAATGAATCTGTGACATCTCTATTTTGCTGATGGTTGGGAGCCCACGCTCTGCACAAAGCATAGAGAATAAGCTCAAAATGTACATTAATATAACTAGAGCAATTAAAATGGTCTTTGCGATGGCATAATGAAGATCATCGTATTGATCTATTATCTACCAAGCAAATCGGTCATCAAAACACAGGCCAAATGTCATGATGCAACAAGTACGAAACACTAGACAGCAGTTAGTGTGACAATCAATTTGAAAAGGTATAGCTAAACGAGTCATCTTTACATGTTAATAGTTTGATGTCATAAAATCAGCATCGAGGATAAAGAAGGTTCTGCTTTGTCTGTAACTAACTAAAACCGACAACAGTAAAATTTATGGGCGTATCTTGGCAGCATGGAATACAAAAGGAACCAAAAACACAAGAGACAAACATGAAATATTTACCTTTTCATCCTTTGACAGGAACCATTCAACCACACGGAGGATGGCATGGGCCTTCCTGGTAGAGGTATGAGCAATGTCTTGTGTGCAAACATCTGGCTGTCACTCGCCAAACTATTTGCCCTCTTAATGTCAGATATCTACCAAAAAAGAGTAATCTTAACTCAGTAATCAAACTCACTCAATTTATCAACTTGTTAGATATATATAGGGGTATCCAATTAAGCAAGTTCCTTTGACTAATACGAGGTTGCTGCAATGCAAATATTTATCATGTCCACTGTTCTCATCAACTCTCCGGAGTCCGGAGAGCATGATTTGTGATGTTAAAAGTCAACATTTTGCATCACATTAGATGATTACAGCACCCACAACTATGAAAATATGGGTAAAGTTCGGATCTTTCCACACTTGCCTCAAGACACAAACACCAATATTTTTCCTTCCAAAAGCTGTGGCCACGGAATGGAATTGTTTCATAAACTATTACCATGCATTTAGCGAAAGATGATGCAACCATCAACCTTTACCACATAGTGTTGGCCTACCATTTCCCAAAGAACATCATTCCAAGATAGCGGCTTTACCCACCGCATGCCAGGCATTCAGCACCAACCAAACCATTAGGGAGAGAGAAGTTTCTTCGGAAGAAAAGGTCGTGGAGTACCTCGACGCCGTACTTGATGGCGATGCCGGCGAGCGTGTCCATCCTGGAAACCTCGTGCTCCAGGTAGTCTTGGTCGCCCGAGCAGCAGGACGCCGGCGGCGGCGGAGAGGACGGAGGCGTCCTCTCCGGCGACAGCTCGCCACCGCGGGGCGCGTCAAACTCGTCGGACAGAGGGTGGGGGATCCCCATGGCAACCAAGGCTTCCGCCGAAAATAGCGCGTCCCAAATCGCGCGCGGGAGGGCTCGATCGGTAGATCTCGGCGAGCGAAGAGCAAATTCGGGATCGGATCACGGAAGTTTTGCAAGGATCGGGGGACATGCGGGAGGGGAAGATGTCATGTGTGGATGGGGCGTCGCGTTCGGTGGGGGCAAAGCTGGGTGTTGGAACCAGAATGGAAGGAAGCTAGTTGACTTTCCGCTCATCAAGAATTTTAATTCTTTTGTGGAGGATGTTTCCCTTCTCTTCTTTTTTTTCTTTTTGACTTTCTTTTCTTCGAGAGTTGGAGCAATGTGGTTGTTGTGTTCGACGGAAATGATCACTCATCTAGTGTACGTTTTTTTTTAATCTAGTTTTCTTAGGTATGTGTTTATAAATTTAATCTCCTCCTTCATCATGATCGATAACACGTGTCTCCTGTTGCATCTAGTGAGCACAAAAGCGGGTAGTCATCTGCTGATAGACGCTTGGGCGAGCTTCGCTACAACAGCTGGGCAGCGCAGAAGCGTTCCTATCACTGCGTAACCACAATGAGCCATCTTTGATACAAGTGGCGTATACTACCGTATATAAAGTCCGGAGGTTTCCGGCTCCCTCGCCATGTCCACGTCGCCTCTGGCGCGGCGTGGAGGCGCGCTCGGTCGCCGCGTCGCCCGTGCAAACAGCGAATCGCTCGCCCGTGCGTACGTTGGCTCGGCGTTGAGCCACGTCGCCCACGTGGCTCAGCCGCTTGCCTACCTCAAGTATTTTGCCGCGGTCATTTTTCGCCTCCGGGCACGCAGCGCAGCGGTGAGGTCTCTCGCCTTCATTTCAGTGACCAGTGTTCGATTCTTCCCCACGCGCACCATGCCATGTTTTTTAGCTGTGACCACTCCTCGCCTCCTCTGCTAGCGCACCTCACCGGGGGTCGAGTCCTGGCGAGTGCATTTTTTTTGCCGCGCTTGCTTCTCTCGCTCCCGTGCCTTCCCCTTCGCCCGCATACGTCGCCCAGCGCCCGCTCCTCGCCTCCTCCGCTAGCGTGCCTCTCCAGGCCTGCTGCCCCATCCGATTCTTGCCGCGGCCGTGCTCCGAGCCCATCTAATTCTTGCCACGGCCATACGCCGGCGTGGCCACCATCGCCTCCTCCGACGACCCCTTCGCGGCCCTTGAGATCTGCACGCACCTGCTCCCGCGCCTCCTCCGAGACTCCATCACCGCTGCCACCATCACGTTCGGCAACCAGTACTTCCTCTAGCGCCTCAAACTGGACACCCCCGCGTGGCTCAGCGGCAGGCACGACGCCCGCCTCTGCTCCGCCAACCGCCTCCAGGAGCTCTGCTTCCGCAACGGTGGCATCTACATCAGGCTCAGTCAGCACATCGCGCAGCTGGTACAGAAATTGGCCCCTTTATTGACTCCAGTGACGCGATTACGTACCCTACCATCTCGTTGTGCTCATTGACGGATTTTCCTGTGAGATGGCTTGATTTTAGTTGCTGTATGAAGTTGAGTGTTTACCTATTTCTAGGAGTATGTTGTGCCAGATGAGTACGTGCAGACGGTGAGAGCATCGATGCTGAAGAGATGCCAGGTCTCATCATACGAGCAAGTCTGTGCGGGTGTTCAGGAAAAATCTTGGAGAATCGCCGGAAACTGTTAGTCCCTTGTCATCCTCCTTGCATTACTGATTTGAGTAATACACCTTGAAGATGTAGGAATGTAGCTGATGCAGAAGTTCAGTACGATCATTGATGGTGTATTAGTTAATAGAACACAATCCAAACGACCATGATTAATGTATTAGTCTGAAACAGTATTGATGCTTAAACCAAATAATGCACTTGTGAATTGGATTTATGAATTGCTTGTTGATTTAGAAGTACCTCTGACATCAAGTCCCCCTCCCCTTGTGGTGTGTAGGTTTTTGCAGAATTTGATCCTATCCCACTTGCAAGTACTTCTCTTGCACAAGTTCATTCTACCAAAACGCATGATGGACAAAAAGTTGCTGTTAAAGTTGCAGCCTAACAAAGGACTGCATTTTAGCTTGAGTACATTTATGTTTAGTTCAGATTCTCACATTATGGTTAGAGATCAGATTTAATCAGTTTGCTGTCTTCCTCTGACTTTTTTAATCCTTATCTTGATCTCTAGGTTCAACATGACCACTTGACAGATACTTTTGTTGTAGATATTGCCATTGTAGATTTGGTAGTGAATGCTCTTTATTATATTCCCTACATTTAACTACAAGTATCAGTTATAAATGGGAGTAAGTTTGCTTGGTTATCTTGTTGCTTTTTTATTTTAGCTTTTTAAGCTGCTACCTTGAAAGCTTATACTGATGGTTAGGATCAGTTGAGCTCATCTTTCAAGGGAATTTTATGACTACGCATCAATGCAAATCTGTTAGCCCATAATGTCCCACATCTTTCTTAAAAAAAAAGGCCCACATCTTTCTAGGTTTATGGCCACATGTTTGTTTCTATGATTCTTGTACCTTCACAAGAACAGTGATTCACTTATTACTATGTCAGTTTATGCAGCAGGCCATTTTAGCACATTGAAGTGCAGAGCAACCCCAATCGAATATGAACATATGCTACAAGAAATTTCCCTAATTTCTGCATAACGCTTTGTTTTTGAGTTGTCAAGAAGCACTCTTATGACTGCTTAGTGTTTCCTATGTATATTTAGCTACTATCTGTGATTTGTCCTATGTGTGAGTTATGCTGCTGTGTTTTTAATTGGTTTTGAGGACAGCACTGCTGTTTTCATTAATGCTGCAACTTACCGATGTTCTTCGTCTCAACTAATATAGTTGTCAATTTATCATATTTACATGTCATGCCGGGTATAAATGGAGGAATCACTTGATGATTTCCTCTTTTCAAAATAGAATCTCTGAAGTAGCCTAACTTTGTGGAGTTTGATGATGTAAATGGAAAAGTACACGCTTGGCATAGGATGGGTATACCTTTCTGGATAGTTCATCCCACTGCATGCTGTCCTTCACAACATTATTGATATAATGGTCATACTTTTATTTGCAGTATCTATAAGGCCTTTGACTTGAAGAACTGCTCCTTTCTATATTCAATATCGGATACCAATGTGCAGGAGATAAAGATTAGGTTTGCAACTTCTTACCTAAATTAGATTTTTCTTTCTCACATTTCAGCCAAGGCCACAAGAAATTGTGAATTCTTATTCCTGTTTCCAGTCGACGAATCATGCTCTTGATTTATGATAGAACGCCGACTTATGTTCCTTTGAATATATTATCTATTGAAGATGGAAAGCCGCTGAAATCCTTCAGGCACTTATTGTACCACGGCGACAAAATTGATTTTATCGAGCAGTTCAATGAAAAGCTCCTTGTCAAGCAAGAAGATGAGAACATTCAAATACTTGGTGTATGACAGTTCACGAGCTATAGCCTATTTGTTTACATAGTATTTGCTTCTTGCAGGCATAATAGTTTCATTATCTTTCTAAAGGTACGGAATTCTGAACTTTCAAGTTAGTGTTACCAAGTTCATGACCCCATCAGCTTTCATTTTTCTGTATGAGAACAAACACTTCTTGGCGTTCCGAAACAGAACAATTGTTGCATGGAATTTCCAGGGCGAGTTTCTGAAATCATTTGAACTACAAATCTGAGACGTCTTCTAACGATGGTACAGGTGTGGTGCTCAAACCCTGATTGTTTTTTTAATAATTTATTCACATCATTTACATAGTGTGGACCTCCTTACATCCCTCAAAGGTAGGATTGTCCATAGTGGCTGACCAGCTGTTTTGGTCACTGCTCACACCAATATACTGAATGGTTCTAAAAGTGAAATACTGTATAGGCTGTTTTTTAAAAGTTGGCCACCTTTGCCAGAAATGATAGGGAGACCACTAATGGCGGCCAGTGCCGCCATATTGGCCGACTTTGTTGTTGCCCTTGCGACAGCGCTAGCGGGTGCTAGCACTGACTCACCCGACGATAGTAACCTTAGGCCGGCTTCGCACTCCCGATACTGGAAGTTCTTACAGCAGTAGACATGATTTGATACTATACCGTTTCACTGTAATTACATCCCACAAGTTTCTTTAATAAACTGTGGTTCCATGGAACCATTCAGATTTAAGAGACAGATGAAAGTTTCAAATTCTTTATCCTATTGCAGAGCCTGTAATGTCCAAGTTTACTACTGCTTTTAGGGAGCTCGGAACATACAAGGAACTGCTTCATTCTCAGGTACTATTTATCATATACCATTGAACTCTACAGTTCCTTTTCCATACGTAGTTCACTTCGCCCATGAGAAAATAAGGAATTGGAAGATAACATTGCTGTTGATGGATTGTGGGTTCTAAGCTGTACACCCTGGACTTGTCCCCGTTTGTCATGCCATGATCTGTATCATTTTCAGTTTACAATGTTTGCATCAGCGGTACCTATACTTTCCTCTCTCTTTTTAAGATCTTGCCTGCAGTTTGAAACTTGGCAATTTGCCACCTGTAGTTTTCATATTTGTTAAGCTTGAGTACACATATAACATACTGAAGGTTTAGGTGGTAAAATGTTACGTTTTTATCATACTGATAGTGATTTGCAAAACCACGAAAATACATGTACGAGTCATGCACTTTCCTCAATTTGTGAAGAGTTGTACATTCTTATGTTTAAAGAAGAAAAACTGATGTGAAGAAAGTGCCAAAGGGTTCTTTCTATCAAGAGTCTTTCTTTCTGTTGTTCAAGGCTCTTTATTCAGCTCTATGCGTTGTCTGGCACATGCTGCAAGTGTTTGCATGTAGATCTGATATCTTGAGTCTTATATTTTGGTTAATGTATTAGAGTTTAGATTCAATACTTCTGTGTCATGTTAGCAAATTATAGATTCTCCCATTTTAGGTTTACCTCTTCGTTTTTTTTTTTGAAATGGTAACCAAGTTGTCCCATTTCCCCCTTTCTGTGGATTCATAAAGAGCTTCAGAGCGTTTAGGAACCTTGGACCAAATTGTACAAATGGTGTGTCATTTTGTTAGCTATTGTATTTGAGCCCTTCTTAGTCAACCAATTCTAAGGTACGTACCGCACGAACGCCTTCGCATTGCCAACGCCGGTGTATTTGATATATGGTATTAATTGACTTTATAGGAATATTTTGTACTAGGCCCATAACTACAGCTTGTACAACTTATCATTATTAATATTTTTCTATAATGCCTCCAACATTATGGTAACGGACGCGGCGTGCCGCCGCGTTTCCGCATCTAGTCTTAAATTACAAAGGCACCCTTACATCTTAATAGCCTTCCTCTTGTGTTGATCTAGCTAACATAATAATTTCGGTCAAACTTGTCTTACTACCAATTCAGCCTTCTCCCGGATCTAGCTAACATGATAACGAGAGAAAATAAAAATGTTTACACTCTGATATCCCTTTTTATACGCAACAGTCTCTAAATGAACTAGAGTTTTTGGCTGCTTGGGTTTTTTATAACTACCTCTAGATTTATGTAGCCTCTCTAGTTCTCCTCAAAGTAAATAGAAATATGTTTTTATTAGGGCCAGGAATCCCACTCCTATTATGATTCATCTAGCACATCTTTCTAAATTCTAAAATAACCTAAGAGCTCGAGAGCACGTGGCATCATTCAACCTTATGAGTCGTTGACTTATATTTGTGCTAAGGATTAGTAGAAGTAGATTATGCAGAATAATAGGAAAACACCTCACACCCATACCGGGGGGGTGACCATGTATATATATAGCCAATGTACAGGAGATCACAGGAGATCCTCAAATCAAGGAAATAACTATAGCAGTTACATGAGAATGGCTATATTTCCTCTAATACCCCTTGATCGCGTGGGAGGTTCGAGGCATAAAGGCGGACGGAAATCTTGAAAAATTGGGCAGGCGTCCTTTAGTCATGATGTCGGCGAATTGGTGCGAGGAAGAACATGAAGAACCGAACATGTCAGGGGCAACCTTTTCTGAACAAAATGTATGTCAATCTCAATGTTAGCCGTCTTGGCGGTCTTTGCCTTTGGATTGATGACATGTAGATGGCGCTCACATTGTCACAATAGGCGGCGATCGTTGAAGTAATTGGCGAGTGGAGCTCTGAAGAAAGTTAGGCGTGGCAAGACACTCGCGATGCACGGCGACGACTCGTACTCGACCTCTGCGCTAGGCGTGACCGATGGTCTGGCGTTTGGAAGACCAAGACACCAAATTGTCACAGGAAGATGCAATAGCGGAGTAGGCGTCTGGTCGGGACAACCATTAATCTGCGTCGGAGTAAGCGATAAGAGAGTGGCGGGGCGTGCGATGTGGAGCCGTGGAAAGAGTGCCCTTCACGTGGCGCAAGATCGTTTGATCAACGCAAAGGTGAGGTTAGCGGGTCATGCATGAAGAGGCACACTGTTGCCTGACATAAGCCAAGTCGGAGACGAGTCAAAGTGAGAATCTTGAAGCGCGCGAGGCCCGGTACTCGAAGGATCGGCTGACAGGGGCACCCTCAGTTGCGGATAATTTCGCATGAGTGTCCATCGGGGTAGTGGTCGCGTGGCATTCCGACATGCCTTCTCGCTGAAGGAGGTCAACCGCGTATTGCCGCTGGGATAGAAATAACCCGTCGGGCCTAGCTTGAGCGGAGATCTGAGGAAGAAGTCGGTAGCGAGGTCAAAATCGAACTTCGAGTGAAGAAGCTTGGTGAGGTGTTGAAGAAGCGCCGTGGAGGAAGCAATGAGGATGATGTCGTCAGCGTCTGGAGGAGATAGGCGAGTCGGCCCATCTTTGTAGACAAAAGCGGCGTGTCGAGTGGCGGCGGCGAAACCATGGTGACAAATGTATGAAGCGGCGTTAATTACCCCCTTGGGGCTGCTTCAACCCATATAGAGACTTCGCAACAAGCACACATGGTTAGGAAGCGGAAGAATCGATGAAGCGGATGGTTCTTTGGCGATGAGTGTCTCGTCGAGGTGGCCGTGTAGAAATGCGTTCTTCACGTCGAGTTGATGAATTGGCCATGCACGGGACGCAGCAATGCTGAGGACGACTCGAATTGTGGAAGGTTTGACAACCGGGCTGAACGTCTCGTCAAAGTCGATGCCGTGCTGCTGAGAGTAACCGCGGACTACCCATCGCGCCTTATGGCGAGCCAGGGTACCATCAGAATGGTATTTGTGCTTGAATATCCACTTGCCAGTCACGATGTTAGCGCCGGGAGGACGGGGCACAAGACGCCAAGTGCCGTTGGCGACCAGGGCTTGGTACTCATCTTCCATGGCAACTCGCCAGTTGGAGTCGGCCAGGGCGCTGCGGTAATTGGCAGGGAGCGGTGAAGCAGACGTGTGAGTCGCCGAGAGATTCATCCGGGTGAGGGGCTTGACGATGCCAGCACGCGCACGAGTCGTCATGTGATGGCGAGGTGCAGCAGGTTGCGCTGGCCCGAGGGGAGCAACGGGAGGGCGATCGGCGGTGCTACATGCAAGGGTGGCGGCGTAGAAGCTGGTGAAGAGCACGGTTGCTCAACGTCGGCATGCGACGGAGCGGCCGTGGTGCGGGTTGATGCTGCTGGTGCCAGCGCCGAGCTCGTGCATGTTGGTCTTGCCGGCGAGGAGGGTTGCAGGCGCTCAACGTCCTGGTTGGACGGAGCTTCTGCGAGGAAGGGTCGCGAGTGCTCGACGTCCCGAGAGGACGGAGCTCCCGCAGAAAAACGTCCACCGAGTGCAACGGAGGAAGCTGCTGCTGTGTCATCGTCGACAAGAAAATCCAGCGCTGCAGGAGCAGGTTTAGCGGGAGATGCTGCAAAAGGAAATGTTTGTTCGTCGAAGACGACATGGCGTGAAATGATCACGCGGTTAGTGCTGAGATCCAGGCAGCGGTATCCTTTGTGTGAGGAGGGGTAACCGAGGAAGACACATGCGACAGAACGAGGGGCAAGTTTGTGAGGGGTAGTAGCCGTCAGGTTGGGATAGCATAAGCAACCGAAGACCCGGAGATGGTGAAGGTCAGGCTGTTTGCTATGGAGAAGGGCGAAGGGAATGGCGTTGCACACAGAGGAGGAGGGGCGCCGGTTTAAAAGGTAGGTGGCAGTTGCTAACGCTTCAGCCCAGTATGTTGGCGGCATAGATGCGTGTATGAGAATGGTGCGAATAGAATTATTGAGAGTGCGGAGGATGCGTTCAGCTTTACCATTTGTGGCGAGGTATGCGGACAAAAAGCATCTTGATGCCATGGGCAGTGAAAGGTAGCGATAGCAAATTGACAAATTCTCCCCATTGTCAGCCTGAAAGCATTTAAGCGGCAAGCCAAATTGTGTGTGGGCGTGGTAGTGAAGTTAACAAGGTATTTGTGAACTTCGATTTTAAATCGAAGGAAGCGTCAACAAAATGAGTAAAGTCGTCGAGAAGAACTAGGTAGAATGAAAAGCGAAATACTAAAGCTGAGAGGTCCAAACATCACAATGAATGAGTTCAAATGGGGCACAAAGTCTTGGAGGTTGATTTAGTAAAGGTAGACACACATGTTTGCCTAGTGACATGAATGGCATGTGAGGGAAGGCACTTTATTACATGAAATAATAGACTTATTTTGGAGGGTGGCAAGGAGCGAGGACCGGGGTGACCAAAGTCGTTGGTGCCAGTGTGGAGAGGCAAGCAAGGCTGGCGTGGCGGGACATTGGGACTGATGGCGGGAAGGTGTAGAGATCGCCACGACTATTGCCTGAAGAATCAGCGCTTGGTCTTGAGGTCCTTGATAGAAAAACCAAAAGGTCAAATTCAATGGAACAAAGGTTGTCTGGAGTAAATTGTCGCCGAAAGAAGATTGCGGACCAAAGTAGGAACAACGAGAACATTGTTCGGGAGAAATTTGGTTTGCGAAGTATGAAGAAAGGAATGACCGCGAAATGCTGAGGAAGAATGCGCCATTGCCAACTTATACTTGAATCGAATGACAGAGCGGGAAGAGGATCTGTCGTAGAAGACATATGAGAGGTAAGCGCCGATGTCGAGCACCCATGGTTGGACTCCTTGGACGTTCATTGGTTGAGTCTTGCATAATGAGGCGGCTGGTCAGGGAGGAGGTGGAAAGAAGGCGAGGCGAAGGCCGTGTGAGCTCAGTGAGCCAAACAAGCCAGCGGAAAACGCCATGGTGAGCGGCGGCATGAGCACGAGGGTTGAAGCAGATCCACGGGCGGAGGGCTTCTGCGAGGTCGGTCGACTTCTTGCTTGTACTGCGCCGCCAGCGATTCCCACGGCGTCGCCCGGTAGCGTGGCGTGAAAGGAAGAACCACCGCCGGGCCAGGCGAGGAAAGGATGGCGGCAATTTCTCGAGTTGCAGAAGGCAGCGGACTTACGCCAAATGTCACGGTGTTGAGCCACCTTCTCCTTGTTGGCCATCGCGGAGTTCCTTGAGCGAGCATGTTCGTGCTTGGCGAAGGAGAACACGGGCATGTTGGCGATGTCATCGCGCGGTGTTGGATGCGAGGTTGAGGCCTCGGAGGAGGTTGAGACAAAGCTGCGACTCGGTGCGCCATAGCGGCGTCGCTGATGAATCGGGCGGTCTTAGCTTGGCAATACTCAAGAGCGGAGGCGCCTTGTGTCGAGAGAGTGGGCGATGGGAGAGGAAGGCGGCACGGGACTCCTGTTGGCACTGGAGTAGATTATTCTGTGTTGAGAATTGAATTTATCTCATAGGTGTCGGCAAGTAATCAGGGAGTGCATATTTAAGGGTTTAGTCATGCTTTTCAGTTGTCAGCACGAGCCATTTCTTACCACTAACACATGGTGGTTGTCTGGTTGACTCTCTGTTCAGTTTCTTCGGGAAGTACCATGGACATAATGGCCAAATTTCGTTGACCACTTGGTGTATGTTTCAGAGTAACATATATACGGTTCAGTCGTTTGAGGAATCTCTTCGTATATGCTGTATACGTACTCAGATGTCAACGGCTGCTTCATCAAGTTGACAGGCCAGGTGTATCCCACAAAAGCAAGCATGCGTATATAATAATACATTGGTCGGTTTTGTGTTTGGTTGATTGACAGTACATGTACTGCATTAGACAAACTCAAAAAGTGTGCCACACCAAACAACCTCCAAGCTCTATACAAACTATGAAGAGAAAGATGCCGCAGAAGCACCAGTGAAATTTCATTCCATTCCAAACAATTTGACAAAGCAATTGCACCGTGAATCTTTAATGAAATCAGAATTCAAAAAGTAGAAACCGAAATCCCTTTGGTAATCTCTCAAAAACCTACAGCAGGATGATTTCCCGGTGGAAACAAGCAAAGCATGTCAAGAGAGTAGATGTAGACCTCACTTCCCTTGTGTCCTTCTAATCCAATCCAAAACGTGACAACAGTCATCATCCCCAAGGAACACCCTGTTCTCTGAACGATAGGTTTTGAGACCACGGCTTTCATGCATGCAACTTTCTCTTTTCATTTCAAGTAATTCAGGAACCACCCTTGCATTGCAGTCATGGAAAGCATCACAGATAAATTGAACAACTGCCTCAAAAGGTTGTGAAGCGTTGACCCACTTGTAAATCTTCTCCTTGCGGAACCAGGTCATCTGTCTCTTTGCGAAGTTCCTAGATGTTGTCTGAAACTTGGTCAGGAACTCAAAGAACTCTTGTGGGGAGCTACTGCCCCCGTTCTGCCTACAATGCAGCAAGTACTCCATGGCTTGCCTGTAACCTATTGCGCAGGTTGCGGAGTTCATATTTGGATGCAAACCGATATCAAGAAGCCATGAGGCTTCTGAAAGTAGGCCTCCTGTGTCAGCCAACATTTCTTCACACCTCAAATCAATCAATCTGTAGAGTTTAACGCGCGGACACGTGAGGAAAATACATAGGAAATCATAATCCAGCTCCTTAACTTCGCAGGTTCCATGTATTGAGGCGGCAGTTAGCTTGGCATCATGCTGCTCCTGAAATGCATTATACGGTAAGGTGAAAGCAGATGGAGGGGAACCTGATGACCTGATAATCTCAAGGCTACGCCTTAACCGGGACCAGTTATTCATATGCAAGTCCCGAGCTTTGGGGTCACCAGCCTTCACCAACAGCTCTACTGCTTCTTCCCACCGCCCGCTCTCACGTAAGTCAACAAGCTCAGACCACACACTCGATGTGATGTCCATGGACGATTTCGGAACATTTGGCTTGCCATATATGTACCAGCGTAAGTAGAGTCCAGTCCCTCCAGCAACAATGGGCACACGGCCTCTGTCAAGAACATCTTCTGTTGCACTTCTCGCGTCGTGAAAGAACATCCCAGCTGAGTAGTCATCTGATGTGTGCATGATGTCGATCAAGTGATGTGGCACCATATTCATCTCCAAAGCAGATGGCTTGGCCGAACCAATGTCAAGTCCACGGTACACTTGCACCGAGTCCGCACTGATGATCTCTCCTCCAAGCCTCTTCGCTACCTCCAACGCAAGTCTGCTCTTCCCTGCACCGGTAGGTCCTGAAATCACAATGACCGTGTTCCTCTTCCCTGTGTTGGGCGGCAAAGATGCAGTTGTGATGTGGACCTTGTTCGTAGGGCGAAAATATGAGGCCAGCTGCTGCTGCTGTGGACATAGTATAACAGGCCAGTTTCTCCAAATGGTGCGGCGCGTAGACCCGAACTGCGGCCTCATTTCGCAGCACATCATAGCAAGAGCATCTGTAGAAATGGATTTTGAAGATAATATAAGCGGACATGGTTACAAAAAATGGAATGCAGCTGCACTTGAACCAAAGCCAGTTCGTCGCTATCCTCCCTCTATTGTTTGGGGTTCTGATGAACCCAAACCCTAAATCGGCAGAACTTGAACCCTAGCCCTATCACGGCTGCTGGAGAAGCGAATGCAAAATATATCTATTTTGTTTTTATTTCTTTCTTTGAGGCTGTTTTATATGATATTTCTCACAGAATTTAGTCCATTTAATTCATACCGATGTAGAATGGCATGAAACCGTTGCATTTAGCTGTCTGCCATGCCTTGAGAAACCAGTTTTGGAAACTACAATGAGTGAAACAGGCATGTACCTAACAACTATCAGAAGTAACTAACTACAATGAGTGAAACCAATTTTTTTTGCAAGACTTGATGCGGGAGGTCGAATTTGAATGTTTGGGCCGGACTATATCAGTGAAGTAGGCAAGAAAAATATCTAGCTTCCTGGATGCAACCTTAATGGCTGTCCTCAGAGGATTTGTGGCCTTGCACTCTTGGAGCTCTCACTCCGTGTGGCTACATTGCTCTCGGGGGCTTCCTTTCCACTCAACAATTACTGTTACTGATGAGCTTCCTAGTGACCCGATCAGATCGAGGAAGGAGAAAGGAGGAGGAGGAGCTTACCCGGCTGGCTGGCGCGGGGTGCTACGGCCGGCGCCGCTGGTTCACGAGGGTAGAGGGGAACCACCAAGGACCGAGCTGGGACTCCGGGAGCCCAGGAGGGCTTGTGCCGTCGCCACAATCGCGAGGCGGCGAGGGGAAGGAACTAGGCCTGGGCGTTCAGTTAAACCGAAAATTTCGGTTTCGGTTTTTGGTTTTTTAGACAATTCGGTTATTTCAAAAACGAAACCGAAATATGTTTGAACATTTCGGAAACCAACATTTCGGTTAACCGATAATTCGGTTTCAGTTTCGGTTTTAACCGAATTAACCAAAGTTTGATCTATTACCGACATGACAACGCCCCTCTTGATTGGAACACACGGTATAGGATTATCAGTCACATAGCCAAGGGCCTATCTTATCTACATGAGGAGTGCAGACAAAGAATTGCTCATCTGGATGTTAAACCACAAAATATCATTTTAGATGACAACTTCAATGCAAAACTTTCTGATTTTGGACTAGCCAAACTGATTGACAGGGATAAGAGTCAAGTCATAACTAGATTGAGGGGCACACCTGGATATTTAGCTCCTGAATGGTTGACATCACATATCACTGAAAGAATCTTGATAGTTCACAACCTGAAGAGAGCATTCATCTTATCAGCTTATTGCAAGAAAAGGTAAAGAATGATCAGCTGGTAGATTTGATTGACAAGAGAAGTGATAACATGCAAATGCACAAGGAGGAAATAATTAAAATGATGAAGCTAGCAATGTGGTGTTTGCAGATCGATTGCACCAAGAGGCCTCAAATGTAATTCTGAGCAGACACTGGAATTATATCACATGTAGAAGATTTGTATGTCTAGAAGAAGCAGTGATTTGGCACATAATATCATAATACAACAAAGCTTTCTGATGTACAATAGATGAATAATTTGTTAAAGTTTTTTTGTTGCCTCAGTTTCTCTATGTTACAATTGAAATTAATAGCAAGTTTCTTTTCCTGAGAAGAATACATCATCAATGGCATATGGGAGAATCATATTCTCAGACAGAAATGCTAGACCCAATTAAGCGGGGTTGCAGGTGGTAAACCAAAAAGTTTACTCTGAAAATTGTTGCGTTGCTGCCACCATGGTCGGAGTCGGAGAATCAGAGGACTCCATCACCCTCGCCAGTCGCCAGGTCGAAGTGGAGTACTGGAGTGCCGCAGGCCAGGGCGCAGGCCCCCGCAGGGGAGGGGAGGGGAAGTGCGGCGGCGGTCAGCGGCCGGCAGGCCGCAGTAGGGGAGGGCACGGGCGACGGCTTTTGCCTGGAGTGGGGAACACGGAACCGAAAGCCCAGGCCTAAGGGGAGGGGCGGCGACCGGCGTGATTGGGGAAGGGAGGAGAGGGGCGTCGCCTGGAGTGGCGATTGGGGAAGGGAGGGGCGGCGGGATGAGGTCCTGGAGTAGTGGAGTGGGCGGGGAGGGGCGGGCGGCACCTGGAGAGTGGAGACTTGAATGGGGAAGGCCGGAAGCGGAAGGGGAGGGGCGGCGCGCCGGTGCCCGTGCCTCGTGCCTGGACGCTAGAGCCAAGGGAAGGGGCGGCGCTTGGAGCCTTCGAGTGGGGAGGCCGGGAACGGGAAGGGAGGGCGCCGCCTCCGCCTGGACCCTGGAGCCTGCAGGGAGGCTGGAGCGTGAGGGACTGAGGGGAGGAGCACTGCAGCCGAGCCAGCTAGGGTTTACTGGTTTAGTTCACATGTACGCGCTCAAGTCTGGCTAGTCCGGTTAACCGAGATGTAAAACCGAATTAATCGTAAAAAAATCGGTTATTTTATATAGCTAACCGAATCGACAACCGAACAATTCGATTTCGATTTTTTCAGTTTCGGTTCTGGTTTTTCGGTTTCGGTTTCGGTTTATTTGCTCAGCCCTAGAAAGAACTAGGGTTGGTGGGGGAACAAATGACTGAATGAGGGCCGGGAACTGCAAAAGCAAAACCGGGGAAGGTTGATGGGCGACTGAATACATACATCTTCCACTACAACCCCCTCAAAATGATGATTTTTCACTCCAATACGAAGGTGGGGGATTTCCTTCTTCTTTTTCGTTTATTCTGCGGTAGGAACTTAGTTCTAGCACTAGAAATTGGAGGGAAATTCCTTTTCTTTTTATTCTGCGGTAGGAACTTAGTTCTCTTTGTCTACTCTCTCATGTGGAGTAAACGTGTTCAATCAATCACCGAGGCAATCGCAACAATGACATAGTGAAGACATTCAATGAATTCCCAAATTTATCGAGAGTGGAATTGTATCTCACACAAATCTTAGAACAAGAACGTATATTTCTGAATATTCAAAACTTGATTACAATGGATGGGATGCCCATCCTTTTATAGAATTTCTTGTTCCTACAGTACGACGGTTTCTATCGTGCTGTGTTTGTTACTGTTAGGGGAATTGATAGTGTATTGCATGGTCCTGTTAGAGTATTAATAGTACAAATGATGGGCCTGCCTCCAAGGCCCATGACACTCTGACAATAAACACTCTAACACTCCCCCGCAATCTAAACGGCATACATGGCGTTGAGACTGATACAGGACAAGCACAAAGCACTCCCCCATGATGAAAAACAGAGAGACTGAAAAAAGTAGAGCACAAGGCATTCACTCCCCGCAGTCCGAATTCGCTTCGGTGCTAAACGTTGAGATCGCCTCAACTCGAGGAAGACCGTGCTTGGGAGGCCTTTGGTGAAGATGTCGCAGTCTTGAGACGACGTCGGGACATGCATCACGCGCGACGTGTCCAGAGAAAGAAACGCGCCACGAACGGTGAAGATCAATCTCGATGTGTTTGATACGATGTTGCACCGGTTGGTGGAGAGGTAGACCGCTACCGACGTTGTCGCATGAGACGAGGGTGGCCTTCTCCAATGGATGTGGAGCTCTGAAGAAGCCGGGCGGCCAACAAAGCCAGCGACGCCATTAGCATCATGCAGCGGTACTTCGCTTCAGCTTGAACGGAGACCGTGTCCGGGCGCTGGATGACCAGAAACCAAGTTGTCACCGAGGAAGACGTCGAGTTCGATGTGGACTTCGGTGTCTGGCACCGCCCGGCCGGCCGTCGGTGTAGACCGTGAGGCTCGTTGACGTGGAGGCGAAGGAGAAGACCGAGCTCCAAGGTGCCGCGTGGAGGTACCGCAGGATCGCTTGAGAGGCTGAAGTCGCGGTTCGAGGGTCATGCATGAACAAGCAAATATGTTTGAACAAGATAGGTGATGTCCGGACGCGTGAGTGTCGGTCTCGGCCAAGCCACTAAGCTGCGATAGAGAGTCGCGTCAGCAACCGAGGGCCCTGATGCTGATAGCTTGGAGCTCGTGTCAGCCGGAGTGGAGCAGGGCTTGCAGTCAGTCATGCCTCCGGGACCCAACACCGACCTTCCGCCTGAACACTCGGAGACGATCGCAGCCCTCCATACTCAGGCGATTGGGATCACCAGCGTCACAGCCTTGGTTCCAATCGAACTTGTCTAGAAGAGTAGCAAGTACAACCAGTGGCGCCGCCTCTTCCTCGTCACGCTCGGGCGCTACGCCTTGGCTGGCCGCGTCACTCTTCCGTTTGGGCGTTGGGATGATCCGGCCTGGCGTCGCATGGACAACGTCGTCCTCTCCTGGATATACGGTCGCCTCGCCCCCAATCTCCTCCGCGTGGTCATGACATTGGATGCTACCGCCCGTTCCATCTGGCTCAGTCTCGAGGATCACTTCCTTGGCAACCAGGAGATGCGGCTTCTCTACGTCGAGACGGAGTTCCACTCCTTCGTCCAGGGCGATCTCTCCGTCACCGACTACTGCGGCCGCCTCAAGGACATGGCCGACACCCTCGCTTGAAAACCTAATCTGATACCATGTTAGGGGAATTGATAGTGTATTGCATGGTCCTGTTAGAGTATTAATAGTACAAATGATGGGCCTGCCTCCAAGGCCCATGACACTCTGACAATAAACACTCTAACAGTTACAGTGGTGCGGCTGCTGTAGGGAAAAAAAACAAATTGGAATTGAATTCTTCAAATTATCTTGCCGTCTTCCTTCTTCTGTTCAGACTTAGGCTGATTTTTTCGGGTGTTGGTTCTCTCTTGACTTTCTTGCTCTTAAAGTTGTAGTAGTTTGTTTTCTTGAGCCTCCTAAGCTGCTTCTTCATGAAATCTAATAACAATTAAGCTAGAACCATTAGGCAACAATCTGTTCTCATTCAAATCAATGTATAGCTCTTTTAGGAAAAGATTCTCTTGTTGATTGATTTGCTTGGCTCTAGCTGTTGTGATTGATCGAGTTCGTGTTAGAATGTTATTCTGGGAAGCAG
Source organism: Guadua angustifolia (assembly GCA_036346375.1). NCBI lineage: Eukaryota > Viridiplantae > Streptophyta > Magnoliopsida > Poales > Poaceae > Guadua > Guadua angustifolia. The sequence continues at coordinate 66,466,826 of CM070510.1, read as the reverse complement.
ATGCTGTACATGCATGTGCTAGTCATGTCCTGGTCACGCACTCTGACGATGCGTTGTGTTGCCTTTTAGCTCCATTTTTCCTTTTTCTTTTCTTTTTGTTTGTGATACAGAACAGTTTCAAGTTACTATACCGGGACTTTGAACACAGTGAATCGATCACCTGATGGGCGCTAGCTGTCCCCAGCCGTGGGAACTTGTATTTTACCTGGGAGCCTGGGCAGGTTCGATAGCTTGAGCGTTGATAAGTTAGTCCATTTCGTTTTGAGATGCAGCATGCCCAATTGTGAGTTTTAACGTTTATATACATGTATTTTTGCAGTTGTTTTGGCAACCGCACAACAGGGCGGTGGCAGCCACGGAGAATACAGATAAGTGAAGACTTGGAGGAAGTGTCGGTGCAAAGTCGGGGTTTTGGAATTCTTGATGTGGGCTACCGCTCAAAGGTAATGGAAATGGATTGTTCATGGTAGTATTCAGAGTATTCACCAACCACAGAGTAAGCCTTTCGTACCTTGTGTACAGGATAAGATGAAACAGCTCCGGCATTCGATTTTGCAGGATGAGGCATGGGCTGCCTAGCTCTTCCACCGGCTGAAAACGGCGACAAAGCTGCTGATAACATCGCTGCGAGCCTCTACTCTGTAAAGTAAGGATACATACATATTGACTGAAACAGCATTGTTCAAAAATCTAGTAAGTGTCTGAAACTTTGTGGTATGGTATGACTGCTCAAATCTCGATGGCCGGCCGGTGATCTTTGCTGTCTGTGTCTGCAGGCTCCTTGCCGACAGCGAAGGGTTCGTTTCGTGCTTGCGAACGACGGCGTCTTGCTTCCTTCAGATGTGTTGGCTCCAGTATTCAGAGTGCTGCAGTACTACGGTGATGTAGTCCTTTTTGTACGTAATATGAATGCAATATATACTACTGTAAAGTAAAAGGCAGGCTGCTGATGTGTTACATCCTTCTGCAAAAGAGTTTAGATTCCTGTTCGTAACGTTAGCGGTTGTTTCAACAGTTGAACAACAGTACGTGCACCTGTAATATCTGACAGCATATTATATTATGAAGCTTGTAAAGTGCCGATGATTCGGCCATTGCTGCCTTTCAAATTGATCGATGCAGCTCCGTGGAATGCCATGTGCAACGGATTGACACTGAGCGATGCGTCTACCACTAATACAGAGTTGAATCTCTTTGCTGAACAATTCTCTGTCGTCGTTAAATTTGTACCCTAAACCCTAACCAAATATTCAGTGCTTGTTTGGAATACGGGAACTTTGATTCAACTTTTTTTAAAAAAAGAAAGAAAGAAAGATGGTATAATTCCCACGTAATTTCTGTGGAACCCGGCCACATTTCAAACAGGGCCTCAACTGGAGCTCTACTAACAAAATCTTTTCACTGGCATTTGGCAAATACTACAGCGCATGTAATTTGGCAAATACTACAACTCATGTAGTTTTATGTTGGAATTCGTCTACAAATCAGAGTACTAATTTTTATTTATTTATTATTCCTAATTTCAATTTTACTTTAATCGTATTGAAATCAAATTGATTTAGAATTCATAAAAAAAACCAGATCGCTAATTATCCTTTGATTTTTATTGTAAATTTTCATATTATTGGATTTACATGACATGGAGTTTTTTTAATATAGTTTTAGATTCGAATCCAATTAATGTAGGAATTTCTACCTTGCTATAGAGATTTTGCTTTGGAGTACTAATCTTCTATTATATTATTAAAGCATAAGCAAAAAAAGCCACCACGTTCGCTCTCAAGACTAGAAATTCCCGCATTAATCGAGAAAAAAAGAAAGATCTACACCGTTGATCATGGTGGGTCCAGATTATAATGGTTTAGATTAAAAGAAAGAGTTTGTGTTATGTATAAAAGATCTACATCATTGATCGTGGTGGATCCAGATTATAACGGTTTAGATCAAAAGAAAGAGTTTGTGTCATGTACAATACAAGAGTTTGAGTTATATACAATCCAAAAATAAATGAAATTCGGAATAAAAATAAAATAAAATCAGATATTTGATTTCTATACGATTAAAAGAAAGAGTCCAAGTATAATAAAAAACTTGAACAAAAATAAAAGATAATTAATAATATAATTTCCATACGAGCATCAAAATAAAATTAAAATTCAGAATAAAATTTTAAAAAATTAAAAATACAAAAATAAATGATAATTAGTAATCCGATTTCCATAAGAACAACAAAATAAAACTAAAGTTTAGAATAAAAATTAGTAGATGGATTTGAATATGAATTCTATCAAAAAAACTAAAATTCAGAATGAAAAAATAAAAAATAGGAATTTGATATCCATACGAATATCAAAATAAAGAGTCCATGTCAAGTATAATAAAAACCAAAATTCCATGTAAAAATAAAATAAATGTAGCAATTTGAATTCCATATGAATATCAAAATAAAAATAAAATTCAAAACAAAAATAAAATTGAAAATTAGTAATTTGATTTGTATACAAATACTGACCTAAAACTAAAATTTAAAATAAAATATAAAATAAAATTCTAAAGCAAAATAAAAATAAAATAAAAAATATACCAAGTGAATTTGGATATGATTCTAACCTAAAACTAAATTAAAAAAATATATGTCATGTATGATCCAACAACACACAAATATAATTTGGAATTCAAACAAACAAAAAATGCTAATTTGTTTTGCGCAAGAATTCCAATTCAATTTTCATATGAATTTCTTCCAATTCAATTTTCATATGAATTTCTAAATAAAGTCCCTAATAAATATAATCCGGCATAAAATTTAAAGAAACATTAGCTATTGGATTTCTATATGAATTCAACAAAAAAATAACTAAAATTTGGAACGAAAATAAAATAAAAAGAGAAAAGGCAAAGCTGAAGGAGCCAAAAGCCGCGATGACGAGCGGTGTGCGTCTGCATTGTTGAAGAAGTCAGTAGCAAAAAAAGCTTGATAATGGAGAGATAATGATAGAGATGAGATGAAGTTTTGCATAGAAGACGAGCTACTAAGGATATATATATCCATTGGATAGCTAGAAATATGCCATCGTTACTAAGGGATATATGTGTATTGTTAGATAACGACTAAAACAAAGATGCTAGCATCATAGAAGATAGGAGGTTGTCGCGTTAGTGAGGAAGTAACATTGTTGAGTTAGCAAATATCGAATAAGAGAAGCGACTGATATGGGACAAGCGTAATATATAATATCTTACATATGATATGCATGCATGAATTCGTTTAAATCAAAAAAAGTTGCAAAAACCTCAAAGTAGAGATGACGCTACTCTATGGAATACGCTTGGAGCCATTGGTGAGAGCATGATGGGTGTCCTCGATAGGAATAAACAATACTTGTATATGTATGCATTGCATGTTGATGTCGTAATATTCAGCATTAAGTAATAATTGAAGAGAAACAGAATACAGTTATACGATAGAGTATTGCATTAAAAGGGTAGCAGTTGAGAGGGATCGATAACAAATTAGGCTTGCTATTGGCGGTTGAAGCAGAAAAGTTGTGGGACGATCAATAAAAAAAATATAAAACATATGGTTCTACGGGACAATCAGCGTGTGAGGAAGATACATTCAAAGTAAGTCGCCCATGATATATCAGTGTATAGTGACGAATGTACTCTAATACCATGTAAAATAATCATCACATTACTTGAGATTAAACAGAGGGACATGTGTTGTATATATTTTGAAAAAAAAAGTTACTAACGAAAAAAGAACAATGATATATAGCTATATGATCTATACAAGATGAAAAGTTGCTACGTTTCTAATAACCCCAACAACTTATTATTTTTAATGATTTTCTTCTATCAAAACTTTTACTTCAGTTACATCCCTTAAGTTAAATTTTTCTTAAAGTTTCTATTGTCATTTCTAATATTTATGATGTTTTAAAAATCTAAATAGTCTACAAAATAAGTTAATATATTCTCAAGTATATAAGTTATATCATTTGATACTACAAACTGTTAAAAAAATCTAGCCGCGCAAATGTGCGGGTCACCCTGTTAGTTTTTATTTATTTATTATCCCTAATTTCAATTTTACTTTAATCGTATTGAAATCAAATTGATTTAGAATTCATAAAAAAATCAGATCGCTAATTATCCTTTGATTTTTATTGTAAATTTTCATATTATTGGATTTACATGACATGGAGTTTTTTTTAATATAGTTTTATGTTTGAATCGTATACGAATCCAATTAATGTAGGAATTTCTACCTTGCTATAGAGATTTTGCTTTGGAGTTCATGTGGATATCAAATTGCTAATTTTATTCTGAATTTTAGTTTGAGGTTGAAATTCGCATACAAATCAAACTACTCCTAATTTTATTTTTGTTTCTTTTTATACTTTTGAGTTTAGTTTTAACCAGCCAGTCAGCCTGTGATGGAGAGGCTCTCTGGCTTGGATGCTTGCCATCTTGCATAAGCACATTCATTCACGTATATATCTATGTGGGGATCAGAGGATGTATTCAGGAGTTGCAGATGCGCCGCACTGTTCAGCGCAGGGATGGGACGAACGACTGAACGAGCTGATCTGTGTCACTGTTGCAGCTCACATGCATTGTCTCTTTCTTTTGCTCTCCCGTGAATGATCGATCATTCGCATATTCACGCCACTGGTAGGACCATTATTAACTACTTGCATGGACAATCAAATTTTGTCCCCTGATCACTTGTTAATATACTAGTACTCTGTTTAATTTGTTCTCAGTTTCCATTATTTCCTGTAAGTAGGCCTTCCAAGCAATCTTGAGTTGTTGACTAGGTGGAAGCAAAGCAACGGGTCGATGTGACAGGGAAGAGATGCAAATAATAGAAGCCTAGGTCCTTCAAGTAAAATTGGAACGAACAGAAAGAAACGCTTCTTGATGATATATACATCATAAACAGCAGCAGCTCGAATTGCGAAGGCTACGTTGTAAGTAGTACAGGGCGGCCCAACGGCTGGGAAAACTACTAGGGCAAGCACCACAAATCATTCAGATTGGAGCCAGATGCCACATAAATACAATCCTGACTAAGTTCAGCAATTTGATAAATAGATAGGTTGAAGTACTGAGCACCAACAACAATGAGAAGACAGAGCGCTACAAACAGTACACATCAAGTTCTAAGCAAAAGGATAGTTCAGATGAACATCTCGTTCAGACTGGGAAAACCCCGAAAAATCTAAATCAGAAACGGTTGATGAAACTACTACGCCTCATCAGCGTAGGCCGGCTCAAGGATGGCGGCCTCAGCCTCCTGCACCTCCTTCTCGGTCTTCCTTCCCTTCTTGGACTTGTAGTAAACGCTCATGAAGGTCCCGACGGCACCATACTTGCGGCGGCAGTGCTCGTAGTGAGAAGCATCAAACATCCTCCAGAAGTCCTTCTCGCTGAGCTCAGACACGGCGTACTGTGGCTGGTAGCTGTGGTTCTCAATCAGCCACTGCTCCAACCTGTGGACTGCCTCAGCACCGTTGAACTCCTCACCCCTCAGGACGGCAGCAGGAGCGTAGTACACACCAACATCAGTGAACATCTGAGCGTAGCTGGTGTCGCCTTGCCTGTGGTGGTGCTCAAAGCCTGGCTCCGGGTACACCATGGTCTTCACAGGGAGCCTGTAGAGCCGGTGCGGGCACAGCCACAGGGGATACACCTAAGAAGACAGACTGTTAGTGAACATTCACTGTGAGTAGAAGCAGGTTGCGCTCCACAACAATACTAGTTCGTATGGGCACACTAACAAGTAACTAAACTAATATTGATGATTTTATATCATGCCCCAGGCTATCCATGATGGATTGCACTTGCAAGTATAACATGTTATCACACAGTGAATTCCGAGCTAAAAGCACTACATAGCTGTTACAGCATAGCAGAATATATGCACAATTGAATAGTAAATGACCCAAAGAGAAACATACCTCCATTTCCTGGTGAACAAACTCAAGCGCTTCTCCAACTTTGTACAAGGGCACCAGCATGTCCTGGATCACATGGTTGTCATGGTAGTAGTTCCTGACATATTCACCCTGGGTGGCCTTGAGCAGGGACACCTTTGGTGGCATCAACCAGCCTACGAGGAACCTGAACCAGAATTGGTCACCGAACGGTAAGATCAGCTTCCCCTCCCAGTATAGGCACCGGGTGTGGCGGTGGTAGTACTCCCTTGTCGGAATGTACTCCACAAACTCACCCCTCTTGAGCGCTGTCTGAGCATGCTGGTAAAACCAAGGTTTGAACCACCATCCAACACTGTTGATCTTGTTGCCCTTCTTCTTTGCCTCTTCTTTGGAAGCATAAACGCCAGTCATCATGACACCCTCAGTTGCTGTGTACACCATTCCTTCAACAAAGTCAGGGACCTTTGCAGGGTCACCATCTCTCGGTGCGAAAGAATCCGCATAAGCTTGTGCCATCTCCTTCAGTGTCCCCTTAACTGGAGTATATGTGAGCCTCATGTATTCCTTAATGGGAATGAGTTTGATCTCAGCTGAAACAAGAAATCCAAGTGTTCCCTGGGACCAGGGAATGCCATAGAAAAGGTCTGAGTACTCGTTATCCTTAGTGGCTCTAACAACTCGACCATCTGCGAGCACAACTTCCATTGCGACGACCGTGTCAGAAAACAGGCCATAGAGGTGAGAGCTTCCTTCAATTCCATAACCATTGATCAGACCACCAACAGTAAGGTCATCAAGCTCAGCAACCACGGCAAGGGCAAGATTCATTGGACAGGTAGCTCTGGTGATCTGACCCATGTTTACGAGAGGTTCAACCTTGGCAGTCATTCTCTCTTTGTCAATCTCAATAATATTCCTGAAGGCGGAAAGGTCAACCTCAAAATGCCTGGCGCGCTTGTAGTCTACATTGCGCATGCCAACAGCAATCCAGGGCTTCCTTGCCGTGCAAACAAGACCATCCTTCTTTGGGTTCCTCTGCTTGAGCCGCTTCACAACTTTTTGCACATTGTCGTCGTGTTCCTTCTGGCGGCGCTTCTCTGATTTCATGGCAGACCACACATCGCCCAGATAGATATTGAAGTAGATCAGAGCTGAAATTGGAAGGACCACGAAAATCACGACAATCCATCGGAACTGTACCAAGTAGTCCACCAAAACTTTCTTCCTCTTCGGGCGAACCAGGGGTTCCTGCAGATCCGGCATGGCTGGAGGCTGACTCTGAAATGAAAACAGCCGAGAAGAGTACAAAGCGGAGTTAGTTGAGTAGCAATGTTAATCAGAAACAGTGAAGCATATCAGGAAAAGAATCGACATGATAAATGTGGGGAACAAGAAAAGCTACAGAGTTATCATGACTGCCAAGACATATCTTCATCAGCGGCTGTATTGATAAAGCTAGTAAGCTGCACCCATCTCAATTCCATTTTACCATCTAATGTTAAAGCAAACAAGTAAAAATACCTTCACATGACCTATCAAGGGACAATAGGACATTTATACGCTGCAGTTAAGGCTTTGACCATCAGTAAATCCATGTCAAGTGTATGTGGACCACAAATAATTTGTAAGGCAGCTGCTTCAATACTGCCTAGCATCCACATCATGAAAGTTCATAATAGAAACAAAGCGAGCAACATCTAGAGCTGTAGACTGTAGAGGATCAAACTATGGCAGGCAGAGGAGCGACATGTGGGAACATTACTTTTACCCCTAAATAGAACAGATCTGTATCGTGCAGGCATCTAATTGAGTTAGCATAAAGAGGAGAAAAACAAGACTTATCAGATCTAGCAATTATTGATGGGCCGTCTAAATTCAAAATCTATACCAAGTTGCGCTGCTATCCTAATAAGAGGAATCTATCAATCTTTTGTTGGGCCCCCAAGTTCAGGTTTCCCTTCGAGAATGTAGGAAACTCCCTTCCCTTCATGGTATGTTTTTGTATGATTTGCGCCCTGCTTAGCAGAGTTAGCACCAAAAAGATGTCCTTTTTGTCGAGTACTACAACAACTTGCTCTCAGGAAAGATGCAGCAGTGATCCTCATGGACAAGCTTGTTGTAAGAAGAACATGCAAAGCTGGAACAATCCATCCGTGATCTATCATGTCCGGTGCTGTACTAGGAAAACTGGAACAGGGGAAATGAAATCTGACCACAACACCTAACCTATAGGGGTGGGCATTCGGTTTTTTCGGTTCGGTTTTTTCGGTTTTTAAAAAATTCGGTTTTTGAATCACTGAAACCGAACCGAAACCGATTACAGTGAAAAACCGAACCGAATTAACCAAACCAAATCGGTTCGGTTGATTCGGTTTTCGGTTAACCGGATTACCAGAACATGCAGTCTTTACAGTCCAGGACTCCAGATTCCAGAATGCGAAATCAACATTCAACAGAGACAAAATACAAGCCTCCAGGCGTGAGGTCCAGGACTCCAGAATAACACACTTACACACAAAATACTTCTCATGACATTAGATCTGACAAGCTATAGATATGGAAAAGGTAACAACGATCCATGATGAAATGTAAACTCGGCACTACGGAGCCATCCAGTACCTGATTCCACAGCAAATACTAAGTCCTAACCGTAGCCCAGAATTATCGATCATCACGCAAAGCAACTAAATAGGCAAGTGCAGTACTTCGATTCTATGGTTTCAACAAATGGCCACAGCAATTCACCATGGAAAAGTTCAAGAATATCCAGAAAAAAATTATCAGACAACTAACAAATGAACCCAAAATTCACCCTGAAGATGCCTGATCCGCGTGGAATTTATCGGGCTACTGCTATTGCAAGAAAATGCTCACCCATCTCAGGAACAAGAAAAAGAAAGACCTATCCCAAGGAACTATCTGCTCGGTTACCTAAATCTGCGAATGCGGATCACAAGGTACTACCAATCAGCTATAAGGGTAGAAGTCCGCTCACAAGTGCTCCGACATCATACAAGAAATGCTCAATTAACACAAACCAGAGATAGCTGGGACACATTACGAACTAAATGTAGAGCTCTTCAAACCAAGATCCGGTACAGCAACGAAATGTAGTACGAAGAGAAGAAAGCAAGAACGAAGAACATTAAAAAGAAACCAACAAGGCAACAACTACATCTTGAATCGAATACTACAGCACAGAAATATTCCCCACTGTACAAGAACAAGATTTTGGGGTGGATTCGGGGAAGCGGAACAGCAAGAAACAGAGCAGAGTGGCCCTCACCCCGTCACCCGGATCCTTGCAGTTGCCGCTCAAGTTCCTGCGACGCAAGCGAGAGCGGGGGGAAGCGAAACCGCTGCGGAGGACCGAACTCCAAACTCCGAAGGGCGCGCCGCGGGGTTGGACGGAGTCGGAGAGACGCCGGACGGCCGGAGCAGCGGACTGCAGACCGAGCGCCGAGCCGGTGACGGCGGTGACCTAGCAGTATGGTAACTGGTACTAGAAAAAGGTGGCGACTTTTTTCTACTTCCTAGCAAAAGGCATCTATCTGTTCTTTCCCCCCCTTTTCATCGGTGACCCTGCAGCGTGCTGCCCATAAATGGCTAGCCCTTTTCAAAGCACAGAGATTTTAGCACTATCGGGATGGATGGATGATTTTCAGGACAGGCCAGAGCGGGAAGGGGAATCAGAATCAGATCGAGGAGGGAGGAAGGAGGAGGAGGAGGAGTTTACCCGGCTGGCTGGCTACTCCGATCTGCAATCCAGAGGCAAACACTGGATGGGTGGTAGGGGTGTGGGTTTTAAAGCTGGCAGCAGTAGAATGCGAGGAGACGACGGCCCTTTTGCAGATGCGACCTCGTCGATATCTATATTCTTTCACATAATACATACATCTTCCACTACAACCCCCTCAAAATAATGATTTTTCACTCCAATACGAAGGTGGGGGATTTCCTTTTTCTTTTTCGTTTATTCTGCGGTAGGAGCTTAGTTCTAGTACTAGAAATTGGAGGGAAATTCCTTTTCTTTTTAATTTCCTTTTTTCCGTTGATTTCTAATAGTGCCTTGTGCTTTTTCTTGAGAAAAAAGGCTACATGATGAGATTAGGATTTCAAATCTCGGTAAAATTTCAGTAATTCTCAGTGGAATTTCGGATTTTGGCCGAGGCCAAGATTCCAAATCTCGTAGAATAAAAAAAATAAAAATTAGGGTTCGCTAAATTTTGTAGTGATTTTGGGTTTTTGGATTGGTTTTGATATTTTTCGGACCGGATTTCGCACCAATTTTTGTGGAGAATTATGATACCTTTTATGAGGAATATATGTGAAAAGTTTATATATATATACACACACACACACAAACTATGAAAAAATAATCTTAAACCATAAATTAAATTTCAGTCTAAAATGATGTGTTTCGCATAAATTCGAAAATCTTAACTTGGATTTCAGCCTTAAATGATGTATTTCAGCATAAACCCTAAACCTTAAGTTAAGAATTTTATGTGCAAATACTTAGTATTTTGCATTCAAAAGATAGAAAATATAGATAAATACTTGCATGATTTTTTTTCATACTTTTCCTATTTTTTTAGACTCGGTAGACCATTTCATAGTGGTTTGAAAAACCACGGTGGCTGAAATTTCGGTGATTTCAGTCAAAATTTCGGTTTAGGTTTTCTAAAAAAAATAAAATTTGGTTTTTGGATCCAAGATGTGATCCGAAAACGAAATTTAAAACCTTTCGAGCGATTTTCACTGATTTTTTATTGTTTACTTTGCATAAATTTTCTCAAATTTTTTGAGTTAGACCGATTTCTAATATCGAACCGGCTCAATACAGTCAAAAATCGCAATTGTCGTCAATGTCAAAAATCGCAATTGCCGTCGATATTTGAAACCTAAGTAAGATTATTGGTTACAGTTAGCAGTCCATGTTAGCGCAGCAAAATGAGCATACTACTGAATTACTAGTGGTAAGGTGGCAGCAGCGAAGCAACAACAAATAAACCGCTACATAAATGAAAGGTCCAATAATAAATAAATAATAGGTGGATCCAAATCCAAGTGGGCGTAGATGAGATGGTTGGACCCACATGTCAGCAAGCGTGCCTCAGAGTAGAGAAGGAATAAGGACCTGTTTGTAATTTTAGTTATGATTAGAGCGCTTTGTGGGATATTTTGTAGATGAGATTAGCACGCTCGGCTCATGAGAGAGATGGATCAGATATATTGATTGTCATTTCTAGGTCGGCGTCTCGATCATATCGTACCATGTATGCGATGCTCGTCTCCTCTTCTCTCCTCTCCCCTAGCTAGTTAGGATTTGTTCGATAGAGCTCCAGATTCTAATTTTATATAAGATCTGAAACTTATACGTTAAAATAAAGTAAATTAAGTTTATATTTTTGATCTAAAGAGTAAACAAGATGATCTATCTAAACACTTTTAAGGGGTGTTTGGGACAGCTCCAGCTCCACCAAAATCTGTGGAGTTGGTGGAGCAGGGTATTTCTAGCTCCAGAAATTTGTGGAGCAGGAGTTGTGGGTACATTAAGAGTGTTTAGGTAGATCATCTTGTTTACATTTTAGACTAAAAATATAAACTTAATTCACTTTATTTTAGCCTATAAGTTTCAGTTCTGAGTTAGAGCTGGGATCTGGAGCTCTCCCAAACAGGGCCTTTAATACACTCACAGCTCCAACTCCACGGATCTAATAGAGCTAGTAATACCTAGCTCCACCAGATCTACAGATCTAATGGAGTTAGAAACATACCAAACACACCCTTAATATTCTTTCTTTCCTTTTTTTCTTTCTTTTCTATACGGGCCGGACGGACGGATTCATCGATCAGATAAATGATGGACGTACAGCAAACACCTCACCTCTATTGTACAGTACAGTACAGTAGCAAACAAATCTCGCTCGATTCACCTCACCTGCACTGCAACGTGCAGATCAGATCGACAAGAGCTACTCCAGTCCAGTCCAGCAGCTAGGCCAGAGTGACAGCATGGATTGATTAGTTTAATGCTCCGCTCTAGTTAAGTTTAGTACCAATTTACCATGCTAGCGTGGATCGATCCAGCAGCCTTATTCCTGACTTTCTGTCTTGCTGTCAGGACAATAATAGAGCACGTCTTGGAGTTTATGGCCTTAGCCTAAATTATCATTCCTTATAAATCCTAGAAAATCTTAAAGACTTACTCATGCATGATAAAAGATGAAAAATTTAGCATCATATGGCTAGTCTAGGTGGCAGGAAACCAACTTACAAGACAGAGATGGTTTTGCCTAGTTGAAGCAAGTAATAGAGAAAAACAGGCGCCCTCTCGCTTACCCGTGCAACATGCGCGTGAATGGTGTGACACGATTTTGGGTTCTATTGTGTGCAAAGCCGCAACTTCATTTTGCACACCATAACCATGCATGACGATGTAGCATACCTACATGCAGTAAATTGGAAAGGACAAGAACGTTTCAATCATGGTAATTTCATGGGGCTTTTATGGCATGCATTAATGGTGTTTCCAATTCTGCTGTGTCGAGTGACTGCCTTCAATAAATAGCTGCTCATGTCTATATGACGAGACGTCCTCTCGATGCGAACAATACGACAGAGAAATTCTTTGTTCCAAGTCCCATTGCACTACGTCGCATGCCTTCAATGTCTCCAAAACCTTTCCCTCTCTTGATCTGCACAATAAGGGGTGAACCAATTTTTTGGGACTGCTCGCTGCTCCTCTATGTCTTCTTCTACGACGCCATCTGACTCTCCAGCAAACTTCGCCGAAGCGTCTCTCGCAAGTTGCATATGAATATCTTTCGATCAACACTGCTATAGAAAATGCTATCACAGACAGTTCAAAATTGTCATCACAGATAGTTTTCTGAACCGCCTGTAAGCATATGAGAGATTTTATCTGGAACCGTCTATGATATCAGACTACCACAAGCAATTTTTATTATGAATTGTCTGTGATATGTGCCTATCACAAACGGTTTTTATCTAGAACCACCTGTGATAGCCTTTTTTTTCCTTTCCTCTCTTAGCAGAACTACCATGAGCAGTATCTGTTGTTCAAAATTTTCTTCTCCTTAGATATTTCTGTAATGATATTTATAAGGCACAACCAGCTATAAAATTTGTAATTAAATATCTAAACATCTTAGATACTTCGAGACACAACTTGTCTGGCCGGGATCATCTTAAAGTATGAATATTTGTAGTACTTTTATCTACTTTTTTATTCTAATGTTGACGAAATCTAAGGCAAAATCCAACTCAATCCATAGTTCACCCTGGAAGTTATCATTCCCTAATTTATCTTTCACTTCATCGTCATACCCGGATGAGAATACCATATATAGCCTATTTTCACTCTAGTCTTGGCCATGAACAAGATCAGAGTGATCCTATTTTTTGTGAAGGGTTTTAGTATCATGATGCTCTCTGAGCTTTTGACCACTTGGTAGTGAGGCTTCGTTTGCAATCACCTCCTTCTACATTCTCTTAGTTCTTGTTGATCTTTCTTATTTGATTTTGAACCAAGGATGAGTAATTAATAGATGGTGTATCTTTAGAACACATATCAATCATCTAAGCCCTCAGGAACTTCTTTCTTTAAGTTCTCGATCTAGCTTCTTATGATGTGTAGGAATTGCTCCAAGATCACTTTGATCATTTATACCCCACGAGCAAGATCTGTTCATGGCTTTCAGCCTATCATAGGTATTTCATTCTGTTTCTGTGTTTGATCATGCTGAGTTTGTTGTTGATCTGAGGTTGTTGGACATCAATCCAGTATTGCCCTAGCAGAGCACTTTAGTTGGTGGATGATCTCTTTAGTCAGTGCTTTAGGGAAAATGACCAGAACACCCTGTGTCTAGTGTAGTTGTTTTTGGCTTTTCAGAGAAGAGGCATAATACAAAAGACACTTTATGCAAAGTTTGTCTATTGTCATTTCATTTTGCCTATCTCTAATTGATTTGACCAGAGCTAAACCCTAGCAATTTGGGGGGTTTTAGTCTGTTTTAGAGAGGAAGTTTTTATTTGACTCATATTCACCCCCTTAAGTTGTTATTTCAGTCCTTCAGGATTATACTTGATATGAACTCTTATTTTTAATCCGAGCCGTTATTACTCGGGTCGGCCGTATGGATGGCTAGATCTTTCTCGTTATTATGGGAGTTTCCTTGTAGCGTGTAATTAATATAGATATAGTTTTAGTTAATTTAGATTGTATTTTACATGGACTCTCTTTTAATTTGTTAATTTTATTTAATTATTATTTTAAATTTTAGTTATTATAAATATTACTTTGAAAGTCATATGAAAATTAAATTGTTATTTTTTATTCTTTATTCTGAATTGTATTCTATTTGAATTGTACTTGATATATATAGACAGACAGACAGAACGATAGATGTTGGCAGCAAAAGCTTGGTTAGTGAGGTCATCTTATTCTTTGAGGCGGTGGTGTTACGATCTTTCTGATTGAAATCAAGATTGTAGGGACGGAAGCCTTAGATATGATTTTTTTCTCCGATGGGGTTTGATGTTAGATGTTACAATCACGTTTCTACCAGATTTCCAGATTTTGAGAAGTGAATATACTTTATATAAAAAATGAATTGTGTCTCGGAATATGTAAGTCTATAATATAAACTTTGGGTAATTTAATTAAATCTTATAAATTTGGGTTCACTTATTCAAAGTCTTCACTGTTGTAGCCCCGCAAAAATTATCTTTTCAGAACTAGCCACCGTATAATTTTATTTTATTTTATTTTGCAAAATTAGCCTTCGGCCCACAAATGTCACACACGGAGAGCGTTGCAATACAATGCCGCACACTCAAAGCACTACATTATATTGCCCAAGTCCTAAAAAATGTACGTAGCAGTACTGTAGCACCACGTACATTTTTAATTTTTTTTCGATCGTCAAGCTCGGTATTAGGCGTTGTAGGAAAAACGAATACGGTGATACTGTAGCGCTACATTGCTACAGCATGCAGTGCTACAGTACCACTGCATGTATACACATACACAGGGTAGCGTTATTCTACTCGTGTGCGTTGTGCTGTCTATTATACGCGTGAGTCGTATCTCTGCGATGCTTCGGCCAGAGAACCGCGTACAAACCATTCGTGTTCAAACCATCCTACCTGTGTGTGGACTAAACCAATCGCTAGTAAAACAATAGATGACCATAGTTTGTACGTGAATCTTGTTTTATTTTATTTTGCTAAATCTTTTTACTGGCAGTTTTGATTTACGATCAATTTTCACTGGTAGCTTGTTGACGACGAGAACAACATAATGATACAAGCCTCACCAATAAACGTTATGTAAATATAGTAATTTTTGTTAATAGTCAGAAAAATTAATGTTTATTAGCGATACTTATATCATTCTATTGCTCTTGTCATCAGTAAGCTACTAGTAAAAACCATTTGCAAATAAGAGCTTCCAATAAAAAGATATAGCTAAAATGAAGAGAAACTATATTTGCGTACAGACTACAAAACACATTAACCGACTAGTAAGCAATCCAACCGACTAGTAAGGTGCATTCATAGTTTGTACATGAACCTAATTTCTTTGTTTTAGCTGTAACTTTTAATTGACAACTCCGATTCACAAAAGCTTTTCACCATTAGCTTACTGACGATGAGAGCAACATACTAATATAAGTCATGCTAATAAACACCGTATGTATCGATAGTAAAATCTATATTTAAGGATAGTAAAATCTGATTCATGTGGTGAGACTTATATACCTATGTTGCTCTCGTTGTTAGTAAGCTACTGGTGAAACCGTTTGCAAATCAAAGCTTTCAATAAAAAGATATGGCTAAAATAAAGAGAAAATATATTCATGTACAGACTACAAAACACATTAACTAGTCGGTTTGACCACGAAACTGATACAGCCTATTGAATCAATATTACTATCTGTTGGGTACATATTATATACTCTGTTGAATCAATATTCCTGTATCAGCAAAATGTAGTTATGATGTTATATACATATAATAAACGAGGCTGGACCGACGCGACCAGTAACCCATCCACTAATGCCCAACGACTAGTAAATTTGTGACAGTAGATTATACATTAATCTGGTTTTCTTTTATTTAGCCATATTTTTACTAGCAGTTCCAATTTATGATCGATTTTCAATAGTAGCTTGCAGACGATAAGAGCAATATAATGATACAAGCCTCGCCACTAAATGTTATATATGTAGTAATTTCTGCTACCAGGCAAAAAATTATTGTTTATTAGCGAGACTTATATCATTCTATTGCTCTCGTCATTAGTAAGCTACTGGTGAAAATCATTTGCAAATCAGAGCTTCCAATAAAAAGATATTGCTAAAATAAAAAGAAAACATATTCGTATACAAACTACAAAACACATTGACTAACTAGTAAGTAATCCAACAGACTATTAAGTTGTGTTCCTAGTTTATACATGAATCTAATTTTTTTATTTTAGCTATAATTTTTAATTGACAGCTCTGATTCACAAAAGATTTTGCACCATTAGTTTACTGACGACGAGAGCAATACACTGATATAAGTCTCGCTAATAAACACCATGTATATTGATAGTAAAATCTATTTATATCGATAGTAAAATCTATAATTAAGGACAGTAAGATCTGATTCATGCAGTGAGACTTCTATCACTGTATTGCTCTCGTCGTTAATAAGTTAATGGTGAAAATCTTTTGTGAATCGGAGCTATCAATAAAAAGTTATGACTAAAATAAAGAAATTAGATTTATGTACAAATTAGGAATGCAACTTACTAATGGTTCTGATGATGGGATGCATTAATTATTTATTTTGGGCTATCGTATACACATTTTAAGTGATGCGATGCATTAACTAGTTGGTTTTTCCAAGTAATTGGGGCAGTGCGCTGCGCTAATTA
Organism: Guadua angustifolia; assembly: GCA_036346375.1. Classification (NCBI taxonomy): domain Eukaryota; kingdom Viridiplantae; phylum Streptophyta; class Magnoliopsida; order Poales; family Poaceae; genus Guadua; species Guadua angustifolia. The sequence goes on along the minus strand of CM070510.1, from coordinate 66,449,930 downwards.
GCATGTTGGAAGGCTCGGTCTGACTGGGTTAAACAGCCCGAGAGTAGAATAGGCTATTCTACACGTAGCCAAAATGAGGCACTATGGTGCCTGGGTATCATGATTTCAAATGTGTGAATTCAAGCCATATTCGAGTATATTTTTCAAAAATTTCAGTTTTAGAGTATATAACCATCTATAGCAATTCAAATGAAACACATACCTTTGAAAAAATATACTCGAATTCAAAGATTTTGAACGAGTCTAGATCACATGTTTTGCTGATTTATATATAAAATCATCACATACATACAACCAAACTATCACTAAAAATGGAAACTCTAGTTTGAATTTCAGTTCAAACTTGTTTGAACTAGTTAGTAAACTGGTTAAACTCAGTATCCTAAAAATGTCGAAAAATTTCACATCAAAATACATAGAGCAAATATCATTTTCTAGATCATAGTGCCCTAGGTAATTATACTATATAAAATTGGATTACCAGGAGAATTGTAGCACTCGGGGAGCACAACACTGTATTGCAGTGCTCTCCGTGCGTGGTTTTTGCAGGCTAGAGGCCATTTTTGAAAAAAAAACCTTCATACAAAGGCTAGTTATAGAAAAATTAATTTTTTGGAGTTATAACAGTGAAGAATTCCACTTATTCACACCACAGGACACTAGACTAAACTTATTTTGTTCTTTTACTTAGCCATTTATGTACAGAAAGATAATTTTAAGAGTGTAGTAACACGTGAATGGTAATATATATTTAAACTTGAAACAACGTGTAAAGAGAGCAAATTAAACCAAATGAAATAATATGTAGTTTGCAGTTTGGTTCGTGATCGACCGTTCACAATCCTATGTTCAGGAGGATCGTGATTGTTATGTAAAATTGTGATTTGATGGGAATTGAGTTGGGAACCAAAAGAGCAGAAGGAGAGCAAAAGAAATTATATATCCCAAGAAAATAAGGGGGGGGGTTAGGGTGCGTTTGGTTAGGTGTGTAAGGATGAATGGGATAGAATGATACAGGATGGATGGGATAATCCTGGATGAGATGGTACAGAGAAGGTGTTTGGTTGTCTGAATGGAATGATACAAGATTTTGTTTGGTTGCTTGGATGAAATGATACAGGATGGTACGAGATAATGTTTGGTTGAAAGAATGAGATTGGATTGAGGGATGAGGTTGGTTTGAGAGATGGTGCGAGTGAACGATCCTGTCCTGGATCAATTGGTCGGTCAAATTTCCCGTACGGGATGGTGCAGCATCCTTTTGGAATATTCTAAGAATCTGTACCATCTCATCCTATACAAAATAGTTCCGTTTAGCCAACCAAACGCAAAAACAGAACCAAAACCTGTACAAGACAGTTCGATTCACCCTCGTATACCCAACAAAACGTTTGGTTGGGTATACGAGGCAATCAACTGCATCTCATCTGATTTGGTTCGCTCTGCGTTGGTTGGATGAACGGAACCATTTGGCTGAGATGAGATGGTGCATTTTTGAAATATTCTAAAAGATCTTTGCACCATCTCAGACAATCTGCCGAACCAATCGATTGAGACGATTGTTCACTCGCACCATCACTCAAACCAACCTCATCCCTCAATCCAATCTCATTCTTTCAACCAAACATCATCTCGTACCATCCTGTTGTTGAAGTTATTGGCGGCAAGATCAAGTTTGAAGGTGATATAGTGTTGGATGTTGACATGGTGAATGGAGGCAGAAGTAAGGGAAACAGTTGGTGGCTGCGTAGATGGATTGGGAATTGTGGTGGGAAGAGCGGCTAGTAAAGAAGTCTCGAGTTCAAAATCCGGTTGGCGCAATTTTAAAAAATAATTGCAGCACACTTCTATTCCACGTTCTAGGCCTAAGGGAGCCTACACGTGAGGGGAAGTGTTGAAGTATAAGTGAATTGCCCACCTTTTCTCATCAGCTTAAGCTTTTGAGTGAACTGGCTGGTGCATGCAACTCAATACTTGTATCATTTCATCCAAGCAATCAAATAAAATATTGTATCATGTCATTCAGACAACCAAACACCTTCCCTGTACCATTTTATCCAGGATCATCCCATCTATCATGTACCATCCCATTCCATTTATTCTTGTACACCCAACCAAACACACCCTAAGGTCCTGATCGCGTGCTATACGTACAATCCTCGAGGGTTAGGAATGATAGATACTAGCCATGTGCCCATGCGTTGCAACGGAAACTCAATTTGCGATAAAAAATTTATTTGCAAAGAGCACTAACAGTGGCAAAGGTGGTTAATTAAAGAGCAGTGGCAAAGGTGGGTAATTAAAGAGTAATGGTAAAGATGGATAATTTTGATAAAGTGACGCGGGAAGAAACTCTTGCTTTATATAGTAAAGATGTAGGATGGGGAATGGGATCATGTTCTGCCCTTAATTTGATGCTTAGCAATATTATCTTCCTAGAATTTTTTTTAGGATATTAGTGTACCTTGCCTGGCTAATTGATTAGGGAACCATGCACTTAGGGAGCGAGGTGGTTTGGCTTGGCTGAGTCTCCAACTTTTCTTGTTGGTTGAAGCTGGTGGAAGAAGAGAGCTAGGCCAAAGAAAGCAACAAGAGGCTCGATATGAATTAATGAAGGTGACCCAAGGTTTGCTTTGCCCTAGCTTGATGTATGCAGCCAACTTGTATGAAACCTTATATTGGTGAGTGACGTCAACTGTCTCAAACAAAAGTTTTCCCAAGAAAGGTACGATTACTCAACATAAATAGGTAGTATGCATGCTGTAGCACTTACTTTGAAGCTTACTTTGCTCCTTTCATTTTGAGTCTCCTCGATGTATGGGAACTTGTAGCTCCAGGCAGAGGGAGTTAGCAACTTCTCACGCAATAAGGACAAAGTTCGCTGAAATTGTGGTACATTTTTTTTTAGATAAAGAATTAAATTCCGGTCTCTGCAGAATGCATACAACCAAGTTACATAGTTTTCAGCTATCAAGCTGATCTCCAATAAATGAAAAAATTACAAAAAAATATCAAAGACAAAGTCTATTATTATTTCGCCATCCATTCTTGGCAAATATTTCTAATGCAACGACTTCCAATGCTCTACTGACCAATCGGATGTGCTCCCTTGAGTTCTCAGGCTGCAACTGAGCCCAGAATCGCAACCAGTAAGTTCCCCTGAAGATAGCCTGTAAACAAGAAATATATTGTTTGTTCTCAAAGAGTACATCATTACGTGTGCACCAAATAGCCCACACGATAGCATAACCCCATAAAAATCAATCTTTTTCTATCTTTGCAAAGCCTGATAACCAATGTCCAAACATATGCATAATAGATCTTGGTGGAGTTAACCCAGTAGCGACGTGAATAATTCTCCAAATATTTTTGGCATGCTGCCAATCAATGAACAAATGCTTTATTGTTTCATTGTTATTACAAAAACAACATTTATAACTCCCAATCCAATTCCTTTTAGCTAAATTATCTTTCGTTAAGATCACTCCTTTCTAAACATACCAAAGGAAAATCTTAATTTTCAAAGGAACCTTTAATTTCCAAATGAACTTACTAGTAAAAGGAGTACCATGATTCATTAGATAATTATACATAGACCGTATTGAGAATTGACCATGTCTATGTAGATCCCAGGTGAAAGTGTCCCTTCTATTTGTGAGCTGAATCAACTGAACAAGTTTGTTAATATAATCAAATCTTTGGTTAATTGAATCAACTGTAGTTCCAGGCAAATGCACTGTTTACGTTCTCTTCTTACTATCAATTCTCTTATTTGAACAAAAACCTCTGATTTGCCATGATGACTTCATTTTTAACTCTTGGTCTTTTTTAATATGAAGGTTCAAAAGATTGACAGGTCAAAATGAAGTCGCTATTTCTTCAAGAGATTATAAATTCTATCCACCCCGAAACATGTACAGGCGCACCCAGCAGCCGGTATCTGACATCCCTGGGACAACTGTAAATAGCATACTGGGCTTCAGAGAATGTAAGAATGCCGCAAACCAAGTTGATTAGTTGTTTAATTTTCCTTTTGATTTATCTAGGCTTTGACAGAGGACGCTTGATTCTGGTCAAATCTGTCCTATCTTCGATTCTGATCTACCTATTGACCGCATTGAAGGTGCCAAAGAAATTTATCGCAGACATTGACAAGATTCGAAGGAAATTCCTATGGGCTGGCAATGCGGCTTTGCATGGAAGGAACTGTAAGGTTCGTTGGACAACTATCTGCAGACCGCTCAGATATGGAGGCCTTGGTGTCTTGGAACTCGAAAGCTTCGCAAGGGCCCTTCGTCTCCGATGGCTCTGGCTCAAATATACAGACCCAGATAGACCGTGGAAAGGGCTGCCAACTCCGTGTGACCGAAATGACCAGCAACTCTTCATGGCTGTCACCAAAGTCATCATTGAAGCGGGCAAAGAGCTAGCTTCGAATTCGAGATGGTTGCATGGTCGAGCACCATCCCAAATCGCTCCAAGACTTTACAAGCTCTCGAGGAGGAAAAACATATTGGTTGTCGATGCCCTGCACAACAATAATTGGATGCGGCACATTCGGCGGCACCTAACCTCCCAGTTGCTACCACAATTTGTCGATCTATGGGTTAAGGTGCACTCCACGCCGCTTCGGTCCGACAGAGAGGATGGTTTCATATGGACGCAAACCTCACGAGGTGCCTATTCGGCCTCATCGGCATATAACATCAATTCGGCGGGTGCATTGAAGTCGTTTACATCAAAAATCTGGGCGCATGGGCGCCAATTACGCTCAAAGATTTTTCTGTGGCTAGCAATGCAGAATCGATTATGGACAGCGCAAAGATTGCAACTTAGAGGTTGGCCAAACCAATATTTTTGCCAAATGTGCAATCGGAATCTAGAAACAGTCTTCCTCCTCTTTGTTGAATGTGACCAGCTTCGGTTGATATGGTCTTCCATTGCTCAATGGGTCCGCATTCCGGCGCTGCAGCCGGACCAATGGGGGCCATCGGCGTGCCTTGAACAATGGAATCTTCAGCTGATTAGCTGCCACCCGGCTCTGCGAAAGGGTGTTCAAACTCTGATCATCCTGACCTGTTGGGAATGGTGGAAAGAGCGAAACAATAGAGTTTTCCAGAGAAAATGGGCCTCTCAGGACCAAATCCTCCAAACGATCAAAGATGAAGCTGCCACCTGGATCCTAGCAGGAGCAAAGCACCTAACGAGCATTCTACACCGACATTAATAATCTTTATGTGTGCTTTTAGAGTTTTTCTTTAGTGTTTCTATTCCTCTAGCTACTCAGGTTGGGTCCGCGCCCTCTGCGGCCCTCTTATGGTTGTTACCGGCCTCTTCCTCTCATCTCCTGACAATGTATTATCACCCCTTCTTCTAATCTAATATAATCACAGCTTCTGCTGTTTTCAAAAAAAGACAGAGGATCATAATTCTCCGCTAGTTTGTTCAGGATTTCGTCCACCAAATGTGGTAACTCTATCTTTTTCGCATTTGTCCATGTGCATGGTTATGACAACATTCCCTTTTCACAATGAGTTTTTTTTTTCTACTGCCTTATAGTACCTTTGTTGCGGTTTTACAGAATAAAATGCTTCTGTAGTGCCATTGTTTGTTAAATAAGTTCTTTTGCCCCCATCTACTTGTTCAATCGGTAGCCACTAATGTAGCTTGTATTCCAGATGCAAAACCAGCGGCAGTCATCGTCAAAGCGACATATTGAACATGTAGAGAATCAACCTTACATGCACCTTCTCCAGCAACCAGAGCATGATACCAATCAGCAAAGTCAACACAGTGCTCATTTCCCTCATATATGCATCAATATACAACCGCTTCACATCTGTCAGATAATCCCCAGCAGCACCAGTCTCATTCATCTCAACATATTGGATTGCATGCAAGCTGGACAAGGCCACCTTGGAGGACGCATGAATATTCTTGTGACCTTCCTTATTATTGGCGACAGTTGCATTGGGAACACATATTATGAAATTTTTCATCATGATTTGCACTTGTACTATAATTCTGCTCACAAAGAGCCACGTTGGTGTGAATTTGTAAATCATCCTGCCTGTACCTGTAATTTTTCAACAACTAAACAAAAGATGAACATCAATTCTACTTCCCTCAGGGCACTCACAGTGCATGCATGGTTTCTATAGCTATATCTATAAACATGCACATCATTAATAAATAATACTAGATACTACCCATCCAATCCTTTGTATCTTAGCACAAATGCATAGAGAATATCAAATAAATGTCATACAAGACATATAATGAAGTTGGATATAACTCTCCTCTTCCCAATACATGCTTTTGTTGTATCTTCCTTTGGTTTGTGTGCCTAAGCTGTTTCGCATACAAGAAATAGCTTCCATCTCTCTCTTCTTTAATCTTCTCTCTACGTAAGTATAAACTGCTGACATAGGAGCATTGGGAGTGCCCTCATTGTTTTGCGTCCAACAGATGTTCAAGGGGTTCCAACAAATTCATAGTTGCAAACTATATTAATTATAATATTGTCGGTGTTTCGTATAACCGGTAAGTAAATTTGTAAGTTAAGGGGTCGCGCGGCGCGTTCCCTCTCCTTGAATGGTTAGACTCAGGGAGCCCAAGATGTATACTGGTTCGGGCTGAACGTCCCTACTTCCAGTTCGTGTGGTGGTTCTTTATTGCTTAAGGAGCAGAGGACTGCTCTTCGTTACAAGCGAGGGCTAAGGGCTGGCCTTGAGCGCCTCGTCCGAGTGGGAGTGGTCGGATTACTCGATTGCTTCTACGGATGGCTTGATGGCTCTACGGGTTGCTTGATCTAAGATCGGATTCGGAATGCCCATCCCTGAGGGTCCTACCTCCCTTTATATAGGCGGAGGGGGTAGGTTACACGGGAGTGTGGAAAAGAAAAAGTAGGGGTGTGCTACGCCCGGGAGTCCCGGTCTTCGGTCCTGGTGACTGACTGACAGGTTCCTACTCATTCCATGCCTGGGTTGGTAGACACAGCGGGCAGCATTCCATTGGGAAGCGGCGCACCTGCCCTCTGTGCGCCTGTCAGATGCTGACGTCGTTACGCCGTGCTCCGGTGTCGCCTCGGAAGGGAGCGTGTCTCTCCATTGTACATGACGGGGTGAAGGGACCGGTGCTTGACTTAGGCAGCCTCCTGGCCACCTTGGGAAGGAGCCACCTGCCCCATCGTGCCCGTCGTGTCGGCGGGGCAGGTGATCTGTTTGAGGTCGACCGATGACGATCTTTGACCATGTGGCGGAGGTTGCCGGGTCGGAACTTGTCCGGGTGCCCGACCTGAGGCCAGGTCGGAGCCTGCGGGGCGTCCGACCTGAGGCCAGGTCGGAGGAAGCCAGGTCAGATTGCCCCATGGCTGGTTTGACCGGGGTCAGGAGTCCTTCGTGGCCCAATGAGGCCTCCGGCCAGAGCTGGGCCTAAGACGGCCCATTTGGTGCTCCAGCCAATATTCAGTGATAATCCCATCTGTGAGGGGCGGAGACGTTGGTAATACCCCCTCCAGCACTCTGCACCGTTGCCAATCTGGCCATCGTGTCCAGATGACTGAGAGAAAAATGATCTTGAAATAGATGTATACTTTGCTATGGGGTACCCCTGGTATGAGTATTCGTCAAATATGTACAAAAGTTGCAAAAGACCTAAAGGGGTTGTTTGGTTGCTGTCTCGCACTAGTCTGGCCGTGGGAGTCTGCACCGCCCCAGCCTGGCTCCAGGGAAATGGTCATGGAGCTCGTTTCCCACAAGCCTGGCTGCGAGTGCTTTGTGTATTATGCTGGTCTGTTTCCGCACCGCGAGTAGGCAACCAAACAACCATCTTGCATGCGTGGGTGCAAGTTCATGCGATACAACGAGTAACCAAACGCTTGTTCCCTGACTTCTGCGAGTCTGGCCATGTGGAACCAGACAATCAAACAGCCCCAAAAGGTCAAAGCAAAGTCATAATGAGTCTGCCCAGTTAAAGATTAATTGTTTTGAATGATCATTGCGCATCAAGAGGAGGGTAAATTGGTGCAAATTAACATCTAAAACTAATTTTTTTTCTGTTTTTATTAATTCTGAAAATTAATAAAATAATGATCAAACTGATAGAATCAATGTAGAATAATTAATCTAAAACCATGATAGAAAACAATTATATGTAAACAAGAATTAATAGATTGGAATCCATACTTACTGATTTATTCCTTAAATTAGGAATATAAAATACACACAAGTATTCCTTTACATTAAAGCACAGTCCTCAAATAATCTCTTAAATTTTTCTCCCCCTCCTTGCTTGCACTAAAGCGCTAGCACAGTTATCGCTTGCCTGTTTAATGCAGCCACACAGGAAAAAACTTCTCTTGCTTTGCGTTGTACACTTGTACTACCAAGATTTCTTCACTTCCTTGCGGCTGCACCTGCACGCTAGTGGAGCCAGGGGTTACAAAATCAATTTCAATTTAAAAATCACTACTAGCCCGATGCTGAAAATTGTCGAAAATTGTTTGAAAATTGGAAGAAATTGCATGAATGCTGAAGTCAAAAAAATTTGAAAGATTTTGAAAATCAACTGAATTTTCACTGAAAATTGACCAAGCAATCTTTAGCTCTGATCATTTGAGCGCTTTCAGATTAGATGGTCATAGATCGAGTTGTTACCTTATGAGTCAGTCCTCTACTAACCCTCTAGAGATGATGTGGATTGTCCTACCATAGGGACGTTGTGGTATCGCTGTCGGATTAGTACTTTCACATTTATTGTCAATTGTACAATAGTTTGCCATTTTCCGTACTAACTTTCGCCTATTTAGCTTTTCTTCTAGCCAACTTTCACCCCATTTACATCACATGCATCGTACCTCGAGTATGTCATGATATTCGACCAGGTAATGGATGATCATGTCATTTGGAGGCTGCACATCCCGGAGGTTGCTGTGTGGGCAGCTCAGGGCCTCTCCGTGCAGTACACTCATGGCGTCACCTTTTGGCTCACCCGTTGTCACCTAGTGTACGACGTCCTCATCGAAACCTACACCCTACACAATGTGATGCAACAATTCAGCCTCGGGTTGGTTTTCCCAATCCCCACCAGTGCTGTCGTTCCATCGACCGTGCATACGTGAGTTCTCCAGCACTTCACTTTCAATTGCAACACGCATTATATGTCCTTATTAATGTAGTCATCTTTTTTTGCAGGGGTTTCGTCGAACATGGGGGTTGGGCAGCACACATGCTGCCTCACATGCATTAGTGGGCGCATGCGTTGGCGGATGTACACTAGGATGCTACCCCTTACGACCACATGACATACAACGAGTACATCCGGTGGTATAGCCCATGCACACGTGTTTGAGTCGTGTGTATCATGGTCGATCCTCCAAGGTACGTCCCCTCTACGGTGGACTTGGCCGCCTTAGAGATTGCTAGCAATTCCACGAGAGAGGTCTTCATCTCCTCCATCGAGAGCTCAAGGTTGCCGATGCATTCTTTGATGCTAGGCTGAGCCATGGTCGAAGGTTCGAGTGGCTCTGAGACCAAGATATTGTGTGCTTGGTTATAGAGATGAGTGTCAGACCTTAGATCTGGTCGTGACGTGGTGGACATCGACGCCGTCGTAGTGATCGACAGAGGTAGAAGCTATCAGAGTTACCGGCCTTGTTAATCGGAAGGCACTGCCTAAGAGATCAATTTGATGGCAAATTCAAGCATACCATTTTCGTTGGTTTTTTAAGGTATATATAGGGGACGAGTCCTTCCAAATCTGAACCATAAAATCCAATTCTAACAATAGATAGAAACAAATAACTAAAGAAGGAAACAACTGGGTAGAATCAATTCTTCCAATCAAATCTGCCGCCCTTGGCCTTGCTATGCAAGTTGCTCCTGTGCCTCCTTCCGTCCTTCGGCTGCTGAACCGCCTGGGTCGCAGCCTCGCAGGTGCCGCTGTGGTGGCAGCCCGATCCGTTCCGCGAGTCCGCTTCCTCTTCGGGTAGAAGACAATATCAAAGCCGTCGAGGCCCATGACACGTTGTCCATTTTGTGAGATATTCTTGAGTTGCAAAACTGAAAAAGCATATGCGTCTCATTGTCTTGAAAAAAAGCACAGAACAGGCAATTATGAGTGTACTTGAATACTGTAATTCAACTTCTTTTAAGGCCCTCTGCAGGGTTCCATTCCCAGTAAGCTTGGACAGCTTTGCTGACTCCACATCTGCAAGACGCACAAATTTCAGTGCTTTCAATTTGTTTCGTCATGCAGTTAATTCCGTTTATCTTAGTATCTGCTGGCTGGTGTCCAATTAAGATTAGGACCCCGTTAATTTAGCTGTTCTTTTCAGTTCCTTGATTTCCATTCCTATGATGCTTGTTCAATCTTGTATCTATCTTGCACAGTTTCCAGTTGGGTGTCATCATCTGACTTGTTTATTGCCACAAAGTCCTTTTCCGTTCTATCTTTTTTTCTCCCAGAAAGTCTTAAAGTTGTTTTTGGATTGTGGAATACATCACGTCTCAAGCCCAGGTTTTCCGAGCTGACATGGAAATGATATGTTGGTTTCCAACAAAAAGATCTACATTTACTTAAGTTGGCCTTTCACAATTAACATTTGGATTTTTTTGGTTTGTTGTTTATTGTTTACAACCTTAATCTTGTTCAGCGACGGCTTTATTTATTTTAACGACCTCAAATACACCGAATTAGACCAATCAGTGTTTCGTCTTTTGGTTGGTGAGGACATTTTTTAGCCATTACGCAGATTTTTGGAATAGTGGTTGGTTAGAATGTAAATTCGATTACACGTGTATCTCCAATTGTTCTAAACTTGACTGTGAACCGAAAAAAGAACTTCTAAACTTTGGTGTTCAGCTGACCGTTTCCATTCATAAAGAGAAGACTAGCGAATTAGCAGCAGATTTTCTTGGAGACAGAACAGGCATATGGAGTTGTTGTATGCGATCGACTCAGCTGTGTATTATCGTGGTGTCTGGATCAACCTGGCTGGATGGTTCTATTTGGATATCATAAACAATGCAGTTTTAAATTCCTTTATTTTATTTGGATGTGCAAGAGAAACAAGAACAAGCGTACACCGACAGATTCAGCTATTACCTGTCCCTACTCATTCAGTGGGTACCTCACCTGTATTCCACGAACAAGTCACGGCACTAAAGAAAGGCGAAACCGACAGCAAGGCCTTGCTTCTTGACTCGTTGCAGGCTTGCCACTAAGCAATAATCGATTACTTTAGCACATAACCCTCACTTTGTCCATGGATTATTGTTTGTAGTTGAATGCTCCTCCAAGATCATAAGTTGTTGGCATGAAAGCAAGCCTCTATATATAGTTGAAAAAAAAAAATCTTGACACTGACGCTCACCTTCTTTTAATAGTGATCGCCAAACTCTAAACCTAAGTTTTAAAAAAGTTGTCTTTGTTTTTTTTCTTCCATTTGGAGTAGTTAAGATTTCATTTTAGCCGTAGCATTAGTAACTGGGATACCCATTCACTTCCTCGAACTCACCAGCAGCTTTTTTTTTTCCTTGAAAAGCAGCAGTAACTTTTTATAAAAGACCGTTTGACGAATAACTAAGTTATCTTAGCAATAAGGTATAAAAGTAGGTCCTAACTAGCTTTCATATTTTACTTTTGCTAGTTATATGTAGCTTCTAGCTTATATGAAGAGTTGCTTAAAAGCTGAATTGTTTAATGCAAAAGCTTACTAGCTTTTCGGAAGCTGACTTTAAACCCCCAACAGACCCATATTGTCATTACTTCCACCAAATATATCTATAAAAGACTATATTATCTCTCTTTATTATATTTGTGTCTTACTCTAGTTTATAATTGTAAATGATATTAGAAATAGCTAAATTGAAAGGGTATAGAAGGAAAAAATAATAAAAAATTATCTAGAAACTGTAGAATGACGTGTATTCCAGAACAAATTTTGAAAACTAATTGGTTTGGCTCGCTAGGTGAGTGCACCGCTCGCTCACGACCGAGCTCGCTTGGGCGTGGGTGCTCTATTTTCCGTTCGAGCTGATGTTTCGAGAAGGAAAATTAAAGTGGATATACACACGTGTGCATTCAATTGTGAAGTGACTTTTTATCAAGTTTTTCCTCGTATGCTCCTTTTCTATAACTATTTTCAATGCTATTTACTATTATAAACTAGAAAAAGACACACCGCATAAAGAACAATAGGTTATCTATCTAAGAGGGATAATATAGACTTTTATACATATGAGCGATAGAAGTACAATACCATCATAAAATAGGATCAATTTAGGAATGAATTATTATTATTATTATTATTATTATTATTCAGATAAGCGTATATATGCGTAAGTTTTTGTTTCCTAAACTTGTTTGACCAATTCGAGCCATCCATCGAAGCAAAAATACAGAGTCGAAAATCGAAATGGACGCGCTCTTCTTAGTTGTACACGCCCTGATTACATTAGTGGCGAAAATTAGCTAGCCTAGCCAATTCTCTTTCTCTTTCCTCCCTAGTCCTCACAATCTTGTGAAATCTTACTAATGGCCTTGCCACGTTGATGCCCTATTATATTGTTTGCATGTATGCCCCTAATAATGTCACTCCCAATGACACTAATTTATCGAGGGCTTGGACGAAAAAGTTGGGGCCATTTAGCAAAGAAACAACTGTAGTTACGATTGATTGTCTTATAATTCCTGCTCTTTCCGTTTGCGTTCTTCCCTTGCGCCCCAGACATAAAGATGGCTCATCCTGTGTTCCTCCTGCTACATGGCCTGGCCTACCCACCTACCAGTATGAGGTTTTTGTCTGAATTAAGTTCAATGAAATTAAGCTGATTTGATCCGATCGAATAAGAAAAAGTTGAGGCGGGTGGAGGTGTGGAAAAGTTGAGAAATTCTTGACAGGGACAGATCCAAAAGCAAGCTCATTGCTTTCTTTGATTCTTGCTTTGCAATTGGAAAAATAGGGAGGGAAGGAAGGTGGTAGCCATTGACGTGGTGGCATTTGCTGTCGCCGCTCTTTAGCTATCGCCTTCCTCCTCCTCCTCTTGCTCCCCCAGTCCGGCCTTCTTTCTGCAGCAACAGGTAATCAACCGATCAAAGAGCAATCAATTGTTTTGTGCCTTCTGTCAGATTTTCTGTTTGCTTATTTTCAGATTCAGCTTTAGTTTGAAGGAAGCAGCTTTCTTGATCTGATTAGATGAATATTTCCTTCCTCTCTTTTAGTCATATTGGTTCCAAAAGTCATATGTAAACCAAGAACTTTGTTACGATTCAATGAATGATTCAATTCTTCTTCTTTTTTTGCTGAGTGCTAATTTCCTGTATCGGTTTGGTCATTAGAAGAAAAGAATTAGGGGGAAAAATTATCTTTCGCAAATTCAGCAAGATGAGAATCCAGGAAAGGGTAAAATTTTGATCTTTATTGATCTTTGCAGAGGCTCCACGCTCTTGCAAATTAGGAACCCCTCTTATTTACCATGAGAAATCAACCCAGGAAATCAATAACTTGTATTGCCTAGCTGGTTCTTTGGCCGTTTTTGATTGAAATGGGGGTTCTTTCCCCTCATCCCATTCAAAGGAGCCAACTTACTGTCTGGGTATTGATAAAATTTCCATCTTTCATTCTTGAAGGATCCATGGCAATGGTGCTGGACTCCTTCGTGAAGCGATGCACGGCGTCACTGGAGAACTTCGCCGGGCAGGACGCTTGCACCGTCCTCGGCATCGGAGACGACGTGCGAGGCCTCCTGTCCATTCTCTCACGCATCGACGCCGTCGTTTCCCATGAGGAGCGCAGGAGGGTCCTGAGTGCCAATGTTGACACATGGGTTGCACAGATCAAGGATGCCATGTATGAAATTGACGACGTCCTTGATGTCTGCATGCTCGAGGGTGCCAAGATCCTCGCCGACGACCTCCCACCCACACCAAAGGTGCGGTGCTCATTCATGTTCTCCTGCTTCAAGTATGCAGGGCCCCCAAAGTTCCACCATGAGATTGGGTTCAAGATTAGGGACATTGGTATTAGGCTGAGGGAAATCGAGGAGGAAATGCCGAGTGTTCCTAGTGGATCAGTGCACTCTGATTCAAAAAGGGATTGGTTCAATAATAACTTCTACAAGAACTGTTATGATGCAATTAAGCCTCACGCAGTAGGAACACAGGTCCGCAAGTCTGTGGATGGCCTTGTGCCAAGGATGATTAGAGAGGGCAAGAAGAAGGTGGATATCTTCGCCATTGTCGGTGCAGTGGGGATTGGCAAGACGACACTTGCTAGGGAGATATACAATGATGAGAGGATGACTGAAACTTTCCCGATTTGTGTGTGGGTCAAGATGTCGAAGGATCTGTCGGATGTAGCTTTCTTGAAGAAGATCATCACAGGAGCCGGTGTCAATGTTGGGGATACAGAGAACAAGCAGGAGCTCCTCAGTCTCCTCAGTTCTGCTCTTTCAAAGAGGTTTCTCGTTGTCTTGGATGACTTGGACAGCCCAGGTATATGGGATGATCTGCTCAAAGATCCACTGGGAGATGGTGTTGCGAGAGGCAGAATACTGATCACAACACGGAATGAAGAAGTGGCGACAAGCATGAAGGCAATTGTCCAGCGTGTTGATAAAATGGACACAGAGAATGGCTGGGCATTATTGTGCAAACAAGCTTTTCCAGAATGCAATTCTGAAGAGCTTGCAGCACTGAAGGATGTCGGGATTAAGATCGCAGAGAAATGTGAAGGTCATCCTCTAGCAATCAAGGTCATTGCAGGTGTCCTAAGGTCAAGAGGCAAGAGCAAGGCTGAGTGGGAGTTGGTCCTGAAAAGTGATGTTTGGTCCATGCAACCATTCCTTCAAGAAGTTCCACAAGCACTCTACTTGAGTTATGTTGATCTGCCTTCTGAACTAAAGGAGTGTTTTCTCCATTGCTCTCTGTATCCAGAAGAATGCCCCATTCTGCGCTTTGATCTTTTGCGGCATTGGATTGCTGAAGGCGTTGTAGATGCCAAAGGCAACAAGTTACTGGAAGAATCTGCTGAAGAGTACTACGTAGAATTGATAAGCAGAAACTTCTTACAACCTGATCCTGATAATCTTGACCAATGCTGGATAACACATGATCTTCTCCGCTCAGTAGCCCGCTTTCTGATAACAAATGAGAGTATCTTAATGGATGGCCGGCAGAGATCGAGCATGGGTCCATTGTCCTCATTGTCAAAGCCTCGGCACCTCGCATTGTGTAACATGGAGAACAGCTTGGAGGATCCAATTTCAGTGAAGCAGCAGATGAGCCTAAGGTCATTGATGCTCTTCAACAGTCCGAACGTCAGAACAATAGATGATCTTCTCCTTGAGTCGGCCCTGTGCTTGCGTGTCTTGGATTTGAGCAAGACGGCAATAGAGGCCCTCCCAAAATCCATTGGCAACTTGCTACATTTGAGGTACCTCAATCTTGATGAAACTCAGGTCAGAGATATACCCTCTTCCATTGGCTTTCTCATAAATTTGCAGACCTTGAGCCTTCAAGGCTGCCAAAGACTACAGAGACTTCCTTGGTCCATCAGGGCATTGCTAGAGCTTAGATGCCTTTGTCTCGAGGGAACTTCCCTAAGCTATGTACCAAAGTGTGTTGGTGAATTGAAGCATCTTAACTATCTATCTGGTCTAATCATTGGTCATGACAACAATGATCCTGAGGCTTGTGACTTAGATGACATCAAAGCTTTGTCAGAGT
This sequence comes from Guadua angustifolia, assembly GCA_036346375.1. Lineage (NCBI taxonomy): Eukaryota > Viridiplantae > Streptophyta > Magnoliopsida > Poales > Poaceae > Guadua > Guadua angustifolia. The sequence goes on along the minus strand of CM070510.1, from coordinate 66,434,201 downwards.
TGAGGTTCCTTCATATAGAGAGTCTTGATAGGGCTACTTCAGGAGCTGCTGCACTTGCAAACAAGCCATTCCTGAAGGATCTGCGTCTGTCTGAGCAAGCACCATTAGTAGAAGAACAAGAACATGAAGAAGAACTAGAGAATCGGGAGAACCAAGAGGAAAAAGAGAAAAAGAAGGAAGAACAGGAAGTAAACAATGGTCAATGCAATAGAGATGAATCAACCAAAGTGAGTGAAAAGATATGGAATGAGCTCACCCCACCCCAGAGCGTCGAGAAACTAGTAATCAAGAACTACAGAGGTGGAAAGTTCCCATACTGGATGACAGGTCCTAAGCTAGGCACCTCCTTCCCTGGGCTTGTGTTCTTGGATCTTGACAACTGCATGTCGTGCACTGCATTGCCTGCGCTTGGCCTCCTGAACCAGCTACAGTCCCTGCAAATCTCAAATGCAGACTCAGTTATCACCATTGGTTCTGAATTCCTCGGCACCACTGTATTGTCACCAGTCACCTCATTCCCCAAGCTTGAGGTTTTGAAACTAAGAAACATGAAGAAACTGGAAGAGTGGTCTTTAGCTGTGGAAGACAGCCAGATACTGTTACCTTGTCTTAAGTCACTGCACATACAGTTTTGCCCTAAACTTAAAGCTCTACCAGAAGGCCTAAAGCATGCTGCTTTGTGTGACCTTCGTGTCGAGGGCGCGCATAGCTTAACAGAAATAAAGGACCTGCCAAATCTATCTGATGAGCTCCATCTCAGAGACAACAGTGTGCTTCAGAGGATCTCTAACCTGCCCACACTTCGGTCTCTCATTATCGACGACTGCTCAAAGCTGAAGCATGTGGCAGGCCTTGACAGTCTGCAGCACCTCAGACTTGTGTTCCCCCCATCCACAGAGACATTCTATTTCGAAGAGCTGATCATCTTCTGGAGTATTGCGTTCCCGCGGTGGCTGGAGCTGTTGATCCGTAAGCGCAATGGCCTGCGTCGGTTCGAGCTGCAGTGCAGTCTCCATTTACTCAGGAGCTGCCTGGACAGTGGCAAAAACTGGCACATTGTGCAGCAGGTCCCCGAGGTGCGCATCATGAGCAGTGATGGCAAGAGATACATCCGGTACAACAAGGGCCGCCGCATCTACGAGACGAATGCTCAGTCTGAAGAATGAAGCCTTCCCGAAAATCTTGGCACAGTATGTTCTTTGACGCCCTCACAATACTGTTCATCTTGTCTATGTCCTCATGTTCAGTGCTATGTCACTACTTACATAAGTATTTAATTCCTTTCTTTTACAGCCACTTGTTTGATTTGGTGGAGGGACATGGTTCGGTCGCCCTGTGCAATTGTTCCAGGAGTTTGTGTTTTTATTGCGGGGTTCGTGTTATTATCATCCAAGTGATATATAAACTAGAAATGATATGATAAGCGTGAGCCCCAAACTGTATGGGTTTGATCCTTCACCGGGACTTAAATGTGTGTAATTCTATTCTGTTTCCTGTCTGTGGCGATTTGTAAATTGTAAACGTTGAGTTTGAGTTTGATGGATTTTGGTGTGTGTAAAGTATTGACACGTACGTACAGGGATTTGTTTTTATGTCTTGTGTGTGAGCTACCTGTAACTAATTGGCAAATTTGCGTCTGTCCAAATTTCGTGAGCTATGGCACAGCAAATTGGCCGTAAGATAGTACGACGAATCTATAAGCTATAATGTGGCAAATTACCCAGTAGATAGTATTTCGTGAGCTTGCTATGATTGAGATGATCTTATATGATCTTCCATATGTCACAACAAGCAAGAATACTAAAGAAAGATCCCTCAAATCGTGCAAGAAAATATTTTCCCCAAATCTTTCCTTCTCAAACTAAAACTGTTTTTTTTTGGAGAAATCTCTTGATGATCACATGAAAGCTTGCCTGGATAATTAGGATATAATCTACAAAAGATTCATGCAACACAAGATTAAGAAAAAAAGAAACCAATAAGAGCAAAAATCAAGAAAGGAGGTCAAAACAAGAACAAGTTCTTGAGCACGAATTTGATTTTCATTTCAGATAAAAAAGATGATTACAAAGCCTCTTCAAAGAGGGCAAAACTCACGAGGAGCACTCACACATACTAGAACCAAAAATCTTGTGAAAACTCTAATAGCTTTCTGACGAATACTTATACCAGGGATACCCCCAGCGGGCTGGAACATCAAATAGGCCGTCTTAGGCCCAGCTCTGGCCAAAGGCCTCGTTGGGTCACGAAGGACCCCCGACCCCGATCAAGCCCACCAGGGGCACTTCGACCTGACCTCGGGTCGGGCGCCCATGAGCTCGACTGCCTCGGGTCAGGCGCCCGTAAACTCAGGCACTGTCTCGGTCAGGCGCCTAACGAGCTCCGACCCAGCAACCTCCGCCTCATCGCAGGTCGACCTCAAGCTGGTCACCTGCCCCGTGGACACGACGGTCATGCCGGGGCAGGTGGCTCCTTCCCAAGGTGGCCAGGGGGCCGCCAAAGTCAAGCGCCAGCCCCTTCACCCCGTCATGCACAGTGGAGAGACGCGCTCCCTCCGAGGCAACACCAGGCGCAGGTATGTAGCGTCGACATCTAACAAGTCTTGTGAGGGCGTGCGCCCTCCCGAAAACGCCGCTCGCTGTGTCTACCAACCCTGGCGTGGGATGGACATGAGCCTATCAGTCATCAGGACCGAAGACCGGGACTCCCGGGCGTAGTACACCCCTACTTTTCTTTTCCAAAACTCCCGTGTAACCTACCCCCTCCGCCTATATAAAGGGGGGCAGGACCCTCAGGGAAGGAGATCGATCAAACACACGAGCTCTTGAATGGACTTTAGCACACACGGCTTGAACGCTCCTACAGCTTTGAGCCCGTAGCTTTTCCAAGCTCCCGAGCTCTCCCACTCGGACGAGCGGTCGAGGCCAGGCCTCAGCCCTCGTTTGTAACACCACGCAGTCCTCTGTGCCCAAATCAATACAGAACCACCACGAACTGGAAGTAGGGACTTTCGGCCCGAACCAGTATACATCTTGGGCTCCCTGAGTCAACCATTCAAGGAGAGGAATGCGCGGCCCCTTAACTTACAAATTTACTTGCCGGTATACGAAACACCGACACTCTCCTAGAGCTTAGAGGCTTACCTCCCTGATATCTCTCAAGCCATTATATAGAGGAGGCAACTCTAACCCTAGATCTGAACACACAAGTGGATACTATCCACATATCACATGGGTTAACCCACTAACCCAACACATAACGGGTTTTACACACTCACATGCCCGCTTTCTAAAGCGGCCTTCACATGACGCTTCAATTCGCTCCACGAGCTTGAATTTGTGTCCATACTCTCTTTGGCTTGATCTAAACCACTTAGACTAGTGTCGTAATTTTCCAAACCACCTTCATCCCCGATAATGCGCAAATTACCAATTTGCCCCACTACCGGTCTTTTCTTCGTCTTAATGTATCATCCATACTTCATCATCTTCCATGTGGCCCCAATGACTTACCGCCAAGCCTCTCACACGTCTGGACTCCCCTAAATCATTATTGCTTGCAAACGGGTCCAAGTTACTTGGCGCGCCCTTGAACGCTTCACCATGACGGCTTCAGTTTCCTTGACCGTTCTAGACCTCAAATCCTCCTTGAGCCTAGTCCCGGTTCACCTTGTCCCTTGTATTCCCGGCTTGTACTGACTTCCCTGCCTAAATCATCTTCGGTATTACTTTGACTGTCTGGACCTCAGCTTTTCTAGTCTAGTCTCGATCTCCTATGCCTCACCATGACTTAGCTTCGAAGTCCTGCAATCATCGCAGACAAGAAAAGGATTAAATATCACTATTCACAAAATATGTAATAACCATTACATAATTCAAACCATAATTCAAAATTCATTAGAAAAATTGGCACTACCGCCCCTGTACTACCACCATGCTGAGGCCGGTAGTGCCACCCTGGGTAAACCAACAGTGCACACTCTAAAAAATAACTTTCACCAACTAGGGAACGGTAGTGCCGCTCGGCCAGTACTACTGCACCCAGGGCTGATAGTGTCAATTTCCTTGAGACTCGAAAAATCACCCTCCTAGAAAATAACTACCAACAACCTAAACCCGGTAGCACCGTAGTGTTGGCAATACTGCCCCTAGGGCCGATAATGCCACCCACCCTGACAAACACCTCAAATTGCTTCAAATTCAAAATGAATTTTAAAACAAACTCAAACCTGAGCACTATTGGCTCAAACATAGTCAATTACTCATCACAAATATGGGTAGAGTACTACATGGTCTCTTAATCTGTCCCTTGATGAGTATTATTGACAAACACCTAAAGGTATAAATTTGAGTTTGAAAAAGAAAGAAGAAAACAATTTGATTGCAAAGCCACACTTGATCCAAATGCAAGAAAAAGCAAAGATTATGACCAAGTTGGCAAAAAAAAGATTTAGAGCAAACAATAGAAAAAGACAAGTTATCCATAAATGCTCTAAAAACTCAAAGATGCATATACCACATTTCTCCCCTTGATAAGAAGCAAAATGCATTTACCACATTTCTCCCCATTAGATGCCTTATTTCATATTTCTCCCCCTTTTGGCAATGTAGGTATCAAAGAAAACATGTATGGATGAAATGCATCCTAGAGAAGCTTTGAAGATTATCAAGTGAATAAAAAATAAAGTATGACACGAAGCTACTCAAGTTCATATTATTCTAAGAAAAGTCACATCCAATTGAATATTTCAATATCCATACTAGCAAGAAAAAAATAAGACTATGCAGTTTTTGCATGATTTCAATAAGATCAACACTTAGCGTAATCTTCAAACTAGAAGTAAAGCCACGACACAACCTAGAGTTCAACCTAGTCAATACTTTGGGGAGCTAAAGGTGCATAAGAGAATCTTCTTGCTCAATTATCCTTTTATGAATGCAAATTTAAAATTTTAACGCAAACAATAAGATTTAGAGAGCTTATCTTAGCAAAGCACATCCTTAACTAGGAGCCATCGACAAAGGCCTCCTAGGCTTCACTCTCTTCCTTATTTTTGTTTTTATTTATATTTCTTATTTTTTGATTAAATCATGCCATAGTGGACCATATCAAGCATGACACTTAAAAGAATGATCTTGGTTATACACAATATATTCCAAGTTCATCCCAAGTACAATGAGAAGCAGTCTTATAAAGGCATAGTATTGAGATCAATTTTAGCACATACAAGTTAATATTTTAGCATGTTTAGCGCTTAGCTTCATGAGCAAATGAAGGATTCTAATATGAAACAAACTAGTTTTGCCCAAGTTACTCTTGGGACTCTAGTAGAAATCCAAGATTTTACAAAACATGGCATATGCACCTAGAGAGGAAATATAGTAAGTAAAAATTATAAGTTTCATCAAGTTTTCAGTAAAGCCCAAATTTTTATTTTTAGTAAGATTAGCATGGTGAAGTAATATGGAATTAGACATGACTAAACTAGCAATGATCTTCAAAAAAGTAGCAGCATGCATAACATGAATGATAATTCATTTCCATAATAGACAAAGCTTATTTGAGACAGAAAATGAAGTCTATATGCAATGCACGAAAAAGCTTCTCAAAACTTTCCCTCAACAAGTGAATCAATTTTAAGCACAATTTTAGCTTAAGTTGAGTTAATTTCAAATTAAGTATAGAAAACTTTCAAATGAACTCCATTAAAATCCAAAATAAAGAATGAGAAGAGAAAGCCAAGAAAATGAAAAACCGGGTAATCTATAGAGCATATAAAAGATGAAGAGAATATTATGGCTCAGACTAGCTCTCATCTTCTCCATATGACTAACATAGGAAAGCTAACTCAACAAATCCAAGTTAGAGAGTACACATAGACCTTGTCTACTCAAGAGGCTCAACACTTGCTAGATCTACGAGACTGTGAAAAAACTCAACCTAGAGAGAAGAGAAAACAATTAATTAAGCATGGTAGCAACCTGAAACATAAGATGAGAGGCCCATACAAAGTATACCAGAAGTCTAAGTAAAATAACATCAGAAACTAAAATTAAGCCTAATTATAACCAGAAGATATAAAAGAAAGGAAATACTGGAAGTAAACATATATAATATATAACATACAAGACCAGCTCCCCCTTAAGAGATGTAGTATGGGTACACAACTCCAAGCTCTCCTCTCAAGGTCATAAATCTAGAGCTATCCAAAGACTTGGTGAAGATATCTATAATCTGGTTGTTACTCTTCATAAACTATAGTACTATATCACCTTTTTTCACATGGTCTCTAAGAAAGTGATATCAGATATCTATATGATTGATTCTAGAATAATGTACTAGGTTCTTGGCAACGTGAATGGTAGAAGTGTTGTCATAGAAGAGTGAAACACTATCTATGTCTAATCCAAAGTTTCGCAAAATCGATCTCATCCAAAGCACCAGACTACAACAACTAACAACTACAACGTACTCGGCCTTAGAGATTACCAAATGGGCTGTGCCAACTAGACCGGCCAATGGCCTGATACTATGGACACGGCCCAGGCATGGCATGACCTGAATGTAAACTGGCCATGCCAACACGGCTCACAGGTCATGCTTAAGCTATCGTCATGGCCAATCAGGCTGGCACGGCATGCATAGTACTAGGCTAGCATGGCACGAATCGGTTTGACATAGCCCATTTAGCTATTTCTAATTTATATAGATTATTAAAATATTTTCCTACATTTCTTTAATTTTTCTAATTATTCTAGACTTTTTCAAAAAATATTTATGATTTTTTTCAAATTTTTATGGTTTTTTATTTTTTTTTTGCTAATTTTTATGATTTTTTCTAACTTCTTTTTTGATTTTTTTTTCTATTTTTTCTCCATATTTTTGATTTTTTAAAAAAATTTAGCGCTAAATGGGCTAGCCTAGGCTCGTTTTGGCCTATCAGCCCGTGAGGCCACGTGCAGACACAACACGACCCGTGAGGCCACTGGGCATTGCTTGGGCCGAGGACCCGACACACAGGCCAGCACGACATGGCCTGTTTATTAGTCGAGCCTAAACGGGTAGTGCCGCCAGTTAAATGGGCCATGCCTTGCCGGGCTGCCCGTTTGGACACCACTACTCGACCTCAACGATAGACTATGCAACTCCAGACTACATTAGAAGTACTCTTACTATCTATCTTACAGCTAATAAAGTCTGTATTTGAAAAGATTCTAAGAGATATACAAGAGGAGGAAGAATATTAAATACCATAGTCAATAGTAACTCAAAAGTACTTGAATGTGCACTTCACCACCAAGTGGTGAGAGGCACGAGAGAGCCATGAAATCGAGTGCACAGACACACACTAAAGTGTATGTCCGACCTCGAAGTAGTGAGGTACAAGAGGAAACTGATCATCTCTTGAACTCCTTTTGATCAACAGACTCACCATCCTCATCAGGCTTAAGAATAGCTATGGTGCTTATATGAGTCACACAGGCTTCCCTTCAGACATGTCGAAGAGTCTCAAGAGGTCTTGAATGTACTTGCCTTGATGCAAGAAAATATCTTTTCGAGTTTGCTTGATCTAGAAGCTGAGAAAGTATCTTAACTCATCCATCATGCTCATCTCGAACTCTGTGCTCATCGCATCTGAAAACTAAAACATAAGAGAGTGCGAAGAGCCACAAGAGATAATATCATTCACATAAATCTGGATAAGTAGAAAGTCAGAATCCTTGTGTATGATGAATAGAGTCTTGTCTACTTTACCCATCTCAAAACTATGACTAAGAAGATAAAACTTAAACATCTCAACCCAAGCTTTAAGGGCCTACTTAAGTCCATACAAGGTTTTGGAAAGCTTATAGACATAGTTTGGGTACTTGGGTTCTCGAATCCTAAAAGGCCACCTCACATAAATCTCTACCTCAATATACCCATTGAGGAATGCATTCTTAATATCCATCTGATACAACTTGAAGCTCTTGAATACCAAAGATGCAAGCATGATCCTAATAGCCTCTAGTCTAGCTACAAGGGCAAATGTCTCCTCAGAGTCAAGACCCTTAACCTGAGATAATCCCTGAGCAACTAGCCTAACCTTATTTCTAATTACCACCCCATCTTCACTTTGCTTGTTCTTGAACACCCACTTGGTCCCAATGACATTGACCAGAAGAGGGCTCAACAAGCTGCTAGATCTTGTTCCTCTCAAAGTTCTCAAGTTTTTCATGTATGGCATTGATCCAAGACTCATTTGTCAACGTATGAGAAATATCTTTTGGCTCAAAAAAGGTAACAAAGACAAAGTGAAGACAGAAGAGAGATAAGCCTGACTTTGAGTGTGTGACACGCTGAAACAGATCATCAATCATCTGATCAGGCGGATGATGCCACTGAATGTAGCAAGATGGTAGAGAAGTATAAGTGGTCTCTACCTTAGGAACAGAAGAGGCAAGTGCAAAGCCATTAACTACAAAAGAATCTGAAGGTAATGGCTAATCACCTTGAGGTGAAGAGATAGAAATAGGAGTCACCTTAGATGCAGAGGGGACTGGATCAGGTAGCTAGAGTACCTTCCCCGAATTGTTTGCGGCCTCGCACACTCAAACCGCTCCTCTTCCCTTCCCCCAGTGACCACGTCCTTTAGGCCCAACTGCTACGCACGCCCATTGCTAGTCAGCCCGCTTCGCGCCCATCGTCCCTTGCATCGCCCTGCGCCCCTTGTCCATCGCCACTACTTCTCTAGCACCGTCGCCCACCTATAGATCTTCTACATGCCTCTATATCTGCTACCACCTAATCCACATTGACTTTGCCGCCTCCCCTGCTCTCTACATGCCGCCGTTGCCCCTTCACTCCACAAGCCCTCCTTCCCTCCTCCACCTTCCTGATTGCTCAGAACTCTCCATTGTCTTCTTCGTGGCGAGTAGAGCGGCAAATCGTGGATGGGTATGCCATTGGGGAGCCTCCGCAACCGAATTTGGTATACATCGTCCTCCTCGCCATCTCCAACAACCATATCTGTCCGTCCCCTAGGCTACCAGTGGTGGATCCAGTACCATACCCCGACCTTCCGGTAGCAAATCCGGTCTACACCGCCCGCTTCGTCTACACCTACATTTCCTACAACTAAGGCTAAGCAAAGCAAAGCGGTTTACATAATTGCCATGGACCGCATGCAACTCGTGCTCCTGGGCCTCCCCATCCTTCTCTTATGCTCCAAATTCATCATCCTCTTTGCGTTGCAGACATCGATGGCTCCCATGCCCAACAACTACCACCACCAGCCGGCCTTCGATGCCTTCCAGCACGATGATCCCTCCACTAATGCCGCAGCTTCTGCACAGGTTGCTATAAGTTGAACCTTCCTACTCGATCCAGTGTCAATTTGATCCCCGATCTAGTTTAAGCAAGATGATTCATGTTCTTTCCCCCTACTGTCTCTGCCCTATGAGTTGCAAGTGGATGGACCCAGCTACAGCACCACCACCATCGAGTTGAAGTTCTACGCCTCCTATTCATATAGGTAAATCCATTTGTATCTTGACTTCGGTAGAGTGGTTTGGTTGGTTTGGAGTCTATCTCTTGTCTCCTCTTATTGTTCTTGGTGAGATAGAGAGATGTTGGGGTTGTTCTTTAAGAATTATGTATTATGGGTAATTGAAAGGAAATCCATACTTTAACAGGGTTTCTTCTAATGCAACAAAATCAGGTACCACTGTCCTTTCTTGGTATGATTTATGAGATTACGCAGTTGTAGCTTCAGCTGTATGATTTATGAGATTACGCAATTGCAAATTATTTAGAATACTTTATGGTGTATGAAGAAATCCTGAATAATGGGTTCTCTTTTGGTAGGGTTGCTTGTTGGTCCGTAATATTTTGTGTACTCTATTTCGCAATGTTCCGAGATATGACCAAACTAAATGTGAACAGAGACGAATGTGTGTTTCTTATGTCGATTGGGGTGCTATTGCTTTTTGAATTCATCCTAACATTGGGTTGCTATATGTGTTGTGTAAAACAAGACATTGTGTTCTACAAAAGAAAAAGGAAATAGAACTGTTTCATGGTTTCTGCAAGTTTGGTGTTGTCTGCGACTTAGCAAGCTTGGCCATGAGATTCTTGCTAGTGCTGCTCCATATGTTGTGTTCAGGCGAGAGAGAAGGCACACAAACACCAGTTCCTTTGGGCGTCTCGTCCTAACCCCACTGCAAGCATCACCTTTGCCGTGAGCTTGATGTAAGGTATCATCTTCCTCTCCCTTTCCTTCTCGCTATCTTCTGATGGCCATTTGTGTTTGATTTTGCATTGATTTGGAAAATAGTAAATGCACAAGATTCTATGAGGTCATTGCTGAAGTTAACGATCCTCACTAGACAAATGTAACTTGCCTGAATTTGCAATTTGAAAGACTAGATATCAGGCCAGTAACATGCTCTGCTACTTTAACTTCATCTGTGCATTGCCTTGAGCGAACTCTAACATATTGTTTTGCTAATTTTCACAAAACCTAAAAAAACAAATATGTTACATAATCCATGAAAAGAAAGGTTTAGGAACATTTTGATACAGTTGAAAATAGACCTCTACCACTTGTGATTTAATTAAATATCAATATATTATAATAAATAGCTAGTAATCTCTCTTTTTTACTTTGATTAAAGAGATTGTGTTCAATTCTTCCTGGATAGATTATTTTTGAACTGAGCTGATAAGGGAACCTGTCGCCTGACTAGATGGTATCTATCATATGCTTAAGATAACTGTGAACCTTTCGTTTAATCATATAACCTTTTAATTCAAGCAGGTATGGATCACTAAAAGAATGGCACTGTGTTTACTTGTGCTACTAGAATATTAGGTGTACACCATTCAACGCCATCCTCAGCTGATAGCTGTACCCTTGTGGTTGTTCCTGATGGTGGTTGTTTTAGTTTTTGCAACATGTTGGTGAGGAGAGACATAGGTGAATGCTACAATGGCACGCCATGGGTAGAGTCTTGAGGTGAAGACATGATAAACCGAAATGGTGAAGGTCAGTGCATAAGAGAGTCCAAACCAGTTGAGGTATTCATACTATAATCTACTTTAATCTTTAGCTGGTCTTGCTTCAATTTTTTGCTTTTTATCATTTCTTTCTTGGTACTTGTGTTGGAAATTTGATTTTCTCATGAGTCCTCAGAAGATTGCAAGAAAGGTCATGATGCTATTGCAAAAAAATTATTCTAGTTTCCATTGGTGTGCCTTGTATGCGCAGTTTTTTTTGTAGGATGGTAATTACACTGATCAATGCCCTGCGTCGACCCGATCGTTCGTACACGACGCTTCTCTTATGGCCATTCATGTTTCTCGGCCTAGGGTGCCTCAATATGTTTGTCTCTTTTCCTGTAGAGAGATGAATGCCCGACCCAGGTCATACTCATAGTCGACACACCTCTTGCTCTTGATGGCCTTCTTAGTGATGGGAGCTGTGCTTAGGTAACATGGTGTTGCTGTTGCATACAGATGCCTGTGACTAATAGGCTATGTTAGGTAGTATTCGCATTCGAATTTAGATAAGTATGGGTAAAGTGGGCCAAATTGCCAAATCGCTTGTCATTTAGGAAATGAAAGCAAAATGGTGTTCCGTGATGCTATGTACATGAATGGCTACACACTTAGTCTTGGATAAGATATAGTATTGATGGGGAAGGACAGATTTAGCGAAAAAGTTTCAAATTCTCTTGATACTTATTTTGTTGATCTCTAACATCCAATTTCTTATATTTGTACACTTGGTTGGAGTGTAGGATTTGATGTTGTAGCATGCAGAATGTGAACACGAAGCTTTGATATTGTCGAATATCTAAACATGGAGTATGTGTACGTGCAGGATATATGAAGGGTATGATCTAATGACATATAGAGATTCCAAATATCATGGGCCCAATTCTGTCGTATGTGTGAAAATAGGACATGAGAGAGAGAGGGGACGTTGGCCATCTTACGGGCCACCGTCCAGTAGAGACAAAGCGAACACAAGAGTTTATACAGGTTCGGGCACTCAAGGGAGTGCCCTACTCCTGTCGGCATGTCCCCCAGGAGGAGTAGGGGGCTCCTAGCTCTGGCTCCCGCGGGACACACCAGTAGTTTGAGTTTTGCATTCAATATGAGTCTAGGTTACATGTAGGGGTTACAATAGGGTTTTATAGGCACCCAGCCTAATGTACAAAATACCATCCTACCCCTACCACCATGGCTTAATGCGAGGGCATCTTGGTCATTCCCCGGCGAAGGCAGTGGGTTCCACGTCATCGTTCCGTAGGGGTTAGTCTTTGATTTCGGGGTCCCACGAGGACCTCCCACGGGGTATGCCCTGGAGGTACGCCCGCAACCCCCGTGGAGTAGGAGGGTGACTCCCGTAGATGCCCGCGGAGTAGGAGGGTGACTCCCGCGGACTCCCGCGGGGTAGGAGGGTAGCTCCAGTAGACGCCCGCGGACTCCATGAGGTAGGAGGGTGGTTCCGTGAGACGCTGCGAGTAGAAGGTCTCCCACGACTCCGCAGGTAGGAGGTGGCTCCGTGAGACGCCCATGAGTAGAAGGGTGGCGCTGCGGACTCCATGGGTAGGAGGGTGGCTCCTGTAGACGCCTACGGAGTAGAAGGTCTCCTGCAGACTCCCGCGGGATAGGAAGGTGGCTCCCATAGACGCCCGCGGAGTAGAAGGGTGATGCCCGCAGACTCCCGCGAGGTAGGAGGGTGGCCCCCGTAGACGCCTACGGAGTAGAAGGTCTCCTGCAAACACCCGTAGGGTAGGTGGCAGCAATTGAGCTTACCCGTCCTGGCGGCGACAGCCTTCGCCTACACATCCACGCCCCTGCCTCGCCCTGCGGCAGCGTCAGCTCATGTGGCAGCGGCGTCGTCCCGCGTGGCGATGGTGAGCTCTCCTCAGCTCGGCGGCGATGACCTCAGCCCACCCATCTGCGCCTTTTTCAGCCTCTGCGGCGGTGGCGGCTGTCTTGACGGCGTCAACCCTCATGGCGGCCAGTGTCGTCCGGCCCGACGACGGCGGGACCCCTTTAGCTCGGCTGCGGTGCCCACTACTCACTCGGCCTGCACGGTGGAAGCATTTTCACTGCCGAAAAAAAAGAGTTCACAAGAAAGAGGCTCCTTTTTTCCTTTTCTTCTTCCACTGCCCCCTGGAACGGCTAGTAATAAAGGGGATAAGCAAAGGAACTCAAGTGGAGCTAGCGAGCAAGCGTTCTAGTGAGCCCCCCAGCTAGCCGATTCGGGCATGGGGTTGAGCGCCCGAGGAGCTTTGGGGCGATGCCCATACCGCCCGAAGGAAGAGTTTTTGGGCGGCGCTGGCCCTAGTGCCCTGAGAGACCAGAAGTCACAGTGGGAATCACAAAACTTCGCCGGGGTTCGACCTGGAGGAAGCGAATGTAGACCCCGAGCCATCAGAGCTCACTAACGCGGAGAAGCTTTCCCTCATCCGTCGAGGGAGCCATCTTTCCGCCGAAGACGTGGACTTCCTAGCACCGGGGGAGAGCCCCAACCCTCCACCAGGGTATGTCGTGGCTCTCAAGTCATGGGTGGACGTCGGCTTTGGGCTCCCCATGCACCCCTTCATCAAGAGGTACACCCAGGCGCTCGGGGTGGAGCTTTCTCACCTTAGCCCGAACCTCTTTGTTCGGCTGAGGGTCTTCTTATGGCTATGTGAGACGGCTATCCCAGGGACGCCCATGGAGCCATCAGTCGCCCTGTTCAACTACTACTTTCGCTCTCAGTGAGGGGATGCTAGAAGGGGGCCCTTGGGGTCCATCTACACCACCCCGCGACATGAGGAGTTCCCGGTGCATGCCTTGAAAGAGTGCTAGCCATTCGCCACAAAGAAGCGGTTCTACCTGAGGGCCACGGACTTTGTCTATACCGGGTCACATTCAGCTTTGACGACCCGGACTTACCCCGAGATGGACCGCCTTACTGACGATGACTGGAAGCTGCGCAACGCCATTTGGGAGGTGCGCACAAGGAAAGGTGCCCGCGACTTGATAGAGGAGATGACTCTCCTTAACCTTAGCACCCTTATTCAATGTGTTAGGCTGGGGTTCCACGGCGGCCTTCATCCCGGTATCGGGAAAGGTAAGAACCTCCACGCGGTCCTTGTTTTCCTCTGGCATGTCATTCTTTTACTCCTTGTGGTTCCCTTTTTTGCATGCAGTTCGCTCGGTGGAAGCAGCGAGGGAAGAAGCTGAGATGATATTAGGGAGGTGATGCACATCTGAGGCATGGGGCTACGAGGCCAAAAACATCCCTATGGAGGGGAGGAACTCCGTGGCCGAAGCGTTCGGCCTTCGCCTCCTCCCGCGGGGTATCCCCGCTTTTGACCAGGCTAAACGGAAGAGGGTTCGGGCGGCAGCAGCGGGGGAGGGCACCAGGGCCTCGCCTACCAAGACACGCGCCAAGAGGACCACCGAAGGGCATGGCGGTGGCACCTCCCAACAGGGCACTGCCACCACGGTCTGTGCCACGGGTGAGAGGGGCCCTCCCCGGGTGGAGTCCCGAAGACTCCCGCCACATCCCACCTCCAAGGGCAAAGGTGCAATGGGTACCGAGATGAAGAAGGTACCCAACGGGGAGGGCATTGGTTCTTGCCCTCAGCGGACGAGCAGGCGCTCACCTTCACCTTATCCTTTTACGACATCCAGCTCTTCGAGCGAGCCTGCGTCAGACCCCGAGCCGGGGAGCTCTGTCGGGCGCTTCCAGCAGCTTGCTCGGGATATCGAAGGGCTCATGGGCGTTGAGCCCGATGGCCCAAACATTTCCTCGGCCAGAGTCGTAGTGGGGGAGGATGTTGGGTATGCCTACCTCAACGACATTGAGTCTTTCTTCTGCTTCTCTGAAGGTATGTGTTCATGTTCACGTTGAGTTGACATGGGGTAGATTTTCTTCTTACATGCCTAAACTGCTCCACTGCTCTTTCGCAGACCCGGTAGAGCATAGAGAGGCCCCCGAGGTGGAGCCCCCCACACCTACTGCGCCCCCAGAGGCTCCGACGGAGAACGTGACTACCCCGTGCTCGCCTATGCAGGCGGCGCCAGCACAGGGGGACCAGGGCGGTTCCTCCAGCGCCCTTCCAGAGTATGCCATTCCTCACACCTTGGACGCAGAGGCAATCGAGACGACTCGCCTCCTGGTCACTGAACGAGTGCAAAGGTATATGGCAGACTTGGTGCCTGGTGACCCCAGGAGGTTTTTGGAAGTGTTGGGAGAGAAGTTAGCGACCACCGTGACTCTCCAATACCAGGTACTGCAATTCCTTTTTTATATCTTTCCGCACTTGGGATCCTTGTGCATGCCTTGCTTTGACACTCGATACTTTCACTCTTTGGCAGGCTATGGCTATGAGTAACGTCCTCGATAGAGTCCCAAAAATGGTCGAGGAGATGCTAGCAGTTGCCCCTCCGCGTAATCCTCAGAATGACCCAGAGGCCCTCAAGCGGGCTTTGCTACAAGCCCAAGAGGGTCAGAGAGTGGCGGAGGACAAGCTTTCCAAGGCGGAAGCCGAGTTGGAGAGGTACCGGCGGTGGGTCAAGGACTTAGAAGCTGACTTGGAGAGATCTCAAGTGGTGATACGAGCTGTGGGGGCAGACCGGGATGCATATGAGCAAAGGTATGAAGCAGACCGGAAGGCAATGGCTATATCTCTCATGAATCTTGCCGTGTTGGTCCAGGTCACTTTGAGGGAGCTCGGGGCCAGAGTGGAGGACCTCCCACCTCCCTTTGAGGATTGGGAGGAGTGGGCTGGCACCCTGTGAGGCCGTGTCGGTCTCCTTGCCAGGGTGGCCGATGATAAGGGCAAGGCCTTTGCCAAGGTTGCCTTGATCGCGGGGGTTGCAGCTATCTCCCGCTTCTCCGACACCGCAGGCAAGGAGGCCATCCTCAACAGTGCTCAGAGGATCAGACACCCAGGGAGGTTCAGCCGAGCATTCATGAAGTAGCTCCACTTGGGGGCCCCTTGTGGGAGGCTTTGTGGATAGCCTCACAAGGGCCCCTTGTGGGACCAGTCCCCGGGCGCCAGGAGAGGATCCAAGTTCCGAGCATGTATGACTTCCTCTGGAGAGTGTTCGACATCTTTTGCTAAGTAGTTAGGTGATTCTTATCTACTGTACTAGGGCTCTTGGCCTACGAGGTGATGCGCCCCTTTATGCTAGGGATGTATTTTGTGATACTCATGATGATTAGTTGGGACAAGTTTCCTTCATTTTGTATGAACTTACTTTTGGGATTATGGTATGGACTACTTATGACTTTTGCAATGCTTTGTATTAGGATGTGCCTCGGGGCAGTTGGTATCCGATACAAACGAAGTGCACAACGGGCTCGGGCGCCACGCCGATTATGCCTGCCAAAGAAGGTTTGCCGTAGGACTGGGCGACTTCATGGGGGCATGATCGTGCCCTGGACTCCGGGAGGAGTCCGAGGTACGGGCGCCCCGCCGGAGGGTCATTTGGTTTCTTCTCCTCGAGGGGGAGAAAATAGCCTGTTTTGCATCATGTATGGGGGCGAGTATTCTAGGTCTTTAGACTATACGAGGGCGTCTTCTTCCTCCAACAGCGAGGGGGACTCAGACTCTGTATTATCTTAGGGTGACCTTAGCCTCGCATTTGATATTAGGCCACTTAGGAGGTCCAGCCTTCAAGGCCCCATTAGGGGGTTTGGGGGTTTAGGTTATAGCGCAGTCCTCGTACAATCATCACGAGTAGCTTAATAGGCCTGAGAGGCCTAGGTTTGCGCCCACCGAGAAGGGGATGTCTCCTGGGCTAAGTTCCTTGCAATAAGAAAGTTCCTATTGCTTTTCACCGAGTGGGGCGAAGTTGTGACCCGGGGGTCGTTTTGGCATAGCGCCAGGGGTCCATGGGGGACTAAGTCATGGAGCACCCTATGACTTAGGCAAAATGCCTCAAGTCGTCACACCACTCCTTGGGTCCAGTAGGGAGGGGGCCGCCCAAGGGGGACGCGAATTGTCCAGGCCACTTGGGGCTTTTTCAGGGGTAGGCCACGAAGGCCATGCACCCTGGAGCCTGTTTGGAGGGGGCGCGAAGTTCAAGCCCCATCCTTCAAAGCTACGTGTGGGGGATAGGGCCTTTTAGACCACTCTTAAGCTTGTCAGCATTCCATGCGTGCTTGAGTGGCTT
Source organism: Guadua angustifolia (assembly GCA_036346375.1). Taxonomy (NCBI): domain Eukaryota; kingdom Viridiplantae; phylum Streptophyta; class Magnoliopsida; order Poales; family Poaceae; genus Guadua; species Guadua angustifolia. The sequence goes on along the minus strand of CM070510.1, from coordinate 66,417,032 downwards.
ATCTTCCATGGTGGAGAGGCGGTAGGCCCTTGAGCCCAAGACCGCTGAGACACGGTAGGGCCCTTCCTACTTAGGGTGAAGTTTTCCCTGGGCTCCTGGGTCGGCGACCCTTTCTAGCACCAAGTCCCCCAAGAGGAAGGTCCGCTGCCGCACCCGGTCGTTGTAGAAACGGGCGACTTCTCGTTCGTACGCGGCATGCTTGATGAGAACGTGGTCACGGACCTCTTCCACGAAGTCCACCTCCATCTTGTGGTTTTCCTCGTTCATCATGAAGTTGATGTGTTGGGCCCCCGATAGCATCTCCACACGGAGGGAGCGGTGGCGAACCTCGGCGGGGAGGACTGCTTCCTCTCCGTACACGAGCGAGGAGGGTGTTCGTCCTGTGGAACGACTGGGAGTGGTATGCCTCCCCCACAGGACACTGAGGAGCTCCACCGCCCATAGGCCTCGCTTAAGCATGCTCTTCTCAAGTCAGCGGCGAACGCCTTGGAGGATTAGGCCATTAGCCCTCTTGACCGCCCCGTTGGACTTAGGGTGGTGGTGGGAGCGACGAAAGGTGCAGAGGGAAGCTAGGAGGATGATAGGAGGCCATCAGGTAATCCACCGCTTGCTTTGTGGTCGCCTCCACCATAGCCCTCCACCGGGACAAGTCCCACGCCTCAGGAGGGATTGCGGGCTCCGGGGCTGTCAACCCCGCGGCGATGACGGCATCTTGGAGCCGTTGTTCTTGACCCACAGTTGCCAACGAGAGGGAGGGAGTGGAGCTCTCAGGTTCTGGGGCTTGAAGGACGTTACCTGCTCCAGGGTGGATGGCTCCAATCTCAGAGGGAGGTGCACGCCTGGAGGCCCGCCGAGGAGGGCCATCGACTTGCTCCTTACGCTTTGGGGATTGAGGAGGCTTGGGATGCTTCTTGGTAGGAGCCATAGCCTTTGATGTCGACTAGGGCTCCCCACGGACGGCGCCAAATGATGTATGTGTGAAAATAGGACATGAGAGAGAGGGGACGCTGGCCGTCTTACGGGTCACCGTCCAGTGGAGACAAAGCGAACACAAGAGTTTATACAGGTTCGGGCACTCAAATGAGTGCCCTACTCCTGTCGGCGTGTCCCCCAGGAGGAGCAGGGGGCTCCTAGCTCTGGCTCCCGCGGGACACACCAGTAGTTCGAGTTTTGCATTCAATATGAGTTTAGGTTACATGTAGGGGTTACAATAGGGTTTTATAGGCACCCAGCCTAATGTACAAAATACCATCCTACCCCTACCACCATGGCTTAATGCAAGGGCATCTTGGTCATTCCCAGGCGAAGGCAGTGGGTTCCACATCATCGTTCTGTAGGGGTTAGTCTCTGATTTCGGGGTCCCACGAGGACCTCCCACGGGGTATGCCCTGGAGGTACGCCCGCAACCCCCGCGGAGTAGGAGGGTGACTCCCGTAGATGCCCGCGGAGTAGGAGGTCTCCCGCAGACTCCCGCGGGGTAGGAGGTGGCTCAGAGAGCGCCCATGAGGTAGGAGGGTGGCTCCAGAGAGCGCCCTGAGTAGAAGGGTGGCCGCCACGGACTCCATGGGTAGGAGGGTGGCTCCGTGACGCCCGGAGTAGAAGGTGGCGCCGCGGACTCCGCAGGTAGGAGGGTGGCTCCGTGAGGCGCTGTGGAGTAGAAGGTCTCCCACAGACTCCCGTGGGGTAGGAGGGTGGCTCCCGTAGACGCCCGCGAAGTAGAAGGGTGACGCTCGCGGACTCCCGCAGGGTAGGAGGGTGGTTTCGTAGAAGCCTGCGGAGTAGAAGGTCTCCCGTAGACTCCCGCAGGGTAGGAAGGTGGCTCCCGTAGATGCCCGCGGAGTAGAAGGGTGATGCCTGCAGACTCCCGCGGGGTAGGAGGGTGGCTCCCGTAGACGCCTGCGGAGTAGAAGGTCTCCCACAAACTCCCGCGGGGTAGGAGGGTGGCTCCCGTAGACGCCCGTGGAGTAGAAGGGTGACGCCTGCAGACTCCCGCGGAGTAGGAGGGTGACTCCCGTAGATGCCCGTGGAGTAGGAGGTCTCCCGCAGACTCCCACGGGGTATGCTTGCGAGACATGGGGTGGACAAGGTCTCCCGCAGGGTGCCCTGATGGCAAACCTCCTCAGGGGGACAAACTTCACCCCACACGGAGCATGTAGCCTCTCACGTAGAAGCACTGGGCATTCAGAGCTCTATGTCCGCGGTCATGAAAGGACCTCCCGCGGGGTATCGCCCTGGGGGTGCACCCGCGGGGCTTGAGGGGACCTCTCGCGGGGTGTTCCCTGGAGGTAGGAGGGCGAATCCCAGGAGGTGCCCTGTCGACGGACTATAGCTGTGGCGAACATCACCCTCATGAAGCATGAAACCTCCCCTCCAAGAATGGTTGAGCTTTCCTCCAACAAATTCTATGGGATAAGATATGTGCGAAGAAAATAATTCCATATTAGAAAGGACTCGATCATTTTCCCGTTACGAGGAAACCAACTCGAATTTGCCTGATATCCAGAGAAGTTTGGATGTGCTACAAAGATCATGCGACAATGGATTCCTCATCGGCTACGATATGGTATCCCAAACTGACTACAACTCAACCTGAGATAGGGCTACCCCGACTATATAAGGCCGGGGGTAGGTATCCTTAGGGGGACGAGACATCTAGAGTTAGATAGATAGAGAAGAAGAAGGCTTCTAGAGCTTTCACCAGACGCAGAGCACCTAGGGGCCAACGGGCCATGCTTTGTCAACCTCCAGCCGTAGTTTAGCCATCGCTTAGATCCAATCTTCATTGTAACTAGGGCTAGATACATTGCTCTATACTCTATACATCAAGTTCATACATCATCCGCATAGGACATAGGGTGTTACTCCATCTGAGGGCCCGAATCTGTATACATCGTGTGTTACCGTATTCATGCTTGACTTTGCTAAACTGAAGGTACCCATGACTATAAGTTTATTGTCGGTATCTAACCTTCGACAGATATAAATGAAACTACTCAATGAGTCATACATGCATATACTTTAACATGCGTTTTACATCACATATATAAGAAAAATCAAATTATTTTGTATTCACACTATAGAATTTGTGTTATAATCTATTTAAGATCTATTGCAATGCACAGATGCTTGGAGTAAGATTGATGATATGTATTATTGTCGAATCCCATTGCAAAGCATGAGCACCTTATTAGTAGTCGTGGGAGCAAAGTTCCATCCGGTGGGTAAATAGGCATGACATGGGTGTCTTTCACCTATGGCAGCTTCGCCCCATTACCTATGAAATAATACTTACAAATGGGCCTTCCATACTTCCTATTGGTCCACGTGGCCTTTTGGTTTTCATCCATATGATCTTGGGTGGGATGCATGTCAGCCATCTGATTCAGGCCAGGAGGCCTAGATTCCTTCCCACGCCACCCCCAACCCCCCTGGTTTCCTGACTCTCTCCGATGCCCCTCACGGCCACCTCCTCCGCCTCCACTGGGCGGTCCCTCCTCCCCCTCGGTGTCGCGGCCCTCCCCTTCTGCCGCAACATCTCCTGTACGACGCTGCGCCATGGACAGGTACGGTTGGATCCAGCGGTGCAATGAACGGGGATGGATAGACGCGGCGGCGCCGTGGATGGGGACGGATGGATTTGGCCCTTGCCTCCCTCCTCTTCCCCCGACGCCGCTGTGGCCTCCCCTTCACCTCCCCCCTAGTGCTGACACCCCGATCTATAGTAAATCCAGTGGCCCTCATCAAGCCCGACCCGTGTACCAACACAGCGACGATTCGACGGGGTCCTTGTTGAGCTTACTTGTTGAATGGGGATCAACCTAGGGCCCCTTTCCGCAAAGGGCTATCGTCAAGGGTGTGCCGAGCTACGGATCGAGGTGGACAAGACAATCGAGAAGCCTTGAGGGTCATTTTTGAGTGCAGTTCGGGCCTCTCACGGAGGAGATAACAACCCTCGTCCGATGGATTCACTAATGAGTATGGAGTAGTTACAACGTGCTTGCTCGGAGGAGCCTTGAGCTAGCCTAAGGACTCCAAGGAACAAGTTACAGGTCTCGATGTCGTGGTACCAAAAAGCGGCCCGCCCTCGATTACATCGTGCGAGGGGTATTTATAAGTTCTGAGAGACAGTTATTTATTACAGGGGCGCTCTCAGAGGGCGTGCGTAGTCGCAGCAGAGCGCCACCACCCGGGTACCACGCGACGTGGGCAATAGCCTTGAGACCAGGCGGCGCGACCGTGGCGGCCGAGATCTGGCGAGCGATCCTCGAGCAGCTGCGCATTTAATGCCACGTCGCCTTGTCGCGAGCCCCGAGCTTGGCTGCTCGGGGATGGGGTAGCCCGTGAGCCGGACTACACGGTTGTCGGTCTCTGTCGCCATCCGGCAAGAGCATAGTCGGTTGGCGCCAGACTTGTGGTCGTCTTGATGCAGTATATCAATTCGACAGCTAGCCCCGAGGCTAAAGGGGAGGGACAGCCTTCTTGAGGCCCCCGCCTTAAGCCTCTAGACTTCTTAAAGAGGATTGGAGTCATGCGGCGAAGACCTACATGACCTTGAGCTGCCCTTGCTCGGGGTGAGGAATCTTGTGGCAAAAATCTCTGATGCTTGAGCAATCATGCTCGGGGCGGAGATTTCACGGTGGAAAAAAAGTCTGCAGACATCAGAGCTACCGAGCTCGGGAAAAGGTCTCATAGCGAAAAAGGCTGCTGCGGCTTCCGAGCGATCGGGCTCGGGAGACGCGCCGCTGAGGCCGAAAGCACTTTGGTCGGCTTCGAGCTAAATAACGCTTCGGGAGGGAGCGGGAAAAATTAGAAGGTTCCTTCCCCACGAGCGTCATGGCGCGGATTCGACAGATTTTGGGGAACCGCGCCGGTCGGCTGCCGGGGGCGTGCCACCACGCGTCGGCAATCGGCAACCGTTCTGACCCGTTCGGCTCCTCCGCCTAGAAATAACCGCGGAACACTTCATTTGTTTTCCTTCCTTTATTCTCCTTTTCGCGATAAGCGCTCCGCCAAAAAACCTCGGCGGCTTCCAAACTTCTCTTCTTTGCAGCGGTTCATCTTTCAAGTCTTCTCATGGCGCGGTTTAGGGCGAAACAAGATCACGGTGGAGAGGCTCCGGGCTTTGGAGGATCTCGGTACTGGATGCCCCCACTTGGAGGATCCGGAGGCGAGGGCCCGGCCAAGACGACGGCAGAGATGGTCACTGCGACCTCTACACCGTCAATGGGCTCCGGCCGGAGAGCGAGTTCTGGAGGATGTGCTCACGCGATCGGTCGTGTGAGCTCACCCATCTGAACCCCAACTCCATCCTTGTCTTGAACATCTTTGCCCATCTCTGCGAAGGCCGTGGGCACCCTTCCTCGCCAAGTCTCTTCCTCCATTTCTACAACCTTTTCCGACCGGCGGCGCTTTATCACCGGCGCCCTATATTCCGCTTGCGACCGGCCGCCCGTCTGAGTTCCCGTTTTCACCCTCAAGGACTCCGTCTCGGTGGGCGACCTTTAGTTCTACTTGCGGAGGCCGCAGAGGCGATTCATTGTGCTATATCTGGGAGGCGGCGGCGCCCAGGCAGCAAGACACCGCGCCGACAGCCACCCCGATGAGGCGGGTCGATGATGATCCACGAGCTCACGAACATGGGGTTGACCAGCGCGACATCGTCGCGACTTCCTCCGAACGAGATATCCCAGCTGCGGAGGAGAGAGCACCTTCTTCAAGATCGTGGGTGGGGCGACCTCACCCGTGAGGCGAATCGGGTATGCCCTCGCCATTCGTGACAACCGCTTCACTTGTGAGCTTCACTTGTGGCCTTCGAACTTGCGATGACATTTTGCGCGTCGCGATTGCAGCCCAGACCGGTTGGGTGGAGAAGAGGGTCGGCGAAATGTTTGGGTCCCCAAGGGCAAGGAGCTCGAGAAGAAACTCCAAGTCCGTTGAGCGTGCTCGGCGAGGCGGTGTGGTAAGTACCCCTGGTCATTTATGCTCGGGGAGAACGTCCGAGTCTTACTGAGCATTTGGCGCACGGGGAGAGCACCCGCGCCTTCCTAACGGCGTTCCGCTTCCTTTTGACAGGAGAAGCTCGCCTTGGAGCTGGGCGTGGCCGAGCTCAAATCCAAAGTGGGCAGCAGCGAGGTGCTCGTCCCGCTAAGGCCAAGGGAGGAGCAAAAGGCCATCATGCGCCATCGGTGAGTGCCGGACGTCGAAGAGGCACGTGATCGGGCGGGAACCCTCGGCGGCATATGGAGTACGCCGATCGCGTGGAGGAGGTAAGCCGCTGAGGCTTTGGTGGAGAATTATAGCACGAAGTTCAAATCGAACAAATCGCGGCGGAGGGAAGATTGATCAAGGGAATGGTGCAGATCGAGTGGGAGGCGCCGAAGAGGGAGCTTGCCGAGACGAAGGACCAACTCGCACGAGCTACCAAAGCTCGGGAGTTCGGGATCGTCGGTCGGTAAAGCCTCTCGCATAGCGGCATTCGCATCCGGAAAAAGCCGGAGGAGGGTCGACATGGAGGTGATGACCCTAAGTGGCGAAGATCACCCAGGCCGCCGAAAAGGCGGCCGAGCTGGTGGTCCTAGCGGCGGCGAACTCACCTGCGGGCGACGAAGAAGGCCCGGCCAAAGGTGGGCGTCGATCCCTGCCCTTGCTCTGTTTCCCTTCGCTCTTTGTTTTGCGCCCCCGGGCTAACCCCACTCACCTGACGTGGATGGTTAATAGCCCGTAGGGCCTTCCCGAACTGCCGCCAAATAGCTCATGAGCTTGCCCACCATGCCTTAGCGGGCGTGCTATCTGCTGCCGCCGACATCGTGATGGCCGAAGGCGCGGGAGCAGCGGCGAGCACGGAAGGAGGAGAAAAGGCCGACCCCGCAGCTCCGGGCAAAGGGGCTGCTCAAGAGGGCACGGGCTCCGGTAAATGCTGCCGGGATAAGGCGGCACCGCTCGGGCGAACCGCCGCTGGGGGATAGCGCTCAGCGAACAACATGCTCGGGAGGATAGCGAAGCGGACCCGAGCGAAGCGCCGCTCAGAGTGGGCCTTGGTGCCGCGATGAACATAACGTCTCGGGAGGAGGACTCGCCAGTTTCGGACAACCCGCCCTTCTTCGAGGACTCCGGGCTTGTGCGCACACCTCTGCCAGATTCCGGCGACATTCAGGCGAGGGAGATTTATGAGAAGTTCCGGGAGAATCTGCGCACCGACGTTGCCGAGGTGAGAATTGCTCTGCTACCGTGGTAATTTTCCTTCTTTGGTTTTCGTGGGATCCCGCTTAAAGTTTCCCTGCCCGCAGCTTCTTAAAAAGTCTTTGGCCAATTTTGAGGAAGTGCTGATTGTCCCCGACACCCTGGCCCGCTTATATGAGGAAAGCGGCCCGACCACTAAATTTGGAGGAGAAGGTGGGCGACCTCAAGCTCGCGGATACCATAATCGTGAAAAGATGCCGCGAGGCAGAGCAAGAAGTCGTCGAGGCTAAGGGGAAGATCCTCGGGCTCGAACAAGAGCTCGAGCAGGAAAGGTCCGCCGCCAGCCAAGGAGGGTGTCTTGCTTCGAGAAGAAAGTGCTCGCTTCGAGCAAGAGCCGGAGCAATGGAAGAAAACGGCTAGCTTTGGCGGAGGAGAGTCTTGCCCTTAGCCACGGCCGGGTTCGAGGGGCTCGATCGGGAGCTTCAACAGGGAAGCGATATGCTCGGGCCACAGAGACCAAGGTGGCGAGCTTGAGGTGTCGTGCTGTGCCACGGAGAGCTAGAGCGATGGAGGCGGAAAGTCGGTCACCGAGGAAGATCGGCCCTTAGCGGGATAAGGTTCTCGGGCTCGAGCAAGGTTTGAACAAGAAAACCAACGTGCTCGGGCCCTCGAAGCTAAGGTGGCCGGCCGAGCGCCTTGAATATGAACGCCGCCGCCATACTGCCGACTCAAGAAAAGGACGAGGTCGAGCGACTCATGAGAAGCCCAAGAAGGTCGTGGCGCCTGCGAAGGTGATCGATCTTGAGACCAAGATTGCCGACTATAGGCGAAGCTCTCTGGCACTTAGGGGGCGACGCCGGTGTGTAGGGTTATATGCCATTTTACTCGAATGTTGTGTCAGTGGTGACGCTTCTTTCTTCTTTTTGATCTTTCTCTTGCTTTTCCTGTAATGAATAGATAATGCTTAAGAGCGAGACGTGCTTTGCAGCAAGCTGTGACTTAGCGACCAAAACACTTTCGCCGATGTCACGCCTCTATCCGAGCCCCCGCTGCGAATGAAACTCGTGCACCTGAGTTGCGAGCACGAGTTTGTTTCGTAGGAGAGACGAGATAGAGCGCGCACTATACTTCCAACCAAGCATCGGCCTATCCGGGCGACAAGCGTGGGTTAGGTCGGTGTAGAAAAACCAGCGTGGCTCAAAACTTCTTAACACTTTGGCACGCATGGGCCTAACCCGCGAGCATGGTCGTGCGAGGGAAGGGCGCGCGGTTTTTGGGACATGGTGTGCAGCGACCGTGTGCGCCCGTCCGAGCTAAGCTTTGTACCGACCAAAAGGGCGTCTGTTTGCGACTTGTATCGCGCAGCGGATAACTACTGCGGACCAAGGTCGGCTTATTGAGACCGGCGCCTCTAGTGGTAATCTTTTAGCGGCCGGGCGTTGGTCGTAGTACCTTGCGCTATTCTCTGGCGCGTCCGATTACGCTAAGTGAGAGGTGTTTAGGCAGAACAAAAGGTCGCATTGATGCGAACGGTCGTGAATTTATAGCATAGTGCAGAAAGTGGAACATGAGCTTTTAGATATAGAACTTGCGCAGCTGGTCAATGTTCCATGAACTAGCGAGCTCGCGGCCATCCTCCGTCGTAAGGCGGACAGCCCCCGGGCGTGACACCGAAACGACCGTGAATGGGCCTTCCCATTTGGGGGAGAGTTTGTTGGCCTTTGACGCGCCCCGAATCCGACGCAGGACAAGGTCGCCAACTCAGAGAGCTCGAGGCGAATGGACTTAGCCGCGATGCTTGCGAAGGGTTTTTGGTAGGTGGTGGATCAAGCCGTGCCTTTAGGCGAGTTTCTTCTTGAAGGTCAAGGTCGGCGGCTTCGCGACCTTGGTGGATGTCGTCGGCCAGGTGCACCCTTGGGGACCCGAGCATGATTTCGGTGGGGAGGATGGCCTCGGCGCCGTAGACGAGCTGGAAGGGCGTCTCGCCAGTGCTTCGACTTCGGTGGTACGCCTTGCCACCAAAGGACGGAAGGGAGCTCGTCCACCCATGACCCGCCTTGTCGGGAAAGGTCTCTGAAGACTCTTTTCTTGATCCCTTGGAGTAGCTGGCCGTTCGCTCTTTCGGCTGCTCCATTGCTCTGCGGATGGGCTACAGAGGCGAAGCATATTTTTGTGCCAATGTCTTCGCAGTAGGCTTGAAACAGTTCGCTGGTGAACTGGGTGCCGTTGTCTGTGATGAGGCGATTGGGTACCCCAAAGCGCGTCACCACATTACTGCGGAAAAATCTTTTGGCTGCTTGAGCCGAAATGGTTGAAACGGGCTCGGCCTCGATCCACTTAGAGAAAGTGTCGATTGCGACGAGCAAGAATTTACAACCCTTTCGACCACGGGGGAAAGGCCCGAGGATGTCAGCCCCCCAGGTCGAGAATGGCCATGAGAGTGGGATGGTTTGCAGTCGTTAGGTTGGTGGTGTGACTTACGGGCGTGAAACTGGCACGCCCGACAAGTTGCCACGATCGCCCGAGCGTCGTCTAGCGCTGTTGGCCAATAGTATCCCAACCGGAATGCCTTGCTCACGAGCGTCCGGAAGGACGAGTGGGCTCCACACATTCCCTCATGGATATCTCGGAGAAGGAACTCGCCCTCCTCCCGGGATATGCACTTGGAGAGGACTCCAAGTGCCCTTTACAGACCTGGCGCCGTCTACCGGCTTGTGAGCAGATGACCGCCTTTGGGTAAGGAACGCTCGGCTTCTTCCTCGGGCAATGTCCATGGGCGAAATCTTTGGATGAATGGCGCCATCCAATCCGCACCTTGCTCGAGGAAGGAGACGTTGCCATACGCCTCGATGCCTCCTCTCTGAGAGGAATGGAGGGCTTCGCAGATGCTCGGCTAGCGCCCGGTGGGCGGGCATCACGGTTGGTGCCTCCTCTGAGAGGAATGGAGGGCTTGTGTAGATGCTCGACTAGCGCCCGGGGCGGGCACTGCGAGGAACCGACCTTGGAAAGTTGGTCGGCAGAATTATCCTTCTGGGGATGTAGAGTACTTCAAATTTCAAGTACCGCTCCATCTTCCTCACTTCAACCAAGTAAAGCGCCATTGAGTGATCGAACACCGATACTCCTTGTTGACTTGGTTGATGACCACCGTGAATCACCTTTCACGGTCGATCTCTGACGCCGAGCGCCTTGGGCGCTCGAGTCCCGCCAAGAACCTTCATACTCCGCCGCATTGTTTGTTGCGGGAAGTGTAATTGAATGACGTGTGGAGCTGCTCCCTTGGGGATACGATATAACGCCAGCCCGGCGTTCAAAGCTCGGGACCCGTCGAAGTACATAATCCAGCGACCGGTCTCAGATTCGTGGTCCTTGGTGGTGGGCTGGGCGGGGTTCGTCCATTCTACCACGAAGTCCGCTAGAATCTGAGATTTGATCGCGGTGCGGGCAGAGAAGTGGACATCGAACTCTGCGAGTTCCATGGCCCACTTTGCTATCCGGCCGCTGGCGTCCAAATTTCTTAGGATCTCCCTAAGTGGAAAGCTGGTCGGGACAACGACCTTGTGGGCTTGAAGTAGTGGCGCGACTTCCTTGATGCTACGACGGCGAGTATAAGAGTTTCGGACCTCGGTAACGCTCCTTTGGTCCGTGCAACACTTCGGCGACGAGTATACGGACGCTGCGTCCTTCTCGCTCTACCACTCAGACGCGCTTACGGCACAGGCGTCATTCGAGGTACAATGCGGCTCCCCCGACCTTGGCGTGGCCAGGATCGGAGGGTTGGACAGGTACTGCTTTAGCTCCTCGAATGAGCGGTTAGCCTCGTCTGTCCAAGTGAAACCGTCATGCTTACGGAGCGCCTTAAAGAAGGGCAAGCCGCGCTCCCCTGACCGAGAAATGAAGCGGCTTAAAGCGGCCATTCGTCCGGTCAGGGTTTGAATCTCCTTTAACGAGTTTGGGGGTCGCATTCTTTCGATGGCTTCGATCTTTTCTGGGTTGGCGCCGATGCCCTGCGGCCCGATGATATACCCGAGCACTTTACCGGATTTTACACCAAAAACGCACTTTTCGGGGTTAAGCCTTATTCGATGCCTACGGAGATTACAAAAGGTCTCCTCGAGGTCGGATATATGGCCTGAGGGGATTTTACTCTTAACTACGATGTCATCTACATATACCTCGTGTTCCGCCTATCTGCTCCGGGAAGGTCTTTTGCATCAAGCGCCGAAGGTCGCCCGCGTTCCATGAGACCGAACGACATGGTCGTAGCGTAACGTGCGAAGGGCGTGATGAAGGAAGTCTTCTCGCCCCCGGAACAGCTAATCTGGTGATAACCCGAATATGCGTCCAGAAAGCTCATTACCTGGGATTCCGCCGTCGCGTCCACCAGCTGGTCGATGCGCGGTAGAAGGAAGTTGTCCTTCGGGCATGCGGCGTTTAACCCAGTGTGGTCGACGCACATGCGCCACTTGCCCCCCTTCTTCTTGACGATGACCGGATTTGCCAGCCACTCCGTGTGCCCGACCTCTCTGACGAAGCCGGCCTTAAGGAGCTTGTCGAGTTCCTCCCGGATGATTGCCTGTTTCTCCGGGGAAAATCGCTTTGAGCCTTTGGCGACAGTCTTTTGTCGGTGAGCAACCAACTGCTCGATCACCTCCTTGGGACCCGGGCATATCGGACGGTTCCCAGCGAACACGTCCGAAGCTCCTCCGGAGGAAGGTGATGAGCTCGAGTTCCTATTTGGGGTCAAGGAGGACCCCAAATGGAGGACCTTGACGGTCACCTCGTTGAGAGGACCGCCTTGGTTTCTCCTCCCGGCCGAGGGCAACTTTAGGCCGGGAAGGCACGGCGCTGGTCGGGGCGCATGTTGGCAGCACCGCCCGACCATGTCGAGGACTTCGTCGCAGCTCAAGGTCGCTTTATGGTCGCCCTTCACAAAGGATTTACGCCTTTGGGTCCGGGGACCTTTAGGCACTGGTAGGCGTGATGCGTGGCAGCCATGAATTTGGAGAGGGCGGGCCTGCCAAGGATGGCGTTGTAGGCCGATCTAAAGTCCACGACTTCGAAATTGACTGGCTCGGTCCGAAAATTCGCCAGTGTCCCCGAATGTTACGGCAAGACGATCCGCCCAAAGGCTTGATCGAGGTGCGGGGCGATCCTCAAGAACGGACGGCGGCGCTCTTGATCTTGGAACGAGGGACTGCATCTCGTCCAGACCGAAAGCGGATATGAGGTCCAAGGAGCTCCGCCATCGATGAGGACCCGGCCAACTTTTGCGTTGTTGATGGTCGGGCTCACGACCAACGGGAGCTTCTGGGGTTTGGTCATTCCAAGGGGACAATCGTCCTTGGAGAATGTGATGGGCAACTCGGACCACAATTTGCCAGACGGGGCTCGCTTCGGGCGATGTGGCCGACCTCCGGCGGCCTCCTTTAAATCCTTCGGGATTTGTAGGTCGAGGAGCCGCGAATATGATGGCGATGTGATTATGGGGCTCTGGTAATCCATGTCGTCGCCGCCGTCGGTGAGGCCCTTGCCCTTCTTGCTCTCCCCTTGCTCGGGAGAGCGGCATAGAAGCCCTCGCCCAGAGAATTTCTCGAGCGATATGCCCAAGTTCTCTGATTCGCGAAGGTCGTGACCGATTACGATGGAGCGGGCGAAGCGGTGCGCCCATGGCGCCCTCTTCGCGCGACCACGGTCGTCGCGACCTTGGTCATCTGGCGGCTGGTCGGTGTTGCGGCTGCACACGGCCGATCCGCGCCCGCCCTATATTGCCGAGTGGCGGGCACGAGCCTGTCGTTGCTCGACGGCGCGACCATGCTGGTCTTGCGCGACTTTTCTTCTTCTTGATCTTCTTCTCCGCGGGGCGAGGCCTCTTGCTCGAGCGCCTTCGGCATCGGCCGAGGCGGTAGCTTGCCTTCATCGGCGCTTTCTTCCATTACCTTTGCCGTCGGCGTTAGCGTGGCGGTCGGCCATCTGGCTCGATTCGTTGGCCGGCGAGTTGGGGTGAATCTCAAGTCTTGCGTGAAGCGGACGTCCACGGACCCGAACTTGAAGGCCGACCACCGCTTCGTCCGAGATGCTCGGGATGGAGTTTCTTACCTTTATGAACCTTTGGACGAAGTCGCGCAGCGTTTCCTTGTCCGTTTGGATGAGCCGCTCGAGGTCGCGCTCGTTGCCCGGGCGGGTGTAGCAACTTTGAAAGTTCGCCATGAGGGCCTCCGAGAGCTGCCTCCACGAACGGATCGATCCCTCCTTCTGGTTAAAGAGCCAAGTCCTGGCGGAGCCGTCGAGGACCGTGGGGAGGTAGTTAGCCATGACCCCTTCGTCCCCGCCGGCCGCCAGGATGGCGGTGGAGTAGATCGAGATGAATTCGTCGGGGTTTTGGGTCCCGTTGAAGCGCTCGACGTGGCCGGGCTTGAATTTGCCCGGCCACTTGACGTCGCGGAGGGACGCCGAGAAAGCCCGGCATCCGAACGCCGCCATCATGGCGAAGCCCTCCGGCGTGATTTGGCGGGCGACCGACCCAAGCGTCCTGGCGCGTAAGGCGAGGCGAGAGAACACGCCCTCATGCGGTCGGCGACGGCGGAGTTCGATGTGGAACATACGGAGCGCTTCATGGCGGGCGCATGTCCGTGAGCCCGTGAGGCTGCCGGGAAGTGCTCCGAGCATCCTCATGGTGTTGATGGTGCCGCAGGTTCCCCGAGCATGGCTTCGGAGGCCACAGGCGAGAATGCGGTTTAGCGTCCCGAAACATCCGGGGCCCCGAGCGCCGGGCGGTGATGGGGGCCGATGTCGGCGCAAGCTTTTCCATATTTTTGCCACGAGGGCCCCATGGCCGCCAGTGTCCGCTGGTTGGCGGTTCGAGGTTGCGCACGACCCGCCATGGCGCTGAAGTCGCCGGCGCTCGAGGAGCATCGGAGGCGACCTTGAAGGGCGGCGGCGCCAGACTCGGGAGTGGTAGCTGGGTCCTGCGAGCCGGTCTCGGCCCCGGTGCCGCCTCCGCCACCGGGTTGGTGGTGGACAACCGCCGGTCCGCGCCGGGACTCGGTGCTCGCCATCGTTGAGCGGCGAGAGAAGAACGCCGAGCGGACGTTCCTCGTGGTCGTCCTCCTTCCCGCCATGTAGACGCGGCGGAGGACCAGATCCGCAGGCGACGTTGAGGTGGTGTCGTCGACGCGTCCCTTGGCCGAGCTCGAGACGGTCGGGGTAGTCCGACCGTCGTCATCGGCCGCCAGATTCATCCCATAGCGAGGTATCGGCGGCGAAGGAGGAAATGCTCTCGCGCTGCGGCCACCGGGGAAAGACTCCCGGTTTCGGTGTGGCCTTCCGGATCGACCGCACCACCTATGCCGTCGCTGGCGTAGTACATGTCGGCGTCCTCCACGTCGTCGAAGACGCAGAGGTCTTGATTGTCTTGCGAGTTTGGCATCCTCAGGGATTCCTTGCAGGAGGACTTCAGTCGGTCCCCACGGACGGCGCCAGCTGTCGACGATTCGGGACAGGGGTCCTTCGCCGAGCTTACTTGTTGAATGGGGGATCAACCTAGGGCCCCTTTCCCGCAAGGGCTATACGTCCAAGGGTGTGCCGAGCTACGGATCGAGGTGGACAAGACAATCAGGAAGCGCACAGGGGTCGTTTTTGGTCTGGTTCGGGCCTCTCACGGAGGAGATAACAACCCTACGTCCAGTGGATTCACTAATGAGTATGGAGTAGTTACAACGTGCTTGCTCGGAGGAGCCTTGAGCTAGCCTAAGGACTCCAAGGAACAAGTTCTGGGTCTCAGTATGCGTGGTACCAAAAAGCCACCCGCCCTCAGTACATCGTGCGAGGGGGTATTTATAGGGGATTTACAGGAGACAGGTTATTTATTACAGGGGCGCCATCAGAGGGGCGTGCGTAGTGCAGCAGACGCGCCACCCGCCGGGTACCACGCGACGTGGGAACAGCGGGCGCAGACAGTAGCGGCGCGGACCGTGGCGATCACAGATCTGGCGAGGCGATCCCTCGAGCCGCGCATTTAATGCCACGTCGCCTTGTCGCGAGCCCCGAGCTTGGCTCGCCGGATGGGGTAGCCCGTGAGCCGCTACACGGTCGGTCTCTGGCGCCATCCGGGCAAGAGCATGGTCGGTTAGCGCCGGGCTTCGGTGGTCGTCTTGGTACAGTATATCCAATCCCCGACACAACCCTATTCTCCTTTCCTTTTCTCCTCTAACCCTCCACCGCGACGCCATTGTCCGAAGCAGTGCCGCTGCCAAACGCTAACCGATGAATTCTTCTTCCTTGTTCCGCCGCCAAACGCATCGACTTCAACAATTATAACAAGCGCACACATGCTACCCTTCACTTCCCCGAGTTACGGTTGTGTTCTGCTGCCCGACAATCACGTCATCTTGATCAAGTGAGCTGGCAGCCAGCGATGCTGCCTCCACACAACGTTGGCGATGCTGGAGCTTGCCACCACACCGGTGCCACCTCCAATGCAGCGCCAAGAACACTAGAGCTATGGTGCACAACACTTCGACACTTTACTTTCACAAGCTACTTGTGTGTGAGCCTGTGCAGGTGTGCTCTACTAGTCTACATCCTCTCCCTCTTCTGTACTAGATTAGTCTCAAATGCCCTATTCAAGCAAATTAACATTCACTAGAGGTATACTAATTAATTGTGAAATTAGAACTATTGAGTAACAATCACATGTGTAAGTGTGTCTATATTGTGTCCTGCTGATTCACACATATCGGTTCTATTTTTTCTTTTCTTTTCTTTAGAAAAGATAAGTATTATGCATCATAGTGCTTGTATTACAAAGCTATTGTAGTTTCATACACTGTGAAAAAAAGATGTAAAATGAATTAGCATGTAGAATTCATTGGATTTGATTATTTGAAAACATCGTCTATTCCATCAATATACAATATGCAAAGTTTGATTATTTCTAAACATATGATTGTAGCATCATCCATTGATGTCCTTTTTTGTAGATACTATTAAACCATTGCTTCATTTGGAATAGTATTAGATGTAAAGTTCTTCTCTCTAACTTATTTGCCAAACAAGTATTTAGCCCACTTGTTGTATGTTATGAATAGCACTTGTATTCATCATAAGGCCAATATGCCAGAATATATACATGTACATGAGGGTACAAAAGAAAAAACTATATAAAGGCAATATCTATACAAGGCTATACAGGATAGTAGCAATCTCTATACAAGGAAATCTAGGATACTAGCAATCTCTATACCAAGCAATATAGGATACTATCTATCACCTCCTCAAACTCATGGTAGATTAACAATACTGAGTTTGGAGAGATAAAAATTGTGCTATGCTCAAATATGTGCCTTCATGAAGAAGCCTACCAATTGAAGCTGAAGGCACAAACTGAAGAGCCGCACCTGATCCTGCACCTATGACCGCATATAGGAAGCATCAACACCGATATGCTTAGTGAGCTCATACTTTACCGGGTCTCGAGCAATGCAAATAACACCTATACTGTT
This sequence comes from Guadua angustifolia, assembly GCA_036346375.1. Classification (NCBI taxonomy): domain Eukaryota; kingdom Viridiplantae; phylum Streptophyta; class Magnoliopsida; order Poales; family Poaceae; genus Guadua; species Guadua angustifolia. The sequence goes on along the minus strand of CM070510.1, from coordinate 66,400,350 downwards.
AGATAAAAGAGGAGTCATTGTAGAAATAGAAACACCAAAATCCTCAAGTAACCACCATAGCCAAGTAACATCTGAGTCAGTGGCTCACAGAAAAACAACAGCATCATTACGAATTCTATGATCTGCGGTGGTTGCTGCCATGCGAAAAGGAAGGAGTGGGCACACTGGATCCAATGGACACATCATGGACAAAAAAGTAATCCACTAACTAACAAGGAATTTGTAGACTCGCATGGCATGGACGAACTAAAAGATAGATGCTAAAGACTTGATGAACACAACGAAAAACTTAGGAAATACTAGCAGTAGCACTAAAATAGCAGCAATGTAGAAGGATCACACATGCAGCCCAAAAGCTAAATCAACTCACAGAAGTCTAGCGCACACACAAACAATAGCAGCTCGGAGCACAACATGAAGTAGAGCACAAGCAGGCATCGATTCAACCCAACAAAAGCAACAACACCACCAAGGAGAGGTCCAAGGAGAGCAACTAGCAAAGCTCCTTCCACATAGTAGCCCAAAAGCCAGGAAAGTTAGCAAAGAGAATAGAGCCCTCTGCTCGCCCAATGGAAGTGAACAGAGAGGTGGCAGTGGGATTGGAGAACTCGATGTAGATCTGTAGGAAGAATGTGGTGGGTTGGAGGTGATGAAGGATCTCTGTGGGCTTGAACCAAGGCGAGTTGAAGGTGGTGCAGGCAGAATAGCAGCATGTTGTGCTCCAAGAAGAAAAAGGAGGGCGGTGGTGGCGCTCCAAGAAGAAAGGAGGGTGGCAGGGATGCTCCATGAATGGAGCAGTAGCAAGCACTGTGTGAAGGCATAGGCGAAAACCTTGCTGAGGACTGGATCCGACTGGGAAAGGTGTAGAGAAGACACCAATGATGAATTGCAACGACATTTGTGATCTGGCGGTGATGGATATTGAGCTAGTGGTGATGTGGATGGCTCTATCCAGCGAGGATTAAGCACGATTTGACGATTCCCAATGGTAGGAAGCACATATTTGACAGGGGTCAAGCTTAAGGGTGACGAATTGAGGGCTGGTGATGATAAATTCTAGCAAATCCAGCCCGAAGCGAGGGCGGTGACGACAAAGAGACCTGAATCTGGGGCCGTTAACGATGATTGCTTAAGGAAGCCATCGGAGCTGAGTGGCAAGACTGATTCCTACTGCTGTTGATTGAAACTAAGCTACAATTAGGAGGTGGCTGCCCTCGGGAGAAGAGATTGCTCCTCTTAGGGGGAGCAGCAGCGAAAGACGAGTGGGTGTGTGCTAGTGTTTCACAATCCGCTCTGATACCATGTTATAAATAGCACTTATATTCATCATGAGGCCAATATGCCAAAATATATACATGTATGCGACGGTACAAAAGAAAAGCCTATATAAGGCAATATCTATACAAGGCAATACATGATACTAGCAACCTCTATACAAGGTAATCTAGGATACTAGTAATCTCTATACAAGACAATATAGGATAATGTCTAACACTATACAGTTGCCCATGGCTCCAAAAGATGACAACGGGATATGGCGGTGCCATGGACGAGGATGGGCGGATCCGGGGGCACCCTAAGTGGGGATGGGTGGATGTGGCCTTTCCCTTCATCATGCCGCAACCTCTTCTGGCTACCTCACCACACTCCATGTTCCTGCCACCATTCCCCTTCATCCAAATAACAACCCCTCCTTTCCTCCATCTACATTATGACATCAACTTTGGTGTATAATGTTGTTCCGGATCCAAGGCAACCCTTTCATAATTATTTAATTTGGTCTTACGGATTGTGATTATATACTTGAATGTTCAAAATGCTACTCTAATCCAGTGGCAAAGCTTCGATAAAAATGGAGGATGGGTTCGCAGGCCAAAGCTTCTCTAGCTATTCGCATTGATACCGTAGATCGAGACACACATGGTCGCCACCATCATGACCTGCATTAGCACAAAAGATCATGATCATTTCCTGCTGGCTGCGGTGGACGTATGACAAAATTTTATCTAGGAAATGCCTAAATATGCCTAATTCGTCACAAACAAGTCAATTTATGTATTATGCATATGGAATTCGTATTCATAATAGTTTTATATTAAAATCAATCCTAAAATTTGATGGACAAAGGAAGCAAATTCATTCTCTCAATTCCACTCACTATTAGTTTCTTAGTTAGATAGTCCTCATGTTCAAACATTCATCCTCAAATAATCATATTTTGTATATAGAGATATCATGTCACAATGAAAATTGATATACAAAATTTTATAATGTCATTATAAAATTAAGATATAACTTTCTCACTCTCATAAAATGTATACTATTACATGAGATTGAAATTACAGCTACAAGACTACCGAGGATGGGCGTTACCGGCAACGAAGGGTGGGCTTGAGCCCAATCAAGCTCACCTGCTAGCTAGGCCCCTACTTTAATCTCACGTTTATCTTAGTCATGATAGAAAATTGCAACAGTTCTTGCTATTTTTTAACGTGCTATTGTTCTTTTTGGTCCTGCAATCCCCTATAGGATTCTTTCATTTTTTCCCCATGTGATACACATGATATAATCATATAAGTGAAGAAAATGATAGCATATGTTATGTCTTTCTTGAGAGAATATGATGTCTAGAATGTGCTATGAAATTCTCGAATGTAAGAGTTGTGTGAAGTATTGTTTTTTCTAACTAAAACTTTATTGTTGAAGCTGTTATAACCCCTGTTGCCCAATAAGGTCATGCAACAGGTGAAGTTCACTGAGAGATTGATGGATATGATCATTAATTTTCTTTTTGTTTGTTGGATTTATAGCATTCTGACTGCTATATGCTAGAAAATTATGACTAGATGTACAAAGCACTGAATAAATACCAAATTACTAAAATATGTTGTTAGAATAACAAATTTGGCATTTAATACACACAAAGAAATGCTGCTCCTAAATTTTTAGTTTTTTCAAGAACTATAAGTTGTGGCACTTCTCCTTGCTGTAGGATTTATCAAATGTCAAGAAGTTTTATCTCACTTCTAGATTTTGATTTTGGTACAACAAAAAGTACATGCCAAAACTCCATGCTCTGTTAACTCTATGATGTTTTGATTTATCCTTTTCTATAATGTCAAAACACCTATTTTCTATTTTGCGTCCCCCAGAATTTACTTGAGTACAGAGGTAGCTGGTTGTGTTACACAAGAGGGACTTTATATATAAGGTGAATTATGTTGCAACAACTCAGCCTACCAGTTAGATCTTACTTAATTTTTAACAAGGTTCAATTTATGCTCCCAAGACAATTTCCCTAATAGAATACCCCAGGGTGCAACCATTATAGTGTTTTCAGGATGAGTTGAGGTGGATGGACATATTGTATCTCTTTTCCATCTCTATTAACTTCAAATCTTTTCTAAACTTTACATAAAATTGTTTGATTAGTCTTTCCCTTTATGCAATATACGCCTTGAATAATTTCATTGTAGTATTGCTTTCTCAAATGTTAGTACTCTATAGATAATCATGGTGTTTGTGGGTGTAAGCGAGAAAAAAATGTGCTTGCCTATGCTTAATTATGGAGCCAAGATTCTTGATCACTGTTCATTGTTGATATTGTTTATAGTGTTTTCAAGATGAGTTGAGGTGGATGGACATATTGTAGCTCTTTTTCGTCTCTATTAACTTCGAATCTTTTCTGAACTTTACATCCAACTGTTTGATTAGTCTTTCCCTTTATGCAATATACGCCTTGAGTAAATTCATTGTAGTATTGCTCTCTCAAATGCTAGTACTCTACAGAAAATCATGGTGTTTGCAGGTGTAAGTGAGAAAAAATGCACTTTCTTATACTTAATTATGGAGCCAAGAAATACATAACCAAATATTATAAAGGTTTTTTTGGACCCCTGGATGATAATCATTATTCAATGATTGAATCTTACCGGGATGATATCCCTCAAGTTAACACTTTAGAAAATGATCTCCTCATGCAAACGTTCACTGAGAAAGAGGTGAGGGTGGCAATTTTTCAAATGGAACATAACAAAGCACCTGGTTCGGACGAATTCCGAGCCGAATTTTACCAGGTATTTTGGGAAGTCATTAAGAATGATTTATTGGCCATGTTCCATAATTTACACAATGGATTCTTGCCTCTTTACAGGCTGAATTTTGGAATGATAACACTTTTGCCAAAACATAAAGATGCGAAGAAAGTACAATATTACCGACCAATTTGCCTTCTGAATGTAAGTTTTAAATTTTTTTACTAAGGTTGCCACTAACAGGATCGAGAATGTTGTTGAAATCGTTGTTCGTACTACGCAGATGGCTTTCATGCCAGGTAGGAATATAATGGATGGTGTGATTATTCTTCATGAAACGATTCATGAGTTGTATAAGAAAAAAAATGGACAGGGTAATTTTTAAGGTAGATTTTGAAAAGGCCTATGATAATGTCAAATGGCCCTTTCTTCAACAAACTTTGAGGATGAAAAGTTTCTCTCCACAGTGGTGTTCGTGGGTTGAGAATTTTGTTAGCGGCGGAAGTATTGGTATCAAGGTCAATGATGATATTGGCCCATACTTCCTGACCCAAAAAGGACTTCGTCAGGGAAATCCACTATCCCCCATATTATTTAACATCGTCGTGGATATGTTGGCCGTTATTTTATCACGTGCCAAAAAGGATGGGATAATAAATGGATTGGTACCTTATTTGGTGGATGATGAGTTATCCATCTTGCAGTATGCAGATGACACTATTATATTTATGGAGCATGATTTTGAACAAGCTAAAAATATGAAGCTATTGCTTTGTGCATTTGAACAACTTTCTGGTCTTAAAATCAATTTCCACAAAAGTGAACTACTTTGTTTTGGAGCTGCCAATGATTTCGAGACTCAATATACACAACTATTTGGATGTGGATTAGGCAATTTTCTATTTAGATATCTTGGTATTCCAATTCATTATAGAAAACTAAAGATCAGTGAGTGGAAGGGGGCAGAAGAAAGGTTTGAAAAGCATTTGAGCAATTGGAAAGGAAAGCATTTATCCGTTGGAGGTCGATTAGTCCTCCTAAATTCTGTGCTTACTAGCTTACCATGTTTATGTTATCCTTTTTTGAGATACCACATGGGGTACTTAAACAATTGGACTATTACAGATCCAGTTTTTTTCTAACAAAGTGACAACCATAAAAAAAAGTACAAACTAGCTAAGTGGGATATATTACGCCGACCCAAGAATCAAGGTGGTATGGGCATTCAAGACCTTCGTATCAAAAATATCTGCTTACTTAGCAAATGGCTTTTCAAACTGCTAAATGATGATGGTGTCTGGCAAACTTTTCTTAGGAGAAAGTATCTATGAAATAAAATTCTTTCTTATGCAGAAAGGAAGCCAGGGGACTTTCATTTTTGGGCTAGTCTAATGAAAGTCAAACATCACTTCTTTCGATTTGAGTCTTTTCAACTTCGTGATGGAAGCCAAATAAGATTTTGGCAAAATGTATGGCTCGGGAACAACCCCCTTAGTGCATAATATCCTCAACTATAAAATATTGTTGGAAAAATATGCCACGGTAACTGAAGTATTGTACACTGTCCCATTCATTGTGTCCTTTTGTAGGGCCATTATAGGACAAAATTTAGTAGCCTGGCAATAGCTTGTTGCAAAGGTTGCTACTTTACACTTATCACTAGAACGAGATATTTTTCGATGGCATCTTCATCAGAATGGATAGTTTTCTGTTCAGTCATTGTATACTCTCTTAATGCATCAAAATGTCCCTATCACAAACAGACAATTATGGAAGCTTAAAGTGCCATTAAAAAAAATTCTATGGTACTTACGTCATGGTGTAATATTGACAAAAGATAACCTCTTTAAAAGAAATTGGAATGGGAACAAAAAATATTGTTTTTGTAACAATGAGGAAACTATACAACATCTCTTTTTTGGCTGCCATTTCACTCATTTTGCATGGCGCGTTATACAAGTGGCTTTTAATCTCTCACCTCATAGTAGCACAACCAATATGTTTGGGAATTGGTTATTCAAGATGGAAAAAGATTTGAGGTCTCACATTTTGGTTGGGGCTGCTATTTTGTGTTGGTCTATTTGGTTATGTCACAATGGTGTGATTTTTAAGAACAAAAGAAATTTCATTCCATTGCAAGTTATTTACTTTGGCACCAACTGGTTGTGATCGTGGTCTGTGTTGCAGCATCAGAAAGCTCAAGAAGTGGTGTTACCGGCATGCAACTCATTGGAGATGGTGCTTCGGGATCTCTTCATTAGACATGGATGGCAATTTAGTAAAAGATTGTGTGTGGGTTAAAACTTTATGTTTTGTTTCTGATAGCTTGTTCAAACTTTTATGTTAGGGCTCTTTTTTGTCATTATTTTTTCTGAAACTTTGTAATAAATAGTTGGCTGTGTGCATTTAACAATGTAGAGGCTGGGAGACAGAATCTTCCATTATCTAAAAAAAATTATGGAGCCAAGATTCTTGATCACTGTTCATTGTTGATATTGCACCTGCTATACAAGATGAGAGCTTTATTGCACTTGCTATAGAAGATGAGAGCCTTTTGCTCTACCATGTGGTTGCTTCGCAACTTGTCATTGAACAGCGCGCTGTTGTAAGTTATTTTTTACAGCTTGTCACTGTTAATTTGTTGAAAATTAAATTCTGTTCAATGGTACAACTCTTAAATACTATTAGGTACAGCTGAACAGGTTGAAAATTTCGAACTCTGTTAGGAAATAGACACTATGGAGGTCTAGTTTTTTTTTTTCATGTTTCTTTTGCCATGATCAGAATATGCTAGCTCTAACAGCCAAGCCGATCATCCAGATGGTATGAAATTATGAGCTTTCATCTTACTAGCTAACATTGTTCATGGTCAAACTTTATGGTACGTTTATCATTCTTTGAATTGTTATATATTCTAGATACTAAAGAAAGAACTAGAGCTTCTTCAAGCATACATAATGCCAAGCTATGACAAAATAATTTGTTCTTCCATGGATTTTTTTTTTGTTCAACAGTTCACCGCTGCGCTTACCTTTCCGTGCGTCGCCATGCCTCCTGCATGACTAGGTAAACCATGGAGAAGCTGCTCAAATTGGTAGTAGATGTGATGCCGATTTTCTTCTTAGTAAAACCATTATGCTGCGCTCAGCCTGTATGACGAATTGCCATAGCAATCTACACTGTTTTTTTTTTATTTTGTGTTCTATACTTCAAATTGGTCCATATTTTGTTCATTTTTTTATAAGGAAGATTTTATTAATTTCAAGAACATTACATCGAGAAGATAACAAGTCCTTGAAACTTCTCCTGGACTCTGCTTAACAAGAAGCACACAGCCCTGAAAAAAGGAAAACACGCACACTCTATCGACTATCAATCCGAATACTAGACTGCCACCCATGCACCTGGGAAAAGAAATCCTTGGCCACCTGCATCAATCGTTGCGAAATCTCCACTATAATAGTTCGCAAATCCGACCTGCAAAGACAACCCATGTCTGCACCAATGAGAAACAAAGATAAATAACTCAGAAAGGGAGGAATTGGATTTCCTTTCAAAAACTATATCATTTCTGCTTAACTTGGTTCACGCCCACGGATGTCAAAGAACCTTTTTTTTATAAAGGAAGCAAATGTATTAAACCAAGAACAGTACATCAAGAAGATACAAAGCCTTGGCACACCTCCGGCTTCTGTTTAGAACACACAGCCAAAGAACAAAAGAAAATAAGAAAACAAACACAATCTAATGGTCCGCAATCCGAAGACTAGACCGCCAACCATACGCCTGGGAGAAAAATGCCTTGGCCACACACACTAGAAATTGCGACCCCAGCACTCACGCCTGCAAGTCCTCCCGCTGAAGAGTAGCCAAACTGGAGAGCCAATAAACCGCCGAGTGAATAACCTGTAAGGGAGAGAACAAAGTCTTTCTTTTAAAAATCACATCGTTTCTGCAAAGCCAAAGTGACCAAAGACAAGGTCAAGCGCTCCAAGCGTATGGGATTTTGAATCTTTATTGTAATTCTGGAGCCAATTCCCAAACATATGTTCCATACAGGCAGGTTGTTTTAACCCGGTTGCTAACTGAAGGATGTGCCAAACAGATCGAGCAAAACGACATTCAAAGAACAAATGATTGATTGACTCATTTTTGTGGCAGAAAACACATGTCAAGCTACCCCTCCAACTTTGTTTAGCTAAGTTATCCTTTGTTAGCACCACCCCCCGGCGTAAGTACCACAAGAAAACTTTAATTTTTAACGGAGCTTTTAATTTCCATAATTTTTTGTTCTCATAGGGAATATTTCTACTTATTAAGGCAGCATAATGGGATCTAACTGAGAACTGGCCATTAGAGGTTAAGTTCCAGTAAAAGATGTCCTGGTCATGTGATAGAACAACTTGCTCAATGCGATTTAACAAGTCAGCCCAAGCAACCACATTTGGGCCAATGAGGATTCTGCGCCAAGCGAAGCTTGGAGGTGAAGAGCTTAAAGCTTCAGCAATCGTTATAAATTTTGGTCTGGCAACATTATAGAGGGAAGGATATTGATCTTTTAATGGTGATCCACCCATCCAATTGTCTTCCCAAAAGCGAATCTGTTCCATCCTTCACAATGAAGGTTCCGAAACGGAAAAAGTCACGTTTCACCTTCATTAGGCAGGACCAAAAGTGAGAATCTCCATTTTTCCATTCGACCTGGGCCAAAGGCTTTGAGCCCAAGTACTTATTACGGAGAATTTGTTGCCATAGCCCATCCGAGGTAAGTAACTTATGCAACCATTTGCTGAGGAGGGCAATGTTCTTTATATTTAGATCGTGGATCCCGAGTCCTCCCTGATCTTTTGGTTGACACAGTATGCTCCATTTAGTGAGTCTGTATTTCTTCCTATGTTCGTCACCTTGCCAATAAAATTTGGAACGGAAATAATCCAGTTTTTTAAGGACTCCTTTAGGTAAGGAGAAGAAGGACATCATGTACATCGGAAGGCTACTAAGCACCGAGTTAATCAAAACTAGGCGCCCTCCGATAGAGAGGTTCTTCCCTTTCCAACTACTGAGTCTTTTTTCAACACGCTCTTTAACCTTTTTCCAATCACAATTTCTAAGCTTCTTATAATGAATTGGAATGCCGAGATAATTAATTGGAAAGTTTCCGGCATTGCAACCAAAAAGGTTAGTATAGAACCCTGAGTACTCCTGGGCTGACCCGAAGCAAAAGACCTCACTTTTATGAAAGTTAATTTTAAGGCCCGATGCCTGCTCGAACGCATATAGGAGAAGTTTCATGTTACGAGTTTTATCCGGGTCATGATCCAAAAAGAGTATAGTGTCATCCGCGTACTGAAGGATCGAAAGTCCCCCCTCAACAAGGTGAGGAACTATTCCGTCGAATTGCCCATCCAGTTTAGCTCTACATGTAGGGATGAGGAAGAAGACAATGAAAGCGGTGTCTGTCAGGTTGCCATCTCCAGTACCTCTGCATCTATATGATTCAACTGCTCCAGGTAGAGGCAATTAAGGTACATGGTCGATTGTACGAGTTCTAGACCAACCGATCATTATAAAATTAGTGAGATACAGTATTGTTGTGAAATCATGTATACTGAGGATAAGTTATTCATGACATGTATATGTTAAGATTTAGTAGCACCGCAATTGTATCTATAATCCTGTATGGCCATCTGAAATCATGACTATGTCTGAAATTGATTGCATCGGACAGAAATCCATGATCTGAGTAATATCTAGTCTACTAATGGGCGATGCATACTGAAAAGCAGGCAATGCTACTCTAGGTTTTTTTTTTTTTTGATAAAGGATTAAAATCCGGCCTCAATGCTACTCTAGGTGTACCTTGGAAATGCTCTTAATCTTCACCTGATCCTGTTGAATTCATTTTCTGTTACTCAAGTTCTCTGTTAAATCAGCCTGTGAATGCTCCAAAAAAAATAGATCACTGGCGGTATGGATATAGTCTTGACGATTTCCCCTGCACCACGTTCACATCTAAATTAGCTCTATCGAATATTGATCTTATTTCCTAATTGTTATACTTGAGAATTGTGCATTCAATTGAATACAAAATCGAACAAAGCTGTAAGCAATTGAGTCAGCCACGAGCAGCCCAACAGCTGATACGCGCGGGGCATGCCAGCTCTCCTGCTGCCGTCGGCCGGTCATTCCTCGACCGGCTCCCTCGCTCGGCCGCTGCCGTGCCCGCCGGTCCCGATTGCTAGTTTGGAATTGACCTTTCCACGGCAGACCTTCGGTACGGTAACTGATGCCCTTTTTCTATTCTTTTTTTTGGGGTGCGCCACGGGCAAAGGGAGAAGAAATGGCGTACATCTATCCAAGGAATCTTACAGTTCTATGATGGTGTTCATGCCTTTCTTGCCTTCTATATCTCTTCGGCATAGCTTCTCTGGGGCAATGTGCTTTCTCCCCTAGGCTTAGCATCCCCTGTCTTCCATTTCCAGCTATGTCCGCGACCGCAAAAAGCTATCTTTGTGCAGGGAGGGAGGGAAGTTTTATGCCCTCTTCTATATATTGCTGCTCATCAACACCCAACCAATCGCACAACGTCACAGCATTCTTCCTTGGTTTCCTTTCCCAGTATATATAGCTCTTGAAAATTCACCAACCACTTTCAAGTCTGGTAGTCTCTCACCATGGCCTCCAAGTTTAGCTTCAAGAGAACGGACAGCATCGCGGATACCATGCCCGATGCTCTACGACAAAGCCGGTACCAGATGAAGAGATGCTTCCAAAGGTATTGTAACTGAACTTAGGAACCATCATTGATGGATTAGAAAAATGATTTTAAATTTGCAACGAGTGTGCGTGTGTGTGTGTGTGTGCTGTGATTAGGTTCTTCTTTATGTCATGCCTGCATAAGAGGTATTGTTGCTACGGAAGCTTTGCGATCCTAAAATTTGAAATGAAAATGTTTCAGGTATGTATCAAAGGGTATGAGGCTCTTGAAGAACCAGCAGCTAATGGAAGAGCTGGAAAAATCACTGGATGACAAAGTCGAGAAGGAAAAGCTTCTTGAAGGCTTTCTCGGTTACATTATTTGTTCGACGCAGGTGACTTTCTTTGCAGCAAAAATTAAGTTTGGTTGATGGAGCTTCTTACCTTAACTTATGTTTACAGGAAGCAGTAGTGCTACCACCATTTGTCGCATTTGCTGTCAGAGCGAATCCTGGTATCTGGGAGTACGTCAAAGTTCATTCTGAAGATTTGTCGGTCGAAGGAATTACATCGTCGGAGTACCTCAAGTTCAAAGAGACCTTATATGATGAGAAATGGTATGCATCCACCAATCTAATGGGACTTTAATTTCTACATGGATTAGAAAGTAATTTGATGCCGAGTGAGTAAAGGTATGAACCTGAAAAACAATGGTCTGTTTGTGTGAATTTCAGGGCCAAGGATGACAACTCATTAGAAGTTGATTTCGGAGCTCTTGACCTCTCAACACCTCGTCTGACGCTGCCCTCATCCATAGGGAATGGGCTGCAGTTTGTATCCAAATTCCTGTCTTCAAAGCTGAGCGACAAGCCTGAAAGCATGAAGCCACTCCTAGACTATTTACTGGCCCTGAATCGCAGTGGTGAGGTAAGGGGATCGGCCATTCGTGGCTCAGAGATCACCAGAAGATCAAAAGTAACCCCACTGACTGAACTTATATCCTTGTGAACATGCAGAAGCTGATGATTAATGACACCATCGACACGGTGAACAAGCTTCAGACAGCACTGCTACTTGCAGAAGTCTTTGTTAGCGGGCTGCCAAAATACACACCATACTTGAAGTTTGAACCAAGGTGATCTATTGTCATCGGCAGATAAAATTCGTGGTACAAAAATACGCAACAATGACTAAGGTTTCTTTATACAATGGTCCTGCAGATTCCAGGAGTGGGGATTAGAGAAAGGATGGGGTGACACTGCTGAAAGGTGCAAGGAGACACTGAATTGCCTATCCGAAGTGCTCCAGGCACCAGATCCTATCAACATGGAGAAGTTCTTCAGCAGGGTTCCTTCCATATTTAACATTGTCGTCTTCTCCATTCATGGTTACTTTGGCCAAGAGAAGGTTCTTGGCTTGCCTGATACTGGTGGTCAGGTATGGATATCATCAAATGGTAGGAAATAGCCACAACTCACCAATTACCATGCTTTGAAACATGGTTTCTCTGTAACAGGTTGTCTACATCCTGGACCAAGTCAGGGCCATGGAAGAGGAGCTGCTGCAAAGGATAAAGCAGCAGGGTTTGCAAGTAACACCGAAGATTCTTGTGGTAAAGTTCATTACACCATGACATGATCCTAGTCATTCGTATCTTCTCATTACAGAACTAGCTAAACAAGTGGCTGCTTTCGTCCTGCAGTTAACAAGATTGATACCAGATGCCAAAGGCACAAAATGTAATATGGAGCTCGAACCAGTTGAAAATACAAAACATTCAAACATACTTCGCGTGCCATTCAAGACCGAAGATGGGAAGGATTTGCGCCAGTGGGTGTCCCGGTTTGACATCTACCCTTACCTAGAGAGATATGCCCAGGTTTGTCAGCTTTAAATTACAGACTATCAGTCTATCAGTACCCTAGGTGGGGTGTGATCTTGAGAATTTTTACCCAATGTAATTTCAGGATGCTTCTGCCAAAATTATTGACATTTTGGAGGGCAAACCCGACTTGATCATCGGCAACTACACCGATGGCAACTTGGTCGCATCCCTCTTGTCTAGCAAACTAGGAGTCACTCAGGTGAAAAATGGGCATCAAATAGGATCCTGCAATATCTCTTTTGTCACCAAACAAAATTTGGTATGACAACCGAAATGATCTTTCTGACAGGGAACAATTGCACACGCTCTGGAGAAGACAAAGTATGAGGACTCAGATGTCCAGTGGAGAGAGCTGGACCAGAAGTACCACTTCTCCTGCCAATTCACTGCCGATATGATTGCCATGAACACTAGTGACTTTATCATCACTAGCACGTACCAAGAAATTGCTGGAAGGTCGGTAGACCGAATCTTACTGTAAATTGAGTGCTCTAACTAGTAAGAACGCTTAAGTTACTTATTCCTGGAATTTTCAAACATGAACATATGATGCAGCAAAGAGAAGCCAGGCCAATATGAACACCACTATGCATTCACAATGCCGGGGCTTTGTCGCTTCGCCACGGGCATCAATGTCTTCGACCCAAAGTTCAACATTGCTGCACCCGGTGCTGATCAGTCCATCTACTTCCCCTTCACACAGAAGCAGAAGCGGCTGACAGGTTTACACCCGCAGATTGAGGAGTTACTTTACAGCAAGGAGGACACTGATGAACACATGTAAGTCCCTTGGAAACACATAAACTTTTCTTTGATTAGACTAAGTTGCTCACTGTTGTGATGCCATGAATCCAGAGGGTACCTGGCAGACAGAAACAAGCCAATCATTTTCTCAATGGCAAGACTGGACAAGGTGAAGAACATCACTGGACTAGTCGAATGGTATGGCCAGAACAAGAAGGTCAGGGACCTTGTGAACCTCGTCGTCGTTGCGGGCCTCCTGGATGCTTCACAGTCCAAGGACCGAGAAGAGATAGAAGAAATCAACAAGATGCACAATCTGATCGACAAGTACCAGCTGAAAGGACAGATCCGCTGGATCAAGGCACAGACTGACCGTGTCCGCAATGGCGAGCTGTACCGTTGCATTGCAGATACAAAAGGTGCATTTGTTCAGGTATACAATAAGTTTGGTCATGAACAATATATGCCCCCATCCTCTGAATTCTAAAGCTTTGGAGTAACCAACCATGCATTGCATAAAACTAAACTCTAGCCTTACAATGACTTTCTATGCTTTCAGCCTGCACTCTATGAAGCATTCGGGCTAACAGTCATCGAGGCGATGAACTGCGGATTGCCAACCTTTGCAACAAATCAGGGAGGGCCAGCAGAGATAATTGTCGATGGGGTCTCAGGTTTCCACATAAACCCGCTGAACGGCAGGGAGGCAGGCAACAAGATTGCAGACTTCTTTCAGAAGTGCAAGGAAGACCCAAGCTACTGGAACAAGGTGTCCAGTGCTGGGCTTCAACGCATCTATGAATGGTAGGCACTGACTTTTATCCTGCCTCATGAATGGTAGGCACATATCTTTCTATAACCATCCAATAAAAAACTAACCATGTGTTATACATAATGGCAGCTACACATGGAAGATTTATGCAACTAGAGTACTGAACATGGGGTCAATGTATGGCTTCTGGAGGACTCTGAACAAGGAAGAGAGACAGGCCAAACAACGCTACCTGCAGATGTTCTACAATCTTCAGTTTAGGAAACTGGTGAGTTTAAGATCCGAATATATGATGCAATGTCCAATGCTCAATGCGATCAAGATGGTAACAACAGGAGGTCTGACGAATGATCATGTCGATTTTGCAGGCAAAGAACGTACCGAGAGTAGGGGAGCAGGCTCCGAAAACCGCGGCAGGCGTGGCGCATGATGAGATCGTAGTGAGGCCAAAAGAAAGGCAAGTGTGCCCACTCTTACGAAATTTACTGAAGAGAGATCGGGGAAGCAACTGACTGACCCGTTTGTTGTTTGGAATTTGGATGCTGCAGAAAGCCTCAGAATCGGATTCAAAGGTGAGTATTCTTCTATTCTGCAATGAACTTAGCTGCAACACAAAACGGTTAATAGTGCAGATTAGATCGAGCCTGACTGCCTAATCCTTGAATGCTTCTTTTGTGCTCAGGATCATGACCAGCTTACTCGGGCCCAAGCCTCCGATCTCAGATTAGATCAGCTTCAGATGGAGAGAGCTACGGTGATATTCAGAAGCCAACATACTTTCGGCTGAATTCATTCCATGGATACAAGAGTGCGAATTGATTGGTGTGAGATTTGTGTACATGTGTGATTTTTATTGTGTCTTTCATTATCGACTGGAAAGATGTAACAAGTTCGAAATTGTCCGTGGTTACAAGTTATAATTATACAAGGATTGAAGATTGCTTTACGCTGAGATTCTGTTTGACTCAAATTTCATACTGTTACAAAATTACAGGAGACTTGATACCACCATTCATCTACGTACTGCCATGATTAAATGGACTAGTTCCAAGCAAGCACCCACTTTTAAAAAACAAATGGATATAATTGCTTCTGAAACATTTCTAAGCGCCTCGTTCAGAACCAGTGGCGAAGCTAGAGAGAAATAGAGGGGGGTGCGAGCATAAAGAAGTGATAAAAAATATTTATCTAATGAAGAACATTTGGATGAGAAAAAGAACCTAAACATAGACAAAATACATAATTTGATTTCGAGTCTTTAACACCTTCTGTGATTGATCCACCTAAAATCTACGTTCTTTCATTTTCATGAGGCGAGGGGGGTGCAGCATGTTGGGCTGAGGGGGGTGCATATAGGGCCAAGATATAGGGGTAATAACTAAATTTTTTTTTGAGGGGGGTGCATCTGCACCCCATGGGCCATATGTGGCTTCGCCCCTGTTCAGAACACACACACCACACATTTCTAAGCGCCGCTGACTGGACCGCTGAGAACGGGAAGCTCCATTTCTTTCTAAAAATTGCAGCCATCACTTTATAAAATCAACATAAAGGTCTTACCTACAAAGTATAAGCGAATCCTATGATAAACCAAAACACGAAAGATCAGCCTGATATAACATTCAAAAGCAGTATTTTTTTCTTTTTGAAATAAGCGGCAGGAGCTCTGCCATACATGAAAAGAGGGAAAAGCAAAGTACACTTGGCAAAAGTTTTTACAAACAAAAGATGAGGCGATGAGGGACCTTTAGAAAGCACATAAAGCAAACGGTGGTAAACCGCCCAATCCTACCTGTCCTATCACCGAATTTAACTAGCCACTACTAGGATATCGGCACCTGTCGTGCCTCAGCTTCTTGTTTGAGGATGCACCTGGGTCGCCACCCTCCGATCAATGACGTCTTGCGATATGCGGAAGAAAACGGACTAGGGCGAGCTATAAATGTTTGAGAAAATTCTTGCGTTCATCTCTTTTCAAACATTCCAGAAGGAAAAGATGAGGATGTCGTTAACATTTTTGCGGGCCTTTTTGGTGACCTGCTACACTATGGATACCCACCACTATGTCGGCTGCATGTGAGGCTGTGGGAGCTGCGAGGGAAATAAGGAGAAAAACCTTCCTCCAAACTTGCTTTGTAAACGGGAAAAAAAGCAACAAATGATTTGTTGTTTCTGATTCCGAGCCACAAAGCGGGCATGCTCCTAAATTTGGCCACCCCCTAGCTGCTAACCTGTCTGCCGTGAGAATCCTGTTTTGGAGAAAAAGCCACACAAAGAATTTGCATTTGCTGTCTGCACTGGCTTTCCAAACTAACCTGTAGCTTTTGTCAGTCACCGCCCCGCAGAACTGGGTCAAGTAAACTGATTTTGCTGAGTATTGTGCATCTGACATCCATTTCCAGGTAATGCTGTCCGAAGCGTCTTGACTTAGCTGCACCTGACAGATGACTTGCCAGAGAATGAAAAATTCATATAATTGTGTATCCTGAGTGATCCTCTGAAGAATTCTAACCCATGCAGCCAGGCGAAGCTCATCGAAGACCGATCTCGTCTTCACTCGGGCCAGGTGGAAGCATTGTGGCGCAATCTCCTTTGGCGATCTCGTGTTGAGCCATGGGGACGTCCAGAATCTTGCTGTCTTGCCATCCCCTAGTGAGACAGAGGTGCACGCCCGAAAGAGCGACCTGTCGATGTTATTTCAAGGGGTATCCATTATTCCTACCCAAGGTTTTTGCCTGTCTTTTCACTCGTGCCATAACCATTGGAGTCTTAGGGCCCTAGCAAAGCACTCCAAGTCTTTTAGCCCTAGACCCTCAGTTTCTTTGGTCTGCACACCTTTTTCCAATTCACAAGACAGTAACCAGCTAAACAGTCTGTGTCTCCTCTCCAGATAAAGCTTCTTCTGATCCTGTCCAATTTTTTTATTAGCCATTTGGAGACCGGCAGGACGGTAATATGGTAGATTGCTATGGCACATCCAAACGCAAATATAAAAATTGACACACAAAAATTCCAAAACAAGTCTATAAATCAATAGAGTACAGATAGAGTCCAAGGCAAACCAACCTCATCAAAAATAGAGTCTGAGGGAAATGCAAAATAGAACGGAGTACCTAAGGAAACATGGACCAGCATATATGGCATGGCCTCGGATTAGAAATCGGAGTGCCACAACAGGACGCATACTTGGTAACAGATTATTATTGACGCCTTCGCACGGTTAACAACCACAAGAAGCAAATGGGACATGGAGGCTACTTGTTAGTCAAGCAGCACAAGATTCTGGAGCCTCAACAGTAGAACATGACCTTCTTCACGCTGTCGTTGAGTGCAGGAAGGGGCCTAAGACCATCTCCAAGGGTTTCCCTTCCTTCATTCCCTTCCCAGCCCCTGAAGGGATTCTCTTCCCAGTTTTCATTCCCTTCATAGCAAAGCACTGCAACAGATTCCTTTCCCCATTCCATTCCCTTCCCAAAAGTACCTAACTTTACCTCATCCTCTCTCATCCTAGCCAGCAATTCTATATATTGAGGGGTTCCATTCATCATGTTAGTCACTCACACCCCTTTGCCAATCTCAGGAACTCACCCATTGAGCGTAACCATGAGTTCTTTGAATCCATTGAGTCGTGAGTACTTGTCGTCGTCAAGTGATGACGACGAGGTCCTCATTCTCATGGCAGCGGTAGTGGAGGAGGAGGAGGCGGAATCTAGAATCCGTCGAAGGGGGTCGGTTCCGGGACATGCAGTTACGAACAGAGGTCACCGTGAAGGAGCAGCTAGACTCTATGCTGATTACTTCGCGACTCCCCCTGTGTATGGGCACACATTGTTCAGGCGGAGGTACTAAACCCGAACATGTCACGAAAATGGATGATGCATAGGTCATGTTTATTGTTCTTTCAATTCGTATGATATTGTGTTACGCATAGGGATGGCAATCGGGTGCAACGGGTACGGGTAGTACTCGTCCATACCCATGCCCGCGAACCAAAATCTCTCCCACAGGTATACCCGCGAAGGGTCGCGGGCGAAAAATCTCGCCCATACCCGTCGCCCGCGGGTACCCGATACCCGCGAGTCCACCATCAACAATCTTTTCAACCAAATGGCACTAGGAGCTAATGAGTTATGGTATTAATACAATCTTTTTGATGAAGTTATGGGTATTAGCTACATTCTATGGATTAAAGAATGATTATCAATGATTAAAAATTTCAAATGTACATGAGAATAAGAATTAAAATATTATATGCAGACAAATAATACATAGATGCTCAAGTTCAACAATTATTGAAATGAGTTACCACAAAATAGGGATCAAGGAGCCAACTGGGTACCTGTTCTAGCCCGTATATCAATAGGTTATGGCGGGTAATCGGGCGGAACGGGTACGGGTGAAGCTCCCCCATACCCATACCCGTTTGCCCGTCGGGTAGAGTTTGGCCCCCATAAACATACCCGCGGGTAATAAAAGAGAAATATACCCACCTCTATTAGGGTTTTTACCCGCGGGTACACGGGTAATTGGGTAAGATTGCCATCCCTAGTTACGCAGGTTTAGGATGAGCCGATCCCTGTTTATACGCATAGCCAAAGCGGTCGAAGGCCACGACGATTGGTTCACGCAAACCAGGGATGCCACCGGGAAGCTCGGCTTGAACCCTCTGCAGAAGATGACGGCCGCTATCCGCAGACTAGCGTCGGTGTCCTGGCGGCGGTGTGGGCGAGTACCGTGGATTGGGGAAATCTTGTGCTC
Organism: Guadua angustifolia; assembly: GCA_036346375.1. Classification (NCBI taxonomy): domain Eukaryota; kingdom Viridiplantae; phylum Streptophyta; class Magnoliopsida; order Poales; family Poaceae; genus Guadua; species Guadua angustifolia. Next base: position 66,381,461 of record CM070510.1, on the reverse strand, counting down.
CTAGCTCTGAAGAAGTTCGTAAGGGCGGTGGTGGAGGTGTTCGGCGAGCAGTACCTCCGTTCTCTGAACACAGCTGACACGGCTAGACTCCTACAAGTTGGGGAGCAGAGAGGTTTCCCTGGGATGCTTGGTAGCATCGATTGTATGCACTGGACTTGGAAGAACTGCCCTAAAGCATGGCAGGGGGCCTTCACAGGGCATACCCGGAAGCCTTCCATAGTCCTGGAGGCGGTGGCTTCATACGACCTATGGATATGGCACGCCTTCTTTGGGATGCCTGGTAGCTTGAATGACATTAATGTGCTGCATCGTTCTAATATATTTTCCAGGGATAATGATGCTTCAACTCCGGAGGTCTGGTACTCCGTCAACGGAAACCAGTACAACATGGGATACTACCTCGCCGATGGGATATATCCTGAGTGGGCCACCTTCGTGAAGGCCATTGCTGCCCCAATGGGAAAGAAGAGGATGCACTTCTCCACGATGCAAGCCGCAGCGAGGAAGGATGTCGAGAGAGCTTTTGGAGTACTGCAGGCCAGGTTTGCCATTGTACGAGGTCCCGGTCGTTGCTGGAATCAGACGACACTTTGGTACATAATGACTGCATGCATCATTTTACATAACATGATCATCGAGGACGAGAGGGACGGTCCAGCTCAGGACGAGTCCTTCGACTACATGGGTACCCCGGCCGTGACAGGGACGTCACCCGGAGGGTCAGTCTTGCACTGCATCGAAGCAACTCAAAGGCGGAGAGACCGCGAACTGCACCATCGATTGCAGTCGGACCTAGTCGAACACCTTTGGGCACGCCACAGCGAGTAGTACTATCGTCTAAGCGTGATGTCGATGATTGTTCCTGAGAGTGTCATGCACCCTTTTATGTGAGCTTGTCATGTATTGTTCTGAACCCTTTTGTGTGAGCGTGTCATGTACGCATGTTACGTTTAATAATAAATCCAGCGTGTCAGCTCTGCTGACCTTGTGTCATGACATATCACAGAGCAATTACAGAAGTTCCATACACTCAACAAGGACCGAGCAAACACAACATCTCACAACACAACATCTAATAACGTAAACACAACATCTCATAAAACAAAGTCTCATAATATAACAGAACATAACAAAAGGTCCATACACACAATACCATCATCCATGAAACAACAAGCCATCACATCAGTAGCGAAGTCCATGCACACAGTCATGATAATGAGCAGGTTACCAAACACACATGGGATAAGCAATCAATCAAGGAAGGTCGCTCTACAGCCTCCTCAATATCTCTTCCTGGCACTTTTGATAATACTCACGCACCGAACCTGTCAGGTTGTTCAAATCAATGTTCATAATCCTCTCGTCCTCCGCCAACTCCATCAAGTGTACTTGTCGACGCTTTATATCTACCATTTCGTGTTTGGCTTGGCTGATCTTGTCGAACTGCTCAGTATAGGCACCCACTGATGACGCACTGCTGGTACTAGCCCTCTTCCTCGCCGCCTTGGCTGCATCCCGGCCTATGGGTCTTGTGGACTCGTCACATGAACCAACAGGGTCGAGCTGGTCGGTACTGTTGGTCGACCCCCCTGGAGTATCACCACGAGGTCCGTCGCGCAATGTCCTTTGCCTCTTGTTGCCCAAGTGCGCAGCCCACTTTGGGTGATCTGCTAGAATCACCCAACAGTGCTGAAATGCAAAGGCCTTCCCCTCAACGTCCTGGAACATCCTCGCCGCATGGGCCATCTGTCCATGCAATTGAAAAGGACATGTGTACAACAGTGCATTAGTACATTGTAGTGCGACAGTCTGAAAAGTAATGAAGTGCGTACAATTCTTACCCTGTCATGCTCGGTGGTACCACTCTGGTTCAAACCATCAATCTGATTGAGATACCCAGAGTACTTACTGACTGACTCATTGATCAACGCCCAGTGGTTCACCATAGCCTTTGTGGATCGTTCGGTGCCATGCTTTGTGTCATGCGTTTTGAAATAATCCGCAATCCGAGTCCAGTAGGTTTCAGATGATTGGTCTTTGCCCACAATGGGGTCCTGGCTCACATTCAACCAAAGCGCTGACTAGGACCTCATCCTCCTCAGCAGTCCATTTCGTCCTGTCGGTCTTCGACTTTGGTTTGTCCCCCTTCTTCCTTACGGACAGCCTAGCTCGCGGGCCATCCATGGTGTAAGTTCAACCTTCATTAGCTATGGTTTTGGTGTTAATGACAAATCTAATATTAAGTTTATCCCCTAATGCGATATTGTTATTAATGACAAATCTTATATCGAGACTAACTTGTTTAATTAAGAATATCTTTGATTAGTCTCATCGCATTGAAAAATGGAAAACCCAAGGCATGTTTGCATATTCATTCTAGTATTAAGTTGCATACTTTGGAGTCAAGTTAAAGTATGAATGTTCCCATTGAAATAACCACAAAATGTGTATCATGTTTCCCAATCCATATATTACATGGATGCACATATTTAGGGGGAGTTTGTAGTTTAACTTGAAAGTCTCTTTGTATTGATCGATTCTTTATTGACACATAGAAGGATCGAGACAAAGAAACTAAATCCTTGAGTATATATTTGAATTGCCTAGTTATAGTATACTCATGGTAATATGGGATATACTCCAATGCAATAAAATTGAATATGTGCATATTATATCCAAGTCAATTATATCTATGCACATATACATGTGGAGTTTATTCTATAGTTGATGACTTAGAGTAATGATCATTTCCATATAGTTTACATATAATGGATCATTACTTTTCATCAACATGAGTATATGAAAACTTGTGTAGTTAATATATATACTCATATCAATTTAAATGAAAATTTAAATTGAGTTCATTTGTCTTATTAATCATTAAAGAATACTTCATCATGTGTTGATGGTGTTCCATGATTAATTAAGGACAAATGGATAGTTCTTAAGTATAATTAAGCATGTGTTGCATTATTATACTTAAGACACATTTACAATCATTTCAATTGATTTAGGTTGTGCTCAATTGATCTAAAGGCATCCATTATGTGTTAATGGAGTGCAAGAGATAATTGAGACAACCATGCATCTTGGACTAACTATTTGTATGAGTTGTGATTGAGTTAGGTCCAAAGATGGATGAGATGATGAGAACGGGACAAGGACGACATCATGAGTTGATGGGCGTCAAGAGTGGATCCCGAAGTTAAGAAGAGGAGTCGAGTGATATCCCGAGAGAGCAAATATGCGAAGATCATAAAGACCCCAAAGGGGATTGCTTGCGGGCGGCGAAGGTATAATTAGATAGGCTAAGGACTTTGTAGTCTTTGAGTCTAAGGTTTTTATCGCCGTGCTATTAAGAGGGGTCGTTCCCTTTGCTTGAGCTTCATCATGTGTTGGTGATCTCAATCCACGTTCACTCAAGCTCAAATCTTATTTGATTTGGTTTTTGCATATGAGTTAACCATTTGGCATGTGTTGCGAATGGGTTAAACTTATGCTTGGTTGCATTTGGTTTTCGCATAATGCTTTGATTTGCATGTGTTGCAAGAAGTGATAAGCTAGTGCGTTGGCTTTTGCGTGAAGTTCACTTTTGCATGTGTTGCGAATGTTGAAGCTTCATGCTTTGTTTTCCGTTTCAAAACATCTTTATAAAACCTTGGTGTTGTTTGGAGCTAAGTTTTGCTTGTGTTGCAAAAGGAGAGAGCTCAAGCATGATTTGATGTTTGTGTGGTTGTATGGAGCTAGAGGCTTGCATGTGTTGCGAGTAAAGAGCTCATACGTGTGATTTGGTTTTAGTTGAATGTTTGGTTTTGGTGTGAAGTTGGTTTTGGTGTTGCATGGAACTAGAGAATTGCATGTGTTGCAATTAGAAGAGTTCATGCATCTTGATTTGATGTTGCTTGGAGCTAGACTTTTGCATGTGTTGCAAAGAGTAGTGCTCAAGCATGAAATGTGTTTATTATGTTATTTGCAAGTTCAGTTGTCGAATAAACCGAGGTTTATGAGTCCGGAATCCCGAGAGCATGTGAGTGGGGCTTGCAACGGGTGTTGGCAAGTTGACCGGGTCTTGTGTTGACCTTCACATGGTTAGGGGGATTAATCTCATAAACTCGAATTTGATTTGCTTAATACGTTTTGCAAATAGTCTTTGAGTTGATTGCGAAATGTGTTTTTGCAATATGGTTGAAATTCTTTGAGCATGAGCTAAGTTGGTGCAAATGTGTTTTGCACGTGTGTATGATCATGTGTTGATCATCTAAAGGCTCAAAGAATGGGTTTCGGTTTTTGGAGAAATAGATTTCGGAGTCGAATTGGTTTTTCTCCTGGGTGGCCGGCACTACCGCTGTGCATGGGCGGTAGTACATAAATCTTGATACTACCGGCCTATGGCACCAGTAGCTTTTAGCGATCTTGGCGTGATTTTCTGGTGGCAAGGCCAAGACTACCGCTTCGGTGGGGCGGTACTACATAAGTCTTGGTACTACCAAGACTCGAGAGGCGGTAGTACTGGAATATATCCGCTGGCCGGCCGTTGGGGCTACTGGCGGTAATACCAAAAAGGTCATTTTACTAATCTGCCCCCAACGGCTAGTTTTGGCATTGTGGCTATAAAAGGAGGCCTTAGGGGTGTTGGGGTAGGGTTGTTGCTGTGTGTGGGAGTTGTTTGCATGTGTTGCTCTTCTCCCTTTGCTTCTTGAGCTTAATAGTGAACTAATTGCATGTGTTGCAATTAGGAGTGGGTTTGAGAGGCTCTTGTGCATGTGTTGCACTTGAGTGAGGTCCTTGTGCATGTGTTGCACTTGGTGATCACCGGGAGCGCATCCGTTGTGCTCGGTGAAGTTCAAGCAAGGAGCGGCTTGTTACTCTTGGAGGTTGCCGACTCCTAGGCAGGCGTGGGCGTCGTCTTGCGGAGCTCTCGAGGTGTGAGAAGCCCGGCAAGTTTGTGAAGGTTCGGGTTGAGCCTACGCTGCGAGCGTGAAAAACCACGACTAGTGGAAAGAGGCGGTGCTCGGCGGAGCCGGTCCAAGTGTGGGCTTGCCTCAACGTGGACTAGGGAGACCGCAAGTCTCCGAACATCACGGAAAAACATCGTTTGCCTCTTGTCTCTTTTACTTTCAAGTATTTACATTTATTGTATATTGTTCAATTACTTGATAGTATCTAGAATTGCTTAGTATTAATTAGTTGTTCAATATAGCAATTCTTGTGTAGAGACATAATTAAGTTAAGTGCACTAGTGAGCCTAGTTGATTTAGGCTTTAATTGTCAAAACCTATTTATCGCTTCCGCATATATCTTTGATTAGGTTTGACATAGGGGTTGATTAGAGCAAATTATTTAGTGAGCGATCAAATTTTGTAAAACGCCTATTCACCCCCCTCTAGGCGCATCCTCGACCCTACACATGGTAGGTGCATGCCCTGTAGTATCAGCTGGTGGAGGGGGGACACTGCCATCATCATTGTTGTTCAGTGCAGGAATTGATGGCGAAGGCCAACATATCTGATCGGACTCATCCCGCATGTACTCCGTGAAGAATGGATCCATAACTTCTTCCCTGCTATGGTTAGAAACCAAATAGGTTATATACATAACTAATGTCAGTAACATTTGTTAAAAAGAAGAGACATATATGAGGAGGGCAATTCGAATGAATGAAGTCAAAAAATATAACTAGAATTTTCAATCGGTGCAGGCAGTGTGGCAACCAATCTGATGCAGGAACTGTAAAGATCATTGATAATATTTGCTGTAATCGGTGCAGGCAGTGTGAACTGTAACCGATTGCATACATGTAGGAAACATAGACAATCTGCACTGAGGATAAAATGGACAATTCAGTATACCTGTGCAGTTCATTCGGGAATGTGAAATAAAATGTAAAGTTGGACACAACAACTGCAATATCCGAGGCAGCTAAACAAAGACAAACCATCTGACAAAAGAAAGAGATGTTTTTGTGTATGCCCGAACTAACAATTGGCCTGAAATTGCTTTGCAAGAAGTCAAGCATGCACAGACAGCAATATGGGACTCCATACCAGATTAGTAAACCATGGACTTGTACACTATTATAGAGATCTGGTTTTGAATGCAACATATTTCATCGAATATTGCAAGCTGCAAAATCAAAAGATCAAACAGACACCTCAGAGCTGTTTTAGTAATCTGGTATGGAGTCCCTTTCTGTTTTACTTCAGAACAGACACTCCATTCTGTTTTACTTCACAACAAACAATGGATACTCAAGTCAGAATTGGCAAATAAAGTTGTCAAGCAATTTCTTTTCCTCAAGGCAGAATTGGCAAATAATCACAATACTCAAGTCAAGCAATTTCTTTTCCTCACACAAACACACATCCCAAACCGGACAGATTTACATCAAGAAAAACAATCCAACATATTATCTACTTTTGGTTTTACCGTGTGAAATCTGGTATTTTCCCCCCTTCTAAGAAAAAAGAAAGGTTACTTCTGTACTGCCACATGATGTGTCCTGGTAGCTTGTACAATACTAACACTACATGTAGATCAGTCACCAATATATATCTGTAAACATTGATAGCAAACCAACTGATTAAATAGTACAAGGATGTTAAGCTTAATGCCCTCATCACATCAAAAGCCTTCGCTAGTAATAAGCACATGTCAGAAACATTTTCGTTGTAGCATGGCAGTCCAGTCACACAAAAGGAAAATGAACCCCCCAAACTAATAGATTGCCAGTCACAGTGTCATGGACATACGTCACACAATCACACACGACGACATTGAAATTCATAAAAATACATTGCACATCTCAGTTCATACGTTAGAATAGACCATCTAAATACCAAAAATCCTTAGAGCCGACTCATTCCGACAACACTGAAGGTTTGACACAACAAATTTCAACATAGCAGTACAAACCGCAAAATCATCGTTCAGTCGGTAATAAACCTAGCCCAGATGCCAAGACCGATCGGACTCGATCACTCGATAGACCAGTCGCTACCGCCACAGGAATCCGGGCTGTCCACAACAGAATTAACAAGATCAGGGTCATCCCCGTACTGTGTTGGGTGCAGATCGGAATCATAGTCATCGACGTCATCCTCCTGAACGTCCTCACTCTGACCCGGGACATCCCCGTACTGTATGGTGTCCAAGGAGATTTGAATCAAGCTCTCCGCTATCGCCTCCACCTCTAGAAGCGCCCGGTTCATGTCGTTGCAGCAAGTGGCATCGCTGTTGCTGAAGTTTTCTCCCACAACCTTTCTCAGATCCTCAGCCTTATCCTCTATCATCTCTCGGAGCTTCGAGATGACTTTGCGTAGCCTGCGTGCCTCCATCTAAAAAACCAGAAGAACACACAACCACCATGCTTCAATCTACATGTTCATCTCACCACAACAACACACAACCACCATGCTTCTACCATCTCGTAGTTCGAAATGAGCATCCATACAATGCCATGACAAAAACAATGAAGCCGAATTGATTGTCACGATCGCTACCGGTTGAGAATTAATAGTTATGGACTCTTGACAAAACGGCGAATCATTTCATACATCACAATCTGAACTTTGGCATTCAGATTTGGTGGCGGATGGCATGACCACTTGGTATAACAAATATTGAAATACATGGAAATCGAGAGCCCAAAATATGGCGAGAGAACATAAGAAAATACCAAGCATATGGAATTTATCATGAGGGCATTGCCCTGGCGTTTAGAATGCCAAATGTTAGTGCCATATGTATAATTAGCAAGACATCGGGAAGGTGTTTAGAAGACTAAACAAAAAATGCGACAATATTGATTTGTCAGACACCAACTTTGAATTGTGTATCTGCTGTGTTCTAGTTTTGTCAGACACCAACAAAAAATACGCAAACAAGGGATGCCATCATCCGAAGCTGAAGTTACCGCCGCATGCCAACTAGAATTAACCGATGCTAGCTGCTCTACAATTAATCAGGTGTTCTTCTACTGCTAATGTCAATAACCGAAGGTGATGAACCACAATGAACAAGAATCAATGCGCCCAGGGATCTTCTCCTGCCCGTAATGTTCTACTTTCAATTGCAACCAAGTCTCAACCAAATGTATATGCCCGGAATGTCCACCTCCGCTCCAACCAAATCCCCCCCAAATTTCTAGTTCCGATTCCAACCAAATCCCCCCCCCCAAATTTCTAGTTCCGATTCCAACCAAATCCACCCCAAATTTCTAGTTCCGATTCCAACCAAATCCCCCCAATCCCTTCTTTTCCCCATGCTCTACCACTTCGCGAAATGCAAATCGAATCCAGATCTACGGTGGTCCAAGGGGAATACCTTAGCCAGTGCAGACCGAACTCGTCCACCTCCGCTCCGGTCGCCGCGCCGGATCTGCTTGGTCGCCGGAAATGTCGCACTCCGGCTCTTCCACTCGCCGCTTCCCTCCCGACACGGGAGACGGAGTTCGTTGGTCTCCCGAGATGCGCGAGACGACGAAGGGAATGCACAGCGCGCCCGGCCACGGGGGGTTCCTCTCTCCTATCCGGATGGATTCCCTTCCGGGACGGGCCGCCGTTGTAGCCGCGGATTCCCTTCCCTCGCCTTCGCTTTCCCATGCAGACGGGAACGGGATGCACTACGGGAAACCCTTGGAGACAGTCTAATGGCTTCACTACTGGCTGCGCGAGTACTGCAGGACGCCGACAAGCCGGACTGTGCTCCACGTGCACTTGCCATAGAACCACAGTCGGAGCTATCCGGCTCCATGTAGAAATGGGCACCTGAAACCTCCAAGACCCATGCCTTCTTAATTAGCCGTCACCTCCACATCAACAACACAACACCCACGCACCTTTTCTCGTGTCTCTCTACCTACATGCAGCGATATGTCATGCACGCACATCCTTCCTTTGATTTGCTCAAGCCATACCAAATCAGTCACACCAAATCTCATAACTCTAGTGATCACACCAGGCCCAAAAACCACATGAGAACAACATTTATTTAATCTCGACCAATACACACGTCTTTGCATGTTACCTCATCTTTTTGCTCCACCACGCAATGCGATTATTAGTTTACGGCATCTTTTTACCTCATCTTAGTTTACGGCACGAGGCTTCAAGGAATCTTGGCTCCACCATTGGAAAAAAATTCTGTGGAGAAAGTATGCAAAGTTAACTCTGTGTATTCCTACTCCGATGGATGTCACGTGTTCATCTTGCCAATCTCAACAATTCATTTAATTTCTCACTCCTCCCATTAATAACATCCTTGATTTCCCACTCCTCCAATTAATAACACTGTTGGTGGTGTGAGGTTGAGATTTAGCTAGATGGACACATGACATCCATCGGAGTGAGGATGCACATAATTAAATTTGCATATCTCCTCCACAAAATTTGTTTCCTCCACCACTGCCCTGAAAGCTGCAAGCTAGGCAGGAAAAGCATGCCATGTCACTCTTTGCTCCCGCCACGTAGGACAGCCCCAGCAAGGTGTGACCACTCAGCACCCTCCAAGGCACGCACCCTCAGCACTCCAGTCCCATGTGGTGGGTTGGTTGGTAATATGATATTTGTACGCAAATATTAAAATCCTATCTCTTCTCCACGTCTCTGGCCCTTCTCTTCTCCACGTCTCTCTCTCTGGCTGTCTATCTGTCTGTCTCTCTCCCCTCTCCAGAGCTTACACGCAAACCAAGCAACAAGACGCAACTCACAGTTTTGTCCTAGCATGAAACCTTAGTAGCATGCATATAGATGCATATGCGCCATATATCATAGGATCGGAGTACTTGTATACATCTCGTGAGGAGCCAAGCCAGCAGCCGTACATGCATGTGTGCAAGCCCAGCCGCGCCACTACTCTTTTGCTTGATGGTGATGATCTATCTGGTCATTTAATTTGGTGCATGCAGCAGATGCGAGCATATGCTGTGAGGTGAAATTAACCTTGCATGGTAGGAGAGGGATGAAGCGAAGTGGGCGGTGTTGATAAGAGGTGAGTGGCCTAAGCTGTTTGCTTCTAGTTAGTTTCCAGCACATTCTCATGGAACCTTTTGCCCAAGTCGTGTCTCTCATTACATACGTGTGCTGTGTGCGTACGCAGACGCACAAGGCGAACCACTGGCTGGTAGTGCGGCCAGCACTCAGATTGTGTTTTTCAAGAACAATCTTTTATTCTTGACCCATCCCAGAGTAGTGAGTGAATCCTTCATACATACATATATACCTTTCTCCTCCAGAGAGAGAGAGAGAGAGAGAGAGAGAGCTCTCTGCGATGCTCTGCTGATTGGTTCAATCTTGTAGATAGATGCCAAATGGCCATCATGCTTCCACGAGCAGCGGCTCCTGGGCTCCCCGACGCCGTCCGGGACGGTGGCGTCAGCCGCCACGTGAGCTTCCAGTTCTCTTGCCTGTCCAAGAAGAGGCTGCTGCCACGGCGGTGGATCCTCTGCTGCTCGCTGAAGTACGCCTGCCTTGGCGTGGAGCCGGGGGAGGCTGGCCGGACCTCCCCGGTGTATTCCAGCCTGACGGTGAGCCCTGCAGGAGAGGCTGTCATCTCATCAGAACGGAAGGTGTACGACGTGGTGCTGAAGCAGGCAGCATTGCTGAAACGGCAGCTGCGCCCACACGCACCGCATGTTCTTGACGTCAACGGGCTGAAGGAGCTCAAGGTGCCGCGCAACGGGCTGAAGGAGGCCTACGACCGGTGCGGCGAGATCTGCCAGGAGTACGCCAAGACCTTTTACCTCGGTACGTTCACTCAAGTGTTCCTCTGCTCTGATCTGAGCCAGCCCACGAGGTCAATGCTCTTCTGATCATGGAGCTCATGTCAGTCTTGATGTCTGTTCATGGCAGGAACTATGCTCATGACGGAGGAGCGACGGCGCGCCATATGGGCCATCTATGGTATCTGAACAATCACCGTGTCTTCCTCCACTGTTCCATTGCTTCCCTAATATGTATCAGTACATTTCAGTAAGGTACTACTAAGGTTACTAAAAAAATGGAGCTAGTTTATTTTCCCTCAAATCATCAGATAGGCCCATATTTTACATGAGTTGCAGATCCTCTATATATACACACACACACACATCCTACGATGCTATTTAACAGCAACTTGCGAGAATCTTTTGACACCTCAACCAGACACTCAAAGATAATCGGCCAACTTTTGAAGTAATGGTGTGAATTAGTTCTTGATGGGAGTTATAACGAATAGAAACATTGCTGATTTGCATGTAGTTGTATTTAAATATATATATACATATATATATACAGTCAATGAAGAATAAAGGCCTGTTATACTTTTTATGCCATACATGTGGAGGCACCAAATTAGGCTTTCGGTAGGTTAAATGACTTCAATAGTTTCAAACTATGTGAAAAGGTTGCAAGAATATATTCTTCAAATTTCCTACTCCCTAATTTCCGAATAGATGATGTTTTAGGATTTTGCGCTTCAACCAAGGCATGTGTAGAAATGATCAAATCGGCCTCCTTCATTAGCTCACTTGTTGCTCTTGTATAGCGTGTGTTACTCTATTTCACAGTAATAAATAACATTGCAATAATGAATGATAGGGATATGTAAAGGAAATACAGTTAAAAGTTGTCTCGAAATTGCGGAATGACATGTATTTAGAAACAAAATTTGAAAACTAGAATGGCATATATTTAGGAAAAGGAGGGAGTAAAAAATACGAATCTTTAGTACTATCGTCAATTTTAAATGAGCTTCTTCAGACATGAGATTGAAAATCTCATATATAGTATTTGTGCAGTGTGGTGTAGGAGGACAGATGAGCTTGTCGATGGGCCAAATGCCTCGCACATCACACCTTCAGCCCTGGACCGATGGGAGAAGAGGCTGGAGGATCTCTTCACAGGACGCCCTTACGACATGCTTGACGCTGCTCTCTCTGATACCATCTCCAAGTTCCCTGTAGATATTCAGGTACTGGCTGGTGTATCTGCATATATATATATATTGCAATGTCTAGTGAATCCAAACGATATGACACTGCTGGACTACAGTAGTTGCCATTCTCTATATTAGAATTAGATTCCCTAGACTTCACAATTCTAGTGCAAGATGACTAGACTTAAGTAGACGACTAAGCAAGTCATTGGTTACTCAATAAAGTTATATGATTTTGTCAGCCGCCTTTAGTCTCTGATGCTATCATTAAGTTGTATGAACTTTTCACATGTTGTAGTGGGCTAATCCGGGTGACATAGACTGGGTGAGCCATTGGGTCAAAGATGTTTAATCAATCAAAGGGCCGGGGGGAAATGTTAGGACTTGGACTTTTGAGAACACACTGTCGCTAGCACAGCCCGGACAGCAGAACATGGAGGAGGCAATATATAGCTCCTATCCAACTGTATGTATGGACTTGATAATGCGAATTCATTGGTTTTTAATCCTTATTTTTAGAAAAATAAAAAGGATGGAAAGGAATAGGAGGCTCTTCCAAAACCAGTCCCTAAACACTTGGGATGTGGAAGCTAGCCAAAATCAAGCAAGATGTAGTCCAACAGCACCTTAGAGCTCTTCTAGTTCAATTTGATTTTGTGTTATCCACTGCCCCGTTGCCAACATCTGTTTCTCTCGCTCTCCTTAATTGATCAGAACTCCTGCCCTTTACGTACAAAAAGGAGAAGGAAAAAAAAACAATTAATTGGTTCTGACCATCGCAAGGAAAATTAAGGATCTGTCTGTATAGTGATCTAGAAGAACAAAAACATGAGGGAAATTTGAAGTAATCTTAGAGAAAACACCTGAAAAGACATTATACATGGCCTGCATGCAGCCTTTCAAGGACATGGTCGAAGGGATGCGGACGGACCTGAGAAAGACGAGATACAACAACTTGGACGAGCTCTACATGTACTGCTACTATGTTGCAGGAAGTGTCGGGCTAATGAGTGTTCCTGTGATGGGTATCGCTCCCGAGTCCAAGGCCACAACCGAAAGCGTCTACAGCGCTGCTTTGGCTCTCGGAATTGCGAGCCAGCTCACGAATATACTCCGGGATGTTGGAGAGGAGTAAGTACACTCTAGCTAGCTAATTAAATATCCACAGCATCTCAGTTCTCAAATACTAGTCAGTAGCACCACACTAGCTAGCTCCTAGCTAATTAAATGTGTTTCTAATATCTATCTCTCGATCCAGTGCGACAAGAGGAAGGATATACTTACCACAGGATGAACTCGCGCAGGCGGGCTCTCTGATGAGGACATCTTTAATGGGGTTGTCACTAACGAATGGAGAAACTTCATGAAGAGGCAGATCAAGAGGGCCAGGATGTTTTTCGAGGAGGCCGAGAGAGGGGTGACTGAGCTCACAAAGGCAAGCCGGTGGCCAGTAAGCACGAGCTAGCTAGCTAGCTAGCTAGGACTCCACTACTATTATATAATTAACATCCAACCATCCATTCCTTAGCTGCATGCTTCTTCAGCATAGTAATAACAAGGTTAGTTGTTTTCACTCCTCCGTACGTTATTGCAGGTCTGGGCCTCTCTGTTGCTGTACCGGCAAATCCTCGATGAGATTGAAGCAAACGACTACAACAATTTCACAAGGAGGGCGTATGTTGGGAAAGGGAAGAAACTGCTATCACTTCCTGTCGCATATGGGAAATCACTACTGCTACCATGTTCATTGAGAAATAGCCAGACCCAGCAGAAACACAAGCGAAGGTGATCAGGTTAGGCTAGATAGAAATAGAGCAATGTCGTCATACCATCTGCCCTTCCTCGAGTTAGACAACGTGGCAATTCGGTCCGTTAATTTCTCCTTCACGCCTATCATATCAAGTGCTGAGGAGCAGAGAGAACACACTGCAGCCAACCTAGATGAAGACTGAATGTTTGCATGTATAGTACTCTTCTTAGAACATGTCTTTGAAGATAGAAAAACATGTATACTGGCATTGGTCCTTTTTTTTTCTTTGTGGGTGGGGTGTGGTGGGGGGACAGAAGTGATGTTCTGTAATTGTTTAAACAAAAACTGAGTTTTCGTGAGCTTCGAAGTTAAGAGGAACAAATCAGCCAACACCCAGAACCAGAGAGTAATCTGATGGTTGAGGACAAGAAACTTAAAGAATTAACAGTGCTCATTTCTTTATTTTCGTTTTCTAACTGAAGTACTGTATAAGCGTGAAGGATTCTAGTGAGAACGACGATTTCCTCCATTTTGGAAGTAGCGATGATCGAATAACATTTACCAGCCATAGTCTGAACAAGCTGGTGTCCTGAATAGATACTTCCAAATTAAGACCCCCAAAAAAGGACTGTATACTCAACCGACACTCTATTGAGCATTGAAATAGGAAACTTCACAGTACATAATGTACGCATGTGATGGATTTAACTTAAGCAGAGGTAACACAGTAGCAATTCACCATGCATATCCCACTTTGGAATGCGCCATTCAAGGGCCCTCATAACTTGTTTTGATCTATCTCACTGTCATCTAGCGAGACCTGAAACTGTTCACCACCATATATACATACCTACCCTGAAATGATCCATAGATTACTTGTAGGCAGTATATATCTATCTTTTTTGATGAAGGAAGATTTTATTAATTTCAAGAACATTACATTGAAGTGATATAATTTCTTGAAATTCTCCTGGCCTCTGCTTAACAAAGCACACAGCCCAAAGAAACAAAACCAAAAAAGACACACGCTCTAATGACTGTCAATCCGAAGACTAGACCGCCACCCATGCACTTGGGAGAAAAAATCCTTGGCCACCTGCACCAACCGCTGCGTAGCCTCCACCATAATAGGGCGCAAATCTGGTTTCTGCAGCACAGCCCACATACGGAGCCAGTGGGAAGTAGCATAGATAACCTGCAAAGGATAAAAGATTGATTTTCTTTCAAAAACGATGTCATTCCTGCTTAACCAAAGAGACCAACAAATTGTTGCAGCCCCTAATAAAGCAACATTTTTGAGTCCCTTCTCAAAATGAGCAAGCCAATTGCCAAACATGTGAGAAACACTAACAGGTCCCGCAATGCCAAAAGCCAAATACCAAAAACCCCAGACCATGCGAGCAAAGCGGCAATGAAAGAACAGATGCCTAATTGTCTCCAATTCGTGACAAAAGCAACACGTTTTACTGCCCTGCCAATTACGTTTGGCCAGGTTGTCCTTGGTCAAAATGGCCCCTCTTCGAAAATACCACAAAAAAACTTTGATTCTTAGCGGGGCTTTTAATTTCCATAATCGTTGATTTAAATTAGTAATGTCGCAATGAAGCAATGCCCTGTAATGAGACTTAACTGAAAAATGCCCAGATTTGCACAAGTTCCATCGAAATTCATCATCCTCTTGCGTCAAATGTAAGTTTCCAATCCGTGAAACCAAATCATTCCACACCACCAACTTAGAACCAATCAATGACCGTCTCCAGGACATGCTTGGTTGCGAAGTCAGGAAAACTTCAGCAATGGTGGTGAATTTCCTCCTTGTAATACTATATAACCCAGGAAATTGGTCTTTTAAAGCACAGCTTCCTAGCCAAGTATCCTCCCAGAATCTCACCTGTGATCCATTATTGATTTTGAAAGTACCAAAACGAAGAAATTCTCGTTTTACTTCCATCAAACTGGACCAAAACTGCGAATCTCCAGGTTTCCACTCAACTTGAACTAACGGTTTAGATCCAAGGTACTTATTTCTAAGCAGCTGCTGCCAAGGACCATCCGATGTTAAAAGCTTGAACAACCATTTACTGAGAAGTGCAATGTTCTTAGCATTTAAATCGTGTATTCCAAGGCCCCCATAATCTTTCGGGAGGCATAGAATACACCATTTGGCAAGACGATATTTCTTTTTTCCCTATCCCCTTGCCAAAAGAAACGGGAACGAAAATAATCGAGTTTTTTAAGAACACCCTTAGGAATAACGAAAAAAGACATCATATATAATAGAAGATTACTTAACACTGAATTTATAAGTGTTAGTCTACCTCAAACTGAAAGGTGTTTTCCTTTCCAACTGCTGAGTCTCTTTTTGAATCGCTCTTCTACCTTTTTCCAATTTGAATTATGTAATTTCTTAAAGTGGATAGGGACTCCTAAATAATTCAAAGGAACTCCCTTGTTTGCGGTTTAACAAATCTAAATCTTGTTGTAAGGAGTGTTGGGCATCACCAAAACAGATTAACTCACTTTTATGGAAGTTTATTTTAAGACCCGAGATTTGCTCAAACGCACAAAGCAATAACTTCATATTGCGGGCTTGATCCAGATCATTATCCATAAATAAAATTGTGTCATCTGCATATTGTAGAATAGATAAACCATCATCAACTAAATGAGGCACTACTCCACCAATTTGCCCTTGTTCCTTAGCTCGTTTGATCAAAACTGCCAACATATCCGCGATAATATTAAACAATAATGGTGATAAAGGATCACCTTGTCGAAGGCCTTTTTTAGTTTGGAAAAACCGACCCACTTCATCATTTACATTAATCGCCACACTACCTCCCGAAATGAAGCACTTAATCCAAGAAATCCTCTTGGATGAGAATCCTTTCATTCGGAGGGTCTGCATCAAAAAAGGCCATTTGACCTTGTCATAGGCTTTCTCAAAATCAATTTTAAAAATAACCCCATTAAGCTTTTTCCTATGCATCTCATGTATTGTTTCATGCAGTATGACAACCCCTTCAAGAATGTTTCGTCCCCGCAAGAAAGCTGTCTGTGACGAGCTAACTACCTTATTTGCCACCATATTCAATCTATTCGTAGCTACTTTGGTAAAAATTTTGAAACTTGAATTTAGGAGGCATATAGGTCTGTATTGCTGGATTACATTTGCTTCCTGAACTTTAGGAATAAAAGTAATAATTCCAAAATTCAGGCTAAAAAGAGGTAAATCACCAGAGTGCAACTTCTGAAACATAAGCAACAGATCACCCTTAATAGTGTCCCAAAATCTCTGATAAAATTCAGCTGGAAAACCATCTAGGCCATTGGCTTTGTTATGTTCCATCTGGAAAACAGCATCTCTAACTTCTTTCTCAGTGAAAGGAGCAGTAAGAACAGCGTTTTCCTCCTGGGAAACTTGCGGAATATCTTGGATGACTTCCTCATTTAGGGCAAAAAGACTCTCCTCTGGTTCCCCAAATAGATCCTTGTATAACTTGGTTATATATGTTTGCAGGTTAGCATGTCTTTCAATCTTACTATCCTCATGATCCAGAGAATAGATTCTTTTCTTTCTATGCTTGCTATTAGCAATCAATTGGAAATATTTAGTGTTATTATCACCCAAGAGAACATCGTTCACTTTTGCCCGCTGAAAATATTTAAGTTCTTCCTCTCTGAGAAGATTAGCTAGGTTATCTCAAGCCTGAGCAAGGTTCTCCCTCTCCAGATCAGACAAACCCCTAACCTCCGCAGCACTATCCAGCTCAGTAATTATTGTTTGAAACTCCCGTTTTTTTTTCTTATAAATACCGTTGTTATGCAATGTCCACCCCCCGAAGAAAACTACGCAAAGTCCCCACTTTATGATTCCAACGTTGGACAGATTTTTTCCCTCTCACCGGCTTATTCCAAATTTCCACCACCTTGTCGTGGAAATCTTCTCGAGTAAACCAACTAAGTTCAAATCTGAACTGTTTTGCTAACCCAGAAAAAGCTGGAATTCCGGTATCTAACAAAAGAAGAGTATGATCCGAGATGCCTCCATCTAAAGCCTGAACCGAAACAAGTGGGAATTTAAACTCCCATTCGGTAGTCATAAGAACTCGATCTAGCTTCTCGTAAGTTGGACATGGCAAAGAATTCGCCCATGTAAACTGACGACCAGTGAGATCAATCTCTCTCAAATCAAAACTGTCAATTACAGCATTGAATAAGAAAGGCCATCGATCATTGAATCTATTATTATTTTTCTCTTTGCGATTCCTCATAATATTAAAATCACCCCCAATAAGTGTCGGTAAATGATTCAATTGACACGTCCTCACCAATTCAGCCAGAAATGCTGCTTTAAAGTCATCCTGGGTTGGACCATAGATTGCTATTAAAATCCATTTAAAATTGTCTGTCTTATTACATAAATGGAATTTGATAAAAAATTCACCTTCCACAATCAATGAAAGATGAAAAGAAGCCAAGTTAATTCCTAAAATAATCCCACCTGATCGACCTCTAGGAGGAAGACAATGCCAAACGAAATCCGCACCTCCAGAAGGCCGTGCAAGATTCGATTGTGACATATCTTGTTTTCCTGTTTCCATTACAGTAAGAAAATCCAAATTGTTATCTTTAACAGCTTCTGAAATATATCGAAATTTAGCCAAGTCTGAAAGACCTCTGCTATTCCAGAATGAACCTTTCATATTAACCTTTCATATTTTTTGATTTACGGTGTCTACGAGACTTACGAGAGGAGGCCATAAGATCACAAATTCTCATGTTTAGATCCTCCGACTCAAGATCCACATCTGAAACATCCCTGATCAAGTGCGCCAGAGAGACGCTACCCATCTTATCAACGTCATCATCACTTGAATCAAAAGGGTGAACCTCCCTGTCCTGTACCCGATTTTTTGTGGTAACTTTTTGTTTACTGGATCGATTCATTTTTAATCTATCCACTTCCATCCTCTTTAACGCCTTAATCGATAGATTAGCCCCAAAAATACTCTTGTCCATCTTAAAGCCAATATTTACTAGATTTGTTACACAATGTTCATCAGGCATGGCAGTAAAAGAAAGAGAATTTAGACAAGGTGACGTACCAGGCTCATAAGATAAAGGAGTCGAAGGCGAATGTGGTCTCTCAATTGAGGAAGCCACCGTCTTAATTCCAAAATCACCGTCCAAATTCCGAACCGCTGTTCGGCGCATGGCTTTGCTTAATGAATCACCGTCTGCCATAGATGTACCGTCAACAACTTGAACATTACATCTTAAGCTACGACGTAGACCATCAATAGAATTAAAATTAACCAAACTCTTACCACAAGAAGTAGTAGAAGCTGAAATACTAACTTCTGGAGGTTTCGGTTTCCCCAGACCAATATCCAAATCCTGCTTCAACAGGGGCACACGCAGCAAATCTCCTCCAGAACTGGAATCGGCAAAAACTGCCTGAGAATCAACATGAAACTGAACCCCACCAAAATCATGATCAGACAGATTCACCCCAGCGTCTCACTGTCATCAGAGCTGCAACTACCCGGTTTCCCTGAACAAGCCGAAGCCTTCTCAACAGCCACATGCTTCCCAGTTGCAAATACAGTCCCAGACAATTCCCCTTCAGGCGACACAACAGGCGATATGGGCAAAACCATCTGTTGTCGGCAATTCAGCTGATCCGAATACAAGGAATCAAGTCGATCAGAATGCAGTAAATCACGCTGAATAGGATTCACCACCAGCGACTTAATAACATCAGGCCTGCAACTATCCGGCTGCATTGCGGTAGCCAAAACCTTCTCGTCAGACACAAACTTCCCAGTTGCATAAACCGTGGCAGACAACTCTCCTTCAGGCGGCAACACATGCGACATAGCCAATACCTGTTGTTGTCCATCCAGAACCTTGTGCCGGTACTTCTGTTTTTTTTTTAGATAAAGGAATAAATTCCGGTCTCTGCAAGAGCACGCGACCGATTGTTTACAAATATCGTTGACAACCATAAATCATAAAGAGTAGTATTGAGAACAAAACAACAAGAACTGAAAATCAAAATTCAATTCGATAGTTTCTTATCCATCCATTCCTAGCAAATAATTGTAAGGCCACCACCTCTAACGCCCTACTTGCCAATGTGATGCTCTCTTTGTTGTTCTCAGCTTGCAATAATACCCACGACCGCAACCAGTATGTTCCTCTGAAAATAACCTGCATAAAAGTAGAAGATTGTTTTTTCTCAAAGATTAAATCATTACGTGTACACCAAATAGCCCATAATAAGGCAGCGACCAACAAGAATAGCTTTTTCTCATTCTTCTCAATGCACATTAACCAATTTCCAAGCATATGAGACATGGACCTCGGGGGGTATAAACCAGTCGCAATATGGACTATTCTCCAAATAGCTGTTGCATGTTGGCAACCAAAGAAAAGATGTCTTATTGTTTCATTACAATTGCAGAAACAACATTTTTGATTCCCATGCCATTGTCGTTTAGCTAAATTATCCTTAGTTAAAATCACTCCTCGTTGTAAATACCAAAGGAAAATTTTAATCTTTAACGGTAATTTCAACTTCCAGATGAAATTATGATGGAAAGGAGTACCCTGATTCATCAAAAAGGCATACATAGATCGTACAGAAAATTCCCCATGTCTATGAAGACTCCAGAGAAAAGTATCCCTTTCCTCAGAAAGCTGACAATGAGCTATCTTAGCTACAAGATTGTACCAATCTCTTAATTTATCCCCCACTAAAACTCGTCGAAAAGTAATATTTGGTGGCATTTGATTAAGGACATTTGCTACAGTTACATGGGAATTATGAACAATATTGTACAAATTTGGAAATTGATCTTTAAGCGGTGAAGCATCCATCCAAGTATCCTCCCAAA
This sequence comes from Guadua angustifolia, assembly GCA_036346375.1. Classification (NCBI taxonomy): domain Eukaryota; kingdom Viridiplantae; phylum Streptophyta; class Magnoliopsida; order Poales; family Poaceae; genus Guadua; species Guadua angustifolia. Next base: position 66,360,899 of record CM070510.1, on the reverse strand, counting down.
ATCGAGTTTGAGAACCATCACCAATTCGAAAAGATCCACAATTCAAAAAATCATTCTTGACCTTTAAAATCCCTTTCCAAAATTGAGAATCCCTGGGCTTAGGTTGAATTTGAGATAGACATTTTAAGCCTAGATATTTATTTCTAAGCAACTTTTGCCAAAGCCCATCCTCGTTCATCAGTTTAAATAACCATTTGCTTAATAAGCATTTGTTCTTAGTCTGAAGGTCTGCAATGCCCAAACCGCCCTGATCTTTAGGACGACACAAAATATTCCACTTAGCAAGACGATATTTCCTCTTATCACTATTACCTTGCCAAAAAAACCGAGATCGATATACATCCAATTTTTGAATAATACCTTTTGGAATTTCGAAAATAGACATCATGAACATAGGAAGACTACTTAGAACTGAATTTAAAAGTACTAATCTGCCCCCATAAGAGAGGTTTTTAGCCTTCCAAGTAGAAAGTTTTCGTTTAAATCTTTCCTCAATAGCACCCCAATCCAAATGCACCGGTACTTCTGTTGATCCGAATGCAATGAATCACACACTGATCCGAATGCAATGAATCAAGCGGAGGAGGTACCGAACACACAGGAATTATACAACTTGATACATTCTGCATGCCAACAACTTTTTTAGAAGCACACAAAGAAAGTGATGCAATGTTAACTTGAGGGGAAGGAAATACCTGTGAACTCATATCAGGCAATTTAGTGACCCAGATATTAGGCACAGCACCCTCAATATCCGACTTCAAAAAATGCCCACTTCCTTAAATGCCCTCCGATTCTGACTTGTAGGCGAGATACAAGCCGTCTGCATAGGAACAGGACCATCTCCTGGATTAGCAGAACTGGAAGGAGAAGGATCTTGCACATTCTTCTATTTCTTAACATTTTGATCACCTTCTCCCCCTTTGCATACTCCATCATGGCCTGAACCACCCTCCTCCGATTCATTAGGATCATGAGAATTAGGCGGGGGCATAGCTGGCTCAAACGAAGATTCTTCAGTATTAAAAACCAGATCATAACCCACTTTATTGAAAACCAGATCAGTCTTTAACGGAAATTGACCTCTGTCAATCAAACCAACTAAAAGCCGAATGACCCCTTTTTTCCTGTAAGTATATATATCAACATCAAGGGTAACCCCAACCATAGACCCAACTGCCCAAAATCCTAGATAATGTCTCCAAGCATGAGGCACTCCTGATACATGCACCCAAACTTCATCCAGATGATACGCAAGAGCAACATCACCACTAAACTCCCACTCAGAGATAGTAAGAGTGACCTGCGCATTTGTGTGGCTAGATTTTTTTAACAATTTGTAGTATCAAATGGTATAACTTATATGCTTGAGAATATATTAACGTATTTTGTAGACTATTTAGATTTTTTTAAGATACCATAAACATTAGAAATGACAATAAAAGCTTTAAGAAAAATTTAACTTAAAGGGATGCAACTGAAGTAAAAGCTTTGATGGAAGAAAATCATTAAGAATAATAAATTATTGGGGTTCTTATAAACGTAGCAAATTTTCATCTTGCATAGATCATATAGTTATATACCCATGTTCTTTCTTCGTTAGTAACTTTTTTTTTCAAAATATATACGACATATGTATCTCTATTTAATCTCAAGTAATATGATGATTATTTTACATGGTATTAGAGTACATTGCTCATGTATACACTGATATATCATAGGCAACTTATTTTGAATGTATCTTCCTCACACGCTGGTTATCCCATATAGCCATATGTCTTATATTTTTTATTGATTGCCCCACAACTTTTTTTGCTTCAACCGCTAATAGCAAGCCTAATTTTTTATCGATCCCTCTCAATTGTTACCCTTTTAATGCAATACTTTATCATATAACTGTATTATATTTCTCTTCAATTATTACTTAATGCTAAATATTACGACATCAACATGCAATGCATATACGTACAAGTATTGCTTATCCCTACCGAGGACACCCGTCATGTCCTCAGCAATGGCCCCAGGCCTATTCCATAGAGCAATGTCGTCTCTACTCTAAAGTTTTTGCAACTTGTTTTGATTAAAACGAATTAATGCATGCATATCACATGTAAGATATTATATATGCTTGATTTACACTTGTTCCATATCGGTCGCTTCTTTTATTCGATGTTTGCTAACTCAACGATGTTGCTTCCTCACTAACACGACAACCTCCTACCTTCTATGATGCTAGCATCTTTGTTTTAGTCGATATCTAACAATATGCATATGTCCATCAGCAACGATGGCACATTTCGTACTATCCAATTGATATATATATCCTCAATAGCTCATCTTCTATGCAAAGCTTCATCTTCTCTCTATCAGGATCTCTCCATCATCAAGCTTCTTTTGCTACTGGCTTCTTCAATAATGCAGACGCACACCACTCGTCATCGCGGCTTTTGGCTTCTTCGGCTTTGCCTTTTCTCTTTTTATTTTATTTTATTTTTATTCCAAATTTTAATTATTTTTCGTTGAATTCATACAGAAATCCAACAGCTAATGTTTCTTTAATTTTTATACCAGATTATATTTATTAGGGACTTTATATAGAAATTCATATGAAAATTGAATTGGAATTCTTGTGCAAAACAAATTAGCATTTTTTTTGTTTATTTCAATTCCAAATTATATTTGTGTGTTGTTGGATTATACATGACATAGATTTTTTTAATTTAGTTTTAGGTTGGAATCATATCCAAATCCACTTGGTATATTTTTATTTTGCTTTAGAGTTCATATGAAAATTAAATTGCTAATTTTATTTTATTGTTTATTCTAAATTTTAGTTTTAGGTTGGTATTCATATACAAATCAAATTACTAACTTTTAATTTATTTTTGTTTTGAATTTTATTTTTATTTTGATATTCATATGGAATTCAAATTACTACTTTTATTTTATTTTTACATGGAATTTTGATTTTTTATCATACTTGACATGGACTCTTTATTTTGATGTTCATATGGATATCAAATTCCTATTTTTTATTTTTGTTCTGAATTTCAATTTTTTATGTTGGAATTTGTATTCAAATCCAACTACTAATTTTTATTCTAAATTTCAGTTTTATTTTGTTGTTCTTATGGAAATCATATTACTAATTATAATTTATTTTTGTATTTTGAATTTTTAAATTTTATTCTGAATTTGAATTTTATTTTGATGTTCGTATGGAAATTAGATTATTAATTATCTTTTATTTTTTGTTCCAAATTTTTTATACTTATACTCTTTCTTTTAATCGTATAGAACTTAAATATCTGATTTTATTTTATTTTTACTTGGAATTTCATTTATTTTTGTATTGTACATAACACAAACTCTTGTATTGTATATGATACAAACCTTTTCTTTTAATCTAAACCGTTATAATCTAGACCCACCACAATCAACGGTGTAGATCTTTCTTTTTTTCCTCCGATTAATGTGGGAATTTCTAGCTTTGAGAGCGAACGTAGCTCCTTCCATTTCCCCTAATTTTTCTCTTTCTTTTTCTCCTTTTTTCCCATTTTATTTTTTCCTTTCTCTTTTTCTCTTTTCCTTTTCTTTTCTTCTTCTTTGCTTATCTTTTCTCCCTCCTTCTCTTTTTCCTGACAGCAATTCTGCTTGGCTCCTCTTCCTTATCCCCTTCTCCTCCTCTTTTCTACAATCCCACCTTTTTTTTCTTTTCCTCTCCCTCTTGCTCCTCCCAATCCGGTGCCCTCTCCCGCAGGGGCAGATCTACATGCAATTAGTGGGGTCAAATGACCCCAATGATTTTGCTAAAATCACATATAAATCTAATTATATTCTATTAGTATATAAGCATATATAAGCTATAAGTTACTGTAATGACCCCAACGACCCCAATAACCTATTTTTCTGAATCCGCCCTGCTCTCCCGTCCTATCGGCCACCAAACGCTGGTCGCTAGGTCCCACTCCCGCCCGCCTCCTCCGCCTCTCGGGCCTCTCACATGTGCTGGCGCCCTGGCTCCCTAGCCCCGCGTCGCCCAAGTTGCCTCCCAGCTGTCGCCGCACCACCCTTCCCTCCAGGCCCCACCTCAGCCTGCTCCCTGCACTCTCGAACCCGCTCGCTCAAGCCCCCAAACCTGCTCATTTCACTAGACCTCTCCCCGGCCTCCTCGCGCCTGCACGTGTGCGTGCGCACATCGGCCCAGCCCCTAGGTCACCTCCTCTGCTCGGCCTCACTACCCCAGACCGCCTGCTTCCCCGCCACCTCACACCTCGCGCCACCAAGTGCCTCGCCTACTCGGCCCTTGGATCCATGGCCGAGCCAGGCTCAGCCACACCCGGGTTGTGCCTCACGCCACCTAGCCAGCATCTACTCCCTCCGGTTGCAACCGCTCTTTTGCCCGGCCTCCTCTAACCCATGGTTGACAACTCTATTTTGCTTATTGGTTCCCTATTGTTTTTGTTATTTGATGCTTGATGTGTTCATATGTAGAATTTGTGATATGGTTAATGATGAAAATGGGTGGATTTGCTATTGATGGATGGCACCGTGATGACACTCGGCGATCTTCCATACGTTAGGGAGTACGAGGAGGTCATTGGGCATGTGTGGCGCAACCTCCAGCATACACTCACTCAAACCTTAGTTAGAAGTATTCTTCCTACATGGACTCTATGTTTCTATGATTGATCTAAATCTTGAATGTACCGCAATGGCGGCATACCTAGTGAGGCTGTGATCGGGGTTGGGTGATGCTAATGGTGAGGTTGATATTGATGTGGAGGCGCCCGACCATCCTGGTTCATCCCTTGGGTTGCTTGCTTCTAGGACTTGGCTGGTCCTTTGATAGCTTCCTAGTGGTTTGCTTGTGGTCTCCTGCTTTTGGTGGTGATCCTGGCCTTGCTCGCTCCTGGAAGCTTGCCCTTTCTTCTTGGCCTTCTGGTGTATTTGGCTTGTGTGGGGACAAAATGGCTTGGTCTGGAGGGGATATTCAGCTGGGTTGGTTCTTATCCTCTTATATAGTGATATTTTCACCTTTTTACCTTGTGGCTTATATATACCTTACTACTATGTGATATTTTAAGCACTATTTGGGGTATGGCTACAGCTACCCAATAAAAACAGGTTTGTATACATTGGATGATGGACCCTAAATTAGCGAGAGGTGCCGATTTGGCCTCGGACGAACCTGGTATCTCAGTGAGCGATACCAACTGATCATACGGGTCTACCGGCAACTCCTCTTTTTAATCTTTTACCCATTTAATTTTATTCCTCTCGTTTCTATATGCATGCATGACTGACATATTCAGGAATTTAAAGCCACAGACAGACCAACTGAAGCTTAGCTTTTTAGGAATTTAAACATTCATGTTATTATTAATATTTTTTTTGGATGTAATTGAATAATCTAGTGTGTTGTAATTAATATCCTTGCACGATATTTGTAATGAATAAGGTCATGTGTGATTAATTTTTATTGAGTAATTCAATTATGTGTGTGAGTAATTTAAGTTAATGATGTTGTGTGCATGGATAATATATAGTCGGGGTTGCTTCAAGAAGAATAACATTACAGAACCGCGCGCCGCATCCTCCATCGTTTTGGTTCACCCAATCCCTGGCCTCCACCGCCGGCAACAGCCGAGGTCCAGGTGAACACGGGGAGATGGAAGCTATGGCCGCGAGTGGGAATTAACGGTGCTGGAAGGCTGACAAGGTCCGTCGAGCAGCTAGCGCCTTCCTTCAATTTCCACGGTGAGGCTGAAGATCCAAGTGGCTGGCGATCGACAGGGCAGTCATTGATCTCCAGATCGATCATTCCTCCACAAAATTCAGAATCGTTTGGTCTATACATGATACGTGAAAGTAGAAGATGCCCAAGACAAGGGTGAACTGGTATATATTTTCAATTTGTTTTTGGCAAATTGATTTTTTTTTGGGGCAATTGAGAGATCTAATGAATACAGATTGACTAAAGGCTCACTGGTGTGTTTAAAAACAGATCTCTCACAAGAAACAGACTTGACAGTAGTGTAAAAGTGTCGTGGCCGTTCTGTACTTACTTAGTACAAAACGCGCGCTGCTTGGTGGCGATATTGCAGAATGAATAGCGTAAAACTAAAGAGATTCCCAGTTGCTCTTGTTTTGGTTGTGACCAAAACAAAAGAAAGGAAAAGAAAAGAAGAGAAGAGAAGAGAAGAGAGAGGGAGAGAGGCTATAGCCAGCTAGCTAGCTAGAGATTGATGTGAAGTCTCTTGAGATTATGCTTTGTTTACAGACCAAGGAAACGAAGAGGCTACTTGTCCGCCGGGGAGCCAAGCAAGGGATATGTTGCAGAATAAGAACCAATTCAAGGAAAGGTGGCGGCGCCGGCGGCACTCAAAAGGAGGAGACCAGAGGATGGCTACCTTTTTCCAACCTGTTCAGTTCCTTCCTCTAACTCAGTATACTCAATTAAGTAACGCGTGGAACACAGATCTAGTGTAGTCCCGTGGACTACAACTTAAATAGTCCCCATGGGAAATCGAACGGTCTGGATCGACTAAAAATACTGTACAGTTTTTCTACCACGTGGAAAACACTATTTATGATACTGTAGCAAAATATTAGAATACAAAATTATCCTATATTTATGAAAATGACTATTAAAAATACGACCTATGAACTTGACCGGACGGAGTACTGTGTAGTACTCCAGTATATACTTCATTTCAGTCCGAACAACCAAATTTGTACAGCTTGAAGGAGAGATCGATCGAGCAGTACTTGAGATTAAAAATTTCGCATTCATCATTTTGATCTGTGTTTGGTGTGGGTGCATCGGATGTGAATGGAAAGAAGCAGCAGCAGCAGCAGCAGAAAGCAAAAACCGTCAGCGTCATTCACACTATGAATCCATGATTGTGTGTACACGGAAACTAAGGAATTCCACAAAGCAGGGCCGTGATGCATTTGTCCATTGGCTCCATTCTCCAGATTCTCGAATCTAGTAGGTATATTTGTTTGTATACACTGCTTTCCCCAGAGGCGTCTTAATTTGTTTCTCCTACCTTTGACCCATACATACTTGTACGTACTTGGAGTACTCTCTATCAGCAAGCGCCACGAGCTACATTTCGACAGCAACAGTTGCTTTCTTAATTTCTTCCTTGTGCACACCAAAATCGGGATCGAGAACGGAAAGAAAAAAAAAGAGAATGATATACTATTTTGCAGTACAGATTTCTCACCACAAACATACAAAGTTACAGCTATTCTTGACTTAATTTACAGCACCATGAGCTGGCTACAAAACAATTCGCAGGCAACCACAGTCAATACTGCTGCTCTAGCTAATTAATCAGACAAGACAATTAATCGGTTCAGACTTCAAGGCAAGAAGGTGTCATCATTTCTAGCACCACCGGGCGCCACCTCCCCGCAGCTGCCTGGTAGCACCACGTCCGGTGCGGTTTGCGCGGCGCCGACGCGGGCACGGCAGGAGGGGCACGTGGCGCGCGTGCGGAGCCAGGCGTCGACGCAGGCGACGTGGAAGGCGTGGCCGCAGCGCGGCAGCACGCGCAGGTGGTCGCCCAGGGCGAACTCGGCGAGGCATATGGCGCAGCCGGACCCGGACGACGAGGCGGCGGCGCACGTGGTGGTGAAGGGCACGGTGGGGAGCGCGTGGATGGCCTTCTTGTTGAGGCCCTTGGCGGGAGGAGGAGGGTCCGAGGAGCGGCGCGGGCGGCATGCGCAGCGTCGGGAGACGAGGGCGAGGCCGAGGACGCAGACAAGCGCGCAGAGGAGGGAGGCCAGGATCACCACCATGTTGGAGTCCACCGGTTGCTGCCGCTGCTCCCAAGGAGGTGGCGAGGTGGAGAGCTCGGCAGGCGGGGCCGTGGGGCGGAGGAGGCCCGCCGCCGCCGGGGCGCGCATGGTTTCGATGGCTTGGCTTGGACTCGACGACGATCTTGGCCGCTCAATCTGTTTCTGTTGTCCGATCCGACTCACTGTGCGTGCCGTGCCGTGCCGTCAGAGCTGAAGTCGTCGTGACTGCTTGCATTTTGTAGCGAGTGGAGTGGAGTGCCAAGCCAATCAAGCGGATGGAACGGAGGAATAATCACAGGTGTCAGTGCTGGTGCGCCCGCCAGAACGTCGTCCATCTTTTTCGACCTTTGTTAGGCGCGAGACCTACAGCTGGTTTTTGTTAGGCCAGCTAGCTCCTTTAATAAACGGAATTAATTTGCTACGTGGAAATTATTTTGCAAGTGCTAAACAGGCACTCTAGCAAAACTTTTTGGGGATTTTTTTTCTTTTTTTTTTTCAAATTTCGTACCGCTAGACCAGCTCAAAGATTCGTGCTTCGACCATCGACAAAGTCACCATCTTCACCATTGACGACACCCTGATTAGAGCTCGGGTTCACCGATTTAGGATTCCGGGGCCCAACTATAAGGGTTTATGCTTTAAGAGGCGGTGGTAGCACCGCTAATGGACCAGGGTGGTGGCAGCGGCTGGAGCAACAATCCACATGAAGTGTTGAGGTTTGGTCGGCAGGAGGCGATGTGCGGGGGCGGATCCAGTGGCCGTTGTAGCGTGTGGAGATGGAGGAGGCGAGTAGTGCTGGTGTCGAGCACTGGCAACTGCGCATCGAGGAGACGGGTGGTGGTGGGGTGAGTGTGGGGTGCCGACTGGGTGGGGATGGTAGAGAGGCGGCGGGGAGTTGAGCCGGGTTAGGGGTGGTGGTGGGGTGAGTGTGGGATGCCGACTGGGTGGGGATGGTAGGCAGGTGGCGGGGAGTGGAGTCGAGTTAGGGGTGGCAATGGGGTGAGTGTGGGATGCTGGCCGAGTGGGGATGGTAGGCAGGCGGTGGGGAGTTGAGTCGGGTTAGGGTTATTAATGGATTGTGGATTGAAGATGTGGGCACCAGGAAATATAAATTGAACCTCACTCGCGCGTTAGACTAAGAGGTGACATCTATACCCTACTTAAGTATATACTCACTGCCACCAATAGTCTTATACATGGAGTATTAATCAGATGGCCTCCACCTACACAAATATGAGCCACCTAGTTGTACCGTACGCACTTATGCAGCCAATAGAGTTTCGATTTTTTTCCGAATAACCATATTAGGATTGAAACCAACCCTTCCAGGTGTAACACACACCGGCCGCCTCAAAACCTTAATATACACCTTTGTATTGGAATGCTTTAACCCCAACACCTCGGTGAAGGGAACACCTACGAGCAACACTGTACCACAGAGTGTCTTTACTACTTCGGCCTACCAAAATATAAGGTTAAACTTCAGCTAATCTACTAAGCTAAGGCTATCCCATTGTCGGTGTACTTTGCACCGTGGTACCCTCTCCGCCGTAGAAGTAATAGGCCCAGAAAGTGGCCTAGCCTAGTTTAAAGCCCACGTGGCCCCGTGACGATCTGGCGATCACGCCACCTTTCATTGGGCGGCGACCAGCGTGGCGCCACTGGCGAGCGACTGGCGAAACGCCGCCCCTTGCCGGCGAAAGCCCACGTGCCCACGGCGAGTAGTCTAGCGATCACGCCACCTTTCGGGCGGCGGCCGCATGGCGCTCCGGCGGCAGCGTGGCGCTACTGGCGAAGCGACTGGCGAAACACGCCACGCCCGGCGAGGAGTCGCGTGCCCCGGCGGCGATCTGGCGATCACGCCACTGCTTTCGCCGGTGAGCGACAGCGTGGCGACTGACAAGGCGGTGTTTGGGCCCCCCTTATCAGGCCACGAAGTCAACCAAAGGAATGAGGGGAAGGCTTTTCCTCGAAGTTTCCCTCCCCTGACACCTCTTGTCAGGGTCATTAATTGTGAAGGATTTAGCTTTCGACACGACGACGGCTCATCCCTCTGACGCCTCTTACCAACCCGTCGTAGGGGCGTCCTGTCCCGGGCGGACCGGGCGAGGCCTCTCACCGACATTAAATGAGGTTCGAAAGACAAGGCCACGGAGGCGTGCTTAATAAATGAGTCGTGGGTTGACGTGGAAGCTGGAATGATGGGTGTAGTTAATGTGTTGTAGATAAGTATAGCGCCACCTTCTCTCCTGCTCGAGGTGGCCCGTCTATATAAGGGTGCCCTGGTGCATGAAGAAGGGGGCCGGTCGGCTAGAACAACCGCTTCCACATTTTCTCAACGAAGAACTAGCAGGACATAGGGCTATTACCCACACCGAGGGCCTGAACCTGGGTAAATCATTGTGTCCACCAGCTCGCTAATGCCCGGAATCCATCACCGAGAGACATTAGGGTTTTCAGCCACGACCCACGAAGATGCTCTCTACCGAACCATAATTTCCGTCCAAGGGGTAACCCGTTCTATTCATCGGCGGAATCTTGTCAGGAGAAATACGCCGACAGGGGCGCGCCAGGTAGGGGGCTAGTGGTTGGCTCATCCGGCTATCTCTCCGGCGGGTTTCGGTTCTCCGTCCGAAAGGACTTCGCACCTGGTGATGGCAAGTTTACACTCACAGCGACAAGATGTGGCGGAGGCTAGTAGCTCCCAGAATACGTCCCGACGTACTCGATGGCGGCTGCCGGCGTTGACGGTAGCTCCAGGATGTCAAGCCCGCTGTCGTCAGCAATGTACAGCCACTCGTTCCGCCACATCTTACAGGTGCTCTTCATCTGGAGGGAGATGTAGCGGGAGGCTGAGCCATCGCGGAGGCGGAAATGGCAACTCCCCACGACCCCATTGTCGGTGAGGACGCAGAGAGTATAGAAGTATCGGAAAAGAGGAAGATTTGGCATCACCCCCGCGAACATTTCGCAGAGGTGTACGAAGATGGAAAGGGCGAGGATGGAGTTAGGGGTGAGATGAAGATGGTGGATCTCATAGAAGTGGAGAACAGTGAGGAAGAACTCGGAGTAGGGCGGCATCAGGCCCGCCGCTAGTGCCCAGATGAAGGTAATTACCTCCCCTGGGTTGCATTTCGGCGCGACGGTGCCTGCCTTGAGGCAGAGGGCCCCTTCAGGGGCCAGACAAAGAACGTTCCCCAGCTTTGACTCATCCATAACCGAGGGGGGAAGCGGCGGAGCCATACGGCTAGAGTACTGTTTTGGTGTCGGGATTGCGAAGAAGACAAAGGAAGCAAAGAAGACGAAAGCGACAGGAGTGCGGATTGTGGAGGGGTGAACATGCCTATTTATAAGCCATGCACGTCTTCAGGATGCGAGGAGTCGCGCCCTCACAAACCTAATTCTCGTAGACACCTGATATAAGCAGTGTAACTCTTCATTACACATTGAAGGTTACATATAATGGGAAGGATGATCCGTTCAAGAAGGAGAATCTAAGTAAAGTTGTGTCCAAATTGCAAGAGTAGCGTCCGATATTATTGAGACATAAGGTGACAACCTCTGGCTTGAATCTTGTGACCTTCAACGACCTTAAGCTGCACTTGCAAGGAGGGAGAATTTGCCCAGCGACACTCTTTAAAATTCGCGATTCACCAAATGACACCTTGACCCACTGTCATAGACACAAACGGACCCACATGTCATAGACACACCACCAAAAGCCAACGAATTGGGTGTCGATGGGCTAATTTTTCCCTTGCAAGGATGGCGTTAAAGGTATTTAGGGTGTACGAACTAGCCGACCACCCTTCTGCTACAGGTTTCTCTACAAGATTTTATAGGGTATTGTTGCTGCCCGATCAGTATAACGAGTATATTAAGGTTAGTTATTTCCTATTTGTTCACCTTATTAATCTTTTTAGCATTATTCATATGTTCACTAATTTGTATACTCATCTTGTCTCTCAGTCATTCTTGGAGGATAAAGAGTTGCTGAACAAAGATATTCCAGAATTCCTTGCGATATATATGCTCTTCAGCGGTGGTGTGATGCTTGGTTCGCATAGGAGACACGGAAGAGGATCTAACTAGAAGGGTAGAGGTCCACTCAGTACTGTTGCAGTAGGAAGTTTAAGAGGACAATTAATCACCACCGAAGGGAGACTTGCTCCTAACTATACAAATGATGATGATAATTACAATGGCAATTTCACGTCACCTAGACTTCGATGTTCAAGCACTATTACAATAGGCCGTTCAAATACTACTACAACAGGCCGTTCAAATATTACTACAATAGGCCGTTTATGCAACAATGAAAGAGGACGTTCAACCAACACTGAAGGAGGGCTAGCTCCTAACCATACAAACGATGACGATGATGACGATTTCATGCCATCTAGGCCACAAACCTCACGTCCTCGGAATCCTCCATATCCTGACGATGATATTACATTAAGCCCTATCAGATATCCAAACGTAGTACCCTGTCAAGAATCAATAGATAACTATTATAGTTTTTATAGTAGTGATCTATTCCGACAACTATGACCATAGATATATAGTTTTGTGGCTTAGTCCTTCACTAGAGGCATATACCTATGTTGTATCCTAGTTTTATAAATTCTATAAGCCATGTATGTACTTATGTTGTATCCCAATTTGTAACTTAGTCCTACACTGTGATATCAATATGGGGTTTTATTCAATATTTTACTATGATTTGTCGTCAAATTTGTCGTACATCGAAAGAGAATGAGAAACAACGAAATTTAATTTTTTTGGTCAAAAAATTAACTCATAAATAATTTTGTAAAATACTACATGAGTTATCACCGACAAATATGATTTTTTTTGAATTTATTGAACCATAATTTGAACTCTAAAATTCTAACAACCATCACAATAACATTGACTTTTAATGATTAATACTCACAAGTTATAGCGAATTTTCAAATAAAATCATTGCAAAAATGTTCCTCATATATTTGATTTCCTTCAAATTTTTTTTATGATTTTTAGAATTTAGTTGGTTTGGGGTTCTATAGCTTAACCATTTGGCGATAGCTCTCTATCGCCACTTGTCACCCTTTTATTTAGCGATAGAGAGGCCAAATCAGTGCAGACTCAGCTTTGTTTGTGTTTTGCACTCTTATCGCCAAATCATATGACGACAGAGGTATAGTTTTGCAATTTTTTTAGATCAAAGTACATTTTTGCAATTCGAGTAAAAAATATATTATTAAAAAAATTCCTCGATGCATGGATGGATGGCGCGTTTCAACACGAGGAAAGCATGATGATGAGTAACTAACTGTGAATGCATGCATATATATTACTACTTCTAATTACGAGTTGGTGGCGGTGGTCCGTTCTTCCCTCTTCGACATACCCACGAAATCATCATTATCCCGATCTTCTATACATCGACGAACGGAGAAAGTTTTAATTCAGTTGGATATGCATGCATGCGTGATCTGCGGTGTATCAGACTCTTATCTCAATCAGTCGATTCTATTTCTAAATATTGCATGGCTGATTCTTTTTCTATGTACTGCACGCATACAGTTTCTGAGTTACCATATGCATCATTTATATTAAATATTTACTTGCATGTGTAGATAAGATCATCTTTTCTTTTTATCTAATCACGTATAGACTTGATTCCGGTCAACTAGCAGCATGCACACGGCTATGCATGACGAGACTAGATAATTTGGATTCGATAGATATCTCCTCGGCTGCTGAATCTATATAACGCCACCGCTTCTTGCCTCTCCTGCAGATGTGTTGAGTTTATCCGTTGAGCGGAGGTAATGGACGATCTTCTTAATCTCGTCGATACGACGCAGGGGTAGGTCGCCGGTGGTGGACTGCGAGATAAGCTGGCGACACGGCTAAAGCTGTCATGGTAAATGATATCAATAGGTTGAGGGAGACATTCACAAGAGGTGGTGAACTGATTGATAGGACGGCTCTATGGTATAACTAGAGCAAAACTTTGCTACGTGCAACTGTGACTGAGGTCACATGCGTGCATGTATGTAAACTAACTAAAGGTGATCGATCCTAGTCAGCCCACCAGTAGGGAATTAAAGTTCCCTGTTAAAAGGCACACGCCGACAGGCCTTGGTTCGTTTTGACCTTTTCTTCCTTGGGCCGGCCGGCCGGCCTGCTTTTGCTTTTTTTACATGCACCGACCTGAGCACCACGTATATCCTACCAACTCAACTTAGGAAGCGCGGCTTTCCTGTCCTGCATGTAGTGGGGCCCGCCAAAGGGCAGCGCTTTGGTTCTGCCATTGCATTGCAGCGCTCGGAGGCCATTTTCACACTAAAAGTCTTCAACAAGGCCAATATAGTTAAAAAATTCCACCTCTCAGTAATGTCTAATGTGGTGATAAAGTTGCGGGTGTATCGTGTTTAGCAGGAATGTTGTGAGATTGATTGATTTATGCTCGGTTTTAGTTTACTCGCACGTGGTGTGGTAGCAGAGACTAGGCGTGCGGGAAAAAAAGAAAAAAAAAGATAGATTCTGAGCCGCCCATAGTGATCACCTTACTAAAAGCTGGACTGGAGTGGAGTGGAGTGGAGTGATGGAGTGGAGATTTGAAAACCCACGCAAAACCTCCTCCTTCCTTCCGTTCCGTCACTCCGTCCGCCCACCTCCTCCCCTCCCTCACCTTTTGCTTCCTTCCGATCGATCCCCATCTCCTTCCGCTTCTCTGCTGCTTCTTCGCCGCCAAATCTAGGGTTTCTCCTCTCCTCTACTCACGCCACCTCCCGAGGCAAGCCGCCAGCGATCACTTTAGTTTTCACTGCCGGCCCTTCACATTTTCCTGATTTTTTTTGGGGGCGGTGGATTGGATATGCATGCAGGGATCTGATTCTGAGGGAGGGCTCAATCTGAAGTGAGCCTGCGCCGAGCGGAATGGCGGCGCCGGGGAGGAGGTCGGACTCGCCCTCGACCTCGCTGTCGGCGTCGGCCGGGAGGAGGCTGCTGCGCACGCAGACGCTCGGCAACCCGGGGGAGCCCATCTTCGACAGCGAGGTCGTTCCCTCCTCCCTCGTCGAGATCGCGCCCATCCTCCGTGTCGCCAACGAGGTCGAGACCACCAACCCACGCGTCGCCTACCTCTGTGCGTCCCGTTCCCCCGCCGCTTCTTCTCCCAATCTTCCATTGATTCATTTACTATCCCCATCCATCTTCCTCATCCCTTGTTTGGATGTGCTCTACTTTAGGCCGTTTCTACGCTTTCGAGAAGGCTCATCGCCTCGACCCAACCTCCAGTGGCCGTGGTGTTCGTCAATTTAAAACCGCACTTCTCCAAAGGCTAGAAAGGGTAATACTAATACCGATCCTTTCCCCCATTCATTTCCTAATTAACTGCTGCTAAACCTGCGAAAAGACGGACCTTTTTCACCTGCCTCTGGGTTCCGTACCCTTCAGGAGAACGATCCAACGTTGAAAGGAAGGGTGCACCAGAGCGACGCTCGAGAGATGCAGCGTTTCTACCGTGAATACTACAAGAAGTACATCCAGGCGCTTCAAAATGCCGCTGACAAGGCTGACCGGTAAGGCATTTCTTCAGCCTACTTTATCTAGTTATCATGCTAACCGCTGTCATGTCGATCACTCACTGCTCCTTCCGCCCCTGACATATCGTCTCTCTTCTGTTTGCTCAGTGCTCTGCTCACTAAAGCGTATCAAACTGCAGCTGTCTTGTTTGAGGTCTTGAAAGCTGTTAATGTTTCCCAATCTGTTGAAGTTGATCAAGCGGTACATAATTGATTCCTGCTGTAACAGTGGATACTCTTTCTTGCCTTCTTACTTCATTTCTGAAAGAACTTCCTTTTTCATGCGCTGCGCTCGTAATTTCTACGCAGATTCTGGATACTCACAACAAAGTCGAGGAAAAGAAACAGCTGTATGTTCCGTATAATATTCTGCCACTAGATCCTGAAAGTACCGATCAAGCTATTATGCGATATCCAGAGGTTTTCATCTATCTCGAGTCTCATTGCAAAGGCTACCTTAACGCTTACCGTCTTTTCACTGGATTACACCTTTTGCAAGTAATCTTTATAATGTTTCTCGTCATGTATTCGTGTTCCTCATAATCATGTAGATTCAAGCTGCTGTTTATGCTCTTCGGAATATTAGAGGCCTGCCATGGCCCAAGGAGCATGAAAAAAAACCAGATGAAAAGAAGACTGACAAAGACCTCCTTGATTGGCTTCAGGCTATGTTTGGGTTTCAGGTGACTGTGCGAGAGATAGTTAGTTACTTGTCTGCGACATTCTCCATGTTGACATGTACTTTACCCTGAAAATGTGCATCATCTGTCTGTCCCCCTTTACAGAAGGATAATGTATCCAACCAAAGGGAACATCTGATACTCTTACTAGCAAATGTACACGTAAGGCAGATACCTAAGCCTGACCAACAACCAAAGGTGCTTATTTTCCTTTTCTTTTTATTTTGAGAGGAATCAAAGGTGTCTGTTTTTGTCTCCCTTCATGTTCGTACTAGTAATGTGATGATGTATTCATGTGGTGTCTCGGGGTTCTGTTTTCCAGTTGGATGACCGAGCTCTGGATGCTGTAATGAAGAAGCTATTTAGAAATTATAAGAAGTGGTGCAAGTACCTCGGCCGCAAAAGCAGTTTATGGTAGGTTCAGTGAAGCCGAACAATAGAAAATGTAAAGGAACCGCCTTGGACCGATTTTACCAGATCTGTGATTATGTCTTTTGCTGTTAATTTTGTTTTAATTTGCTGTAACAAAATGAAATTTTGGTGTTTAGTTTCGGCCTTACTTTTGGCCCCACTTGATGCAGATATTATATCTCTTCCTAAGTAACTGTTTTCTCTAAAAGTTTTGGCCAATTGATCTGCAGGTTGCCAACTATCCAACAGGAAGTTCAGCAGCGTAAGCTTCTATATATGGGTCTCTACCTGCTAATTTGGGGCGAGGCGGCTAACTTGAGATTCATGCCAGAGTGTCTTTGCTACATCTACCATCACGTAAAGATCAACTTGTGCTTCTCGGATTAAATTTACCATGATATAATTGTCTTATCTTTAATTTGGCCATTCTCCTTATAGTGGTTGACACTCCACACTTGATTAATTGGTTTAAGAATTTGATATTGAGTACTACACATTTAAGATTGTTTTGATGAGGAATTTCATTGGTCCTAACAAAGCCACTTTTAGCTTAGGAATGTTCACATAGATTGACCCTTCTGTGGTGTTGAAAAAGACTAAGCCGGGTCACAAAGGCTCAGTAAAGAGATAGTAATTTGACTGGGCGATTCTTATAATAAGCACAGCTGCACAAGAAAGTCATACTGTGTTATACGAGTAAGTACTTTGGCAAATAACATTTCTTGTCAACGTTATCAAGTAACCAACAAGTATACTCAATTTTGAGTTTCTAATACTTTTTCATCCCAAATTTGCTGCTAAAAATTACAAGGTACTGTGCTTAGTTGCCCTTTCACCCTTTTTGTATCCCATGAATTAGGCCATGCTTTCTGGAATTAGAATTGGATTCTAGAGGCCTAGTTGTTTCGATAACACGGGAACTAGAATTAGGGTTAAGAACCTTTTCCAAAGGATTTGTTGGGCAACTAAATAGAGGTGTCTCTTAATTCCTTATCCTTGCCAAGGAATTGATTGGATTCAGATTGACAATACATTATTAAGTAAGAAAAAAAAATCAAATTCAATTCCCAGTGTCCACACAGGGTGAGAGCATAAAGCATTGAATAGGTCCGTTCTTCATTTTCATGCCAAAAGATAATTCTGGTAATAATCTTTATTGGTAACAATGGTGTTTTCCGTCTTAATAGATGGCTTTTGAACTCTACGGTATGTTGGCTGGAAACGTGAGCCCAATGACCGGTGAAAATATAAAACCAGCATATGGCGGTGATGAAGAGGCCTTCTTGATGAAAGTTGTGACTCCAATATTCAAAGTTATAGAGAAGGTATAATCGTTATATACTTATATTTCAAATGTTTCCTTCCTTTTATTTCCAGTTTGAATGAGTTAACACCTTTCTGAAACTTTACAGGAAGCTGAAAGGAGCAAGACCATAAAATCAAAGCACTCACATTGGAGGAACTATGATGATCTAAATGAGTACTTTTGGTAAGCAATGGTCGAATTTAATTGTTGCTTTTACAATCTTGCCGTCCAGATTTTGAATAAAACCACGGAATTATTCGTGTATTGCTTGTCAGGTCAGTTGATTGCTTCCGGCTAGGATGGCCTATGAGAGCTGATGCTGATTTTTTCAAAACGCCCAAAGATGCATATCCTAATCGTCTGAATGGGGTAGGTACTAGGTTCCTTGATAATATTAATATCCTTGCACTTATTTCGTGCCAACACAAAATTTCAGCACATTAATAGTTGCTTGTGATATAATATTAAAATTTACAAGTGCTCAGGTATGAACTTGATAACAAAAATATTCTGATCGCACCCTGTGTTCTTTCTTTCTGTAGATAATGCGTCCGGTAATGCAATACTGCAGTGATAATAAAATATTCTGATCACATCCTGCGTGCTAGTTGCTACTACTTGTTTCTTTCTTTCTGTAGATACTGCGTTTGGTAATGCAATACTGCAGTTAGATTCGATGTGCTTGTTTTCCCTCTTTTTTTTTTTGCCTTCTCTTTTAAGCTGTTAAGCCCATAGTAAACATCTGTGGATTAATGTGATGTACTGATGTATACTATTTCCTTCAACATAAAACCAATAAAAAGAAAGACTTGCTTAGAGCATCAATCCTCTTTGTACTTTTTTGTTGTGATCCAGGAGAACAGATCTGTGGGTAGTGTCCATTGGATGGGAAAGGTTAATTTTGTTGAGATACGTTCATTCTGGCACATATTCCGTAGTTTCGACAGAATGTGGATCTTCTTAATATTATCCTTGCAGGTCGGTTGCTCTTTCTATGTTTCCCCCTTTATATTATAGTTCTTTTCATTCCTTTGTTTGCCAAACATTATCATCCCTTGAGATCCACATATTTCTGATGGTCTTATGTTTTAATATAGGCCATGATTATTATTGCTTGGAATGGTGGCACACCAAGTGATATCTTTGATGTTGGAGTGTTTAAGCAGGTTTTGAGCATATTTATAACTGCTGCAGTTTTGAAGTTGGGTCAAGGTATTTGGTCGAACTCCTACAATCCCTATATTATTCGGAACACTGTGCTTATCTAGCCCCCTGTAGCTCATTTTTTGCAAATTTAGCCCCCTCCCCTTTGCATGCATTTGCAAATTTGGCTCCTTTCCTCACTGCGGAAGGCACAGCAGGCGACACCTATCATCTACCGCACATGGGGAGTGTAGAAGGCCAACTGCTTGTCGAGAGCTTGGTCGACCGTGGGAGCAAGGCATGGCCCACTGCAGTAGGGCTCCTTCTGCGCTACTCGGGCACGACAGAGCTCCTTTCGTGCTACCCGGGCCCGGTTGGAGGCCTCCCGCACACATGCGCCCCACGCGCGACTTGCGTCGCATCTCGCTACTTTGCCGTCTTAGTGGCCTCGACCAGCTTCTGCTCTCCCCAAGCACGGTATGGGACATGTGTCACTTGCCGCACCTACCGCGGTAGGGGAGGGGGGCCAAATTTGCAAATGCACACATGGGAGCTAGATTTGCAAAATAAAAAAAAAGCTACAGCGGCTAGATAAGCATGGTAGTATATTACCACCATATTATTTGGTATGTAGCTTTGTATTTGGTAGAGAACTCTATTGTGCCAATATAGTTAGCAATATATTGTTTTGCCCTTGATGATGAAGCATCAAGTACCTTCTCAAGCTTCCCTGCTTAGATTAAGAGCAATTTTACGGTGGATAACATGAGTAGTAAATAGTGGTAGTAGAAATCAGATCTAGCCATACATTTCTCAGGGGTATTATGGACTTTTGATCCTTTGCTACGTTACTCGTTAATCATTATTGCTAACTTTCATTTTCTGCCGCCGTCACCCTTTGTTGCGTTACTCATTATCGTTGCCCTCTTTTTTCCGCCGCCATTGACAGTCTGGTCCTGTCGATGCCGCAGCATCTGCCTTTCTATCGATGTCTTCCCGAATTGTGACCACGCCACGGCTGGTGCCCTCCCACCTGATTCATGACGATGCCATGGCCTCGCACTAACACATCAAGCGCTATGTCCTACGCGGCCCGTAAAGCAGTTTCGAATTTTACACAAAAGCACAAAAAAATACACATACGTTCAAAATACTACCAATATTACCAACAAAAGTATAACTAAATCCTAACTAATCTGATCCGTTAGATCAAATAGAATAGACGGCTAATATTCAATAGTGTGTATAGTAAAAGTGCTCTAGATTAATTCCATGAGGCCTGAGTCCTACTATAATGCCTTTTGTCTATATGTTTGCTTTTGCTAACAACCATTGACAACCCTGATCAAGGTTGTCACAGCGCTCTAGCAAGTCGCGACGAGCATGGGGTGTCATGATGCCTAAGTGCCTGCCATGGCGAGAGTTAGACGATAGTAATAAAAATAATAAATAATAACTTATATGGCCGAGAATTAAATAAATATACCTCATAATACCTCATATGCCAGGGAATTAGATGAATATATGTCATATGGCAGAGAGTTAAATAAGCATAGCACAAATTCTCCAAATAACAACTAAGACAACTAACATTACCAGCAACTTTCTTCACTTTTCACTTCTCAATGTTGACTGGCACCTTTCCTGTAGTCTTCATCTAGTCCTGCAGTGGTATTGGGGCACTTAACACTATCCCTAAACCCCCAATGAGATGTTGCTTTAACCTCTTGATGTCTGAATGCACATGCTTCCCACAAAGGGCATATTCCACCATATCCTTGCCTGTAGTTGGCCAGAATGCATATTTCCATTCTGGGTTCTTTGACTTGGCCTTCCTCTTCAGATCCTTGGATGGATCCATTTGCTAAAATTGAATCCTGTTTTTGATTTTATTATTGCAATAAATTTGATTATTTATTTTTTGAAACTTTTTTACAGGTTACTTATGGCTATGACATTTTCCTGTAAAAATTTCAAATCAAAATCTTTTATATTTAATTTATAAAAATTCTAACATTGATAAGATTGTATTGAATTTAATTATGCCTTTAATTTCTTTTTGACCTTAACTGAGTTCACATGACTTTGAAAGTTTTTGGAGATGACTTGAAAATGATTTAGGATTTATAGAGATTTTTCCAGAATTTATTTCTTAAATGCTTTTGGGTTTTGCATTTTGAAGAAAGGAAAACAATTAGCATAAAAGTTTTTCTTGAGAACCAAAATTCAAGAAAAATACAGAAAAGATAGAAATTCACAATAAAATTATATTTCAAACTCATTTTCATAGTTTGTTCATTTTGGAAAATAAAGTTTTAATATTGCAACCTTTTCTTTCTTAAGACTGAAATTCAAGAAAATAAGGAAAATGATAATATTTTAAATTATAATCTTGATTTCAATTATTTTTTTATCCAATTCCATTATTAAATTTTAAATTTTTGTTTTTCCCATTTTTGAAATTTCCGGGATGATACAACGCACAAGACCAAATCAAAGCAAGAACTAGAGTAAATCAGAACAAAATGCATAGTAGAGCAAATCAGAGCAAAGGGAGAAGAAGAAAGGAGGGTGAAGGAGACTAACCTGAGTTGAGGTGACACCTAGGCGCCCACCAGACTCGGCTGGATGACACCTAGGCGACCATGGTGTCGCCCAGCTTTCCCAGGCGCTTGCCTAAGTCTTGTGGCCTGGGTGAACGACCTCAGTGTCTACCTCCAAACAATAGGACACCTTGATGTCGACTATGCGACGCCATGACCACCTTGGCCTTGATGGACATATACCTTAGCAATCTTTGTTAGTTTCGTAACGACAGCAAATTTAGTAACATGGACTGAAGGATATATGTTTAACTGCATTTCTGTTTAGTAAAGAAGCTTTTTTTGTACAGTTGTATGTACCCTTCTTCACAGTGTATATGTTTTTTATATTGACGTAGACTTTAATAAATCTAAATCAATACAGCAATTCTGGACATTGTATTTGGCTGGAAAGCAAGAAGAAGCATGTCGTTTGCTGTCAAGCTGCGATATGTCTTGAAGTTAATAACAGCTGCCGCATGGGTTGTGATTTTACCTGTGACTTATGCATATACCTGGGAGAATCCTACGGGTCTTGCAAGAATAATAAAAAGTTGGCTTGGTGATGGTCGGAATCAACCATCGTTGTACATTTTGGCTGTTGTGATATATTTGGCACCAAACATGCTTGCGGCTGTGCTATTTCTTTTCCCATGTCTTAGAAGGATTCTGGAGAGTTCAAATGTTAAGGTCATAACTTTCATGATGTGGTGGTCTCAGGTAGTTTTCCATCTATTGGTTTCTGCTATTAAATATATTGTTGCTGTTGTTGATACCTTTTTGCCTAATATATCTGCAGCCTCGATTATTTGTTGGCAGAGGAATGCATGAAGGCCCATTCTCCCTCTTCAAGTATGTGAAGTTGTTAACTCACCTTCACACTTTGTATTACTGTTTGCACCTTCTCTAATCACTAAGCATTGCTGCAATGATAGGTATACCATGTTCTGGGTTCTTCTTTTAGCAATGAAATTGACAGTAAGCTTCTATATTGAGGTACCTACTCATTTCTTATTTGTTTTACATCCATGCTAGATACTGCGCTTGAGTATCCTCTTGGGTATTATCATTTTTACAGAATAGAAACCATCTCACTGAAGTATTGACTATGATTTTCTGAAGTGTATTTATCGTAGAATTTGATTGTTAGGAAATAAAGAACATAGAAATCAAAATTTCAAATTCTTTTGTTTGTTTCAGTGGTACTCTGGTGCTGAAATATGATTAGATTGCCTACCTTTCCCTATTAATCTTTTAGGTGAATTGGTTGGTGTGTGAATCTTAGGGCTTGATTTTAACGCATGAATTTCACAGGAAATGGTTCATTTCCTGCAAGACACAACAACAACAACAACAACAAAGCCTTTTAGTCCCAAGCAAGTTGGGGTAGGCTAGAGTTGAAACCCAAAACGATCCGCTAACAAAGGGAGAAAGAGAGAGATGAGGTAGAACAAAGCCTAAAACTATATCAAAACAAGGCATAAAGCCTAATCAAGGTTAGAACACGTGGATAGTGCTTTCCACGCACTTCTATCAAAACCAACTCTTTCGATATATTCCATCCTTTTAAATCCCTTTTGATTGCCTCCTCCCAAGTCAAGTTTGGCCGGCCCCTACCTCTCTTCACAATATTGTCGCGACGCAAGAGCTCTGTGCTTGATGCTGTGAGAACAATGTCATCCACATCTGACAACAGTATCACATCTACGAAATGCAGCGATAAATGAAGAGTGAAGCATCTGACTTGGCTTCAACAAAACCAACAGAAAGCAAATAGGTGGCGAAGCGGCTGTACCAGGCACGGGGCGCCTGCTTGAGTCCATACAAAGACTTATTGAGGACGACAAACCATGTTCGAGTGAGTAGGATCAACAAAACCTGTGGGCTGGCTGCAGTAAACTGTCTCAGTTAGAGTGCCATGAAGAAAAACATTCTTGACATCCAGTTGATGAACCGGCCAGTCTTGAGATAGAACCAGAGAGAGGACTGTGCGAATAGTAGCAGGTTTCACCACAGGGCTGAAGGTCTCATCGTAATACACACCTGGGCGCTGTGTAAAATCTCGAAGGATCCAACGCGAGTTGTAACGGTCGAGAGAGCCATCTGCTTTGAACTTGTGGTGAAAGATCCACTTGCCGGTGACAATGTTGGAGCCAGGCGGGCGCGGAACGAGATCCCAGGTATTGTTGGGCAATAATGCGGTGTACTCTTCTTCCATGGCCCGACGCCAGTGAGGATCAGCAAGGGCGCTGCGGTACGTCTTCGGGATGGGGGAGAGAGGTTCCGTCGTGAACAGAACAGGCTGACGGAACCCAAGTTTTCCTCGCGTGGTCATGGCATGCTGATTGACCATGGGAGGAATAGCAACGGCCCTTGGTGGAGGATGTGGTGGGCCGACCGGACCTGGCGCGTGGACCGGAACTCGCACAGGCGGAGTCCGAGGGGAGCGCATGGGACCGTGTACCACCTGGCGGGTTTAGACGCGCGCCGGTTGGGCGAAGCGAATGGCAGCGTGTAATGCAAGGCGCGCGCCTGCACAGCGCCGGAGCGGAACGCGCGCGGCGCGGAGGTCGGCGTGGGTGATGGCACCGCTGCGTGGCTCGCACAGCGCAGACGATGGTGCCGCGCGTGGCATGGTGGCGGTGCCATGCGTGGCTCGGCTTGCGCGGGCGCTGGCGACTTTGCGCCGCGTGGCTCGGCGAGGCGAGTCTTGGCGGCGGTCATGCGCGTGGCGCGCGCGCTGGCGGCGCGCGAGCAACGGAGCTGTGCTTGGCGCGTCGGCGCGGATGACGAGGCCGCGTGGCGTGGACGAAGATCCTTCATAAGGAAGACGTGGTCTGATGGGATTGACCACGGGCTCCGTTTCAAACAAAAAATCAAGCTCATTAGTGGCAGACTGCGTCTTAGAGAATGGGAAGGAGGTCTCATTGAACACGACATGGCGGGAGATCAAGACACGGTTGGATGAGAGATCGAGACACCAGTAACCTTTGTGGTTCGAGGAGTAGCTAAGGAAAACACAAACGGTGGAGCGGGGGGCAAGCTTATGAGGAACAGTGGCTGAGAGGTTAGGGTAGCAAGCACAGCCGAAAACGCGAAGATGCTCATAGGAGGGCGCAGTGCCAAAGAGAGCGAAGAATGGGGTGGCAAGTTTGAGGGTTTTGGTTGGGTGACGGTTCAACAAATAGGTGGCGGTGTGAAGACCCTCGACCCAGTAGCGTGCAGGCAAAGACGCTTGAAAAAGCAAAGAACGTATAATATTGTTGATGGAACGAATCATACGTTTGGCCTTGCCATTCTGTGGGGATGTGTAAGGGCACGACATCCGCATGAGGACGCCGTGGATGAGGAAGAAAGACCGTGTGGATGAGGAAAAGAAAAACCGTCTTTGAAGAGTTGTCGAACTTCATGCAAGGAAAAGTCCATTGTCGAGCAATCATCAAGAATGGTTTTGATTGTGCAGCCGAAGAAAAAATTAGCCAAAGTGGAGTAAGTGTCGGACTTCACATGCAAGGGAAAAGTCCAGAGGAAGTGCGAGCAATCATCAAGAATGGCTAAGTAATACTTGTAACCGGACATGCTCGCAATGGGAGAGGTCCACAGATCACAGTGAATTAAGTCAAAATTCTTGAGAGCACGAGACGATGAATTATGGAAAGGTAAACGAATGTGGCGACCAAGTTGGCATGCATGACAAATAGAAGCATCAGTGCTTTTATTACAAGAGATGACCGAGGTACTAGTGAGTTTTGATAGAGCATCGTGCCCAGGATGGCCGAGGCGGCGGTGCCAGGTGGAGGAAGGGGCAGCGGCAATCATGGCGCACGATGAAGGGGATGACGCCGGTAGACGTAGGGAGTAGAGAGGCCCAAAGCTATTGGACCTGACGATCACGTTCTTGGAACGGAGATCCTTCACAGAGAGGCCAAAAGGGTCAAACTCAATGGAACAATTATTGTCAGTGGTAAACTGGCGAACAGATATGAGATTCTTAATAATATTAGGAGCAACAAGAATATTATTAAGATAAAGGGGGTCAGGAAGAACAGTATGACCAGTTGACGTGACAGGGAGAACGGACCCATTGCCAACAATGATAGATAAAGGATAAGCAGAATTAGGAGGACGGAACAAAGAGATGTTACCGGTGTCAGGCGTCATGTGGTTGGAGGCGCCGGAATCCACGACCCAATCGGTGACGGCGGGGGGATTGAGCGTCATGGTGTTGAAGGAGTTAGCCAACGACTGCTGATCCCAAGAGTCGGACCACGGCGTCCAAGGGGACAACGCAACAGGCTGAGGCGTCTGCTGCACCTGGGGAGGCGGCGGCAGGTAGGGCAAGGGCGGTGTGAGGTAGCCCGTAGGGGGCAGCAGCCGCCAGCATGGCCTGTTGCTAAGCGGTGAAGGGCGCGGCGGGCGGCCTCTGCGTCTTCTTCTTCTTGCTGCCTGCCGCCGTGTTGTTGCCCACCGGTCTTTATTCTTTGGCGCCGGGAGCAGGCCACATGGTGATGGAGCCTGTCCACCGGTTGTAGAAGGACGGCCAGGGTGCACCGCCGTTGGCGTTCCCGTTGCCGCCCTTGCCGTTGGTGCGGCGTCGACAACGACTAGAGCTGCTGGTGCCAGAGGGGCGGTTGGACCTGCTGGTCGTGGAGGACGGCATGGCACCCCCTGGGGGCGGAGCGGCGGTAGTGGAGAGCCCCGTGGTCGAGGAAGCGAGCAGCGCCGTGGATGAAGAAGACGAGGCCTCCTCAGCCATGGTGAGTTCCTCGAGCAGGAGGTCATTGCAGACCTCCTGGAATGTCGAGAACGGCTTGGAACGCTTGAGGAAAACCTTCATGTGATCATACCACTTGTTGAGGCCACGAATGATGTTGAGGACGAGGGTACGATCGGTAATGACCTCGCCGAGGTCGCTGAGAGTGTCAGCCATGCCCTGCATCTTGCGGCAATAGTCGTTGATGGAAAGATCGCCCTAGACAAAAGCGCGAAACTCGGCGTCAAGATGAAGCGCACGAGTCTCACGGTTGCCAAGGAACTGTTGCTCGATGGCGAGCCATGCGTGCCACGCCATGCCGCCTCGCACACGGACGGTCTCCTGGAGCTCGACGGTGATGGTGCCGAAGAGCCAGGATAGGACCACGCTGTCCATCCGCTTCCATGAGGGGACGGCGACGTGAGCGGCGTCGGAAAGGACGTGGTCGTCGAGGGAGTAGCGCTCGAAGGTGAGGAGGACGAGGTCGCGCCATCGGGAGTAGTGGGCGGAGAGGGGATCCAGAACAACCGGTACAAGAGATCGGATGTTTTGGACGCCCGCAACCTGGGCGTGAAGGTTGGCAATGGCGGTGGCCTCATAGATGGTGTGATTGTCGGTGTTGTCGTCGAGGCTGGGATCGTCGTCGTCCTTGGGGGGCGCAGCCAGCTTTTCAGCGGCGGCGGCCTCATGCTCCAGGGCTTTGGCGGCGATCCGTTCCCTCTCCAGGGCCTCAGCGGCGACACGTACGCGGGCGCGCGCATCTGCTGCAGCCTTCGCAGCAGTGGCGGCAGCAGCGGGCTGCATGTTCTCGTTCCCGGTCGTCGGCGGCCTCCTTCTCATGAGCGATCGCTTCGGCGTCGGCGGCGGCGTGTGGCTGGGAAGTTAGGCGGCGGCATGGCGGCTGGGCGTGAGGGTGATGGTGGCTTTGGTTAAGCGGAAGCGAAAGTCACGGGATCGTGACTGTCTCTTGATACCATGATAGAAGGAATGTCTACCAGATTGATTGAATTGCATGAGAAAGGGATCGGTACAAATAGCCGAGAGGCATTTACAGAAGCAATTAGCCTGGGATTGCATGTGTGCATGAAAAGGAAAATACTAATCCTAGGCACTTGCTAAAGATAGACCCGATCCTATATATGGCACCTGGTCAACAGCGTGCGTAATCTCCTGGGCAAGAATCCTGGCTAATCACCATCGTCTAACAATCGCAGGTCTAATAGCCGTCCTATAGAACTTGCCTTTTAGCTTCGGTGGTACCCTCTTGTCACAGAGAACGCCAGATGCTTGACGCCATTTCATCCATCCCGCTTTAATTCTATGGCTAACATCTTCATCAATATTCCCATCTTTCTGTAAAATCGATCCCAAGTATCGAAAGGTATCCTTCTTGGGCACTACCTGACCTTCCAAACTCACATCTTCCTCCTCATGTCTAGTAGTACCGAAGTCACATCTCATATACTCGGTTTTAGTCTGCTAAGTCTAAAACCTTTCGACTCTAGGTCTGCCACAACTCTAGTCTCCTATTTACTCCTCATGGCTTTCATCCACTAGAACTACATCGACAAAAAAAGCATACACCACGGATATCTCCTTGAATATCCTCGTGACCTCATCCATCACCAAGGCGAAGAGGTAAGGGCTCGAGTGACCCTTAATGTAGTCCTATTTTAATCGGAAGTCATCTGTGTCACCATCAGGTTGTTCGAACACTAGTCACAACATTGTTGTACATGTCCTTGACGAGGGTAACATACTTTGTTGGGACTTTATGCTTTTCCAAAGCCCACCACATAACATTCCTTGGTATCTTATCATAAGCCTTCTCCAAGTCGATGAAAACCATGTGTAGGTCCTTCTTCTGCTCCCTAACTTGCCTTATTAAGAACATTGCTTCAATGGTCGACCTTCCAGCGTGAACCCAAATTGGTTCATGGTGATACGCGTCATTCTTCTCAAACGATGCTCTATAACTCTCTCCCATAGCTTCATAGTGTGGCTCATTTCCTGCAAGAATCTGGAAAAAATTCTCATGTTCCAAACATGACCTTAATATTTGTGTTTCTTTAGTTATACATTGAAATTACAAACCAAATACATTCGTTGATCTCAAATGTATGAAATGCTAACATATAATGAGCGTCAACACCATGTTGGCAAATCTCAAAAGCTACTGGATGGCATGTGAAATGCTTGGAGATCCATTGCCTGTTATTTTGGAATTCAATTAGGACAAAGCCTTCGTGGCAGTCAACCTTCCACTAGTGCTGGTTATTCATCTTCTCCTACTGTCTGGTTGCAGATAAAGCCTCTGGTGCAACCAACCAAAGATATAATGAGGGAACCAATTCGGACATTCCAGTGGCATGAGTTTTTCCCTCACGGTATTTGTGTTGAAACTTGCTATTCTCCTTTTTGGCTTTTTTTCTTTTGAATTTCTGGTGTTCTTATTTGGTTTCAATTTGCAGCAAATAACAACATTGGTGTTGTCATCGCGCTTTGGGCTCCAATAATTCTTGTATGTATCGATCCTTCTTGTTGCCTACTAAAATAAGTTATTTGACCAGTATATTGAGTTCTGTCCGTTGAATTGTCCAGGTCTATTTCATGGACACCCAGATTTGGTATGCACTTTTCTCTACATTGATTGGTGGTATCTATGGGGCTTGTCGTCGTCTTGGTGAGGTTAGTAAAATATTTCAGTAATGTGCTTCATTACTTGACATGTTTGATGTGCTGAGCCTGATTTGATTTTTGAAATGGTTTTCTTATCTAATACACTACACTGCTTCCGATAACAAATCAGAAAGCCTAGTTCTAGGACTGCTGTTTTTTTTTCCTTCTTTGCCATCTCTAATTTTAAGCTACCATTTCCAGTTGTGAAAGTGCTCAAATGAAGTTCTCTCTCGTGCTGTCATATTGGTAGCATGAAGCAAATGTTATGTTATTTGTTATGAAGAAATATTGATCACTTTATCTCGTTCTGTTTTTTTAGTGTGATATCTTCATGCTCTATTGTTTATTCCCCTGATATTGTGGAGTATTGTCTGTCATCAACAAAGGAACTTATTATAGACACCTTTCTTCATCTATGAAACCAGATACGAACGTTAGGAATGTTGAGATCTCGCTTTGAATCTTTGCCTGGGGCCTTTCATGAACGCTTGATTCCCTCTGATGCACACAAGAGTAAAGGCTTCCGTGCTGCCTTTTCCAGTAAACCTTCTAAGGTATGGATTTTGTGTCTAAAGCTCGACATCATGAATATTTGCAGATCATTATTGAAGATGGAATATCCATCATCTCTGTGATCTGACATACTTTAGTTTTTAGACTTCTGGCAATGAACGAGAGGAAGAGAAAAGGGCTGCAAGATTTGCTCAAATGTGGAACCTAATTATCACAAGTTTCCGTGAAGAAGATCTCATAGATAACAGGGAGATGGATTTGCTACTTGTTCCATACTGTAAAGATCGTGAATTGAATATATTCCAATGGCCACCTTTCCTACTTGCTAGCAAGGTGTTTCCTCCTGATCACTTTTTAGTTTCTGTACTTACTATGTTGATGGATTCAGGCATTTATTGTTTATTTACCGGATTTCAGATTCCAATAGCATTGGATATGGCAGCAGACAGTGGTGGAAAAGATCGTGACCTGAAGAAGAGAATGGGATCAGATCCATATTTTTCCTTTGCTATCAGAGAATGCTATGCTTCATTCAAAAACATCATCAACACTTTAGTATCTGGTCAACGTGAGAATGAGTATGTTTTATTTTATCATGATTTCATTCGCTTCTAATCCTTGACTAAAGTTCTATTTTGGTCTTACATCTGAATAAACCTGTGATGCCAATTTCAGTGTTATAAAAGCGATTTTTACTGTTGTGGATACGCATATTGAAGATGGAAATCTGATAACGGATCTGAACATGAAGAGCCTTCCTGCCCTGAGCAAGAAATTCATTGAGCTACTTGAGTTATTGGTATAAAACTTACCATCATGGTTTTAGGTTATGTTCATAGAGGATAGCTCTTCACTGTATCTATCTGTTTGAACACAGCAAAAGAATAAAGAAGAAGATTTGGGCCAAGTCGTCATTTTGTTCCAAGATATGCTTGAGGTGGTCACAAGGGATATAATGGAGGAGCAAGATCAGCTTGGCGGGTGAGGGCTTAGTTTGGTTGTCATAATAGCATGATAATCTTCTTGGAAGAGGAAATAATAATGCACATGCCATGCAACGTTGTTGCATCCATATTTGTTTTGGTTACATGTCTTTATGTTGTTGTCACACATATCTGCTTGCTGTCTTGCGGTTTGGCATAAAAACCAGAAATAGTAATGGTTCTATACTTCTATTCTATGGATAGACTGCTAGTTGCTGCTTGCTGTAGAGATTTGGGCATTGTTTTTTTTTTAAAAAAAATGTCAGAAGTGCTATTTACGCTTGTATATTCAATTGATCATCTGATCTATCTTGAAATATTGCGGTAACTGGTGTTATATGTTCCGTTATTTTTTCTTCCAGACTACTGGATTCCATACATGGTGGAAATTATAGAAAACACGAAGGAATGACACCGCTCGATCAGCAAGACCAGTTGTTTACTAAAGGTATTAAGTTTCCTGTGGAGGAATCAAATGCATGGACGGAAAAGGTTTGATTTTGAAGCCCAATTTTAAAAAATAAAACTGAGTTTCTGATGTGATAAATGAGTTCTTCCTGTTGCCATAATGATATACATACTTCATGTTTGTTTCAGATAAAGAGGCTTCATCTGCTGCTCACTGTGAAGGAGTCTGCTATGGATGTCCCTACAAACCTTGATGCTAGAAGGCGAATATCGTTCTTTGCAAATTCTCTTTTTATGGATATGCCAAATGCTCCAAAAGTGCGGAATATGTTGGCTTTCTCGTAAGTTCTTACCTCTATTTTTTGGTTCCTTGTACAACTATGCACTAATTGAGCACTAACTTCCGTTCCTCCCAAACCTTCCATGTTTATTTTAGAGATATCATATTGCTCTTTGCTCACCATGTATGCTTGATGTTGGCTATATTCATATGTTGAATATTGTAATTTGTTAATAACTACAAGATATTTTTTATTGGACCAACTCGTTACATACCACCAAAACTTGTTATTGTGTGATGCCTAATTTCAGTCACTTCCTTTGGTACTCCTATAAATTTTTTTAGAAAGTTTTTCATTTCTGAATGACCATAGGTTTTGAAAACTTCATATTTTGGAAATGTAACTAAATCCTAACTAATCTGATTTGTTAGATTGAAAAGAAGGGATGGTCTATGCAGATTTATAGGTACTATAAAGGAGCTTTTGGGAAAATGTGGATACTAGGAGAAATGGAACTTGATTGAGCAACCATCAAATGCATTAATAGTAAGATTAGTGTTCTTCCTTTTCTTGAACTCCCAATTTTATTTTATTTTTTAAGAGGAAGTTCCAATTTTACCTATAGTTTTTTTTTTTTGTATTGGCTCAAGATTCAAGAATGAGACTAGGTTTGGGCCGGTATGGAACAAGCCAATTCTGGGCTTCTTTTGATAGGTAGGGATTAGACTCGATCCTTTTAGAATGATACGGAAATTAAACTAAAATTCCTACCTATCCAAGCAAGCCTAATCCCTTCAGATCGGTAGGGATTCAACCAAAATAGTTAGGCATGAATGCAGCTCAAAAAAACGCTGGCTAGCCAATTCAATTCAAGTGCACACGTGGATCCTCTGACCAGTTTGCCATTTCTTCTATTAAATATGGTTGATCGTCTAGGCGTCTACTATCATCATCCAACGTTTAGGTATTTTTGTTCAATTCAAGTTATGGGTTGTTGATGGACAGTGGATATCTAAAGAATGTCTCGCTGTGATTGAGTTAACACAAGGAGCTAGCTAGTATGCTTTTTTTTTCTTTTCCCTGTAACTTATAGTTTGTCAGAAATTTTTCTATTTTGTTCTACTGATGGTTGCTCAATCCAAAGAATCTTACTATTAATGCATTTGATGGTTGCTCAAACAAATTCCATTTCTCCTTGTGTAAACTCAATCACAGCGTGACATTCTCCACTGTCCATCAACGACCCATAACTTGAATTGACCAAAACACCTAAACATTAGATGATGATAGTAGACGCCTAGATGGTCAACCATCCTTACTAGGGGAAATGGCAAACTGGTCAGAGGATCCGCGTGTGCACTTGAATCGAATTGGCTAGCCTACGCTTGTTTGAGCTACGTTCCTACCCAACTATTCTGGTTGAATCCCTACCGATCTGAAGGGATTAGGCTTGCTTGGATAGGTAGGAATTTTAGTTTAATTTCCTTATCATTCCAAAAAGATTGTCTAATCCCTACCTATCAAAAGAAGCCCAGAATTGGCTTGTTCCATACCGGCCCAAACCTAGTCTCATTCTTGAATATTGAGCCAACATAAAAAAAACTACAAGCAAAATTGGAACTTGCTCTAAAAAAAATAAAATTGGGAGTTCAAGAAAAGGAAGAATACTAATCTTACTATTAATGCATTTGATGGTTGCCCAATCAAATTCCATTTTTCCTAGTGTCGGTGTTTCGAGAACCGGCGAGTAAATTTGTAGGTCTAGAGGGGCTACGCGCTCCCGCTCCTTGAATGGTTAGACCAAAAGACAGGAGGTCCAAGAGTTATCTTGGTTCAGGCGACGTCCCTACTCAGTTTGTGGGGTGGTGGGATGTTATTGATTCGGGGTATCCGTCGTGACATAAGCAAGGGTGAGCTCGGGCTCAGGCGCCTTGTGCGTGGGGTTGCGGGAGTGGCTATGGGTGCGATCTCAGGAATACTACGTCCGATCGCCTACTTCTCGTTTTCTCCCCACTCCAGAAGGGCCATGCCTCCCTTATATAGCCTGGGAGGCGGTTACATAAGGAGGTTACAGGCGTGAAGAAAAAAGGAAAAGATGGATGGGGCTCCCCACGCCTAGGAATCCGGTCTTTTGCCTCGGTGTCCGGTCGCTGGACTTGCCCTCTGACGGATGGTGGGACGTCTCATATGGAGTCGGTGGAGACGCAGGTGTGGCTCGGTTCAATTTTCCGAAAGCGGCGACCCTTTGCAATTTGTGTCAGTCTTGACATCGGTGTGTCGACCTTCTAAGCCGCCTCGGGAAGGCGCGGCGACGCTGGTCTTGGCTTGGCATGACAGACTCTTCGCGTCAGCTAGGTAGGTGACTAGCGTAGAGGCTGGTTTCTGAGGATTTAACGTCTGCTTCCCGATGAAAATGGTATGGGCTCGCTCGGTCGCTGGTCGATTCGGCCGTTGGTCGAACCAATCTGGTCGTCGTTGACGTGTTTAAGTGGCGCCCGATCTGTAGCGCTTCGGTCGGACCGCTTCTGGGTTGGCTCGGTGAGAACCGAACGCCTCGCGTGGTTTGGTCGGTCGTCCTTCCATTCTTGTGAGTGCCGCCGAGGGCGTCAGACTATATGCGCCGTCGGGCCCCTTTCGGCGGGATTGGCCGAAGCCGTGAGCCTCGGCGGGGCTTCTTGTTAGGCGCGCGGCGCCCACATGTTTCTCTGGGCATTGGGGATACCTATGCCCCGGTATCCGCTCACCTAGCATCCACATTTTTCCAAGAGCTCCTTTACAGTACCTATAAATTTGCATAGACCATCCCTTCTTTCCAATCTAACAAATCAGATTAGTTAGGATTTTTTTATATTTCCATGAAGTAAAAGGCAACAAAATTCAAGTCGTCAATTCTTACTTCCATGAAGTAAAACACATTTGTTTCTAGCTTGGATCATTACTTGAAACACAATCTGTCACTTCATATTTTGGAAATGTAACATTGAAATTTGAAAATCCAAAATTCAAGTTGTCAGTTCTTACTCATTTTAGATACGGTTTTTTCACATTTTGAGTTCTTGAAATGTGAATTCTCAATTTTGAAATTCCTAAACTCATCAAAGCATTCGAAAGCTTAAAAATATTTCTAGGAATTGATAGAAAATAATATATGTGTGTGTATAGACATACTATTCTACACTTACGTGTAGAATAGGTTATTCTACATGCCAGCCAAGTTGGCAGTCCGACTGAACCGCGTTAGGCTTGATTAGCATGATGGAATTCCCACCATCCGGCTATATTTAATAGTAATTAATGAACTTCATCAATTGCAATTTTTACCATGTAGTATATAAGCATCTAACAACTATCAAACCGTAATGATACAATGCAGACAAGTTGATTGTTTCTACTAGATAGTAAAAAATATGCATACCACCTCTGAAAAAATGTACATACCACCTAGATGATCTTATATACTCGTATATTACGCGTACATACCCTCCGTCACATGAGATACCCCATACGTTGTGAGATACGGCATAGGGAGTAATTACTCCCGGAAGTAGAAAAGAAGCTTCCTACACACACACACACATATTGCATCAGTTACGTGGTCAAACCAACTAATTAATGCGTTTTGTAGTCTGTGCACGGATATATTCTCTTTGTTTTAGCCATATCTTTTTATTGGAAGCTTCGATTTGCAAATGGCTTTCACTAGTAGCTTACTGACGACGAGATCAACAAAATGATATAAGTCTCACTAATAAACAGTAATTTTGCCGACTGGTAACAGAAATTACTATATATATAACTAGGAATTACTACATCTATAATATGAAATTACTATCATATAGTAGTAAATTTATTAGAGAGATTTATATCATGTTGTTCCACTTGTCGTCAATAATCTAATGATGAAATTCATTCATGAATTAGAGCTACCAATAAAAAGATATGGCTAAAATAAAGAAAAAACGGATTCATGTACAAACTAGAAAACGCATTTATTAGTGGGGTGGACACGTTAGTGATTCAGTAGTAACTGCATTTGTTGTTGTATTGTTTTGTTAGTAACTTCATCCATTGTTTTACTAATGATTGGTTTAGTCTGCACACAGGCCTACGCGGGATGGTTTGAACGCGGTTCTCTGGCCGAAGCGCAGAATAACTATTCTACTCTTAGGAGTAGAATAGCACTACCATACACACACATTTACACATACACAACACACGCACATAACACACACACATAAACGCACATATACATCTATTTAAATACACACATCTATACACACACACACATGTACGTCTATATAAATATACACACATATACGTCTATATGTATATATACACATATATACATATATATGTATGTGAGTGTGTGTGTAGGAAAATGGTTCAGTACTCCTTGGAGTACGTACTACCACTTCTCATATACCGCTTAAATGATGTTATACCTCTTTATCCTTTTGAGCACACTCTAATATTGATTATAACATACTCCAAAGTGATTTCCATGAAAAATTGCATTAAAGTGCACTCTTATAGCATAATTTGTTTATATACTTCTTTTACATATGAAAAAGGGTATATAGCAAAAATAAAAAGCTTCGATGAAAGTTTTTTCGACCATGTCGCATTGGAGTTTCTTAGAATTAGTATGTAAGTATACCGAAAGTGATAAAAGAGTATAACATGTTGGTTTAATTGGTATACTAGAAGTGAGAGTTTGTACTTTCAGGAGTATGGAAAAAGCTTCCTATATATATATATTTACACATGCACTTACGCATACACACAGATACACATGTATGCATGTGTGTGTGTGTGTATTATAGAGTGTAGACCAAAAGATCTATATGTAGAGTTTGCAAGACACATAAGCCCAAAGGAAACATGTGGGGATAATTCAAGACTAATACAATATGCATGGCTGTTAGTTTTGTTTTGAACTACATTAAGTTTATGTTTCACAAAACTTTTTTTCTCATGATATTTGTTGCCAAGTCACTTTTGCAAGCTGTGATACATAGGATTATCACCTGACATAATGTTCCATTTGGTTAATTCTTGTGATCGGTTGTCTTGATTACTTGCTGGAACAACTTCTGTACTGCAGTGTCTTGACTCCTTATTACAAGGAAGATGTTCTTTTCTCATCACAAAATCTAGAAGAGCCAAACGAGGATGGAGTTTCCATTCTTTTCTACTTGCAAAAAATTTACCCAGGTTCTTTTCTCCCTTAGATGACATTTTGCTTGATAAATCATGTGAATTTCTTTGGTTTTCTCTTCTGATGACTATCAAAACTGATAAAGTTTCACTAAACTCTTTGAACTTTGAAGATGAATGGAAAAATTTCCTCGAAAGGGTCGAGCGCAAGAATGAGGAGGAGCTCCGTGAGGATGAAACATTGGAAGAGGAACTTCGTCTTTGGGCATCATATAGGGGACAAACATTGACAAGAACTGGTATTTTTTTATTTTTATTTGCCTTCCACTCGCATGCCTGCCCTTTGTATTTTGCTCTCACGAAACATCTTACACAATTCTCCCTCTATCCAACTTTATAAGGAGTATATTTTGAATTGTCTTGTGCACAAATAAGGGTGCATTTCATATTCCAATGCAAAATTAGTATTGATGTTCCTCTATACCCTTAATAAATATCCAACTTTACTTTATACCC
The DNA here is from genome assembly GCA_036346375.1 of Guadua angustifolia. Taxonomy (NCBI): domain Eukaryota; kingdom Viridiplantae; phylum Streptophyta; class Magnoliopsida; order Poales; family Poaceae; genus Guadua; species Guadua angustifolia. The sequence goes on along the minus strand of CM070510.1, from coordinate 66,324,098 downwards.
TCTACATGTATGCATTGAATATAGTGCTTAGAGATAAGAGATAATAATTAGAGGTAGTCTAGTCATTATCAATATATCCTTGGTCTATGTGCCAAGAGAAAATACGCCCTATAATCTTGGACAGAGGGAGTATCATGTATAGTGGCCTGGTTTTTTTTTTAATCATTGTTGATCTTATCTACACAGTAAGAGGGATGATGTACTATCGAAAGGCTTTGGAGCTTCAGGCTTTTCTTGATATGGCCAAAGATAATGGTATTTCTAATAGTTCAGTCTATGATGTGCTTCTCAACATGGCCTTTGTGACCTATGCAATCACTTCTTTTCCTGTTTTCATTAGATCTTATGGAAGGCTACAGAGCAACTGAACTGATGTCTGAGGACTCACAGCTAATGACCCAATGCAAAGCTATAGCTGACATGAAGTTTACTTATGTTGTCTCTTGCCAGCAGTATGGAATCCAGAAACGTTCTGGTGATCTTTGTGCACATGATATTTTGAGGCTAATGACAACGTAAGTTTCAATAAAGATTGCAAAATTCTGGATATATTTTATTTTGAGTGAAATGTGAATCTGCCTTTTATTTTATTCATTTGTTCTCAATTTATACGCTCAAGTTTGAACACAATTACGATTCTATTCGATGTAACAGTGCACTTGCATGTCTTTTGTGAGTATATGCTAATTGGGCTTGAACAATGGTAGTATCGCACTATGGTTAATAGTGAGTGATGGAAACTGCAAGTTTCGTTTATTTACTGTGTTGGGATCTGTTATAAATATTGCATGGTGGTGTTCCATGTCTTTCTGGTCTATCAGATTGTCAACATACTCTAAAATTTTGTATGACCTTATTCATTACTATTCAAAACCACAGTGCTTGAGTGCTATATAATTACATGTATTCAGGACATATCATTCATAGATTACATTGCCATTGCTTTTGTTCCTTTCCTGTATAGTAGATGTCACATACTTGTATATATATGATGTTCAAGGTTGTCACGGAGCTCCGGCAAGTCGCGACAAGCCTGGGGCGCCAGGACGCCTAGGTGCCCGCCATGATAAGAGTTAGACGGTGTGCTTTATCTAGTGAAAACCATGAAATACATGTACTGGTATTATATAATACATGTGTTGGTATGACAATGGTCATAGAAGATCTAGGCTCCTTGCTTTACGTGTCCATAAATTAAAATACAATACTACTCTACATGGTTACATTGGTATGGCAGTCCAAGTGTCTATACATCCACTCAAAAACACACTATAATATATACAACCCACTACCCTTGCCTCCTCAAAAGAAACAGAAAAAAGTAATAAACAGCATGGTGCAAATTTAGTTCCTACTTCTCCCCTTCTTTCGATGGAGCAGCCATGGAGGCTCTTTTTCTATATCTTTGCCATATCTACTGCACTGTATCCTCTTCTCCATCCTCCCCCTCTACTTCCTTGAATCTTTCATGCACAAAACAAGAGAGGGATGCCGAGAAGAGCAAGAAGGCGCGAGGAAGAAAGAGGACAGCAGAGCTAGTGAGCAAACGAGATGAGCAGAGAGAAGTGCTGGATTGAGCTGCATCCAAGCCAATTGGAGCTATGATGGCGGTGGCTAGTGCTTTCCCGCAGCTTCCCTCCCTCCCCACCCAAACCCCCTTGATTTTGACCTAGATCTGAAGTTCTGGAGTTGCAGTCTAGGCGAATGACCATCGTGTCCACTTCTGGCCGACTCGACGCCTTGTCGTCAACAAGGCGACACCATGATAACTATGATGATGTTATTGAAATAATGGAAATGGCTTTTTTTGGCAGATATCCATCGCTTCGGGTTGCATATATTGATGAAGTTGAAGCACCTAGCCAAGATAGGAACAAGAAGATTGACAAGGTTTACTACTCAGCATTGGTGAAGGCTTCTGTTACGAAACCTAACGAGCCTGGACAGAGTCTTGATCAGGTACTGCAATCTGCTCTGTTAATTTAGGATTTCTTAGGTGAAATATGCTCTAATTTATCTTGATTGAGTTACTTTGACCATTTTCCTCTTAGTTTTATCCAAGCTACAATATCGTGCACTGACATGGTAAAATGTATCTGTGATACCGAGAAGCCTTTTGTTAAGTGGCATCCATTCATTTTCCCCATCTTTGTTGTCCACAGAGCTAAAGTTTAACAGCACATATTTACAAATCTGTATATTTTTATTAGGATGAAACAATTTGATTTGTCAAGTGATGCAGGTTTTTTTTCATTGAAGTGCTTGTTTTAATTGTGCATGAGGAAATCTCACCATTCTGTTTTTCAAAATATTCTAGATTACTTGGTCCTATTTACAGCGCCCTTTTTCTTCGTCGGAAGGAATGCTTTTCATGGTTTCAATGGTGCAAAATGAGATGCACTTATTTGCCATATATCTTCTTGCATAGGTCATCTACAAGATAAAACTTCCAGGTAATGCTATTCTAGGTGAAGGAAAGCCAGAAAATCAGAACCATGCAATAATTTTTACTCGTGGAGAATGTCTCCAAACTATAGATATGAATCAGGTACAGCTTCGTGCACTGGTTGCTTCAAGGAATATTTTTTTTACCTCTTTTGCAACTTTTTTAATGTCATGCTATCAATAACAGGAGCATTATATGGAAGAAGCTTTGAAAATGAGAAATTTGTTGCAAGAGTTTCTGAAGAAACACGACGGTGTGAGATGTCCATCAATACTTGGAGTAAGAGAGCATATATTTACTGGCAGGTATGCTGGCATGTTTCATTTTGCTACATTCGTGATTAAATTCTGTCCTGTTTCATTAATTTGGATTATTTAACCTGTAATTCATTCAGTGTTCCATGCTGCTAAACTTGTGATTAATTTTTGCTGAATTTGTGCAGTGTTTCATCGCTTGCATGGTTCATGTCAAATCAGGAGACTAGTTTTGTAACTATTGGACAGCGTGTGCTTGCCAATCCATTGAGGTAAGCATCTTAGAATATCTTGCATTGTGCATTCACAGCATGGCATTTTTTTTTTTTTGCTTTCGTAATCATATCAAATAGTTTAAATTGACTTCTCACTTTGTTTTTTTTTATCGATGATGTTACTAACCTAATATTACTGGACAATACCTTTATTCAAGATTTTCTGAAGATCTTGCCCTTGACATTGTATATCTGGACGCCTCTCTGCAGGGTTCGATTTCATTATGGCCATCCTGATATCTTTGATCGTCTTTTCCACCTTACAAGGGGTGGTGTAAGTAAAGCATCTAAGATTATCAATCTTAGTGAGGACATATTTGCAGGTAACCTTTTGCTACTGTTGCTTTCTTTTAGGAAGCCTGGAACCATTCTGGTAATAATGTGAATTCTTCTTTTGCAGGATTCAATTCCACATTGCGTGAAGGCAATGTCACTCATCACGAATACATGCAAGTTGGCAAGGGAAGAGATGTGGGTCTTAATCAAATTTCACTGTTTGAGGCAAAGATAGCAAATGGTAATGGTGAACAGACACTGAGCCGTGACATCTATCGGCTGGGGCATCGCTTTGATTTCTTCAGAATGTTGTCATGTTACTATACAACAATTGGGTTCTACTTCAGTACAATGGTATATTATTGACACTGACTTTTCTCTTTCTGAATCCTTGGTTAATCTTTAACCTAAGTCTTTCTATTTGGTCTTAGATTACAGTTTGGACTGTGTATGTTTTCCTCTATGGGCGTTTATATCTCGTCCTCAGTGGACTTGATGAAGCACTGGCTACTGGAAGGAGGTTTGTGCATAACACACCTCTCCAAGTTGCCCTTGCATCGGAGTCTTTTGTTCAACTTGGATTTTTGATGGCACTGCCCATGATGATGGAAATTGGCCTGGAGAGAGGATTCAGAACAGCTTTGAGTGACTTTGTACTTATGCAACTTCAGTTGGCATCTGTTTTCTTCACATTTTCACTTGGGACCAAAACTCACTATTACGGAAGGACATTACTCCATGGAGGAGCTGAATATAGAGCAACTGGACGTGGCTTTGTGGTGTTCCATGCTAAATTCGCTGATAACTACCGACTCTATTCTCGCAGTCATTTTGTCAAGGGTATTGAGCTGATGATTCTGCTCGTTGTGTATGAAATCTTTGGTCAGACATATAGAGGAGCTATCCCTTACATCTTCATCACCATTTCCATGTGGTTTATGGTGGGCACCTGGCTCTTTGCACCATTCCTATTCAATCCTTCTGGATTTGAGTGGCAGAAGATCGTGGACGACTGGACTGATTGGAACAAGTGGATCAGCAACCGTGGAGGTATCGGTGTATCACCAGACAAGAGCTGGGAATCATGGTGGGAAAAAGAGCAGGAGCCTCTTCGACACTCTGGGAAGCGTGGTACTATTGTTGAAATACTGCTGGCATTGCGCTTCTTTATCTACCAATATGGGCTTGTGTATCATTTGAATATAACTAAGCATACCCGCAGCGTGCTGGTAATTTTGCTCGTTGTTTAGTATTCAGATGTTTGCGTCTTTGTTATGCTTATGCAGTCCTTCTAATTAATGCCATTTCCAGGTATATTGCTTCTCATGGGTTGTGATTTTCGTGATTTTGCTTGTTATGAAGGTAATAACCAATTCCCATGTTTCTTCAATTACCCGGAGAGTATTCCCTGGTCCAGGAGTGCTTCTGTCGTCAAAATTCCCTGCTTATTTATAATATGTAGTAATATGCTAAATATTTGGTTGTGTGGATTAAATTTCTAAACCCCCAAAATGCTGGAACCGTTCGATTCTGATTCGGCCTAAAAGCTGGATTCTAATCCGATTCTTAGAACCCATATATTTTATTTTCAGATTTTGGAGAATCAACTTTCTACAATCACAATCCAGAATCAGCTTTAGATCAAAAGCTTTCCCTTATTTTTTCAGTAAGAATTTTCGTGGTTTAATTTCTCAAGCCATAACACCCAGTTATGATTTTCTTCCCAGACTGTGTCAGTCGGCAGGAGGAGGTTCAGCGCAGAGTTCCAGCTTGTCTTCCGGTTGATAAAGGGGCTCATATTTATAACATTCGTGTCCATTATTGTAATACTAGTAGCAATCCCTCACATGACAGTTCTTGACATCTTCGTCTGCATCCTTGCTTTCATGCCGACTGGATGGGGTTTGCTTCTGGTTAGTGACCTTTCTTTCTTTGTTTGTTCTCAGGCATTTTCAATGTCAGGTCTGACTGACTTAGTTTGACCCGCCGGTTTACCTCGTTTGTCAGATTGCCCAAGCGATCAAACCTGCCGTGGAGATGATGGGGCTCTGGGGATCCATCAAGGCACTTGCGCGGGGCTATGAGATCCTCATGGGACTCCTCCTCTTCACACCCATCGCATTCCTTGCTTGGTTCCCATTCGTGTCCGAGTTCCAGACCAGGATGCTCTTCAACCAGGCCTTCAGCAGAGGTCTGCAGATCTCCCGTATCCTTGGTGGGCACAAGAAAGACCGAGCAGCCCGGAACAAGGAGTAAGTAGATTCTGTCTGTATGTATGCATCAGGGTTCCCCGGCCACCAAAAAAAGTTGCTTCATCAGTACTACTACTGGTACCCTCCCTACCTGCTTGCTGTATGTATGTCGTAGAAATGTGGGAAGGTTTCAGAACGTCTGAATTATGGCATCTCATCTGGGTTACCGACTGTCGTGTCTGTGGGTGCCTTGCCTTGCTTTCGAGTCGATCCATTCCTGCAGGCAGGCAGGGTCTTGAAATTTGAGGCTCCTTGTTATTTGCTATGACTCCACCAACCCAGAATATCTATCTATCATATCCATCCACGGGTTACATGACATGACGATGCACTCTCTGCTATCTGAACAAGGCTACTCTTGCCCTCCCTCCCTGGCTACTCTTGCCTCTGAAACAAAAATCCAGCTGGGCTGGCTGGACTGTTAACACAGTCAGTCAGTTGTTGGCAGCGGCAGCTGAACAAGAAGAAGGAAACCTCGTCAAATGATAAAACATTATTACGACCACATCATGCAAGGTCAAACTACAAAACAAAAGTAGGATGTAGCGTAGCTAGGTTGGTAGAGCGTCTAGCTCGGCCGTGTTGAGTTGAACGCACGTACTCACCGACACACGCGTGTGTGAGTTCAGTGGAATAGCTCAGGAGGTTGTGGAACCTCTGATCAATTCGTTAATATATGTAAGGGATGTGAACACCTGTGTACGACATGTGCGCCTATCTTATACCCTTAAACAAAAACTACAAAACAAAAATGGAAATAAGAAAAAGCAGAAGTAGCAGTAGAAGTCATGGCTCTCATTTTCCTCTGGTTTAGCATATAGATTTTCCCCTTTCGTGGTGGAGGTCCCTTTGAGAGCTGGATATTTGCTGGCACAGCCGGCTATCCCCACACACACTCTCTCGTCTCTACCAACGTACCTACCTACGTACCTGGCCATGGCCCTGTTGTGCCTGGGAATGATCTTCGGAGTACTAACGCTAGATTTATTCTCAAATCTCCAGATTTCTAGACGTACTCTCGTGTGTATACGTGCTCGGTGGTGTGTACAAGTCTTCTTTGCGAGCGGAAAAGAAATCAATCAAACAAACAAATTGTTGTTTGGTGGTGAAATGCAAGCAAGCTGACGAATGCAAGCGGCACATTGTCATGACGCTACGAATTCGATCCATACATCCGTCCTACTTACTCTACGCGATTGCATGTCAATGGCAGAAAACAAAACACCAAGGGAGAAGAGAAACACGGCTGGGCCGGCCGTCAGAGTAGCAAGCCCTAAGAATATATGCCCTCACTTTTCTAGGTCTCACTCACTTTTTTTACAAAAAAAAAATGTAACTTTCTCTTAAATAAATTTGGAAAAACAGTCATCTCCCTAGTCACGGAAGGTGTAACCGTGATATGTATCATCTGCTGTGCTGCTGAGCCATGGCAAGATTCCTTCCTGCAAAGGTAGCATTGCTCTGCTCGGCAGAAAATAGACCATTAAGTATCCTTTTAATTAATTAATCACTTGATTAATGGCTTTGCTTAATTAAATCATATATAGCAGTGCAGGGTGGGTTCAAGAGAGTATTTTTACAACTGCATTCAAAACAAGACTAGCATGCACACGGCGCCTCGGCCCGTTAACTGGAGTGAGCGATGCTTACTTCGCCCGGCCGCATTCGAGCCCAGCCCAATGCAACCACGCTTGAAGACGAGTGCTGCACGGAATGTGCGTGTGTGTGTGGAATGCATGTATAGTTCGTATGTTGTTTCTTTCTTCTATAATAAAATACTAGTGTTTCTGCTAATTTATTTTTTTTTTAAAAAAAACAAGGCTAGGAAAAAATTTGTCCGGCGGTAGGAAAGCTGGCTGGCGCCTTCTAGACACTTTGTAGTGGCGCCCACTCGTAGGCAGGTGGCAGAAGAGCGGCAGAAAGCGGGAAAGTCGCCGACGGCTGTGTCATGCATGCACTCACGCACGCAGCAGATCCATATCATGTGGACACAACACAACCCAACCCATCTCTCTCTCTCTGCTGCTCCTCCTGCTAGTATTATTCATTACTAATCAACCACTGATAATTTGATTTTGCGCATTGCCAGTTTGTAATCGTCACTTGCTTCTCGAAATGGAAGTCCGAGACGTTTGAGGCCAGTCTACATCCGGCTGAGAAGCTGTTTAAGAAAAATAAAACTGATTTTAAGCTATAAATCTAAGTCTCTTCCATTCCATTCACCTTGGGATGGATATTCTCGTCCACACCTTCCATTCCATTATCTTCTCTCCCCACTTGATGATAAACGTCCGTCCATATTCTCAAACTGCCTTCATTTTCAGCTTTTAATTCCCATGCAGTTCCCCTGCAACTTGTTAAGCTTCTTTTTTGTCCAAAAAAAAAAACTTGTAAACCTTCTGTTCACTAATTCATTTCCTCAAAATACCATCATTGTTTCATCTCAGTTCAGTAGATCGAGCATCAGCCGTTATTATTATTATTATTGAAAGGAACACATGCTAATTAATGTTAGCGTCGTCCTCGAATTTAATATGTCCGACGTGTGTACTCAACCCAATTAGGTAAGTTATTAATTCGTGGCAACTTAGGCGTCTATCTTTGTTATTTTTTGAAGAATTTTTTGGTTAAAATTCAAGCTTCATTTCACATTTCAAAACAAATGGAAATCTTTTTTTGAAAGACCCAAACATAAATACTATATACCAGGTATGCCAGATATGAAGGCCCAGGCATTTTGAACCAAAAAAAAAAGAGGAAGTAACAAGCTAAATATTTAAATCGAAATTAAATCTATCAAAGAGTATAAAATTATGTAAAGCGTCGGCTAATTAAAAATAAGCTCCTCGTAAAACATGTGGCTAGGAATGTTTTGGCAGCTGAACACAATTTTTAATGCGGGGAAGCGGTGGGCCCGGCCCCATCCCCACGGTTAGTGGGTGGACACGTGTCGAGAGGAGGCGCGACGTGGCCAGGGAAAGCGCAGCAAAAGAGGTGTTTGTGGTCGCCGCTCAGCCACCCTGATTTTCATTCATTTCTCCTCCACCAACTCATAAGCCCGGATCAAACGCCAACCACACAATCAATCGTCACTTTTCTGCAGCCTACTCACAATTTTTTATATATATAAATAAATCTAAACTCCTTCTAAATATAATTATAAAAATACTCTCTCTCTCTCACAGTGACAGCGCTGGTACTGTCTTTTCATAGCTTGACATGTCACCGTAGCTACCACTGTAACAATATGTGGTTGGAAATAAAATATCATGGATAAATGAAAAACATGACCGCATGCTCAATTACAATACTGGCTTTTGTAGATTTTACTTTTCTCTGTGCCATTTATCCGTAAATATCTCATCTCATCTCGAGCGGTTTACTCCTAGCCGCTCCTGTTTGAACGGCTGTAGATATCTGCAATTTACTCTTTCCTCCCTCCGTCGTCTTTTCCTGTTTTTCGCATGTGCAAAACGCCAGAAGCAAAAGGAATACTAACAAATATTGTTCCGTCAAGAAGGAATAAACCGGTAGAAATCAAATATGGCATGAAAATACTCGCACCATATAAACGTTGTACTAAATGGAATCCTATCATATTAAGGTTCTATTTGTTTGGGTTTTAAATTTTAAGTTCCCAAAAAATGCTAAAGTTTAAATAAATGGGTAGGCTTTTTATCCGAAACTTTTCAAAAGTTCATGTTCTTCATATAACTAAAAGCCAAAAACCACTGGAAAGAGACTTTTTTTAGCTTATTGATGGTTGGTTTTAGACTAATAACACTAAAGTTAGATAAAATTATCCACCCCTATTACGTGCAAAAATCATTAGCTTTTAAACTGATTAAACAAAAAACTGACTTTAAGCTATAAGCTAAAAAAAACTAAGTTTAAATAGATATGTGGAGATGAATACTAATTATTATTCCCTTGTCACTTGGCTGGGAGAAAATAAATTGCGGCCTCTGCAGGTGGTCCCAGCTTGACGTGGAGCGTGGGCAGCCACTAGACTACTAGATCCCTGGCCCTTCTGGAAACTTCCTCCCTGACAGGTGGGCCCCACGTCGGACGTGGCGGCCTCCTCCCCTCCCCTCTCTCTCCTCCGCCGCCCCGAAAATCTCTCCCCATCCGGCTCCCCTCCCCTCCCTCCTCCCTGTAGTCCCACCCAGCCTCCCAGGCCGTTCGCTGTTCCCCCGAGCCAGCCGCTCAGCTCGCCGGATTTTCCCCGCGATTTTTGTGGTTTTTTCCCTTCTTTTTCGAGTTCGCTCCAAGTTTCTGTGCCTCCGGTTTTGGTTGCCATCGCCGCATCGGTCGTCGACGAGTGCTTTTTTGGTGCTTCTTGCGTGATCGCTGCGAGAAAGTCGAGAGCTTTCTTCTCGGAGTTGCTGTTTCTGTTGCCTCCGCCGCCGACGCCGGCTGCTTCTGTCTTTGCGCGAGGTGGTGAGAGGGGGACCGAAGATTCCAACTCTGGGGACGGCTCATGGCTTCCATGGCGCAGGTGGAGGTAAAGATCTCTCTTTTGCTTTGCCGCGTGCCTGCTCTTCTTCCGCAATGTGTTTTGAGGTTTGATTTTTATGTCCATGTTTGTTTTTGGCCTGTCGGTCTTGCAAAGTTTGATTTGCGTGGTAAATTTTGGGGGCCGATTAGCGGTTCAGAATTTTATTTGTCAATTTTTTTTTGGGTGGACGGATTATTGGTAAAAAAAAAATTTGTTTTTTTAATGGTAATATTTTATCTGTTTGTTAAAGGGTGTCCCGTTCTAGATGCTTCCTTTTTCGGGAGGATACAAATCACAATATCTTTAGAGGCTTCGAGAACGAAATGGCCATGGCCAATACCACCATAGTTCTAGTTAGTTAAAGGTACAGAATCAAACACAACCGGAGCCCGCAATACCAAATTCAGAAACGTCGGTGCTTACTATCCAAGGTAGGAGTAGTTCTGTTACTGCGCCGTATTTATTTTCCGTTTACAATGGTAACTAGTAGTTACATGCTTCATTTAATTCATGAACCATTGAAAACCAATCAGTAAAGTTTAAGTTTTTGTAGTTGATAGAGCATTACTAACTCTCTTACATGTGTCAGTTGATGCCGTTTAATCAGAAACATTATGAAAACTCAAATTATGCTGTAGTACTCACCCATGTGTCCATTTCCGGTGGCAAAATTTATCACGTTTTGAATCAATAACTTAATTTCTGAAACTGCGTGCGGCAATAGCAATACATTTAGTTAAAGCGCTAATCTTTGTTTTCTGTTATGGACTCAAGGAAAGGGATGGCATGGATTCATCTGGCTTGCCGATCAACAAAAGGCTAACGTTGGATGCTGTCCAATCTCCCTTGATGGATGATGCAATTGCATTGCAACCCAAGGAGGGGATGGATGAGTATCCTCTTAAGGTAGCCATTTCTTATCCCACTTTTAAGGTCTCCAAGCAAATGCCAGTTGGTCCCATCATTGTACTACTGTCTTAGTATATTACAGCATTGCCACTGCCTTCTGATCTCCAACCTGCTTCAAATAGGTTCGAAAACCCTATACGATCACGAAGCAGAGGGAGAAGTGGACGGAAGAAGAGCATGAGAAATTCCTGGAGGCATTGAAGCTGTATGGTCGGTGCTGGCGCCAGATACAAGGTGTGTGCAGCCTATATATCTGACCTTACATTAGACTTGAAGAAGTTGATTAGTGTTTCTGATTCATCCAAACTGTTCTCTAGAACACATTGGCACAAAGACTGCTGTTCAAATCCGGAGCCATGCTCAGAAGTTTTTCTCAAAGGTGACTGGTCCTTCCTGTAGTTATGATAAATTTGGCTGCTACGTTACTGCATTGCAATGGTATACATTTGTGTTTGAGTATGGTGACTCATATCTAGTCTTTTAGGATTTGGAAATGTGTTCTACAAGGAGTCCTAAATGAATCCTATTAGGATTAGGATTCCTACTTTCTTTTGGAGTAGTATTCCTACTTCCCTATGGAGGACAAAGGAGGCTATATAAACCCATGGGGGTGGTCAGGGAGAACTCAACCCACAAACCAACTTATTCAAAGTAAGAGGCGCACGGGAGAATTAGAGGCTAGGTTATTCTTTAGCACTTGATTCATGTATAGGGCAAGAGCCCAAGGGCCCTAAAAGGTTCGAGAGGGTTGTGGCAGAGCGACAATCCCTTGTACTCTTTTAAGGTTGTGCTTAAAGAATTTGCAGTCGGATTCGCCAAAACTTTCTTGTCGTGATTGCTTCATCGCCGTTAGTTTAGTTGTCTCTAGATTCAACTTCTTTGTTGTTGAGACCGTACATGCTCGTACCGTATCTCACAAAACTCCAATCCGGTTTGGGGGCTGCTTCCCATAAGAAAGGGTTTCAGAGTGTAACTGTTTGTATAATTACATGTGTTTGTAAAAGCAGAATTTGTAACTGTTATTAATTCAAATTATTCCGATGCCTGCCTTATTCTTATGTGGTGTGTTTATTGTGCAGTTGGTGCGCGAGCCTGGGGCCAATGATGCTATTGAGATCCCTCCCCCTAGGCCAAAGAGAAAACCACTGCATCCATACCCTCGCAAGTGTGCGAATTCGTGCAATGGGGCAAAGGCCGCAATGGGGCAACCAAAGCTTGCTTCTATTTCATCTTCATCTGGTTCCGATCAAGAGAATGGTTCTCCGGTGTCAGTGCTATCTGTGATGCAGTCGGACGCTTTTGGATCATCGATGTCAAATCTGTCAACTCGGTGTACCTCCCCAGCATCATCGGAGGATGGGAATAATGTTCCTCCATCGGTGAGTGGAGAGGAAAATGTGCCTTGTCAACAAACAGGGATACATCAATCCCACAAGGTAAGCAACTATCATTTGAATAAGCCTTACTACTGGAGAACCTTAATGAATAACCAGTTGAACTTATTAGGCTGCTCATGTTCCTGTTGCAGGAAATAGATCAGGACAACAAAGATGCGGATATATCTGAAGAAGATTCATCAGATGAGGTGCAAGAAACAAGTTTGAAGTTGTTTGGGAAGACAGTTGTCATCCCAGACCCTAGAAAAAGATGTTCCTCAGAAACGATAAGCGGTGAGCAAATATCTCAATCCTCTAACCAAGAGACATCACAAGCACCATTAGTTGCAGAGGTTCCAGCATATACTGCCCCGAACGGATGGCTTCTTCCCTATAATTCTTTCCCATTTCGTTTCGGTGAATCAACAGATGCTAGAATTGCCCCTTTACATGTATGGTGGCCTTTCTATGGATTTCCTGTTGGCCATCCAAGAGGAGTAAGTACAGAGGCGCATAATAAAGTTACCAACGACAGTGATGCCGGGAAGAGCCCTCCAGTTGAGTCAAGCTCAGACTCTGAGGGCAACACGCAGATGACAACGAAGAACCTGAAAGCAGTCAAATCGCATGGAATGATTCAGCTCCCAGAGTCAGCATCCAAATTTGAGCTAAAACCGAGCGCAAATTCAGCCTTCGTCAGAGTGAAGCCGGGCAGCAGCGGAGACCAACCGGTAAGGGGATTTGTACCGTACAAAAGATGTAGAACTGAATAACGGAAGCGGAGAAGTTTTTCTGCTTCTGATTTAACTGAGAATCAGAACAGTAGGAACCAGTTCCATATGTCTATGTTCCGGTGTAATTTACCTGCAGAGATTGGCAGTGTACGGCAGTCGGTGGAATGTGTATTGTTTCCTGCTTGCGCCTTAAAGGAGATGCAAGTGGTTGCTGTTAAGTGTAGACTTAAAAATGGTTTTGTAGGGATGCCAATCTCTGCCTTGTTGTATTTAAGAGAGAATTTTTAACTCTTGTTGAAAGTTATTTCCTAATGGAAATTGATTTCTCCATCAGACTGGAAATTTTGTGCGTCGGATGTTCTCCGTCAGATATTGAACTCTTGTTGAAAAATGGATGTTAGACAGTATTTGGACCCGTTGAGAAGAGACCCTGCCTGTCGCCGGCCGATTGCCCTTCCGGCGACGGTGGTGGTCCTTGGTAGCTCCACAGGTACCGTACGACTGCCGAGGACCAACCAACTGCAAGAAACAACGTTAGTCGGGTTTCTATCAAATGAAGTGGTATTGTGGGTAATTCTAAGGAAATAACGCAGGAAGAAACTTCTACATTATGTAGTATAAAGATTACTACATCAATACCCTCGAGTTATCTTGGGCATGCTCTCAAACAAAAAGGCATGACCACAAAAAGGTTCAACAATAAGCTCACAAAGTTCCGGCGGGGGATGACGAGAAAACCCGTCACTGAACCGGCCAAATTACGTCCACGGTACAATCCATCAACACGTTCCAGGCGAAGGGAGTCTTAACTATAATAAGTACAAGGATCTGAGAAACGCAAAAGCATGCACAAAAGCTCGCAAATTTTCAATCCAACGGGTCGACTCACATCTTGTACAATACAAGGTATAAAGAATGTTTATAAGCAACATCCCACCAAACATGTACGGCAGAACATCCGAGCCTAGGTACAAAAAGAAACACAAAGCAAACACACAAAGCAAGCCCCGTCCCAAAGCTGTAGAGCAGAGGCCCAAGCAAAAACGTCTTGCCCTTCCTTGTAGGTGTGTGTGTATATATATCTGCAGTAAGGTGCACAAACACATGATGACCTCTATAATACAATACCTGTCAAAATGCGCTCCACTTGTCGGTTCCATGTCTCGTCGGGCTAGAGGTCTCTGACGACAGCTTAAACGGTCCAGTACCAAAAGGGTCATCATCATCGAATGAGTACCCCCTGTTGTGATAGTCTGTGCTCTTCATTGAATCAAACCTCGCAAACGCGTCAGTTCGGTCATGGTCGCTGGTGCTGTTCATGGAATCATACCTCATGAAGCTGTTGCCGCCTCCTTGATCAGCATTGCTGCGGAAAGAATCAAACCTTGCAAAGCTGTCATTATTATTACTGTCATAATCAGCATTGCTCTGGAAGGAGTCAAATCTTGAAAAGCTGCCACGCTGCCCAAATGAATTGTTGTCATTCAAGCCAAAGGACTCGAACTGTGACAAGGTGTCGAATGAGCTGTCATCTCCTGCTTCGCTATACCTTGGTGTGAAGCTGGAGTTGTACATTGGCGTACTTGGAACAGAAGAATCAAAGAAACCCTTTTGCTCTTTGCCATAGATGCTGCTGGCAGTAGGAGATTCTGCTCTGCTTGGGCCAGAATCAAAGAGTGATCTCTGCATTGGAGTGCTTGGAAAAGAGTCAAATAATGATTTCTGCATTGGTGTACTTGGAACAGAATCAAATACTGATTTCTGCAACGGTGTGCCGGGGACAGAATCAAAGTGTGATTTTTGCATCGGTGAACTTGGGACAGAGTAATCAAAGACCGATTTCTGCATCGGTGTACTAGGGGCGGAAAAATCAAAGACGGATTTTTGCAATGGTGTGCCTGGGACAGAATCAAAGAAAGGCTTCTCCATTGGAGTACCTGGAACAGAATCAAAGAAAGGTTTCTGTTCCTTGCCATAAGCACTACCAGATGTAGAAGAACCCCCTGTCCTTATTGGGGGGAGACCTTGTGGCCCAAAGAATAGATCTGAATCACCATGGTCACCATCCTGAGAAACAGATTGCAGACTTAGGTGCTAGATAGAAAAATATCTTATGCAACATGACACAATGGCCCAAAGCATGAAGAGAGTTTTGACCTTTTGACTGAAGTTCCATAGGGAGTCATTATCATCACCATGATCAAACGAAGGGCCCCAAGAATACCCACTATAGGCTTTATCTCCATGAGTAGGGGAATCAGCTGCTCCATGGTTACTGTACAATTTACCATGCAATAAGAAAACAGTTTTTTGTAATAACAAACAACAAAAGGCACCCAAAAAGTACAACCCAATTGAGGGAATGCCAATTTCTCAGCAAAAACAAGTGTCATGTAAGTCGGTAATCAATCATTCATATGTTCCATCATCATGCAACAAGCATGTTCCACCTACCAAGTTCAGGACTTAAATTGTCCTATTCCAGTTAAATTAACGATATGTGGGGTGATCAAAGCACTGGTAAGGTTGAATCTATAGTAGCCACTGGTTCCGATAATTTAAGATCCGGCTCAAGCATGTGATCTTTACTCACCAACAAAATTGAAACAAGAGCTTAGTAATAAGGGCTTACACTTGTTGTGTTTCAAATAGATGACATGGGGAAATGGTACGTGCTTCTGTTTTTCTAGCAAAGACAGTCAGGTGTATATTTCATATAAAACGAAAATATATATACATACGGCTATACCTGATACTCTCAGTAACACGTGGAGAGACGTCATTAGTTCCAGATTGCTTTTTAAGAGATTCATCAGTATGGCCATCCTTTGTGTTCTTTACAGGACTAACTGGAGGGCTTTTAACTGATTCTGCTTGGTTGCTGGAAGGTGTCACTTCAGGTTCTACAGTCCGCTCAGTAGCAGTTTTACCACTCTTGTTATCTTCTTTCTCTTTTGATGTAGCTGTTGATGCCCCATCGGTAGACACTTTACCATCTTCAACAGTAGGATGACTCTCTTGTACAACAGGAGGCTCCACTTCGACTGTGAGTTCCTTTATTATGGAGAACCCTGGAGAAAGACAGATAGGAGAAAGATAGTTCAAATTTGTAATGTCCTACAAGAACACGTTCAATATAGGATATGGTCACAGAATTGAGATTCAAGTTAGCATACCATCGTCTCCAAATCTGTCCCATTCTTCATCCCATACAGAAGCTGTCTCTTGAATTCCAGGTTGCCAACCTAACAATTAGATAGTAAAGTAAACCATTCAATATTCATTATTGTGTAAGAATAAGAAATAACAAAAACAGTAGGACCCCATTAACAATGAAGAGCAAACGAAGTTAGAAAGAAACTTGGTTTCGTGATGAATAGCACATTGCCTATCTGATGCAACAAAACTAACTAGAACTGGTTAAGATTACTTTGGTGATTATAAATATTATTGTTACTCAGTTCAATAAACTATATTTTAAATTTTTGGCTTATTTCGTACAAGACAAACTGAAAAATCAGAGTACAGCATTAATTTACACGAGATGGGAACCAGTTCAAGAAAGTTCATTCATTAAACAAGCAAATGTTGGATAAAAGTCAATAAACAAACAGGATAGTAGCAAGTACCAAAAGGAAGCTCCACTAAAGTAGTTGGCTTAGCTCTCAACCCATATCTCTTGCACTGTTCATTCAAAGATTTCACAAGCTCCTCAAGATCGGATTGTATCTGATTAGCCCGCTCCTATAAAAAAAGGGTATAATATGGTCAGACAACTACAACATGATGCAAGAAAGAAACTGGAAGAACGAAAATGCCAACCTGAAGCTTTTCATCATTTCCATCCCCTTTCTGCAATTTAACTATAGCATTATAAATTTCCAATTTCTTCTCCTGTAAACAAAAGAAGAAATAGTAAGGTCACAGTCCAGATCTCAAGAATGGCTTTTACAATTTCCTAGCGCATGGGATACGATCACAAGTATACCTGGATCTCACGGAAAGTAGCCTCGTCCATTGATAACTTTGATGCCACATCTCCAACCTTCTTGCATCTCTCATCATATTTCGCTGCAAGGGATTGAACCTGAATATAGAATTGATAAAAAAAAAAAGTGTGAGATTTATGTAAAACATCGTAAGAACTACACAGGGTGGCCATTGTTAATTACATGTCATGATGCAACAAGAGACATCATAAAACATAGTTGAATAGCTGAATAGCACTTCAAAAAAATCACAAGGATTATCCTTCTGGTTTCTAATAAAGCAACAAATGATTCCACAAAAACACCAAGCTTGATATTCGTGAGGTCTAAAGAGTCGCATTTTTTCAAGGCACATGTATCACAATATACAACAGTGCAACAGTCCAGTTCAATATGATGAGTGGACTGAGACACCTGAGATTTTCAACTATTTCTGCTTCAGTCCGCATTTCAGAAACTACAAACAACTTCTACAAACCATTGATTAATCGGAAAGGGTAGAACAATAAATCACAGAGGCCATTTCTTAATCAAGGTTACAGAAGAACATTACCTCACGCTTATCCGCAGACATCCTTTCTGAGACTTCATTAAGCCTGTTATCACACCTACTCTTGTAAAGAATCTAGGGAAATAATGAATCAGGTCAGACATGACCACATAAAACTAGCAAACATGAATATCTCGTGTTAAACCATGTGATATATTTTAGCTAATCATGGGTATGTTGAGAGTTGGTACAGGATGGTTACAGCAGGTCACCTATGAAACATGACAGTAGTTGAATGGAAATGCTATACCAATAGCTAAAGGAATAGACAGTGCATGTGAAATGAAACTAGAATATGAATCAACAAGACTTCACTAAGATTACCACTTGAACCTAGGGGCTGTTTGGTTTGTCACCAATTGTTGCCAATGCTTGTCTTACTGAATTTTGATAGAGTTCACAAAATTTGGCAAGCATTTGACTTGCTACCAAACTTGGCAAGATTACCTTCTCCCTTGCTCTCTAGTTCATTTTCTTGCCAATCTTTGGCCAAAACATTGATAGCCAATTGGTGGCCAAATTTTGGCAAGGTTTGGTGGTGGTGGTGGGGTGGGGGGACAAATTTGTAATCAAACCAAACAGACCCCAAATTCTTTCATTCAGAATATATGCTTGTATTTACATATTAAGGCATATTGCTAGATAGTACTTACAAGCTCCTGCATCTTGGTGCGATAAAACTCGGTCTTTTCTCTAGAATCCAGGATTTCCTTTTCCAACTCTTGAACCTTCATAAAAGATTTCAAATATGTTATGGTAAGACATCACGATAGCCTAAATGTGCACAACTGTACGAAGTTGCAAATCCATAATGCAGTTCTCAAGACGAACAATGACAGAAATACAATCATAATTTTTGCCCAAGATAATTTATCTAAAGATCTAATGCCATTAACATTTCAATTAATCCATGAAAAATATGAATTATAACCTGTGAAACAATGTTCTAAACACGAATTTGTCTGACTTATTTTATTTATATTATGTTTTTAGCATTTTAGCCATTATCTGCACTATCATGAGACACTCAAGAATTAACAACCAAGTGATGCCTGAGCTGATAAAGGGAATATGAGTCCACAATTAGCATAGAAAGAAATGTTCCCGATACTAAAGGAATTTAACTTTACGAGTTTAGAAAGTCACTTCAAAATATATTTGGGATTTCCTTTTGTTTCTGTCAAATTTTAAATCAGGTAAGAAAGCTCGTGAAATATTTCAATTAAATAAGTCCAAAGAGGAAATACTTTTTTATCAGCATCTGAAGCTTCCTTAAACTTTGCATCCAGTGCATTTTGCTCCTCCTTGCTCAGCTGGTCAACTAGATGTTTCTCCAAGTCTGGGATCTTTGGCTTTTGTTGCTCTGTCCGCACTGTATCATCAGCATCTACAGAAAGAGGCCTTCGAGGTGGTGGCTTCATAGATGAGGGAGGCATCCCAGGGTGTGATCCTTGCATTGCTCTATTTGCAAATCCTACAACAAGCATTCAATAAAAGCCGCATCACTGACGAGGGACTTTCTTAGTAGTTAGTAATTTAAAAAAGTGAACAGCACAGTTTCTTTTGGATGAATACCGGCATTTGGATGGGGAGGCGGGCCACTAGCGTTTTCTGCAAACTGGCCAGTAGAGGGTAGTGAAATTCCCTCTGCCCAAATACCATCTGGTAGTACATCAGGAAGAGGACGCTGCTCACGATGCCTCTCCATCAAGTAGACAGCAGTACAAAATTCCCTGAAAGACAGCATCCCGTCCTTATCCTGGTCGGACAAATCCCAGACCTTCCTTAATATCTCTGTAAGTGGAGGTAGGCAGCATTATTAGAAATTATAAGCAAGAAATGAGAATTATGAGAACTCAATATCACGAGAGAGTTTGATCATTGGAAGGAATTTACAACAGGAAAAAAAAGCTAATAACTGTGGGCTACTAAAAGAAATAGGAACTCTCCGATGCACTTCAGCACTTTGTTAATCAGTAATAACAGAAATAGAAATCAGGGATATCATAAGATTGTGGTGCTGCTCTGAGGCACTCAACTCCCAAGAATATAATGACAGGGAAAAAAATGCAGCTTCAACTATACAAACATAACAGGATATGGATAACAGGTTAACACTCGTGACCTAACATGCCAATTCGATGTGCAGCTAGCAAGGGAAAATAATTGAGTTAATTAGATAGTATTAAAAAAATGCATATATGCAGCAGGATACATAAACATGTACACAAGAGATATATTAGCAATAAGAAGTAGCATGGGACCAGTACCCGGTGAATTTGGCATCCACAAAAACTAAAGATGCATATAATTAATCATCTAAAAGGCAAGTTTCAGGGCATAAATAATGTCTGGGGTCAACCACAACAATAGGCGGCCTTTTCATACTAACAGTTCTACTTTTAACTCGCAAATAGGTACTTTTACACGTTATACAGAACATATAATCATCATTCATCAACTAGTTATTTTCTTATATTGCTGAAAATGCAATAAGTAGTACTGTCAGAATAAAGAAAGAGACATAGCACATAGGTCATGCATGAGTCATGATAGCTTGAGGGAGCGATGGTAAATATGGAATATGTGATGTACCTCTTGGCAGCCTCCAACTTAAAAACAGATTCCTTGCCTCTTCACCAGTGATCTTCCCATCTCGATCTCTGTCTACCTTAATAAATACAATCATATATTTCCTGACATCTGCTTGTGTGATTTTTGGCCATGGGGCCTGAGACTGGTTTGGATTTAAAGGAATGTGTCCACCAGGAACATTAGTGCTCATTGGTGCTGGAGAGCTTGGTATGGCATTAAACTGGTTCAGCTTACGAGCTGGCTGGCTTTGTTGCAACGGGCTAGTATGAGAAGGAAGTGATGCTATACCCTGCATGAGACCAGCCTGCACTGGCTTAGGGGGTGATGAGGTCCAGTAGCTGGGCCAAGAGCTGTAGAACCGGGCAAACTATTTGAGACAACGGATGGGGAGGATGAATCTTGCTTTGCTTGTGGAGTTGCAGAGAAAGGGTCCGCACCAAAAGATGAGTTAGGTGACGGTCCATTGACTCCATTCCCTACGGGCACCAATTCCTTAGAGTCATTGACAGCTGGTGGTGAAGACAACAAGTTTAGATCTGTTGGATTTGCCTTTAAAGATGTCGTAACAGCTAGTGTATGAGAATTGTATCCTCCAGCAGGACTTGAACTCGGTGCTGATGTTCCCACGCTGCCAAGGTTCACCTGTGGAGAAACACCTCTGGTTGGAGTTTGTGAAGTGGCACCCAGTGGACTTGCACTTCTCTTACCACTAAACCAATCAGTTGATAGATTTGTCGTGGTTGAACCAGTATGATTTAGCCCACTTAGACCACCTCCAACGGGTGGCCTTGGAGCAATTCCCTGGGCGGGAGAAGTGTTTGCAATTGGAGCTTGTGGCGGCCTGACAAGGTTACCAGATTGAAGGACTTGTGGGTTCAATGATGCGCCAGGAAGACCCTGTGGTCCCTTTATAGCGGGATTCTGTTGAGTAGGATTTTGTGCTTGAGTGGGATGCGATGGGCTAGCAACACTATTTGTCTCAGGACCTGAGCTGGAAATATTTATCCGAGGAGCAGGAATTTTTGCAGCAGCTGGACCAAATAATGCTGACCTAACAATATCAGGTGTTAATTCTCGCCCACTCTGCGCTACTGTGACAAGTTTAAGCGAATTGTAGAAATCTTCACGCCCAAGAAAACCAGTTCGGTTTCTATCAGCGTATGTCCAGATCTGCACCAGGAAAAGAAATAAAAGGCAATTAGTACAGTAAGCAAAAGACCACGTGTGCACAATGATATTTGAAGGTAAAAGGTGAATAGTACGAGCATTGGTTTACATATGATTTGTTTCTTCCAGTTGAAGTTCTCACGTTAAATCAGTATACTCATCAGTCACCAAATATTGAGGTGTACGCCTTTAAGTACACTATTTTTGAATCGGTAATAATTACAATGTTCCAATAGATCCGTTGCTAAAATTTCTACAAATAAAACCATACAGTTCCTACCACAGTTCACACAACCATTATTTCCAATTTACCACTTGGAAGTACCGAATACAGGCTAAACCATAGTTGAAAGCCCTGAAGTTTGGGCACCACAAAGCTACTTACGAGCCTACTCCCCCGAAATATGCATTTAACTTGCAAAGAACAACTAAATTACGAGCTAAAGTACCAAATTTCACAGCCGGATCAAAGCACAAGGACCAGTCAACAAATTGACACATCAATCACCCAGAAGTGACTAGCGTTGCCTATTCTAAAATTCTAACCGATGGGAAACAGAAAACAACTAAATCAGTTGCCCAGAATGAAGAGAGCACCCTCCAAATCTGCAAGCCTCCTCCACCCCCACGACGAAATCTCGAGATTTCGGTACTCGTAGAGGCCATCGCGCATCGCGTCGCCACCGAACATTTCACGATTGGAACCACACGGTGGCCCGAGGCGCTGAGATCGCTAGAAACCAAAACAGCGTCGATGGAATTGAGGTGCGTCGCGGAGGCGGGGGAGATCTGAGGATACCTGGGCTAGGACGGGCTGCGGGAGTCCTGAGCCCTTGAAGAAGGCGACGGCCTCCTGGCCGCTGATCCGGCCGTCGCGGTCCAGATCCGCGGCGCGGAAGTAGGCGTCGAACGCCGCCTCCATCGCGCCAGGCGGAGGCGGCGGGGGCCGGGGGTGGGCGGATTCGCCGGGGCCGAGGACGGCGGAGGCGAGGATTCCCGGCGAGATCGGGAGATGGTGGTGCGTTGTGGGTGAGGGTATACTATCTGGTCTGGTCTGGTCTGGAGATGTCACTCAGGTCCGATGAGATGAGATGAGATGCGATGGCGAGGCGAGGAGGGAGGAGCTGTGCTGGATTTCGCTGGAATTTCGAGGGCCTTTTCTAAAATTCGTCCGTCGTCTCGTGCAAACTGTAAAATGTTAAAACCCTGGCCATCCAGTAGGGACGGAGGGGTTTCTTGAATAAATCATCAGCTTCATGTCTCAAAAAGAAATTGAATTCAGCGTAGGCAGTCATTTATTTTTAACTAAGAACTCCCTCCCAACTTATTTATAATTCTGACCTTTTTGGCACGGGGCAAGTTTAGCTCTTAGCCTGAAATTTATGTACCTTTTTTTGTACTCTCTGTATATTTTTATAAGACGTAATTTGACTTTGCACAACAATTAAGATTGCGTTAAAATTAATAAAGGTATAAGAGAAAATAACTTAGATGCCCTCGCTTAAATGTCTTGAAAAATAAAAGATATACTTTGTGTGTGGTAACGAATAAATGCATATGGCTGAGAGAGAATAAATAGGTTATAGAAGAAAAAAGCCTCGTTAAATCTACATGTAAGCCTTATATTTGTGAAAAAGACCATTCAAAAAATAAACACTATAAAAGTGAACGGAGGGAGTACTTAGTTTTTGTATTTTTCTAATATTTTTGTATATTCTTAACAATCAAGCACTTTAATTTGACGGAAAATTCGATGGATTAGCAAAAATAAAATACACACTAACCAATAGTGGCAAAAACGAATGAGCAAAGAAAGAGTGGCAAAACAGATATTGCACATATGTTCATGAACAAAATTTCCCCTTTTCATATCTGGGGCTCATGGCCCTGCCCCTGCTGTCGGTTTGGTGCCACATTACATCACTCACCTGCACTGCAATGCAATGCACTGCGCTAGGGAGGACAAGATAGACGGAGATGGGAGCACAAAGAAAAAGAAAAGGTGGCTAAGCTGCCAGCCTGGTCTCAGATACCAACAACAGCAGCAGCAGCAGCAACGTCAACATGGATGGTTAGATCAGAGATCTGAATTCCCCTTCCTCGCTGAACAACAATAATGCCAATTGGGTTCCAATTTCCAACTGTGGCCGCTATGGGATCCTTCCTTTTCATAAATAGCAGGCAGAGTGGCAGTCGGTAGTATTCTTCAGAAGCCGGGGCCGGGCAGAAATCATTCCTAATATACCTTAAACCAGATATGAGAAACATGCAACTTCTTTTATAGCATATGTTACACAAGTTTTGCATGAATGCTTCAGAGATCCCTGCACCTTGCTTGTAGCAGGTCAAGAACGGCGCATACATTCTTCTCTAGTTTCTTGTCAGCCATCCTCGTATGGTAGTATGGCATACAATTAGAATAAAATCCATCCCGCTGGTCAGGTCTGTCTACCAAAGCAAACCAACACAACACCAGGCCGGAAAACTGCTAGCTATTGGCTATTGCTGCACTCTATAATCAAACCAAACGCCCAAATCCCAACTTAAACGCAACACATTGGCGGCTGAAAGAGCATGCAATGCATCCACTGGGCGACCAGAAGCAAACATTTTCCTGCCAGGTACATGCAAAAGATGCATGCAAGACAACATATCTATCCATGGTGGCATCATCTGTGCTGTGCATGGGGGTTTTCCTTCCATAAGAGCTGGATGCAATGCAGCTGCTTACGGTAAGAGCAGCTACTACTTCCCATATTAGCCTACTGCCACAAAGGCTAAAGACTAGATCTTGTTAGATTTTTGCAGTGTGGTTCGTTCCACCTATGCTGATCCAGATAGTACTCACATGACAGACGGTTAGGCATGGCATGTCTACCACAAACAAACAATGGCATGTCCTCCATAGCATTCTCATCCACATGAAGGGTATTTCAAGTTTTAGGGTTATTAAAACGTTACAGGCACCCTGAAGACATCAGCAATAGAATACATCAACATTCTGAAGATGGAATTGACGATTTGCAAGGTCAATAGCCTTCTAAACTGGACTGCCTATAGTGTGCCTCCATGCTCATGCATGGTGGCATTATCCTTTTGACGTGTAGTATTATTATAAAGAGTTTACACATAAATGGCTATGAATTTGGAAACTAACACTGGTATTAATGAACAAATTATCTGAAAGAGCATTCATTAGCGCCCATGAATATGGTGAACTACTAACGATTAAAGTTAGGAAAGCCCTATATAGCATAACTGTTCACGTTTCACGTTTTAGATAGAAAGAGGGTCAGAAACTCACATTCTAAAATGGTAGCTGTTGAAATTAGGATCTAATAAGCAATGAAAAAACATTCAGACATCGATCATGTAGGGTCTTAGTTGGATCCCTTTGTCGCTGCTTATAATTCTGTAAGGAAAGCAATCAATTCTTCAGTAGTTAAAGAGCGACGCACCGTATCACTATGCTAGAGTCAGTCATAATAAGAGAAGAGTCCTTGGCTATTATTGTCAGTCCTCCCAAGTTTTAAGAACTAAACATATTTGCACCATGAAAGAGCAAAAGGGTCATTTTATTTACTCATGGGAAGAGAGCAGCTAGTAGCTACAAGTTAGTATATGAATCGGCGTTGGTTTCATTGCACCATCCATAAGATTATAAGAATGATACGTATAACTTGAAACTACACAATTTTTCACAATCTCTATCGTTGCTGGCATAAAATGGGAAGTGAAAAACAGAAATAATTCGGTAGAAATACCCAGTAACTTATATACCATAAAGCAAGCACATTTGTATAAAAATCATATCAAAGGCGGGAATCTACCGAGAGAGATTAACTCCTCTCCCTGTTTGTCCGAACAGTAATTTCAACATACAAAATCTCACAACAAGCATAGCTAAGACAAGCATCTGCCAACTATAAGCTAAGGTACCTCACTAATCAGCTTTCACTGAAGCAGAGGTTTCAGCTGCTGAAGTCGAGGAACACACGTTGTGCAACATCTTGTTGTCAGAAGAGCAGTGTGATGTTTTAGACTTTTGAACTTCCATACGGATGTAATCTTCATCGGCACCAAACCATCACCGGGGGCCTTTGCATCTGCAAGAATCACTCGCTTGTCTGTGCCATTCGACTTCGACTCATCATACCCTATAGAATCTATAGGGGTTCCTGTTTCTTTGGGCTCTTCTGTTTCTTTACTGTTATGTTGGTTCAAGAGCAGTTCCTTTCTCTTGATCTTCACTTTGCGACTAGCGCTTATGTTTCCAATTCCAGCTCCATTATCAGCAATGTCCTCCCTACTATTTGCAGTGTGCCTAGAAGAGTCTTCACCATCATGGATACTCTCATGCTCGGAAAACAGGACAGCCCTCTCGCCAGATTTCCCTACAGAGCATCCGTTCATTAACAAGCCAACCTCAATTGGCACGTGAATTGAAGAGCCATTGCAAGCATCACCCCCACCCTCGGCAGGGTATCCATCTTTCGCAGCACCGGCGGTGCTGCGGGGCCTCTTTGGTCCAGTGTAAGAAATCCGGGGTGAGCTATTCATTGCACGGTGCAATTTCCGAGCGATCTCTTCGTCGGACTCCTTGCGCCTACGAGACTTGGGAGCACCCCCCATAGCTCCTTTCCCCTCTACCCGCCCATTGGGCTTATACAAGAGCTTGACCTTGACATGCTTCTTCCTCGGTTTCAGCTTGAGCTGGAGGCCATTTCTCGAGGCGCCGGCCCTGGAAATGGAGTCGAGAAACTCCATAGCAGTCCGGGCAGCCGCCCTAGCCTTGGCAGCAACGGCCGCCTTCTCGGCGGCGGCAGCCCGGGCAGCCGCGGCAGCATCGGCAGCGGCGGAGGCGGCCGACCTCGCGTCCTGGATGATCTCTTGGAGCGAGGATGACGAGTTGGCGGAGCCCATCATCTCGCGGAGGCGGGCGGCGAGACGACCGGAAACGAGCGGGGACGGGAGCGGCTCAGCATCGCAGGCCGTGGCCGCCGTCCTGAATCCGGCGAGCAGCCGCTTGCGGGGCGGGAGGTGGGTGTTGAGATCCGACGGCTCCATTTCTAGATCACGCGCCCCGCAATTGGTCCAAGCACATAGATCATCCGATCGAGGCACAAGATTATTGCATCGAATCAGCAACAGGATCAGCTAAATAAATCTCTACATCTCAGACATGTGGTAGCAAGGAATAAAATTCGCTCCTTTAGCATCAGAAACATCGAAATTTGCATGGAATTGGATCGGGAGACGCGCATGTAGAGCTGAACTGGGGGGGTAGGGAGGGGGTGGGGAGGTGAGAATCGCTACCTTAGGGCGCGGATTGGATAGAGATCGGTGAGGATTTGTGTGGTAAGAGGAGGTCGGCGTTGCCTCGCTAGCTGTGCCCGTGTCTATGTCCGTCTGTGTGTGAGGAGGAGGACGAGGAGGAGGAGCCTGAGGTTGCGCAGGCCAGGAAGGTCTGGACCCTGGAGGACATCAGGCTCCCACAGGCCATCGACAGAACAGAACAGAACAAAATAGGTTTC
Organism: Guadua angustifolia; assembly: GCA_036346375.1. NCBI lineage: Eukaryota > Viridiplantae > Streptophyta > Magnoliopsida > Poales > Poaceae > Guadua > Guadua angustifolia. The sequence goes on along the minus strand of CM070510.1, from coordinate 66,297,243 downwards.
ACTGGCTAACCTATAGGTAGAGAGGTTAGGCCAGAGGGCAAAAGCTCAACCTAACCTAATTTAACACACCCTGGCAGTTCATCCGCCCCTCTCTCACTTCCCCAACCTTCGTCTAAATTAAAAATTATAAATCTTTAATTTGAAAATATTTAAATAAAAAATTCAACTCGGAAAGTTCTAGCATGAAAAGTTTTGAATCGCAAAATTTAAAATCTAAATATTTCAACTCAAAATCGAAAATTCTCAAATCAAAAAATTTCAAATTAGACAGTTTAAAATTGGAAATTTTCAACTCGAAATGTCTTAAATCGAAAATTTTCAAATTAGAAAGTTTCAACTTGAAAAGTTTCAAATTAGAAAGTTTCAACTTCGAAAACTTTTGGTTCGAATCTTGAAAAATTTTAATCGAAAAATTCAAATTATAAACTTCAACTCGGAAAGTTTCTACTTGAAAAAACTCAAATCGAAAAGTTCCAACTCCGAAAACTTTCGATTCGAAAAGTTTTTATTCAACAAACTTTCGGTTTGAAAAGTTTCGATTAAAAAGCTTTTTAAAGTGGTTTAAAAATTGAAATTCAAAAATTATTTTGATTTTGAAGGAAAAGGAATGGATGAGGAAAGAGGGACAAAGAAGATGTTGCAACTTATCACAATGAGAGGCCCTTTAAGGAGAAGGGTAGTGAGAAAAAGAATGAAATGCTGTCACTTATCACAATAAGAGTATTTGAGGAGGAATGAAAATAATGGAAAGAATAGGGTACTACCACTTGTCACAAGAGGAGGACGCTTTCAAAAATTAGCAATTCGCAACAAAACATATAATCTCTTCCTTTCATTTTAACTGCCATTATTTAAATCTAGAGCTTTGGCTTATTGGCTGCCTGTGTGAAAGACAGCTTTCTTTGAATCGGATTCGGAACACAAAATGTTGAAGCCGCGGCGTCAATATTTGAGAAGGGCCAAATTGCACATAACAGCGTTAAAATCGTCACGGAACCTAGAATTTGTTGATATATTTACGAGAAATCCTACGACAATGTATCCATGATAGAATATATTGATGTATGCTTTCGTTTTTTATATCAGTCCATCGGTAGGGTGTGTCAGATCCTACTGAGAGTATGCTAATGCTATACACAATTTAAGTATACATGTACAAACAGAAGATTTCATGCCAATTTACACAAACCACTTGCGTAGTCTTGTCTACAACTGTTATATGTTTTGAATAGATCAGGACTGTGTGTTGCATCGCATGTACTGCTTTTTGTTGAGAGAGAGAGTAGTAGACTAGAGTGCCGTAATGTATACAAGCCGTAAACAAGCCGTGTATATACTATATATTAGAGAAAAGATAGGTTTGTTATTCCTGTGTACTGTGGATAATCCGGCAACAGCACGAGTCGGTTGTTGTGGTCGACTCGTCCCCGACCCAATCGATCTCTGAATCGGCGGTTACATGTGTATGTCCTAGCTAGAGATACCTCAAAGCGTACTTAGTACTGCTGGATTACCAGTAGTTATTATAAATATACTAGGATGATCTATACATGCTGCATTGTTCAGATGAAACCCTCACGCACAATGTCGCCAATCAATTCATCGCAAATCGCCCGCTCGATCTTCCTCCCCACGACATAAACATCCTCGTACAGCAGCAGCACGTCGGCCCATGCCGCCGACTTCCTGACCTGGCATGCCACCATGCTATCTATCGTCTGCCTTTGCTGCTGCGTTGGAGCTGGAGGGTCCCTCAAAGCCTGCACCTGCTGCCACACGTCATCCACGTGCAGCAGCTTCCTTCCCCGCGACATGCCGCTACCGTCGACGACGACCCAGTGGTGCACCGAGGAGGAGCAGCCGCTTTTCACACTCGCCACCAGATTCTGCAGCGCCTCATTTGCCAGATCAAACAGCATCCTGTGATCCGTCGCAACTTCTTCGGTGCTGCTGCTGCTGCTGCTGCTGCCGCTGTGCAGACCGCCGATTTCGTCGTCACCCTTTGCCGCCTTCTTGCCGCGGTAGCGGTACGCCTCCTCCACCTCCTCGAAGACGCAGTCGCGGATCGAGTCCACCCACGCGTTGCCCTCCTTGTCCAATGATCCGTCGTCACTGCATAGCCCGGCAGTGATGAGTACTTCTCTTATGTAGGCCTTGTCACTGCTGCTCTCCGTGTCAGCCGTGGTGTTGGTCTCATACGAAGAACGTTCGCTGATGGGTGCCTCAAATTCTGACCAACACTTTGGACTCAGTTCTGCGTAAGAGTAGGCACAACCGTCACTGTTTATCACAGCGTTAAGACCTGTTTCTGACTGACTTGTCGGTCAAAACGATCGAAATGCAGCAGGGCCTTTACAGTCCTGTCATATATACCTGGGATTGTACAGCTGATCAAATCGCTCAAGCAATGGCGGGAACTGTGCCCTTCTTCAACCTCCAAGGGGGACACCGGGTCCGGGCTAGGAGGCGGTTCGGTGAAATTAGCCTGACAGCAGACCAGCAGCCGAGAACGACAGCATTGCGATAATTCGAACTGTCAAAATGTGCAGGGAGAGCAAATAACTCGTGATCATGACATACTGAGCGAGATGAGATGTACCTACCTGTGCAACACCGAAGCGGCCAGAAGCCTGTGGAGATGACTGTGTAGTGCCGATGTCCATCTCTCCCAGCGAAGGCTTCTTCTCGGACCAGTGCATCTTCCTCCCCAACAGCTTCCCTCCCAAGCTGAAGCTGTGCCTCAGGTTTGACACTGTCTCTCTGAAGCTGAAATTACTGCTCTTGATTGCCACTGCTGCACCTTCAGATGCTATATCTGAAGTTCCATGCTTCCTGCTGCCCACACCGTCCTCCAAAAACAGCCTAACATGAGAGATTCCTGACGCCGGTGCAGAGAATGACCGGACTAGTGCCCGACATGACACGACGCCTGCGTCAACTGACACCACATTACCAACCGCGTGCTTCATCAGGCACTCACTTGTCCAACTTCGCTCGTCAAAGCCAATGCCTGACAGAGATACATCAGTCAATGACCTGACCCTCCCTCCACTTCTGATCGGAGGCGAGCCCCTGCAGTCTTCCACGGCTTTCTCTTCTGACACAGTCTCAGCTGTTGAGGTATTGACGCTACTCAGCCTGTGTGCCGCGATGTTCCTCGTGTGGAACATGACGTGCTCCGGGGACGCATGTCTTGCAACAGCGTTCTCCTTGCGGTCGCTTCTGAATGCGCGGAAGGACTCCGACCGGGACAGCCTTTTACCAAGGTCCTTCTTGGCCACGGTCTCTCTGATCTGCTTTGCGATGTCTCGAGCGATTTGCCTTGGGTCAGTTCCCCGAGGTGTCCTCACCTCACCTCTAGCCTTCACCTTCAGCTCTTTCTTAAGCCTCTCCTTCACCTCCTCAAGAAACACCTCCATGTTGTCGTCCCTCTTGACCTTCGACGAACCGAACAACGGTTCTCGATCATCGACACCTAACTCGGAACTAGGCCTGAGGATCACTATCCGTGTCGGTGCACGCAACTTATCAGGCATGCTATGGTCATGCTCACCCATGCCTGCCTCCAAAGCTCGGCATTTTTCAGATTCTGCACGGTGAGTCGCTCTTGATACCTTTACGACCATCTCTTCAGAGTTTGATTCGGCTGCAACCTTCTCTGTCACAATTTCTGAATTGCCTTCTTGTGCAACATTCTTCAGCGTAAACTTGCTTTCCATCATGTTGTTACTTCCATAGCCGTATCTTGCCAACTTTTCCTTGCGCAGGTTCTCCTGTGCAAGTATCTGAATGTACCTTCCGTCCAAGCTGGGCTTACTTCTCCCTAACTCTGCAACTGTTCTTGCGGTATCTAGCACTTTGGAGGTTTGCCATGCCTGGAAATCCTCCTTCATCTTCTGAAACAGCTCCTCCTGTGGATGAGGATGACGCGATCGGCCAGATCTTCGCGATCTCATTTTCTTAAGACAATGCCTGTAGTCTCCATTCCTGCTGTGGTATGAGAGCAGGCTGCATTTGGATTGCTTGAATGGGGTAGACTGACGCGTGGTGACCTTGGTTTCTGCTGCACTGGGTGGTTTCAGGTTGCTGGTTTCTTCTGCTTGTATCATCACGGCATCCTTTGCGGGTATCAGAATTGTGTCCATGCCCATCAGACGGGCAATGACACTCGGCTGGCTGGGCATATGCTTGTGGATCAGCTTCTTCTTAGCTGCTGTGTTATGAGAAATGCTCCCTTCAAATGGCCTATGCCTAACCTGGCACTGGCAGTAATAGTATCGTAAGAAGAGTAACACAGTGCTATATGGCTGAAAGGAAAGTACTGAAAAATGAGCATACAACAGGTATTCAGCATTGAACACAGGAACTAGGAGACTAAGGCGAGCATACCGTTAAGATATCGTCAATGCTATTCCGAGGAATTTCAAGTACAGATGACAACGATACCACTGAAACAAAACCATAAACAAGACTCCATTATTAACCAATGAAAGGATGAAGTTTTAAATGCATAGCTCGGAGTACTAAAGACACACCACCGCGGTCATGTATTCTGGTTGCTGGTTTCCATGGATTTCTAGGCTGTGTTATGTCAGAATGTAGTAAGATTTCTGCCATGGAGTTGCTGTTGTTATCTTCAGGATTCCTTTGGCTGAAAAGTCAAAAATATATGGTGATATCAGATGCGGTGGCAGAAACAAGAAAACAAGATATGAACTCAGCAACCATTGAAAATCACGCGCATTCTATGCAGAAATTCACCGTACTACATAACAAAGTAAATATAGTTTGTCCGAATTCTTTTAGAATAAAACGGAAAGAAGTTACGCAGCAAAGAACTGACGAAAGACCAACACCGACACAAAAACACAAACGTACTGCAAATAGGGAGAAAAAAGAAGACAGCATGCACCCCTTTCAGACTATCGTGAAGATGAAATCTTTAAGTTGTGTTTAGAAAAGCCTTAACGTTGCATTGAGAACCTTGAGGCAATGTCTGCAGTACTGCACGCTACTATCAATGATCTTGCACTTAAATGATTAAAAGGACAGTTCTCTTCACTGGTCCTCGGAAACAGAATGCTATTAATTGCAGAAAAATTACAACCTACAAGGAATCAAATCCAAGCCATGAAGCGGTAGGGCTGTAGGAGGGAGGGATAACTAACACATGCAAGTTTAATTACCGGGCAGTTCGGATAGAAGAAAGGAAAGCAAAGAGAAAACAAGAAGCAAGTAGGACACCGAAGAAAGGGATCAATTCATCAAACCTTCTTCAGGTACACAAGAAGCTAGAACTCCATTGCCTGCCAGCTCAGAGTCAGAGACTTGTTGGTATCATATCGTGATGAGAAGAATTGCAAGTTGGACACCGAAGAAGGGTACTGCATATTTGACTGGGAGAGGCCGGCTAGGAGGAAGGAGAGGAGTAGTCCCATGCACGAAGTGATAAAAAAAAAGTGGAAAAAGCAATCGAGCTACGAGCCAGCAGCTAGCTAGCGTGGAACAATAAAAAAAGAAGAGAAGCCAACAAGTCGCCTTTTGTAACAAAGTACTCCTCTTTTCCTTCCTAAAAGGGACGATCGACGTGCTGCAGTGTAGGGTAGGGTCCCCTTCGATTTCCCACCTCATCTTCGCTTAGAAGCCTAATTATCACGACGATGCATAGATCAAACGACGTCAAAAAAAATTGAATTTTTTTTATGTTTCTAACATATCAGTGATGTTTCCATAAAAATTTCAGATGAATATCAAATTTAAGAATTTTTTAAAAATTCAAACATTGCAACTATCCTAATAAAATATTGATCGGCAAGTTTAAACTAAATGAAAAATAAAACAAACCAAGTTAGAAAATTTTGAATTTTTTTTGCATGGTTATGATGCATCACCAATGTTCCCATAAAATTTTCAGATGATGATCAAGCTTTATAAATTTTTAAAAATTCGGACAGTGCTAGGGAGGAAAAGGAAATCTTTAGAGTACCGGAAATTACTTCCTCCGTCGAGAAATATAAGTTATATAGTTTGAATATTCTCGTTGAGAACATTAAGATTTGTATATAAATTTTAATGAGGATTAAATTAAAACCTATCATTTATTTGGGTCTTCAATTATTCATGATTATATTTTGTTAATGGGCCTGCAATACATAAAGCCTATAATATATATAACGAAGCCCACCCTCATCCGAACGGTTAAGTCTCCACCGAGTTCAGGCAAGATAGTCAATAACTTTGTTTCACATTGCTTCACAGCGGTTACCCCTCGCACATGTCTTCGTATGGACAGTTATCTGGCAGGTATATATAACCACCAGGAAGTTATCTCTGGAAAAGACATCCTTTGGCGAGAAGACAGCATTTGGCGGGAAGACACATCTCGGTTACATGACGTCCTTTGAAGAATAACTGTCGCCTCTTCAACTAAGATAAATAGAGGGCCGATCCATACTGTTTGAGGCATCTGAAATCTGATCTAAATCAGGCATCGCATAGCACTTGATCTAGATATCTATAATTTGTATACTTTGTAGAGTCACTTGGCTAATAAAGGAGTAATTCCTATACATAATTTTCTCATCTTGTTCACTAGGAGTTCATAATTATATTTTTGTAAGTTCAATTAAGGAACTTCAGGTCTTGAACATCAACAGTTTGCGCTAAAAAGTGGGCCTCCAATGATTAAGACAAAGAAAATTTCTACAATAGATGAGGAAAATTGGTTCGACCTCGCTGATTATGCTCATCTCACCGCAGATGATTGCTCAACAGAAGAGGAATGTAAGTGTGATTTCTATTCCGAATATGTTTTTGAAGCAAAATTGGCAAAAATCGAAGAGGAAGTTGAAGCGGAAGAACAATCATCTAAAGGATCAAGAAGTAAATATTTAGTCATCCCTCCAACAAGTTCGGAGAATAATACCCGTGAGGTATGTTATATGGAAGTTGATAATGAACATGCGTCAAATGGTAGTAATAATCTTCTGAAAAGTTCAATCTCAAAAGATTGTCCACAAGGTCTGGATTATACCCCATCATCAGATGAAGATGAAGGATTGATGCCTTCTGTCTATTTTTGGTTTCCGTGCTTGTGCGGTTATCAATGAAATAAAGGAGTTGCGAGTGAAACGCGAAGAGCGCGAAACTCAGGAAAAAGCCGAAAAACCTCTTAAAATGAATATGGGCAATGTATGGCAGAAAAAACAAAGTTTGTTGACGAGGCCAAATACTTGTATTATAGAGGTCAACCAAACACCTTACGGAGATTTGATATCTTGGGAGGACAACCTCGTCAGGCTCTTTCGATTAAACCACTACCTCCAAAAGCAGCCATAAGAGACTTAAATCTTACTTTAAGTAGAGTAAGTTTGTAGTTAATGGAGTAAAATAGCGAAGTAGAGATCCACGCATGGCTTAGCTTGCATACGGCAGAGCAGAGTAGGTTTATAATTAAGGAGTTACTACGTCTGTACTGTAAAAGTACAACATTAATGCTGCTATTCGCTACTAGTGGAGTAGTATTTCCTTACGAGTAGTCGTAACTTGAATTCATGGCGGCCGGCGATAACATTTCGATCTCATCAGATGGCTGGATGTATATATACTACTTACTGTCCATCAACATAAATTATATACTTTTTATTCATGCTAACTGAAAAAAAAAAAAAAACATATAAGCACCTTTTTGATCGGCTACCTAGCACGTGTATCATGCCGATATCAGCAGCACGTTTCATCTAGAATGTTTGCAAAAAGAGAAAGGAAATGCCATTGCTTTTCTGTAATACAAAAGACCTTTACTACCCTAAAGCAGAAGCCCCCGGCGAGGATCGAACTCGCGACCTTTCGCTTACGAAGCGAACGCACTACCACTATGCTACGGAGGCAACCTGTCCATTCGTAATCATTGTCCTTTTTTTTTCCTTTTTTCTTTTGCAGCCACCAAGACAAAAGGAATAGAACCAAGCATGACGATTTGCACTAGAATTAGGGCCGTGGGAATAAATTAGAACCTGCTGATATCTATCTATATATGTTTTTATTTTTCAACGGCGTACGAGTGCACCGAAGCATATTATCGTCCAAATATGAAAATCGAAAACGACTTTAGTTATACATAATATCAAAACGGAAGAAGCACATCGATCATGCCTTGCGCTCAAAAAGCTCGGCAGTGTGGTTAGCTAGCTGGAGTTATTCCCTGTATTGTATTGTATTGAATTGAGCTCAATGATTGTAACGCTACTTTCTGTTAAATAATATCTCTCTCTTTTAACTCAAAGAAAAAGGGGAGAAGGAAAAAAAAACGTGGATGGGCATGTAGTAGTCGATCCAACGGCCGTCGTCACAAAATAATCTACTTTTTTTTTTGGGTACGTACGATTAAGCTTTACAAACTTTGGATATCCCATGTCTTTTCTAATATTTAGATTGAACATATCCCACGTCCGATAGAATTGATTGACAGTGTATCGAACGTCTGATTGATTCCTGCCTCTAGTGTGCAAGCTCTTTATCCTCCTCTCTTTTTTGGCAAGCCATCACCACACATGTTCATGTATACGCAAAGCCACAAAGCCAGGATGGCTAACCAACCAACCAATGCTTTCTTTCAACACCTCCAACGTAATCTACTTCCACTAACTGGCTATCAAGGGAAGATCCATTCAGCTGTTCCAGGGAAGGCCATGATAAACCACCCAGAACAAGAAGCTATGCCTATGCGTTCGTCTGCACGAATTCAGATGCAATCAAACTTTTACAACTCTTAACTGTCAATATCTTTTAAAATATTTAATTGAATACATGAAAATCATATGTAGATTTGCCTTAGAAAGTACCTTTATAACATTATAACTTTATTAGGTTTTACAAGTATATTATAATATAAATTAATGGTCAAATCTAAAATAATTTTAGAGATCATATCATTACAAAGACAGTTATTTGTACCGAGAGGGAATAATAGATTACGAGAACAATGACAGTGTGGCAGCTGAATAACTACACAGCAAAACCTTGCATTACATATTGGCTACCAACAAACAAACAGCACAGTGAAGCAGCCGAGACCTGATCAGGCATAAACAAACGATAACCACTGTATTTCCAAAAGAAACAAACAAAATCCACCACATGTATGCCCAATCCCAACAGCATACTACTCATGTATTTTTTCCATCTCCAATAGCATATAACTAATTATCCCCCTAATAATTAGCCAACCCCATCGCTCTCTTCAAGCTTGTAATCCTACTAACAGCATTAATCAAGATCAAGCAATAATAAGAACACAATACTTCAGTAGGCAAGCAAATACCTAAGCATACCAAACATGAACAACAATAATTTAATCCAACATACCCAAACTGATATTATCACAATGTTAGCCGATGACAATGGAAAGAGTAATCTAGGTACAAGCGGGCGTTGTTGACACCGCAACACCCGCCAGTGGCACCAAACAAGGAGCGCTATCCGTTGTAGGACGAGAAAAGTAAAACATGACGACGTGAAGTGAAACTGAATAATTCTAGTACATTGGGATAGGTTCCTTATAACGCGGCTGCCACCAGAGGCCCTTGCATCGCCGCTCCCATGTTGTCATTTGGAGCGTCTTTCTTTAGCAAGCTCACTCGTCGTCGTCTTCATCCTACAATGGCAGCAACTGTTTGTCAGACTCCACGGGACAACTCTAAGGAAGTGTATGATCTATAACGTAGGTTTGAAATCATTGTCAACTCGACTTAATCTGCCCACGAGGGTTCGTTCATTCATGAAATAATCCAATCTATATGCAGCTTTAAGGGTTCCTAGAACTTAGGTACAAAGTTGTTCGGTCCATAGGCATGAACAAGTCGAAAACAATGAGCGTATACTATACATGTATAAATTCGCAAGGCAATGTGCAAAACAGATGTATACCTCTTCGCTACCCTCATCGTCATCCTCGTCATTCACCTCGGACTTGGACTTGTCTGATTCTTCGTCATCTTCCTCCTCTTCCTCCTTGGCAGGAGCCTTCTTGGCAGTGCTCTAAACAAATCAGCGCATGGTCAGTACCGTAAAATCGGATACAGGAACAGCAGGCAGGGCGAATTGTTAGGTCTCTGCTGCTACCTCGCCCTTGTTGTAGGCAGCAATGGCCTTGTTGTACTCTGCCTTAAGCTTATTGGCCTTGGCTACATAGGGAGCCTTGTCCTACAATCCACAACCATGCATGTATGTATATCAGCAAATCGGCACAGGCTTAGGCAAAGCTACAAACAATTAGACGGTGTCTCACGAAAGCTTACCGCGTCGCTCAAGGATTTCCACCTGTCACCGGCTGCTTTTCCCACCTAGAAAGTTTCAGCATAGACAAATCCAGAAATCATGGTACCATCAAGGCGGATTAACCACACGACTAGTCTAGCTACGGTGGAGAAAGGTGTGACTTTTAAGCTACTTACAGCAGCAACAGACTTATTCTTGGGGTTCTTCTCCTTGAACTCCTTGCGGAACTCCTCCCTAACCGAGATAGGATCAAACCAACGCCCAAAGAAATCCCCAGAAAAGCACGGGAAATATTCTGAGGACAGACGGATCTCACATGAAAACGAAGAAGGCGCTGGGAGCCCTCTTGGGCTTGTTGGGGTCCTTCCCGGCCTTCCCCTTCCTGCCCTTGGCGGGCTTCTCCGCTCCCTTGCTCTTCACCGCCAACCTGCGAAAAGAAAGGTGCGGTCAAAACCACGTCTGAACGCATAAAAATCGAATCTTGCGCGGACCAGGCAACAAACAGATCTAACGCATGAACGCCGAGGAAAACCGGTAAAAGGCAGGAGATTCTCACTTGGCATCGGCCTTGGCGGCGCCCTTGGATTTGGCCCCCTTCATGGCTGATTCCTGCGGAAACACGAGCGGAAGCGGTCAGATCCGCGCGAGGAGAAGCGGAAGCCGAGACTAATCGAAACGAATTGGGGGGAGGAGGCTCACCTGGGACGGGGGGGCGCGAGGAGGAGAGTTTTGGCGTGCGTGGGAGGGGAAGAAAGGAGGAGGAGCCGAGGAGGAGGAGACAGGCGGAGGTAGGCGAGCTCAGACGAGACGAGGTAAGGGGATAAGAAAGAGGCGCGGCCGAGGGCATATCTGCGATTCCGCCAAATCTCCGAGGGCCCGCACCCAGCCAACTCCATCCCATGACGTGTGGGGCCAACGTAACATGGGACCGGGTTGCCATGCGTGCGGGGTTAGAGGTGGAAGGGGGTGTTGGTAGTTAGGAGAAAAGCGAGGGGGTCAGCGGCGCCAGGGGCTTGGGCGGGATTTTGGAAAATTTCGGCCGCGTTGATATTTTTGCGCTCGTGGGCCCACGCTGCCAGCATCACGGATCGGGATGTGTGCGCGCCACGTCACCGATCCGCAAGGGTTGCACTTGCAGCGGTTGATTGAGCGGCGTGGCGTCTGTCTCCTCCCCCCCTCTTGTGTGCTTCTTCTCTTGTGCTTTCTTTGCCGCAAACTCTCCTCTAAGCATTAAAATCTCGTCAAAATTTTGTGAGATCACGTCTAGATCTTGATTTTCGAATATAGATGAATTTTTGAAATACTAGCCAGAGTAAAAAAAATCCAAAAAAAATAATTCACTACAAGAATCTCGAAAATCTCAACGAGATCTTGAGATTTTTGACCGGTTTTTGTATTTTTTTACCGTATTTCATCGGGTTTGGTCCAATAACCCCTAAGAAAGTCATCTCCTATGAAAATTTGTTGAAAAACTGAATTTTTGAGATATTTTTTAAAAACTGCAGAAACACTGTCAGTTTTTTATAAAATTGTATATGCTTTATCGTGATGTTAAAAATTTATGTTGCCGTAATAAGAAGTGTAGGATCATATACAAAAAGTTTCAAAATAATTTAACTTCATTTGTTATCTTTAAAAAATCAAAAATAGAATGAACATAATTCGAACAGTAACCTTGTCAGAATTTTATAAATTTTCTCGAGTATGATCATGATCCAAAATTTTTATAAGAGATTAATAATTTCTACATTAACATGACATAAAATTTTCAAATAATTTAAACTTTTTTGCTCAATCAAATCTATGTATAAATTGAACTTTATTTGTTATATTTCAAAAATTAAAAACAGGAAGAACATAAATGGTACAGTGCATTTGCAAGAATTTTATAAATTCACTAGAGTGTGATAATGATTCAAACTTTTTATGAGATCTTAAACATTTCCTTATAACCCTTCTGCAAAAATTTAAAAAAATTTAAACCTTTTTTTATCATTAAAGAAAACCTATGTATTGATCATGAGGCTTTTACCAGAACGTAGCACTTTCAGAATTTTTGGAACTTGTTGAAGTTTGATCATCATATAAAAATTTTATAAAAATATTAATAATATATCAGGGAAATCCACAAAAAATTTCAAAATTTTCTAACGTGGTTTGTATCATTTCTCATTTGGTTGAAGTTTGCTGATATAGTTTTTATTAAGACAGTAACACTGTCTGAATTTTCAAAAATTCATGAAGGCTTATCATTTTATAAAAATTTTATGGGAATATTAGTGATGCATAATAACCATGAAAAAAAATCAAGATTTTCTAACGTGGTTTGTTTTATTTTCATTTGGTTCAAACTTGCCAGACAACATTTTATCAGGACAGTTACAATGTTTGAATTTTTAAAAATCCTCAAATTTGATAATAATCTAAAATTTTTATAGAAACATCACTGATATGTCAAGAACCTACACAAAAAAATTCAAAAGTTTTCAATATTTTTTGATCTATTTTTCGCTCGGTGCAATTTACCGAGATCTCGGCAAAACCAGCTGAAATTTTGGTTTTCTTGGTAGAAAAAAATCCTAATTTGAAATTTTGTTTTTGTATTTCGTATAGAATTTATGCGAAATTTTCTAAATCTCATCGAGATTTCGTTCTTTGGTGATGGACAAGAATTGGAGCAAAAAGAGAATTCAATCCTTGCTCTGCTCTCGTTTCCGGTTTTGCTGCCCGCCCGGCGCCACCAGCTCTTTATGGATTTGTGCTTGTGAGTCATTTCATTTTTTCATGAATTTGAATTGTTTTCCTTTACTTTTTGTTTTTGGTAGATCATGGTAATGTCATCTTCACTATTTGTATTATTCATAATGTACCATGTAATGGTGACAAAAAAAAAAAAAAAACAGGATAGCTTTTAGCCGTCCAATTTTTTGTCGCCAAAACCCATCCTTGTAGCATTGGCCAGCTTCTACCACCCTTAGCTCTCATCTCATGTTCCACGGTGGCTGAGACAAGCTACATGCTGGACCTCTGCAGAACCGAGTCTATCCAAATCCTAGCCTAGACAGGCACGAGTAGCATACGGTGGGGGATGCAGTGGATGGAGTGGGTGTAGAGGCGGAGGGCATTCTCGAGCAGACCCAGTGATGCAGGAGATCTTTTGCGGTGCATAAGCAGGCAGAACGGTAGTGGTCGCAGCCTAAGGAGGAGCCGGCAATGGTGCGGGGGTCACACTTGAAGGAGGAGGATCCAACTGTCTTCCTCGTCACCAGCAACAGGATTTGGCAGATCCCCACAACCCTCGACTGTCGAGTGGTTCAACACTGGTTCTATTCATATTGCCTTGTGGCTCAACTTCGCCGCCGCACACGTCGCGTGCAATTTCGAGCTCTGGCTTCACCCCTTGATCGAGCAAGAGGAGACAGTGGTGCTGGCGAGTGGCAAAAGTAGGACGGCAGCCACAGGTTAGCTTGTGTGCATTTTTTTTCTCTCCCTTTGTGTTGTTTTTCTAATGAAATTTGTTGAAACTTTTACTCCAAACTTGCTAAAATCTGTTGAATTTTTTTCAGACTTGCTTAAACTTCTTGCAAACTCATCGGTTAAAACTTGAATTCTAAAACCTGATATCCGTTGAAACTTTGGCTTAGAATCTTCTAAAAACTTTTTAAAATACACAAAACTCACTTAAATATGAAACTTTTCGAACATTTGCTTGAACTTGGTGAAACTATACGAAACTTGTTACTTTTCTCTGGTCGCTCCCTTTAGTATTTTGCCGTGAACACTGCAACTGCAGTATTCTGTTGATTGAAGACTTCTGCGTTGGTTCTGAACATCGTATTGTATACCATTTTATACCCAGAAACACATACATTTGCCATATACTGTGTAAATCATTTATCCAAGGATATGTGTAGCCTGATTATTACGACTACCGTAGATGATAAAGCCTTAAAGGCAAACACATAGCCAATAAAAAGCAAAGATTAGACGAGAGATACAAGGTAGCAAGCATTGGCTGTAAAATCAACACACCAACAGTTCATGTCATGGAGTTGACAAAAATACGTCCTCATTCAATCATAAGTCTTGTAGGCATTAGACGAATGTAGCTCTTCGTCCCTCTCATGTTTTCTTCTATTATTTATATGCTCGTATGTAGACATGTTGATTACTGTTCTTTTTATAAGGAAAAACGAGGCTGGTTAAAGTGGTCGAATTTGAGAAGAGCCACCAAATTCGGAGAAAGTGGGCTGCTCCCGTGTCGAGATCAGATTTTTAAGTCCCAATCATCTATGTATAACTACATTATTCTAAGATTAAGCTAGTGCACATATAGAAACAGTGATAATAATATATCTATATCACGAATCGAATAATATTAATTAAGCAAAAGGTAACGGCCTCATGACCAACAATTACAAATAAATAGCCGCATGACTAAAGTTCAATAAAGTAGTAGCGGAAATGAAATAAACAGCAATAGGATAATCCCATCTATTTACCTAACAGGCAATGGACTGAGATACGTGTTTTACTAATCCAAGTCCCTTTCATCATAACCACAAGCAAAAAACTCGTAATCACCTTCTGCTTCTGCGCACTCCTCTATGGAAAGTAAGAATATTGCAAGAGTGAGTACACAACGTACTTTGTAAGTCTTAAAAATATAATGCATGATAATTATATACATGGCTAAACAATTAATGCTTAGTATGACTCATTCAGTGTAAAGCAATGCTTAACTTTAAATACTAATAATAATTTCACAAAGCACAATTTGACCAAATATAGTTGCAATAATTGATTTTAATAAGATAACTAAAACAAGTTCCATCTATTTGACTGGCTCTATCTACCAAACCATAACCCCAAAAGTTCCATCTACTTATGGATTCCAAAACCACTATTTTATTTAAAACAAAACCATAAATTCTACCATATGAAAGCATACATCACCCGCCCTTGATCATGGGTATGGCTATTTAAGTAATTTTAACTCTGCAGAGTGTGTACAACTTTACTCACAAGATATTATCGTTCTCTTGTTGCTAAGCTATTAACATACTTGGTGTGTTGGCAGAAAGATCATGATAAGGCCTTTATAATGTACAACTCTGCTATTAACATTGTCCGCTAAGGTTTCACCGCCGAAGGGTTCTACCTGCTCAGTTGAAAGCCCCTTCTTGCGCCTTGCGAGTGTATCCCTCTAACACCCACATTCCTCTAACTGGTGAAGCTAATAACGAGACGCACAAATTAATTTATTATGTCGTACTCGTATAGACTTGTAGCTGTACGGTAGTGCTCGTTCCAAAGTAACACACACTTCAGTATTTAATTAACTAGGGCGAAACAATCACTTTACAAAGTCTTACACTTCCTAGAAGCACCAGACGTTCCATCTGCCGCGGTCTAAACTATTTTCCAATTTATTTTATTAAATAACAACAGCAATGCCTATTACTGGGCCACGGAAAGGCAGGCCGGACCAGGAACAGTGCGGGAAGGAACGGGCCAGTGAGGAAAGTCAGTCAGCACAGGATTTAGAGATTTAAAAATATTAAAGAAATTCCAAAAAATCCAAAGAGGCAGAAATAAATAGCAAGTAAATGCGGAAAAAATTCAGAAAATTCTCAAAAATACTTGTAAACATTTAAAACCCAAATAAATTGATTTGAAACTATTTCAACTTCAAATGTTTGTTTCAGTTGATTTGCTTGCACTTGATAGCTCACTTTAAATTCACAAAAATTTTAAAACTCAAGGAAAATTTTAAAAAGGCTTATAATTTGGAATATTACATGCCGGCCCAAGTAAACCGGCAGTAGCCATGCCAAATAAACGGCTAAGCCCAGAGAGCACAGCCGTGCTGCTCTGCTCTGCTCGCCTCCACTCCAGGGGGTCACCGGCGGTCGGGCAGTGCGGCGCGCGGCATCGGCAGTTGGTTCAGAGCATCATAATCAAAGAGTCAATCTTTAAAATGGCAAAATACTAAATCTTTCTTTAGGTGATGGGATGTTGACTTATGATGTAGTTTGCTCTATCCATTACCGAGGATTAGAATCCATCAAAGTCGCTTCGCCTAATCAGGTTGTCTAGTTCTGCTGTATCGGATTTGGGTCGATTGCCGTAACGTCAGTCATCAGCGATCGAGGCAAGGCAGATACAGAAATAGAGCACCAAAGCTAGCTGTTACCTTTCTTTTTTGGGTTGATTCTCTGCTTTTTTCCTAGGTCATAGCCGAACCTCATGTTGTTGTGTTACCAGCTTATGGATATGTCAGGTCCAAGATGGAAGAAGGGCAAAAGACGGCAAGGACTTTGCAGCTCTAGCAACAGCAAATCCCATGTCAAGCATTGTTGCGGAGCTCCAGGCTTCACTGGAAGGCTCAAAACCTGTGGCAACTTCCGGAGGCGGGGACGGACGCCATTCTTGGAGTCAAACCGGAGCAAACTGTGCTTCTGAACCGTGCCGCCTTTGGCTCGGCTGTGCAAAATGCAGGAGCAGAGAAGCAGTGGTTCCAGCTGGGCCCCTGAGGAGGTCTCTTCTACCTTTGCCATGCTTTAAAGTGCATCGCAGTTGAGTCAGAGAACAAGAATCAGATGAGTGAAGGGGAGCTGTGGGACTGCTTGAGCTCCACATCAGAGTCATTTCTCGAGATGCAGAAGGCATACTCACATCTTAGATCGAAGAACTGGGTGGTGATGTCAGGATTGCAGTACAAGCTGAAATTCTGACAATAAAGCTTTTAACATTTCTGCGCACTTATGTTGGTGTGGCGTGAGTCTTCGTCTCATTGAAATCCTGTGTTGGTACTCTTTTTGAGCCTTGGTTAGGTAATGTAGTAATGGCGCATAAATATATTCACACAACGGCATTTGACTTTAGAGGAACATCCATATTATGGTTTGTGGCTAAACCTTTTTTAGATCTCGAAGACAGCTCTGGACCGGCATTTTCTTCATTCTCAGCGAATGCAGGCCTGGGAACTTTGGTACTCTTCTTGAGGGGAAATTTGGCTGTGTGACACTCAATTTGACGGCAATTCACAGATTGACACCCAAATTCGCGCGGTTCATGAAATTGACACGAATCGACGAATTTTTTGTCTCACCGACACTCTCGGTATTTTCCCAGCTTTTCAAGATTTTCGAAACTATTTTCACTGTGTCTACACCCGTATTAGCCCTGTTCTCTCCCGTTCTATCCCCTTGTTAACGGCCGTTTGAAGCCTGTCTCCTCGCTCATTCACGCCCCGACGCTCTCTCCTCGCTTCAGCTAGGGTTGGGGGCCGCCCGCCACGCCAGTCCGCCCTCCGTTGCTCGGCACCGCCTTGCTCAAGACCTCCTCCCCCGCGTCCGCTCTCCTCGCTTCGGCACCTTGCCATGTGCTCTCCTCCATGGCGCCGGGTTAGGCCTCTTCCCGATCCGCCGTGGGTTTGGTAAGATCGGTAATATTTTCACTGAGTTTAATTGATCTCTATATTTATCTTGATTTATTTAGTCCTCATGAAGTCTGGAGTAAATTTTAGTCGTCATGTTCTCTTACCGTTGATCGCCTGGAAGTTGGGTTCTGCTCAAAAATGTTGTTGCCTAGGCCGGGATGCCATGTTCTGATCCGAAAATGCTCAAGATACTAGTAGTCTGGTTGCTGTCAAGTTGTATGGAGTTTTTGGCTTTAGCTTCTGATATTTGGCAATGATGTTAGGGTGTTTTGGTTCGGCGATTTGAACTGTTACTGGTAGGTCTTTAATATCATTGGTGCTGGATGTAAACACTTGTGGACGCATTGTGAAAATGAAACTTTATATTTCAGAGATGAGATGTGCTGGATGTAAACACTTGTGGTGCTGGATGTAAACTTAATTTTAGTCCCAGATCCAATCATTCAGAAAATGAGAGCTATAAGGCAATGAAATGAATTTTCCTCACATAGTTTTTATTCACATTTCTTGAGAACCATTTGATGCCATTCTCAGGAAAAATTTTCATTTCTTGAGGACCATTTGATGCAGTTCTCAGAAAACTTTTTTCTAATAGATTTCAATTAAGTGTCAAGCCCGCTTCTTCCCCCTAAAGGAAGAACTGAAACAAACTATCATTTAGACTGATCATAGCTACACTGACTATACCACGTTGTCACAAATGCTTATATTTCTTCACGAATGCTTATATTGTCACAAAAGGTTCTGGAAGCAGGAATGCCTTTATCCTTGTCATTTATTTCATAGCCAAAACTCAACTGACTGCTATCACTATAAATGTCCTGGTAAGAGCCGTAATCATCATTATCAGATTCATCATCTAGTCCACTGAAGTGATAGTCAATGTGCTGTTTCTCAGCAACTGCTTTTACATGAGGTTCTAGAGCCTCTAGATATCTGAGTCCTCTACTGAAAAAACTCAACTGAAAGTCCAAACAGTGATAAGATGGTTATAGTGTCTACCACTGTATGTGAGTCAGTATGTACTAGAATGCTGTTTTTGTTCATGCTTTTAAGCTGGACTCGAGATTTCTTAGCAAAGAGAACAAGATGAAATAATGTCCTCTATACTGCTAATGTTCATGCTTATGGATTGAATTCTGAAGATCATTTTCCTCTGCCTAATAGAATGTTGTTGTTACTTCATAGACTGTAACTATGCTCTAGTCGATGACTTGATATGCACTGACATGTAAATGAACAAGGATTCAGAAAAACTTAGTAAAGGCTTAGCATGGACGGTAAAACAAATAGAGTGCATCGCATCTGACCTTAACAAAATTGCAAAATTGAAATAATGTCCTCTATACTGCTAATGTTCATGCTTATAGATTGAATTATGAAGATCATTTTCCTCTGCCTAATAGAATGTTGTTGCTGCTTCATAGACTGTAACTATACTCTAGTCGATGACTTGATATGCACTGACATGTAAATGGACAAAGATTTAGAGAAACTTAGTAAAGGCTTGGCATGGACAGTAAAACAAATAGAGTGCATCGCATCTGACCTTAACAAAATTGTAAAAGACAATTTTAGTCCTAACACATATCCATGTGGTAATAAACTCAATAGCTTTGATTGACATCGAAGTTATAGCTCACAGCCTTGAGCAGGTTGCCATACAGTCACATGAATGGTGCAAAGAGATGGAGTAGAGCCTGAAGGGGATGTAGACCCTGATTTGTGTCTTCCTTGCGACTATCAGAGTGATGACGAGGATAAATGTGATGACAGACAATATTGTGAAGATGATGGTATTGACATTGATAGTGATGATTCGGGAGTGTTCTAGTCCTGTATTGATGTTAAGACTTATTAAGATATTGTAATGTTGTTAAGACTAGTTAGGATTGGTTAAAACTTGTTAAGATATTGTAATGTTGTTAAGACTGGTTAAGATTTGTTAAACTATTGTAATGTTGTTTGTTAACTTGAGAAATTTTGTTGTTACAGAATAGAAATTATGAATGGCTTCTATATGAATATGTTGAGTGAGGGAGGGTGCACTCCCTGATTGGGATGGTTCTGAACCTTCTCCACAGGAAAACCCAATTGGTTCACAACCATCTCCAGTGCATAAGGATAGTTTCCAGATAAGACTAAACAATAGAAGATCGAAAATTTTCTCTGAGAAAGAAGACAATTTGTTGGTTTCCGCATAGCTTAACGTTAGTATTAATGCAATACAAGGAAACCAATAATCCCGTGCCACTTAATTGGAGAAGAATACATGATTACTTCTACGAGAACAAGACTTTCACCTCAGATTGTTCACAAACTTCACTTACACATCTGTTATTCAAAAAGCAGTAAATAAGTTTTGTGGGTGTTATAATCGGATTGAGCGTTGAAATCAAAGCGGGTTAACTGAGTAGGACAAGATTAGTCCATAATCTATGTACCTTTTCTATTTGTAGATGGTTTGCTCACATTGTTGTTTGTGTGGTTGTACAGATTATGCAAGCTAAAACCTTGTACTAGAGGAAGAAGGGCGATCGTTTACGTTCTTGTATTACTGGAATGTTTTGCAAGTGGTGTGCTCAGTTATCTTAGAAGAAACAAAAGACATAAGTAGTGGAAGTAGAGGAAGCCTCAAGGATCAGCCGCTCAAGCAAGACTCCAATCCAAACTTCTCCCAAAACTCAGTTCACAGAACCGAGTTTAGCACATAATGCACAAGCCTGGACCTTCAAAAGCTCACCTGCCAGACAAGCCTTCCAGTGCAACAATGTTCCAGATTCAATAACCCGATGCAAAACCATACAGGTAGAGCACCAAATTAAAATGCAAGAACCCAGTCGCACCAACCGAGCGCCAAATCAAAGACTTGGGCACAATCTTGCCGACAATCAAGAACCAGAAGGAAGCAAGGATGAAGAACAAGTAAACTGTGATAATTTTTCCTCTGGAGAGGATGCACAGCACATAGAAATAGGAGAAGATGAGCTCTGGCCGCGCAGGCTACCTGCGCCCCTCATGACTCAACTGTAGACTCACCGGCCGCCGATTCCCGCGGTGCTGCGCCGCCCAAACCGGGAGAGAGACGAGCCAAGACTCTGGGTGCGCTAGCTATTCCCTGCACTTGCTGCCTTGTCCAACGCCAAGTAGTTCGGCGCCGTCGCAGCAAGATGGGAGAGAGCCAACCCAAAAGCAATGCTCTGCCTCCCTTTTCATTATCCCTAATGGGCAGTTCAACATGCAGCTCTGGACAGGAGAAAGGCCGGCCCAAAAGGCCAACTCCAAATTTCAGTTTAGCATCGATAATCACGACAATATATATTGAGACATGCTTCTATACATATCTTTTTAAAAGTTATGCAAATATTAAAGTACAAATAAAGAGTAGATAATAATTACTTACTCTTTTATTTGCTTTAATATTTATGTGACTTGTATTAAGGGGAGATGCATTTAAGCACCTCTGGTATATATATATCTTTCTTATTCTGTTCGTATATCCTACATCCACAATAACTCAACCATCAGATAAAAACACATATGAACTTGAATGATACCTGAGGGGCAGGTATATATCCCCTAGTGCGTGCGCCGGGCATGGCGTCAGGCTCGAGCACGTCTGTCATGAAGGCAAGCCTGCCATCCTTGGTGCACCCCATCCAATCCATGTCCCTCCAGTCCACCGAGCAGAGCAGAGCAGAGCAGAGCACATACCTGCCCCCAAGAATCTTCTCTGAGCCCTCCCCCCACCAACCTCCTGCCTTTGTGGCCCTGAAATTGCATTATTTCATCAAGAACCACTTACATCATTGTCGTAGTGCACTGACATAGGTTTTTCTAAGAGCATTTTGCTATGTTACTGGGTGAACTAAGTCAGCTTCCATGGGTGTTATGTTAGCGTTTGCATGACATGACTTGTGGTTCTTGGAACTTGTGTCTTGGAACATGTAATTCAGGAGGGAGAAAAGCTAAATTCCAAAACGAGAGTTCATACTGCAGAGATATCACTTTCAGATTGGAATACTACAATGGTCGATAGAATCCCGTACCTACCTGCTGTGGAACTCATCTCTGTTGAGCAAAGCCTTCCAAATCCATGCAGCCAGACACATGGCTTCAGTCCGCAGGTGTTTTCTATTCCTCGTTTGTTCTTGTTACACTAAAAATGGCATAATTTTGCTACACTATTTCAAAAGATCTGAATTGTCGTTTCCTGATTAGACGGTCTAGAGGAAATTGTTTAAATTGTAGTCTCCATTCAACTGCATTGAACCTTGTCTGCCAATTTGGCCCATAAGAAGGCTGAACACGGCTCTTTTAAGTTGCAATTTTTTTTAGAAAAAGAAACGGCAGGAGCTTTATCATGCATTAGAGAAGAGTACCAGAAATATAACGAGCATTTGGTTCAGTTATATCCTAAATTCTTTTGAAATGAGAAAATACAACGCACGAAATTATTATTATTATTATTTGTCTGTCTCAAATTACGCACAATTTGTTTGTCTCATGCTCATTGCACCATCAGTTGCATCATTAGTCGATGGTGTCCGGTGAGCTTCACCTCCATCCGCCCCGTGTCCAAGTGCGATCGAAATGGTGTCGCCTTCGGTGCAGCATGGGTTTGGACCAGGGCTTACACTACCGAAATGCTATGGAAAATTGTTAGCTCGCTAGAAATTGAGCGAAATCAATCTTTTTGAATTCGTCAGCAAAAAAATTCGAAAATTGACTGGGCTTGCTGATGTTCGAGTGATTTCCACCGATTTTCAATCGGTTTTCTTCGAAAAATCAGTGAATTGAGCTAAACAATTCGGGAATCGATTTTTGACGATTTTCGAGTGATTTTCAACCAGTTTATGTTGTATAAAAGTTCCTGAATTTTTTAAATTAGATCGGTTTATCAACCAATATAATTTATTAAGTCGGCCCGATATGGCCAAAAAACATGAATTTCGTCGATTTTTCAAACGCTGGTTTGGACAGTTGAAACCAGTTGGTTTGGATCCAACCCGGGGAGAAGATGAACTCGTCAACGTGGATGAACATGGTGCACTGGGCCTGGGTGGCTGAGCTGGTGGACTGGGCCTGCCATGTCACCATCGCTCCCGCTGTCGTACATGTAGAAAGCGGTCGACGCCGACGTCACGGACGGCCTTGCCTGTGTGGCGCCGGCGCAGATTAGCTAGGTTCTTCTTCCTGCCTGCCGGCGCCGCTGTAACCTGCATGTACGATGGATGGATCACTGCTGCTACTTCAGTTCACCAGCTAGTGCTAATCGCGTGGTGGTCAGAGCAAGTCTATCTAGCTAGCTTAATTCGATGCTAAAACGAAACCCGATCATATATATGCATATTCTTTGATCTCCGTACGTAGACCTGGAAATTGGCGCGTCTTGCAGGCAACCGAGCCCGCGTGCCGGGCCTACATGAAACGGGCCAGCACGGCCCGGTCATTTCTTCGTGCGGGCGGGCCAGCACGGACGGCAAAAATCAAGGCCGGCACGGCCCAAAGGCACGTCTCTTCTTGCGTCGGTAGCCTTAACACGGCACTCGAAAGAACGCAGCACACTAAATATTTTTTTATAAATTCATACGTTGTTCAAATGAAAAAGTTGTCTACATGAAAAAGATGTGTCTCGAAATTCTCTACAACTTTCATGTAGAATATAAATTCATATGAGCAAAGGAAGACACTGAAAAATGCAGATTACCGAGAGACGTGGCGTCGGTCTGAAACTATACAGCGCACTAAATATTTTTTTATAAATTCATACGTTACTCAAATGGAAAAGTTGTCTACATGAAAAAGATGTGTCTCGAAATTCTTTACAACTTTCATGTAGAATATAAATTCATATGAGCAAAGGAAGACACTGAAAAATGCAGATTACCGAGAGACGTGGCGTCGGTCTGAAACTACACAGCGCACTAAATATTTTTTTATAAATTCATACGTTGCTCAAATGGAAAAGTTGTCTACATGAAAAAGATGCGTCTCGAAATTCTCTACAACTTTCATGTAGAGTATAAATTCATATTAGCAAAGAATGACCCTGAAAAATACAAATTACAGATTCGGGCCGGCTTTCGGGCCGTGCCGGCCCGAGCACGGCCCATACAGTCGGGCCGTGCCGGGTGGCCCATCGTGCTAGGTTTTTAGGCCCAGCCCGGCACGCCATTCGGGCCGTGCCAGCCCGGCCCATTTTTTTTCGTGCCGGGTCGTGCTTCGGCCTATTTTTTTTCGTGCCGGGTCGTGCTGGCCTACTAAGGCCCGGCCCAATTTCCAGGTCTATCCGTACGTCATTGTTGACATCCCATGCCATGCGTACCCATGGTCGATCGCGAGGCGAGACGAAACTAGGCTGTGTGCATGTTTCACGTGAAGATTAATTCTTCTCATGCATGCACGTACTATATATGAGCCGGCCGGACCAGCTTACTGCTGCACGACTAGTACTAGTCTAGTAGCCAAGAATACACACACACATATCTCCTTGTGGTGCATGCGGTAATTTTTTAAGATTTTTTTAAATATTTTACTATAGATCCGACGAATAGAATTAAATTATTATTTATGAAAACCATATGTGCAAGTTTTAAAAAAATTTCAAAAAATTATCATACATAGGAGAGGTGAGGTTCTACGGTCTTGTAAAATTTGAGATATATATTTCTTTCAAAAAAAAATTGAGAGATATATATACCCACGCGTACGCTAATATTATTGCTCATTTAATATATGGTTACAATATAATCATGCATGTAAAACATAAGAACAGTGGGAAAAAAATGACATATGGCCAATTAAGCTAGCTAGCTGCAGCTATCTATGTGATAAGTTGATCCAATTTATTTAATCAGATTATTCTTGCTTGCACAATCGAAATTGATCTACCGCTTTCCATCGATCCAATCTCCTTTTTGACTGGCTAGCAGCTAGCTAGCTACGTGCTGCCTTTGATTCTGCCCAAATCTTCAAACTGATCGATCTCAATCTTAAATTAACTTAAAGCTAGCTAGGATAAAGTTAGGTTAATTAGGCACAACAACGAAACAGCAACCAGCTAGCGTATGCACTTGATCTCCTTAACTAAGTCTAACCCCATCAAGTCAACCTATCCGAATATATATTATTATTCCCATCCTATGCTCATCAGCTACTCTAGTTAATATGGTTACCATGCATGCATGTTAATTCCCAGCTCACAGGGGAAAAAGATTAAGTTGATAAATACCGTTAAGCACAAACTGACCTATCGATCGGTAGCAGTAGCTAGCTAGCATCCTGATAATAAGCACAACAGATCGATGGAGTCTTCGCACAGAGACCAAAATATATAATTGAACAAGTTTGATCAACACGTAACGTCAAGAATCCCTGCCCCGATCGATATTATATAGATTCATATCCATACTATACGTACTGTACATTTGTATTTATGTCTAGGATCTGTTCATCCATCAAGTCGATCTTGAGCAGGGAGCCGGGTATATATATAAAAGAGAAGATGCATGCATATTAAGCGGTTCGATCGCATTCATTCATTTATTTCCCGCAGGAGACTAGACTGATCTGCAGCTGAAATTCTCCATTCTTATGCGTGCGTGTGGACATGATGAAGAATTTGGGGGCCAACATAATCAGCCGACTATTCTCTGTCGGATTTTCTCATGACAAAGGGGCAAAAAAAAACTCTCATGCATGCATCAGGGCCGGCCGGACAGCTAGCTAGCTATATTGGCTGCCATGAAAGGTACTAGCTAGCTAGCTAGTGCTACCGAGACGACTACTGGTCGTCCTACCGATCCGCGGTTGCAGTAATGGAGCCCGGGGAAAGCCGGCAACGACGACGTACCTGTGGAGACGACGAAGTGAATCGAGTGATCGAGAGAGGATCTATGGTCGTCGTCGGTGTCGAACAGTCCACAGCTGATCCATCAAGTGAGAAAATACACCATCTGAAACAGCGATCATGACACGGATGGATGGTTGCAGACCATATCTTCCATAGATATTATATACTAGGATAGCTTGCGCGGCGTATACGTCGCGTGCGTTGTTTTTTTCGCGAAAATAATTTCATTTTTTTCCGGCAGCGTTTTTTTTAAATCATCGAGGAAACGCACGAAATGGTTGATACAAACACATCCGGCTCGGCTCAAATCGCTGAGCGCACGGGAAATTTTCCAACATTAGTAGAAAAGCAAGAGGTATTAATAACAAAAGGTATTAACAACTGAACTTATCAAATTCAATGAAGTCGGGTCTTTTCTCAAGCAAAGCAACAAAAAGTTACACCAACATTCTGTGTTACAATGGATAAAGATAAAATAAATCAACTACTGCAAGCTGGGAGTTCCGACAGAATATAGCTACCAAAGAGATAAACAAGTTGCTCAATAAAGAAAAAAGAACCCAAATCCATAGAATGGCAATTAAATTGCACAAGGGATGCGATATGCATTACTGTTGGGCATCTTAAATGATGTACCATGTATAAACCATTTTTCTCGCAGTTCAAAGAAATTGTCTTATATAAATTTACTTCAAAACAAAAGCACATGATCATAAAGCAAATTTTACTGCACAAATTGACATTTGTTCTCGTGCCATGAAACCTTCATACCGATATCAATCTCCACACATTCTTTCTCAATTCGAGATAAATGCTCATTTCCATATCCATGCTTATCAAGAAGTTTATATTGTACATGTGGCTTTTGCAAGATGGCTTCAAGTGTAGATGAATCCTTTACAAGTTGGTTGGATACTTTACTGAAGAACCTCAATGTAAAATTGACCTCCTCGCAAATGGAAATATAGAGTCGAGCACCTAGACCCATGCCGTAATCAGACCGAATGGGTGCATCTTAATTAATATCTAGAAAATTGGCATAAGTTTAGCGAGATTTCACTTCAAATATATAGGGCTTACGATATTTTTGTAGATTTCAAATTGTTCTTTTTCCTCTTTAATGCGGCTGCTTTGACCGATAAATCTCCCAAAGATCTTATCATCTATCAAACCAATATCTCATCCCAAAGGGTCACCGACTATCAAAGATTTTCGCCCAAGCGAGACGGTGTTCGAATCGGTTGAATGGCCATTAGTGGCAACGCAAAATAATCTTGTGAAGTAGTTCTTCAAGTCAAAAGCCTTATAGATACGCAAATAAAAGTATGGGCATATATTATATCAATAATGCTTTGAAAGAATAACATGCACGTGATGAACTATTTACAAAGGTATACCCATTCTGCGTTTGGCGAGCACTTTTCCATTTACATCATCGAACTCCACAAAGTCGACTACTTGAAAGTTCTTGCTTGAAAAGAGGAAACCAAGGATCCAACTGATTCCTCCATACATAGCTGGCAGAACATGTAAATATGA
Source organism: Guadua angustifolia (assembly GCA_036346375.1). Classification (NCBI taxonomy): domain Eukaryota; kingdom Viridiplantae; phylum Streptophyta; class Magnoliopsida; order Poales; family Poaceae; genus Guadua; species Guadua angustifolia. The sequence continues at coordinate 66,270,127 of CM070510.1, read as the reverse complement.
CAAATCGACAACTACATTAACTGAGATGAAGAACATCGGTAACTTGAAGCATTAATGAAAACAGTAGTCTTTGTCCTCAAAACCAACTAAAAATGCAAAGAGCATAATTCATGCATAGGAGAAATCACAGATAGCAATTAATTATATATAGGAAACACTAAACAGATCATAAGAGTGTTTTTGACAACTCACAAACAAAGCGCTATGAAGAAAATAGGCAAATTCCTTGCAGGCATATGTTCATACTCGGTTGCTTCGCACCTTAATGTGCTCAAATGGCACGATGCATAAGTTTACACAAGAATAAGCGAATCATTGTTCTTGTTGTAGAACAAACTCCGAATCACGCCATCCGGTTTTAATTTCAAGAAGGATATGTGTTTGTGTTGTTACTGCAGACACCAAAACACAACGCAAAGGTCGATATCGAAAATGAACAAACGGAAATGTGAATTGGTAAAACAACAATTAAATCCTTTTATGCTTTATGCGTGAGTGATATTAGAAGTAAAACACCGCGAACAAGTATAGGTAGGATGATGAAAATGGCAGGCTCTAACCTTCTATGCTTTCTTGAGCTTACTATAGGAACGTTAGCGATCATCAAATTTCAGGGCATGATATACTAAATGCAATAATATGACAATAGGATTTTGTATAGGTTTTGACGCAACAATTAGATCGAGAACCAGCAGTAGGCATAAGGAAAACAAGAGCAGAATAAAAAATTTTTGGAAAAAAGCATCCAAATATACGAGACTATTAAAACTACCAATGAAAAGGCATTGCTAAATTTTGCTCCAAACTAACAAGACTTTCACAGACAAGTTTAGGACAACCCATCGAGGTAAACTATAAAAACAATGGTTGTAATAAAACTACAGACAATGGAAACTTTGTCAATATCAAATGGCCAAAACATTGTAGTAATTGCCAAAAATTAAGTGTATGCGTTGTAGCTATGAGATAAAATTTAAATAGCTCAAAATGGTAGAGAGACATTCCGAAATGGTCATACCTCACGATTTTGGAAGTAGACAAAACTATATCTTCTGGAGCGTTTTAGTTTTATTGTTCCAAATAATTTGAGCATGGTGATCATGTATAATACAAATGAACAACGGAATAGTTATAGCAAAACAAATCGGTAGAAACATAGAGAAAAAAGGTATAATACGAGAATGCGCTATTCTAGGTCCTTGTAGCACAACACCGAGAAGACTCGCAGAACAAACTCCATTGTTTAAATAACGAATTAGAATCGGTAAGCATATGCGCAGATACAACCATACCGTATCTGCTACTATGCTATAAAGAACTATGGACCTATGAACAAGAAAGACATGTTGAGAAACACGTACAAAAGAGTTGCATGATTCACTTCGAATTTAAATCACTAATAAAAATATGGAAATGCTAACAGTATAAAGAACTGTATGATTCATTTGAACTTAAATCACTAAGAAAAACATAGAAATCTACTGGAAAAAATTCAATGGAGACAACTAACAAAACAAGCATCAAATTAGGGAAAAATAGATCTGTAAGATTTTTGAAATAATATCTCACAGACGTATTCTTTTTCCCTATACTTGTATATATGCTGGTTCACTCGATTGTTTGGCTATATCTCGAGCAAAACGTTTCATAATAGGAAAAATGGATAGAAGCAAATTAAAGATCCTAAAATTTGTGATGCTGAAAATTCGAGATCTAAGAGCTGCCGACCTTTTATCATGGTAGCCAACAAATTGAAAGGAAGATCAGAAAGAATAGATTCTGTCAAACAAATGAAAACTAACTGAAATGTAGGATTTCTCTTACTTTTCTTCTACAGACTGCTCTCAGTAGTGCAACTACATCCTCTCCGTCTGCCTCAAGCTATTCACTTATTGTAAGGCATCACCGCAAAAGCCGAAAGTTGTAAAACCAAGATGTCGTGAGAGAATGTGTAGAAACCAATTTTAGAAATATTCTTGTGAGCTTGGTGGGATGTTTACAACAATTTCAGCTATGGTATTGATGGTTTCTGATCAAGAAATAAGGCGTAGTAAGTGATATTAAAAGAAGACAGAGTAGCTATGAAGATTAAGGTCTCAGATTGTGGTGGAATAGCAAAACTGAAGAATAAATACAAAAAGAAGACAGGAAGGGGAGAAGCGATAAGAGGCAAACGAATTGTAAGATGTTAAAAGGTTTGCATAAATCGCACAAGAAAATACGTAGCTCAGTAAGATAAGGACGTTATGGATTTGGGAGAAAGAAAGCACTCAAGTCTGCGACTAGTCACTTGGTGAAAAGGAGGAATGAAGAAAGAGCATGTGGCGCAACTAAGAAGCGAATCAAAAGAAGTAAAAGGCGATACCTTTTCTTAGATGGAGACGTTATGACGCTGAAGCTTCGATAGCGATCGGCGAAGAGCAAGATCTCGCGCGAAAAGACGAAGCAGAGAGGATTATAGAGGAGGAAGAAAGCCGAGGTAATCAAGGTGGAAGTAGTACTCGTGAAGAACTCGGTAGAAGGAGCGGTATGTCATAAAGATTTAAGGAGAGAAGCACATCGAAGAAGCGCTGAAATCTCTCCTAAATCCTTAGTCGAGGCCAAGCAATAGTCTTGTCCAAGCTGCAAGAAGAAGAGGCGAATCGATCAAAATCCAATCCAGAAAACCATAGCAGAAGAAAGAATCGAAGGCGAGTTTCGTTCGAAGCGGCGTGGAGCGCAAAAGTGAGGAGTGTAACGGCAGGTGGCGGCGCCGCGAAGACACGAGCGAAGGGCGCTACAAGGCGGGGAGCGTAAATCACGATTACAGAGGCCAAGCATCAAGGCGAAGCGTAGACAGCAGAGACGGTGAGGGCGAAGGAGATCGGCGGCGAGGAAGGTAGAGCGTGGGGTGAGGGAGAGCGATGGTACCGCGGTGGTGCCGACGATGGCGCAGCGGCGGCGGCGCGTCTTGTGGGGCAAACCGCGATGGCGGGCAATGAGCACGAACTTTCGGCAGCGCCTCGCGAACGGGAAAAAAAAGGCAAGCCGAGCCGAGTCGCGCGAACACAACCAAGCGAGTGGGATGGCTCGCGAATCCAAAGACTATTCGAAAGAATAAGCGGCGCCGGTGGGAAAGAATGCGAGAAAGACGTGGTGTGGTCTCGAGGGTTTCCGCGAGCGAGGAAACGAGGTCGAAAGCGCCATGAAGTCGTCGCAGAGATTTAAGGAGAGAAGCACATCGAAGAAGCTGAAATCTCTCCTAAATCCTTAGTCGAGGCCAAGCAATAGTCTTGTCCAAGCCGCAAGAAGAAGAAGCGAATCGATCAAAATCCAATCCAAAACCATAGCAGAAGAAAGAATCGAAAGGCGAGTTCGTTCCTGGCGAAGCGGCGTGGAGCGCAAAGTGAGGGAGTGCAACTGCAGCAAGCGGCGGCCGACGAAGACGCGGGCGAAAAGCGCGCGCAGCGGAGTAGAAATCACGATTGCGAGGAGGCTAAGCACCGAAGCGAGTCTTGCCGGAGGCGAAGCGGCGAGAGGCAGAGAAGCGAAGGAGATCGTGGCGAGAAGGTAGAGCGTGGGGTGAGGAGAGCGATGGCGATGCGCGTGGCGCCGACGATGGCGCAGCGAAGTCTCCGAGGCTCCGCGGCGGAGGAAACGAGGTTGGGAAAGCGCCGCGCCACGTCGCGTCGCGCGGAGGTCTCGTAAGAGCGCGACGTGGAGCATCGAAGGGACGGACCGAGTCGCTCGAGATTGATTTCATACGATAGAGCCATCGACGAACCAACCGAGCCGGTAGCGCTTGAGCATAAGCCGAGCCGCGCAATTCAGGCAGCCAGTTGGGTGGGTCAATTTAAATTTACAGCATCCATGCCATGCTGCAGCCAGGTAAAAGGAAAGGAAAACAAAAAAGTGTATGTCGTGTTCACGCAGCAGCGATTCTATTTCTTGGTCGTCTCCGGCTGGTAAATAACGGAAGAGTTCAATGGCGCGGCGTCGTCATTGCTCCAGGTCTTCATAGACTTGTCTGACTGCTACTCGAGTGATCCTGAGGTCTCCGTCTGTAAGTAACTTAATTCAGACGTGGTCGGTTATTATACAGTTGAAGGCCAGAATTAACCAAAGTCAGGGTCTTTTTTTCTTGAACTTCAGAATCCCTGCGTCAAACTATATATAGAGCTTAACAGCCAACCAGTTTAAAACTACTAGATTGGATATATAAATATATATTATTATATTTGTTGTTAAAAAAAATACATACACAGTATTATAATTTTAGAGCATATTTTAACGCGAAGTTATAATACGTAACGATGAAAGTTATATCTCAGATCAGTGGCGGAGCCCCCCACCACGCCCCCCGACGGCTCGTGAAAACATCGTGTGTATATATACATATGTATATGTATATGTATGTATGTATGTATGTATGTGTGTATATATATATAACTTTGATTAGCACTATGATATTGTTGTTTTACTTCATTCTTAGGCCCCCTTCTTTAAAAATTTCTGACTCCGCTACTGTCTTAGATACAGTAAAAGATAAAAAAATAACGGAGGGAGCAGAAGGGAGGAGGTACATATGTAAACATGGCAAGGCAAGATTTGAGCCGTGGTCGACTCGGAGTACAACTACCGGTATTCCTTCCTTGTCCGGACGACCAAGACAAAAAAACAGTTACAGTTAACAGGGTGCAAACGGTGGGGGGAGCGAAGCTTGGAGTTGACGCCGTTGACTCTGAAGAAGCCACAGCACTCAGCAGTGCAGAGCACGGAAGGGTACCACCAATCGACTCCCCTCTTCCGAATGCTGTCGCTGTCAGAGACACATACAACTGAGCGTGGACCTGCCTAATGAGCGTGCCTCTTTCGGCAGTGGAGAAGAAATTGGCAGAAATGTATATTTCTTTTTTTTTCTCTGAAGAAAAGGAGGGATGACTCACTGGGTTGGTTCGTCTCTGAGTAGTACTAACTACTACTAAGTACTAACTTCCTCCTCCCTTCGCTTGCAGTTCCCTCCGCCTTCCTCGCTTGGCTTCTTTCCCTTCCTCCTCAACTCCGCGCTTCTGCAGTTGTAAACTTCTCCTCCTCTTTTAGCCATCCCCACCCCTCACTTGACTCTGTGCACGTATACACGCATACGCATACAGAGGCAAGACGAGAGGACAGAGGAGAGGAGAGGAGGCCGGCCGGCCTGTCTGTCTGCCCATATGGGGAACTGCGCGAGCGCCATAGATGCCCTCATCCAGCGGGGCAACAAGGCGGCCAGCCCTGGTAATCTGTCCAACAACCGCTCGCTCACAGTTTCCTTCCCCACCGCATGCGGTAGAATTTTTGTGCTAAAAAGTTTCAATCTTTGGGTTTCTGACGCCTCCATTATTTAAGAAAGTCATGCGATGAACTGATGATGGTTTTGATTACATGCGGCGGGGAAAGTTTTTTTTTTCCTTCCCCGACCCCTCTTTTAACTTCCATTTCGATCTAAGAACGGTCGCCTCTTTTGCGTCCTTGAGTGCAAGAAGCATCTTTAATTTCCTTTGCGTACTCCCTAGTCTATGCTGTTAATTCACCGGGATGAGAATTTGATCGTTTTTGTTGCACACAGTGGGCGAAATCATCATCAGACGAAAATACCAATCTTTTCCTAAATAACCTGATCTTTCAACAAGTTACTTGGTATATGGCTTCATTGAACTGGCACATTCAATCACTAGAAACTCCGAGAACTTCACTGAATCATGGTTGGAAGTTTCAACCGTGAACGCCACTATATGATAACGTTCATTTTCCAACCTTAAATCTCACTGAGCTAGGCCTAAAGAGCTCTTTTCCTGTACACTAAATTCAATATAAACTGTTCATTCTTTTTGATTCAATAGGTCAGATTGGCTAGAATCTATTTATACTTCCTACTAGTAGTAGAGTAGTAAAAATAGCTTTAATAAATCAACGACTATATCTGATCTCTACTATCAATTATATACTACTAGTATAATGCACATAAAATTTCTCTATATATCTCCAACATCAAACGCATATGTAAATTACTAGATTAATATGCGTATGAAACTGCTGATTTCTATTCAGTTAATTCAAGACCTCAAATCTTCTAATGCCTATGTAGGAATGTCTGCATCAAAGAGGACTAATAGCTCCGCCACCACTGGGAAGCTGTCAACCATTAGTACCAGTACGTTCATGCCATCCACAGTTAGTGGTGTTAGCATCGATGATGCTTGTCCGGAGGGCCAGATTCTTGAATCTCCAAACCTCAGGATCTTCACCTTCGCAGAATTGAAGAGTGCAACAAGAAATTTCAAGCCTGAGACAGTGCTTGGGGAGGGCGGATTCGGCAAGGTTTACAAGGGATGGGTTGATGAGAAAACCATGAACCCATCGAAGGGTTGCACCGGCATGGTGGTTGCTGTCAAGAAGCTCAACCCTGAGAGTGTGCAGGGAATGGAGCAATGGCAGGTGATTGTTATGTTGATAAATTGGTTATCTACATTTGTCTCTTTTTTTTATTAATTTCATTATAAATTGCATTGGTTAAATAAAAAGATGCTTTCAATTCTCAGGTATATTTGAGTTTTGTTGCAATCAGGGAACTAGGGAAGTGATTGTTCACAAATAGGTTAAGTACTAGATTAGAAAATCATTGATAGTGCTGCCTTATAGTTTGGAGCTACTCAAGTTGTAATTGCCACATTTGCATGGTCCTGGAAAAGTGGAGCTTGCTGTCCGTTTGCATTGCTTGCCATGACCTGTAAATCTTGTACTGATTTTGCCTTCTCTATGCTTTGTTAACTCTTGTGTTTGTTCGATTTTATGTAAGAACCAGCTTGAAAAATCCCACATGGCTCTAGTTATTTTTTCCCTACTTTATTTAGATTCAGGATACTCATGTTGCTTGTTTATAGTGCATACTCCAACACCACTCTCTGACTAGCTGTGCACTTCATATATATGGTCTTCTCGACAAGTACTATAGCAGATAGGATTATGTATCTACGTTGTGGCTTCCTATCTTTTGCTGATGTTGCAAGTAGTACCAATTTCTAAGGTTTGCTATTATGCATGTCTCTCAGGAGGAATTATTTCTTTTCTATGCAGTCTGAAGTGAATTTCCTTGGGAGGATTTCACACCCCAACCTTGTCAAACTCTTAGGCTATTCCATGGATGACAGTGAGCTTCTACTCGTGTATGAGTTCATGGCAAAGGGGAGCTTGGAGAACCACCTCTTCCGAAGTGAGTCTTCTGGCAGATGAACCTTTTCTAATGATAATATCTGAAACAGTTCTCTGTTTGTCAGTTTGTTTCTCTTTATGCCAACTTCATCTGCTGTAGCACACTTTGTAGATGTTGGTGCAATTGCAACATCATTTTCACCACATATTATATATCAAGCACCATAGTCCATACTCCATAGTGCTATACAGCTTATGACACTAGCACTTTTTGAGAACATCAGCATCAATGAAATTGTCTGGACGTAGACAAATTCTGGTTGCTGCTGCCTTCCATTATTCTTACGAAGTCAATTTGCCTTAGAAGACGAAAAGTAGGACTCCTCTTTGTTTTGCTTTACTTTTTGCTGGGCTATCAATGGAATTTATGATCAAACTTCCCATTTACCTAAGTTTTGGTACTAATTCGTCCACATCATCAGGAGGGGCAGTTTACGAGCCACTGCCTTGGAGCCTGAGGCTGAAGATTCTCATTGGTGCAGCTCGTGGCCTCGCCTTCCTTCATTCATCCGAAAGACAAGTCATCTACCGGGACTTCAAGGCTTCGAACATATTGTTAGACTCAGTATGTATTCTTTCGAGCACTATTAATAACGAACTATCTTGTCTGAATAAACTCTAATCAGCCTGCAACCATGTCATGTCCAGCACTTCAATGCAAAGCTCTCAGATTTTGGGTTGGCCAAACATGGTCCAGATGGTGGAGAGTCTCATGTGACAACACGAGTCATGGGCACGTATGGCTATGCAGCTCCAGAGTATGTTGCTACCGGTATGTTTATCAGTTAATCCCTTATGCTTGGAAAGTCTGCACTCTGCAATAGCAGGCACATAACACAGCATCTGTTGTTAGCACTAAATACTGATTGAGTGTGTCTTTGATGCAATGCTAGGCCACCTGTATGTGAAGAGTGATGTGTATGGCTTTGGCGTTGTGCTGCTTGAGATGCTCTCTGGCCTGAGGGCGCTGGACCCGAGTCGTCCCAGTGGGAAGCTGAACTTGGTGGACTGGGCAAAGCCGTTACTGGCTGATCGGAGGAAGCTGAGCCAGCTGATGGATGGACGACTTGAGGGGCAGTACCATTCCAGGGGAGCCCTTCACGCTGCTCAGCTCACCCTCAAGTGCCTGTCCGGTGACCCCAAGAGCCGTCCATCCATGAAGGAAGTTGTTGAGGCACTCGAGCATATCGAGTCGATGAAGAGCAAGTCGAGGGAGCCTAGAAACAACTCCTCTCTGGCGCGTGGCCAGGGACATTCACCTAGGAGTGACAGTGCTAGGACGAGCTCCAGGGGCAGATGATCACGAGGATAGGATGAACTGATATTGATAGTGGAGGATGTAAAGTTAGACCACGATTTTTCTTGTCATGATGAAGTTTGAACCGATCATGATGATCAATGTAACAGTATAGCAAAACACGAAGACTTAGTAGTTGTCATACTCATATGCATAAATTCAATGATTTTTCCACCGAAGTACCATGGGTTGAATTGCATCAGACTGCACAAACAATAATATTCAGTCATTGTCAGTTATGTCCCTTTTTCGGTTAGTCATGGTTCTGTAGAAGTGCTGAAGTTCTATGTTTAGCTCTGAAGAAAGTAAGCATTTGAATCATTACAACAACAACAAAGCCTTTTAGTCCCAAGCAAATTGGGGTAGATTAGAGTTGAAACCTAAAACGATCCGTCAACAAAGGGAGAAAAAGAGGGATGAGGAAGCAGAACAAAGCCTAAAACTATACCAATACGTGGCATAAAGCTTAATCAAGGTTCAGGCACATGGATAGCTACTTTCCACGCACTTCTATCCAAAGCCAACTCTTTCGTTATATTTCATCCTTTTAAATCCCTTTTGATTGTCTCCTCCCAAGTCAAGTTTAGCCGGCCCCTATCTCTCTTCACATTATTATCGCATCTTATGATGCCGCTATGCATTAGTGCCTCTGGAGGTCTCCGTTGTACATATCCAAACCATCTCAACCGGTGTTGTACAAGCTTTTCTTCAATTGGAGCTACCCCTAGCCGATCACGTATCTCGTCGTTTCAAACTCGGTCCATTCTTGTATGACCACAAATCCAACGCAACATACGCATCTTTGCGACACTTAATTGCTGAACATGCCGCCTTTTAGTAGACCAACATTCTGCACCATACAACATCGTAGGTCTAATAGCCGTCCTATAGAACTTGACTTTTAGTTTCTGTGGTACCCTCTTGTCACAGAGAACGGCAGACGCTTGACGCCATTTCATCCATCCCGCTTTAATTCTATGAATCATTACCAGAAAGATTTTACAAATTTTGCACTAATTATAAGATACTCTAATTATATTGTTATGGTCAAGATTTCTAGTGGCTGAAAATCATGAGACAGAAAGCGATGGTGGATTTTTACTTGCTGTTACAGATTACTCCAGGATGAAGCTAAACTAATCTAAAGTACTCCAAATCAATGTGGGCTCTCTTTTAACTATACTTTTTTTTATTTCTAGTGGGAAGCCCACTAACAAAGCCAATCTAGAATGCTTTACATTACCAAGCAATAACTTGTAGTGGGAATGGGGAATTTAGAAATGATTTCAAGGCACGGAGGATCAAATGTGCCTAGGGTTTAGGCCTCCAATTCTGCACGTCCCACTGGGGAAAAGGCTGGTCAAAAAAGCTTTAACTTGGATGGAACTGAGCCTAACTTTATATGTCATCACCACGAAGGAGGTATGTTCCTAAGTCGATTTCTACATGTGTGCTACTAGTATGATTCTGCACAACTCTGCATGCATCGCATCTCACGCCATGTAAAGTATGTGTGTTCATTTGCCCTTCCTTTTGAATCCTGGAGAATTGGTTGGGATCAAATGATCGTGACTACACCAAAATGTATTAAGGTTGACCACCAAAAAAAAAAAACAAATTCAGAAAACGAATGACCATTCCTCTCCATGTTTCTCCCACGAAATCACTAAACCAACAGTGTAGATCGAGAAGGCACTGGACCAATGCAGGTGCGTTGCTACGAAAAATAAAATTGGTAACGAAACATAAATATCAAGCAATAAAAGAAAATTGTGCTACAAGATCAAACATCTATTTCTTCCGATTATAAAAGTTTTTATGTTTTCTTCTTTGGTATGAATTAAAACCAAATATACTGTATGTAGCAATATATATTACCAATCTCAAAAATCAATTAATCATTTTTATCCCTTTTTGCAATTTATATTACCAGCTCCCGTTCCTCTTCCTCTCGCCATGCCCGCAGCGCGCGCTCCTCGGCGCCGTCGACCTCGTCTTCCTCGTCGCCTCGCTCGTCCTCGTCATCCATCGCCTTCACAAGGGCAACACGGGCTTCCCCTGATCACGAGGCGCTGCTGCCGAAGCCGCCGCCATTCCGGACCACTAGCCACTACGTGGTCGCACTTGAGGCGTCCGTCGTCTTCGTCGCGGCGTTCGCCGTCCTCTTCGCACTCGCGTTCTTCCTCTTGCCGAGCACACCATGGCGTGCTGTGGAGTTCGCCTTCCTCGCCACCTACTTTGTCGCGCACGCCATGGCCGCGTGGTCAGTCGCCTCGGAGAAAGGGGTCGCCGCCGCCACCCAGTCTTTGCACCTCCGTGTCTTCTGGATCGCCACCGCTCTTGGCGTCGCGCTCTTCTCCGCTTCGGCGGTGGTCTGCTGCACCGACGGTTCACTGCTCTTCCCAGATGACCCTCTCGCCTTTACCGGCCTACTCGTCTCCATGCGTCTGGCATATCTAGCCATCACTAGCTTCACCGGCCATGACGCCGAAGCCCATGAAGGTGAACCAGAAAACACCAGCGCCGAGGCACCCATCACGCCGTGCGTCGCCGCGTCGTTCCTCTCTCTCGCAACGCTTAGCTGGATCAACAAGTTTATCTCCAAGGGGTATGCCAATGACTCTCTCACCGCCGACGACGTCCTACTGGTGTTGCCGGGCAACCGTGCCGAAGCGTCGTACGCTTTGTTCACGTCCAACTGGCCGGCGCTAGGGTCACGACACCTGGTGGGCGTCGCGCTCTGGCTATCCTTCTGGCCGCAGTTATTATTGATCGTGGCGCTCGGCCTCCTATGCCTCGCGGCCATATATGTCGGTCCATCACTTATTAATCAGTTCGTCGAGTTCATTCGCTGCGGCGGCACGACGTAGGAGATCTTAAATGAATTCCCTTGATTGATTTTGTGAAAATTGTACAACATATATAGAGTACAAAACGAATGATTGGCCGGCTATTAATTACCAGCAATAATCAGGGATTTTGCTATAATAATTGACAACGTATCCTGTGCACACAGGCCCTCCCGTGTACACACCGTGCACACCAACTAAAAAAGGTCGTGAAATTTTTTGAAAAAAATTGTAAATGTACTTCATAGATTACTCTACCTATGTATGAAGTTTAAAAATCAAATTCATTATATATAAAGAGTTACAAAAAAGAGAAAATTCTGACAAGTTTTAAGAATTTAAATTTGTTAGAATTTTCTCTTTTTTATAACTCTTAATATATAATGAATTCGAATCTACAATTTTATACATAGGTAGAGTAATCTATGAAGTACATCCACAATTTTTTTCAGAATTTTCACGACTTTTTTAGTTAGTGTGTACGGTGTGTACTGGGAGGTGTCAAAGATAGGATATCGTCATATAATAATCACCATATTTAGAGATATATGATCATAATCGAGGAAGAATAATTAGCTATAATGATCAGCCATTATTGGAGATATGGAGCCAGAGGGGCAGAGGCTAGGAAGAACGGACCGCTACCATCAACTACAAATTTATATTAGTAAAGAAAATGAGTTTCACAATATTTTGTGTAATCTCACTCTTACCGTTGTTATACAATATTAGTGATCTTAGCTATGGTTTTTGCGTTGAAAATTTCAGATGCATGTGTTGGGTTCGCTAGCCCTATCTCCTTGTTAAAAATTGGCATGATTTTTTATTTTTGTCACTCTCTTTGAAAAAATATTGATATTTACTCCGACCTAAATTAACCATACATGGATATAAAAAGAAATTTAAAATGGTCACCATGCCTTTGGCGCACCACAAGTGAACGTAGCATTATTATGCCAAACCGCGATGCCGACCATTGTTCTGATTTTGGGAAAAAACAAACACGAAAAATAAGGTTCTCCGATTGCTCCTGCTAGCGCCACCCAGCCCTCGTCCCCCAAACAAAATGGATAAAAGGAAATAAAGGTGGGAAAATTCCATCCCCACCACTCCCCTCCTCCATCCATGGCGTTCCCCTCCTCCTCGTCGGCGGCGGCAGCGTATCCCAGAAGCCTCCTCCCACTGTGGCGGCGGCGCTCCGGCGTCCTGGCTCTCCTCCTCCTCCTCGTCCTCTTCACTTTCATCTCCTTCCAGGTTATGATCCCTCCTTCTCATTCGTCGCTTCCTCACCGCAACGGCGAAGTGTTAGTTACATACCACGAACCCGCAGAATTAGGGATTCCTTCCTTCTCATTGTTCCTCCCGCTTCAATTCCGCAGGTTGTGATCCATGTCCCCTCTGTCAGATCGGCGGTGTCCCTATGGCTCTTCTCCGATCACCGAACGTAAGAACCATTTCAAACAACGCTCTTCATGCCGATGCGCCTAAATGTTCTAACTTTGATGCTATCATCTTGGGGTCCTGATTTTCCAGCGAGCGCGAGGGTCCCGGGAGCTGCAATGGCCCTGGGTGCCGCAATTTACAGGTTATCTGACTTGTCAGGCCAGGAATAATTGAACCATGTTTCTTGTCAATTTTCCAAGTGTGCATTCTGTTTGCTTGGCAGGATGTGGATAATGTGGATAAGACTGTTGCGTACACGGACCAGGATGGCCGGATCAAGCTGTTCAAAGTGTCCGCCAGAGAATTCACGTCGTCCTCTATCTGGGAGAACCCTTTATTACTGAAAGATAGCCAGCCGGTAGCAGGAAGCGTACGTCGTGAACAAAAATACGTTGGTTTATGTGGACAAGTTGGCGCACTGTTTTAGTTTATAGTCCTCACTGGTGTTTCTTCTGCTGTTTTAATAGCAAGAGACTGCTGACGAGCAGCTTCTAGCCACTGGATCAGAAGCCACCAACCTTTCAAGTGCAGGAATTTTGGCAACCAAAAGAGCTGATCCGATAAAACTAAAGCGCGAGGTCAATATTTATTTGTCTTATATAATGATTCCAGAAGATGATGGGCATTCAGCTTCAAAAGATTTTGGTTCACTCCCTAATTTAAGTCTTCACTATCTCAGTGGATTTGTTGTAACATGGTTCCTGCAGGTATTTCGTCTTAGAAGAAAGGAGCAGCGGATTCAGGAGTTGCTACGTATGGACAAGGAGGTCGAACTCCACATGCGAAACGTAGCCACAAACAGCTCGAGGAACTTCGATAATAAAGTAAGAGCCAGCTACAACATATGGAGGCAGGATTTCCACCATACCAATACAGACTCCACACTGAGGCTCATGAAAGACCAGATAATAATGGCCAAGCTGTATGCTACGATTGCACGTTCCCAGAAGGAGCCTGACCTGTATGCATTGCTAATGAAGTGCATACAAGATAGCCAAGCAGCTATTGGGGATGCACATATGGATAGTGCACTAGATTCTAGGTACTTCATTTTACACCTCTGAAGTCTTCTCTCGGTTCAGTTCCTTGTTTGCATTAATGTTAAAGGGATAACTTATTTATTACCCTCATTTCTTGTGCAGTGCTTTAGACAGGGCAAAAGCAATGGGGCATGTGTTATCTTCAGCTAGAGATGTCCTGTACAACTATGGTGAAGTATCAAGAAGATTGCGTGTTATGCTGCAGTCTACGGAACTAAATATCGATACAGTGAAGAAGCAAAACACATTCCTGGTTCAGCATGCTGCAAAGACGGTCCCCATGCCCTTGCACTGCCTGCATATGCAGCTGACAACTGATTATTATTTTGGTGATGGTGTGATCAAGGAGTATTTTCGTGATGCTGCTTTGAAGGAAGAAGAAGATAGAGCAAAACTTGAGGATCGGTCACTCTACCACTATGCTATATTTTCTGATAATGTCCTTGCTGCCTCAGTAGTTGTCAGATCAACTGTGACAAATGCCAAGGAGCCAGAGAAGCATGTGTTCCACATTGTCACTGATAGACTTAATTTTGCAGCTATGAAGATGTGGTTTACCTGTCATCCTCCTCGACCCGCTACTGTCCATGTGGAGAACATTGACAATTTCGAGTGGCTCAATTCGTCATACTGTTCAGTTCTACGGCAACTTGAGTCAGCTCGGCTCAAAGAATATTACTTCAAAGCACATGATCCATCATCACTCTCTGATGGAAATGAGAATCTGAAGTACAGGAACCCCAAATATTTGTCTATGCTCAACCATCTAAGGTTTTACATGCCAGAAATACACCCCAAGCTTGACAAGATACTGTTTCTCGATGATGATGTTGTTGTACAGAAGGATTTGACACCCCTTTGGGATGTTGATCTTAAAGGGATGGTAAATGGCGCAGTTGAAACTTGCAAAGAAAGTTTCCATCGTTTCGACACTTATCTCAACTTCTCACACCCGAAGATTTCAGAGAACTTTGATCCACATGCTTGTGGGTGGGCTTTTGGAATGAACATGTTTGACCTGAAGGGGTGGAAGAAGCAAAACATCACTGGAATATACCATTATTGGCAAGATTTGGTAAGTGGTGGAACAAATAAACTGTTGTTGATTATATTGTCACCATGTATGTATCTTCTGTCCATGATGGTCATGCTACAATAATATCTTGTTGGTTCCACTTACTAAGAGATTGTCTATTTGCAGAATGAGGATCGCAAGCTGTGGAAGCTGGGTACATTGCCTCCAGGACTAATTACTTTCTACAACCTGACATACCCATTGAATCGCACTTGGCATGCCTTGGGCCTTGGCTATGATCCTGCTGTTGACATTGCTGAGATTGAGAATGCAGCAGTAGTTCATTACAATGGGAATTACAAGCCCTGGCTGGACCTTGCCATTTCAAAGTACAAACCCTACTGGTCCAAGTATGTAGATCTTGATAACTCACATGTTCAACGCTGCTACTCGGGCAAAGAATGACATATATGTAATTCTTCATCCATTTTTTCCGACAAGTTATACACTAGTAGGGAGTTAGGCAAAGTAGCATATGTCTAACATAGTTCAGCCTTCACAATCTTGTTATTCTTATGCTTAGTAGTCTAGTTATTCCTCCTGTATCAGTTGTGTGCACAGTGATTTATATCTGGTAGAATAGTAAATATTCTTTTGTTTACTTGAAAATATACTGTATATTGTATGAATCAAAAGAGCATGGTTATTAAGGCGATAAGGCGTGGCGAGGTGTCTCACTACTGCCACACAGCCTTAGTGCCTAAGGCGTGCGGCGAGGCAACGCCATACACGCGTCCTAACATATTATGGCAGTAAATTTAATGAACAAGTTATGAACACTAACATCCTTTGATCAGTCTTTGGATCATACTTTGGGGCTCCAACAGATGCAACCTCTGAGGTGTTGGTTGCATTACTACCGGTTTCACTAGCTGGAGCCATTGTGCTGCACTGTTGGATGCTGCATAGCAAATTAAAAGAGTGCAATTCAGATTTTCATTTCTCAGTCAACTAGAAAATTTCTATTTCTAAGTAACAAAGAAACAGCGATAACAACTGAGGGAGGGAGGGAGAAATAGAGTAACAGAGCAAATTTCTGAATAAATAACAGAGCAAATGCGCATTAGCTTGTATAACATAGTACGAATAGAGCAAATGAGCATTAGATTGCATTAAGAGAGCTGAGGAGATGGAGAGGACAAAGAGTCAGAGGCGCATGAGAGGGGAGAAGAAGAAAGATGAAGGGAGAGGGCAAATCTGGAAGACGATGGCGACAATAGTGTGAAAGCTCTCAGCCTACCCAGGTACTCACGCAAGAACACAAGGACACATTACTCTTTATTTAAACACAGATTACAGCTTACAAACTAGGAAGGAGATAATCTCCATTATTGCAATTTTATGCCCCTGTGATTCTGGCTAAGATCCTTACTGATTTACATGCTGAAATCAAGCAAATGCTAAAGGAAAGAAACCAAATCTGATGCTAACGGAAAGAGAAACAAATCTGGCAACATGCAGGATTACTTTCCAACAATCTCCCCCTAATCCTTGTGTGTTGCCTTTGTGTTAATGGAGACCATTCCAATCCTTGCTCGAAGCTCATGGAACCTGACCCGTCCAAGTGCCTTCGTTTGAATGTCAGCGAGCTGATCCTTAGTGCCGATGAAGACAGCACTAATACTCCTATTGTCCATGCATTCCCTGATGAAGTGGTAGCGCACATTGATGTGTTTGCTACGCTCATGGAAAACGGGATTTTTCATCAGCGCTAAGGCTGATTTGTTGTCGATCCTCAACTCGACGGTGTCGGCGTCCTTACCCTTGAAGTCGCCGAATGGCAAGAGCCAACCACACTTTTGTGTAGTGCTGTGGTGGCAGCAACATATTCCGCCTCACAGGACGAAAGAGCCACCACCTTCTGCTTGAGAGCATGCCAACTCACCAAGCTATTGCCGTAGAAGAACAAGCCACCGGATGTACTCTTTCTTGTGTCAACATCGCCGGCGAGGTCGCTGTCAGTGTACCCGACAAGCCGTGCCCCTCCTGTCCTTCCATAATGACACCCAAGACTTAGAGTCCCAGCCACATAGCGCAAGATCCTCTTGATCGCCGTCATGTGTTCCTCCGTAGAGGCTGCTCCATGAAGCGACTCATGTACCCTACACCGAAAGCGAGGTCCGTGCAGTGGATTTGAGATAGCGGAGGCTTCCGATGATCCTCCGTCTTGAAGTCACGCCCACTTCACCACCGTCTTTGTCACAACTTAGCTTGAGCCGCTCCTCCATGGGAGTGTGCGCGGGGTTGCAGTTCTGCATCCCTGCCATCTCCAGGATGCCCTTGGCATAATGTGCCTGGCACAACGTGATGCCGCCATTCTTGCCGGTCTGCTGCACTTCAATCCCGATGTAGAAGGAGAGCAAACCCAAGTCGCTCATCCTGAACCTCGCCTTCATTTCCTCCTTGAAGCGGTTGATTTCTTCCTCGACCGATCCAGTGATGATTAGATCATCAACATAGACCCCGAGAAGCAGCAGCGCTCCCCCTTGGTCAGCTTTGTAGACATCGCAGCTCATGTCCACTGCTTGAACCCGAGAGCTTGCAAGGTGGGTGAAGCTTCGTTCGAGCACGTGGCGCTTGTCGCGATCCATACAACGCTTTCTTGAGCCGCAACACCTTGTGTTCTTGGCCTCCGACATTTAAACCGGTGGGCTGCAAGAACGACACCTCCTCCTTCAAATCTCCGTTGAGGAAGGCCGACTTCACATCCATGTGATGCACCGCCACCTTCTTGTAGGCAACGAGAATAACAAGCGGCCGATCGCCTTTGTCATGTGGGGACGACGCGTCACGCACTGCCGTGGACGTGCGCCGCCACCTGAAACGTCTTCAGGCGCAAGACGTGAGGAGAGGCCACCACGAGTGGCTAAATTTGGAAAGAGAGATTAGTTTCTATTTTTCTAGGAGAGATTGGTTAAGGTTTGGAAAGAGAGATTAGTTTCTATTTTTACTCCTTAAGTTTAGGAAAGATTGGTTAGGACCTAGGCTATATATTTCAGAGCTGACATTGAGAAAAAGCAAGCAAGTTCATTATCTCTAATCTCTCTCTCTCTCTCCCCAACAAGCCGACGGTGAGAGGGCAAAACCTCATGCCGGCGACGACGGATCATGGCCATTCACGAACTCATGAGCCAAGGGCTGGCTACCCCTAGGTCCCGACGCCCTTGACAACTCAGTATCGGCTTCAGGCGTTCCTCGTTTTCCTTCACCTGTGCAAGAATCGATCAGCGCTTCCACGCCACCACCCAATTCACCACCATCACCGCCTCCGATTCCTTGACCATGTCCGGACCCATCCATTCTTGATCCGCTGTTGATCGAGTCCACGACCACGGCTGTAGCGAACTGCGGCAGATGACCGTGACTCGCTACGTATGAGAAGACCTCCTCTTCGCTCGGGCTTCCACGGGCAATGACGGCCAAGACTACAACGATCGGCCCCCGCGGTTCCGAAGATGGATTTTCCCGTGACGACGGCAGAAACCGATCCGCTGATCTTCGCCAATCGCCGCGAATCGTACTTCTATCGCCAGCGGATCATGGAGGAGGAGAAGGTCGGATGGCCTCCTACAACTTGGAGGATTTGCCAAGGCAGATGTGGTACGCCCAGTCCAGACGGACGAAAAGCACCCGTCATGGCGCCGGTTCAAGGAGCCGCCAGATTGCGCGATGGGCGCCGCCGCGCTTCGCCCGTTGGCGAATTGTCGAGCGCGTCAGACGGCACGCGATCGCCGAATATCAAGATCGGTTCCAGCTTTCCTTCCTCGTCTTCCGGTCCGCTCGAGGAGTCGCAGTGAGTCCAACTTTCACCGGGTTCTAACCGCCATGCTTCACATCGCCGTCGCATCAGAACCCGGTCCTCGCCGCGCCATGAATTGCCCGGCAGTTTGAATCTGTGAATACACCTCAGCGCCGGGTCCGCCCACGGCCTCTGCTTCTGCTATGGCCTTCGCCATTGCCTCGCTGGGCGCCATGGTCCCAGCATGGCACATGACTGCGACGATCTCCGTCGAGGGCCGCCAGATCAAGCGCCTCGCCAAAGCCGAAAGCAAGAGAGCGGCGCCGCAAAGGCCTTTTGCTACAATTGCGACGAGAAGTACACCCGGCCTACAACCGCGTCGCCACGTGATTGTTCCTCCCGGAGGTATCGAGGGCGATGTTGATAGCCCCACCGAGGAGTCTAAGGAGGCGGCGGCGGGACGCCCGTCTTCTCCCTACAGCCCTCGCCGGTCTCTTCAGCGACACCATGCAGGTGTCGCGTCGGCGCTTCGGCTCCGTGGCGCTGCCGCCCTCCTCGACTCCGGCGCGACAACTTCATCTCCGAGAGTACGGCGCCCGCCTTCCTCTTGGCCGGCGTCACGCCACGCGGCTATAGTCGCCAACATGTAGCCAGCGTCTCGGCGTTCGGGGTCATCCGCAGCCGCCATCGACCATCGACGGCGCCAAGATTCCTGCCGACCTCTTCGTCATGCCATTGGCGAGCTATGACGTGGTCCTCTAAGACCATGGCTTTCGGCGCCTTGGGCCCCATTGTTTGGGACTCGCCAGGCGAACGACGTTCCAAAGACTGGCGCGCACTATCTGGCTGGTGGCGTGGCGTCCTCAGCCTGGCAAACCCTCGGCGCCACGGCTACGGAGAGCCCCCTCGACGAAGCTCTCGATTCCTTTGGAGACATCTTCGCCATACCACCGGTCGCTTCCCAGCGTCGACGACCACCGTGATCACCCTCAAGACGGGCAAGCGCAGCCGGTGGCCGTTCGCCAGTCATCGATACCGGCGGCCCACAAGGATGAACTTGAGCGGCGAGCACCGCCATGATCGGCGGCGGCATCGTCGCCGCAGCGACTCTCCGCTGTCACGGTCCTTCTCGTCAAGAAATCCGACGTCGTGGCGCTTCTGCGTGGACTATCGCGCATACGAACGCTCTTTCATCGTCAGGACGCGTTCCATCCGGTGGTCGACGAGCTTCTCGATTTAACTCCACGGCCAGTTCTTTCTTCTGTCGGACTGCGGTCCGGATACCACCAAAGCGGATGCGCCGGGAGGATGTACACAAGACCGCGTTCGCACCCACGACGGCCTATATGAGTTCCTGGTGATGGCGTTGGACTCGCAACGCCGCTCGGAACGCGTTCGAGCCCTCATGAATGATGTCCTTCGCCCTTCCTTCGCTGTTTCGCCCTAGTATTTTTGACGACATTTTGATATATAGCAAGACTTGGGCGATCACCTTCGCCATCTCCGCGCGCCCTCTCCGAGTCATGGGCGGCACCGCTCTTCGTCCAAAGCGCGCTAAGTCGCCTTGATTCTCCTCCGCCGCCTACCTCGGCCACGCCATCTTCGGCGGGCGTCGCCATGGATTCCGCCAGGTGCGAGCCATCCTCGACCGCCGCACCCGTTGCATTACTACCGGTTTCACTAGCTGGAGCCATTGTGCTGCACTGTTGGATGCTGCATAGCAAATTAAAAGAGCGCAATTCAGATTTTCATTTCTCAGTCAACTAGAAAATTTCTATTTCTAAGTAACAAAGAAACAGCGATAATAACTGAGGGAGGGAGGGAGAAATAGAGTAACAGAGCAAATGCGCATTAGCTTGTATAACATAGTACGAATAGAGCAAATGAGCATTAGATTGCATTAAGAGAGCTGAGGAGATGGAGAGGACAAACCAGAGTCAGAGGCGCATGAGAGGGGAGAAGAAGAAAGATGAAGGGAGAGGGCAAATTTGGAAGACGATGGTGACAATAGTGGCTCCAGAGGGTATGGGTGGCTCAGCGCCTTGGCAGTTCTGGCAGGGGTTGGAGCGGATGCGGTGGCGGCTGCTACTGCTGGAAGAGAAGCTCCCCTTCCCCAGCTCCCTCTCCTCCTCTCTCTCTCTCTCTCTCTCTCTCTCAGACCTCGGTCTCTCCTCTCTATTCAATTATTTACCTGAGCCCTTTACTCTACTCTCTTCAATTATTACTCCCCTTCTGACTCTCTGATTTTTGAGCCCGCCCAACACTTTTGGAGTCCGACTCTCTGCATGGCGATTTGGCGCTGCAGCAAAGCGACAACACGAGGACGCTTTGGCTATAAGGCGGATGCCATAAGATAATATGGCAAGTCGATGGCTGTGGCGACTGTCCCTGGCTACCTTGATGCTTGGGCAAGGACATCGCGATGCCTTACATAACCATGCAAAAGAGTAAACATTCAGGCTAACAAAGAAGTTGTTCAACTGTTTGTGTCCTTCCATAGGAATTATTGGCCCAATAAGAGTGGACTTTGCATGTTTAAGGATCTATTTGTTTGGGCTTTTCACCAGCTTAAAAGTGAAAAAGCCAAAACCTAAACAAATAGGTGGCTTTTTACCTGAAGCCATAAGGCTCTGTATAACTAAAAGCCAAAAGTCATCGGAGAGGTACTTTTTTGGCTTATTGAGGGTTGGTCTTAGACTAATTCTACTAAGTTGTTTAAGCCTAAAAGCTGGTTTTAAGCTATAAGCCAAAAAACCTAAGCCTAAACAAACAGGGTCTAAGAATGTAGAAAGACATGGAAGCAAAATAAAGCTATCAAATCTACACATGCTAAAAGCATATAACAAAAGGCAACCTTGAAATTTAAGTTAGCCCTAGGGAGGTTGAGACTCATGTCACTCATCACTCATCCCTCATGGTTGGGTGATGCTTCATTCAGGGATGGTTTGACTGAAATAAAGTGATGAACATATGTTGTCATCCTTGTTTATAACTTGGGACTTAGGTAATACCAAAAACACTGTTTCAGATGATGATGTGTATAAATTGGACAATACAGTGCCATTTTGACAAAGTTTACAACACACCCAGAAAAGAAGCAAGCATATTATGGACTTCCAAAATAAATTTAGAGGAAACATGATAGTCCGTATACAGTAATGGCTGTTCACTTCATACAATCCGACATACTTCATCACTGAGTACTGAGGTATGTACCTCTGATAGCATGCATTTCTGCAGCATCGTTGCTCATTAACAGCCGCTCTCTGGGCAGTTGCTTTGAGCATTGGACACCAAGCTGGATGACGGCAGCCAAACATTCCTTGTTTCCTGTTATATATCTTGTATCATTGCTATTGTTTGCTTCATCATGCAGCCATATGTTGGAATCTGCTATGTCCACGACTTTCTCAGCAAGATCTGCCTCAGCGAAGAATGCAGGCTTAACCCATCTGTGAACATGTCATCTGTTGGGCTCCTTCCTGTAAACATCTTGATCAAAGTGACACGAGGCTGCACACATCACCATTAGTTGATACCTCAAGACCTTCATATTCTACAATGAATTGAACAATTTGGATCAAAAACAGGTATGTATAAAAGTTGATTCATGAGTATAGAGCTAATTAGATGTGATCATATGGAGCACAGGGGAAGCATATTCGAGTTACCTGGGGCTATGTATGCGATGGAGCCTCTTATTCCAAATTTCCAATGGAGCTATTGGAATTCGCAGAAGCTTTGCTTGCAACTTCATTTAGAATTCTAGCAATACCAAAATCTCCAACATGGGCCCTCATGTGCTGAGTGAGAAGAATGTTGCTTGGCTTGAGATCGCAATGGATGATTCATGGCCAGCAACCATTGTGAAGATAGTCCAAAGCATCCACAATGTCAATGGCGCTATCTAACCTCTGCAACAAGCTGAGTGTTTTTCCATTTTGGCTTTCAAAAATTGAGTGGATCCGGTTATCCAAGCTGCCATTAAGCATGAACTCGAAGACTAGTGCTCTGAAGTCTTGACCTTGGTGGTTGATGCTTGAACAGCATGTGATGATCTTTACAAGGCGTCGGTGCCTCACTCTCAGCCTGGAAGCTTTTGTATGATCCTGTTTGCTGGAGATTAAACACTTTGACAGCCACAACACGTTGATTATGTAGAGTGCCTCTGTATATTGGTGCCGTATCTTCCTTTCCCAAGCAGATTGCTTCTGCGAACCCATCTGTTCCTTTCAGTATATCGTTGTGTGAAACCATTGGAAGCTATATCTCGGTGAATTGAAGTGGCAGCCATTCTTTCTTCATTCTTGCCTTAAAATTTCTGTAAAGAAATCTAGCTAAAGCAAGCATTGAAAGTAAGACCAGGATAGCTCCTAGTGTGGGGATTGCTATTCTAAAGAACTTTGGCAAGCCTTATTATTTCTGGCTGTGGAGTTTGGGCATTTTGGCAGACTAAGCTGTCATATTCCACCGCATGCATAAATCATTGTTCCTAACAATTGGTAGCCCAATTAGATTTTCGAATATCCCTTGTTTTGGTACTTCACCCTGTAAATGGTTGAAGGACTGATCAAGTTGGAGGAGCGATGTTGAATTACCTAGTATTTCTGGGATTGATCCTGATAAATTTTTGTGCACAAGATGCAATTCCTGCAAGTTGGTATTACTTCCTAGGTCCCTAGGGATGCTGTCTTTCTGTTTGTTGTCCATCAAAATTCAGTACAGCAAGCCCTTTTATGTTCTTCAAAATGGGAGGGGTATTTCCTTGGAATGAATTTCCATCTATTAAGAGGGTTTCCAGGACTATGCAATTGCAAATGGTATCAGGTATCTCACCAGACAATTGGTTCCCAGACTGATAGAGCTTTCTGAGGTCTGCCAAATTATCAACTTCTGAAGGAAGAGATCCCTCCAGCAAGCTGTAAGACAAAGACAAATATAATGAGATTGATGATAGGTGCATGATTTCATTTGGTATCGAGCCAGTAAGATGGTTACTTGATAGAGATGGGGCTGAAAGTTTGGTCAAATTTCCAATGCTTGATGGAACTGGTCTCTCCAACCTGTTGGCACTTGCAGCAAGGATGGATAGACCAGTGAGGTTTCTGATGGAGGTTGTGATAAATCCTGACAAGTTGTTGTAACCCAGATATAGCTCGTTCAATTGTGCAAGCTTCCCTATGCTCTCAGGAATGATCCCAGTGAATAAGTTGTAACCAAGAATAAGCTCCTCAAGACATGTCAATTTTCCAATATCCAATTGGATAGTACCAGATTTATTGTTAGCAAGAATATCTAACACATAAAATCCAGTTGGTGGACAAGTTAACGAATGAGATTGGCAGTTGCCCTGTAACTGTTTGCTTCGATGGACATTATTCTCAATCTGCTACAATTTGTCAAAGAAGTAAGTAATGCCATTCTTGCTCGTTGTCTGCCTCAAACTTGTTCCCATCCAGAGCATACCATCCAAGATGCTGCAAGCTGCCCAACTCTGAAGGAAAGATCCCACTAAATTCATTATCTGGAATGTCAAAAAGCTGGAGTCTGGAGAAGCTAGTGACGGAGGAACAACTCCAGTGAATTGGTTAAATCCAAACCCAAACTGTTGCATGCCAGGAAGGCTTCTCCCCAGATCAGCTGGTAGACGGCCGTGCAGCTTGTTGTCCGCCACATAAAATGCATGCAGAGATGATAGATTGAACAGTGAAAGAGGAAACAAACTTGAGATATTGTTCAGGGACAGCTGAAGGAACCTGAGATACGGATTGCTCCCAATGCCTCCGGGAATCGATCCCTGAAGATGGTTAGCTTCCAGGGATAACGCTTAGCAATGGCATGTCACCGATCTCAGTAGGTATGATTCCTTGCAACCCCTTGTCAGCAATTACCATTCTCCTGAGGTTGCTGCTGCGGCTGAAGTCCTGCAGGCTTTAGAGACCAAATGGTGTTTCATCAAGCAACAGCAAAGACTTGCCACCATGTCAGCTTGTTCTCCGCTATACATGCCCAAGAGATTGCAGAGATGATAGGTTGTACGACAAATGCACAGAGTAGCAGCTGTGCTATCGATAAATAATCAGGGAGCAATAGTAAACTCAAATATATAACTCATCAGTTTCGTTTAGACTGACTAAAGAGCACTCAAAAGCCCCAGCATGCAGCAGTGCTTATTAGACAACAAAGCAAGATTAACCGTCACATTGTAAACCAACTGCATATATTACACTTTATTATCTCTTTGCGAGGACACAATACGACAAGCTTTAAGGATCCGTGGACTGGTTCACAACTCCCAACACCAGCAAACATGACATATTAGTGTCTCACATTGTATTCATGACTGCACCCAGACGGAACATTACACACACTGCACAATTCAGTTCATGCTGCATCCTCCTTCGCTTGGCTGCAACTAACTGGGACGAGCTTCCAACTGGGTTTCTTCCTTGCCGATCTACATGCTTGGTTTCAGGTTGAGTCGTGACGCCAGCTTCTGCCCAAGGAATGCATCACACTGCAACAAAGGTTAATGCTCTCAGAGTGGTGCAACGTTCTACATACACATGGCAACCCATTGCAAATTCACAAGCACTTATGCCTTCCCCGAAAGATAAACTGTGTACCTGAGACCAGTAAGAGATCCAGATGTCCCGAAGTTCGTGGGTCACACGGGGATCTGAGAGTGCATCAACCCACCGCTGGATGAAACGGTCTTGCCTGCATTTTCGTAGCAAAACATTTTAATTAGTGAGGTTGCCTGCATTCTTTTATGCGTCTATACCAATCAAATCGAGCTGGGACCAACCTGGTAGGGTCAAAGGACCGGTACCTCTCACCAGCCTGCTTGAAATTGTTCTCCTTTCGAATAACACACTGCAGTTCCAATAGTAGAAAGGAAGCAAACCTTGTGTGAAACACATGATGGCCATTTTACTTTGCAGGATATTTAGTCACCACTTGTAATAAATATTTGAAAACACTCCAATTCATGAACAAGTCTTCTAATGGAGGTTGAAAGTCACCATCATATAGCGGAACAAAGCTACGCTCACAAGGGTGAAGACTGGTAGTATAGCATTAGACTTCAAAGTGTTTCAAGTTACATACCTTTTCCCGACAGCCTGTAAGAACACGAGGGGGAATAGGGTACTTCTCAGCATGACGGGCAGGATCAAACCTTGAAGGGAAGTAGTTCACCTAAAAATCAAAGCAAATAGATGTAAATGCAATAAACTGAAGGACAATTCCATTTTATCTGTGTCAATTGGAGGAAAAACTGTATAATGGACCAAAATAGGAAGAGCATCCCAAAATAGGAAGAGCATGAGAAAGGAGAAGAAAATTCTAAAAGAACACACTACCTCCTCATCCCTGTGCATGAAATTCATGAAGCCATCATGGTGGTTGTTGTGGTGAGCACATTTCGGTGCATTCACAGGAAGCATCAAATAGTTCGGACCCAGACGGTGCCTTTGGGTATCAGCGTAGGAAAATATTCTTGTCTGGAGCAGCTTATCATCAGAGTAATGGATTCCAGGGACAGTGACTGCTGGGCAAAAAGCAAGCTGTTCATTTTCTGCAAAGAAGTTATCAATGTTCTTATTGAGGACCATCCTTCCAACTGGCTGCAGTGGGATGATATCCTCTGGCCAGATCTTAGTGACATCAAGTGGGTCAAAGTCAAATCTATCCTCATGATCAGGGTCAATGGTTTGAATGTAAAGCTTCCATTCTGGGTAATTCCCTGCTGCGATAGAATCAGTTAAATCCTTTGTGGCATGGCTGTGGCAGGTGCCTCCCACAGTAACAGCTTCATCATCCAAGAGGCACTTGACACCACATGTAGGCTTCCAATGGAATTTGACAAGGTGAGGTTTTCCATCCCTGTTGATTAAGGTGTAGGTGTTGACACCAAAACCCTCCATGTGCCTGTAGTTGAGTGGGATGCCAACATCGTCAAAGAGGAAGGTGAACATGTGCAAACTCTCTGGGTGGTGTGAAAAGAAGTCAACTATTCTCCAGTTCTCCTGCATATTAGTCTTTGGACTTGGCTTGAAAGCATGAACCATGTCAGGGAATTTCATCCCATCTCGGATAAAAAACACAGGCATATTGTTCCCAACAAGGTCAAAGTTACCCTGAAAAAAAGCCATGATGGCAGTTATTAGGATACTTACGCTTTGAATAAAAAAGGCCGGCATATGGCAGCATCAACAGTGAACAAGTAAATAAACAGCATGGAAAATCCGTGAGGACAGAGATAAATTCAATAATACAACATTTGTGATTAGTAAATATCCAATTACGTTGATTTGCTAATATGAAACCAGAGCGCACGTGAGTTCAGACCATAATCATTTACTTGTTGATGGCAAACAGTCAGTTGCATAAGCCTATAAATGGGAAAACCAGGTAGTGCTACTCGACCCTTTAAATGAAATAAACAATTGTAAATTTAGATCAGCAAAAGGACTAGGGCTATAGTTTCATCCGTGTAAATGCCTGTGCACTGGACTTATTTATGAGGCTAAAGTGCAATCCAAGTTGCCAGGAATGCCAGCATTCCACCGCACCAGATGAAACCAGTTAAACGTTTGATATTACAATATGTGAAGATTTAATAGCTTGCCACAAAAAGGCATTTTGATGAATGAATAGAACATATTGCCAGAAAATAACTGCTCACATATATCATAACGATACAACATGCAGTAAGAAAAAAGGGCTCATCTTGCAAGCATAAGAACAGACAACAGTGAAAATGCATCATTAGTACCTCTCTAGTGTAGAACTTCACAGCAAAACCACGTGGATCCCTCAAGGTCTCAGGGCTTCCACGCTCATGCACAACAGTAGAGAACCGAACAATAACTGGGGTCTGAACCCCAGGAGCCCGGAGAAAATCAGCACATGTAAGGTGAGAAATATCATGAGTCACCTCAAAAAATCCCTTTGCACTGGCTCCCCGTGCATGAACAACACGTTCAGGGATACGCTCCCTGTCAAACTGAGCAAGCTTTTCAATCAGATGATAATCCTCGAGGAGGATAGGTCCTGTAAAATGAAGAATTCATCATGTAAGGGCTCAAATCAGCCATGATAGAAAAATGCAAAAAAAAATAAGGATTGTCTGGGTGTAGCTACAGACACAAACAGGCAAACATTACAGGAACCTTCAAGAATGCTTGTTATAGTTTGGTGCTTTTTGTGACCATGACATTTAGAACAACAGAACTTGACTTCCAGTCACTCTCAAGATATGGGCCATGAGGAGAATAAGAGCACCAGCATTTCGTTTTTTTCTGGAAGTAAAAACTCGATCCCATATGAGGTTACTGTTAAAAGTAAATCTACAAGCCAGCTAGACAAATCACAGCAGTACACTAACTTGGGACTTCCTCTCACCACAGATAATCACTGTGACTGGGTGATGACATGTTATATTTAGAAGGTAGTAGTTTTTATATTTTCCACTTAAGCAACTTTATGGTATGACAGTGACTGACGAAAATATCAAGACAATTTTGAAACAAAAGTTTTGTGAGAGACGATGAAGGAATACGACCTGTTTGAAGTTGAACAGTACTACAACTACAACATCTACAGCACAATGCAACGAAAACAGTGCCCTTTTTTAAAAAATTTCCAGCACAAGTGAATCATCACACAAAACATATAAAAACAACACGGTTACTCGTAACAAACAGCTGAAAACCATATCAAGATGCAAACTTTGAATGACTAAAGAATCAGCAAGGAAAGATATAACATGTACTGCTATAGCCCAAGCTTCCACAACAGAACCAGAGACCATTACAATCAACAACCAAAAAGCCTCTAATCGCCCAAAGTTAACACGGATCATCAAAACCCTGAGAAGTATTGCAAGCTAAGATCAAGCACGTAGTCCCAAACTGTAGAAGATTCATCGCATTGAGAGAGAGAGAGAGAGAGAGATCAAGCAGCGCCGACACGCTGTTCCCTCCTCGGTCCTCACCTCGCTGTCCGACGGTCAGCGCGGAGTTGTTGTTCCAGACGGAGGCGCCGGAATTGGTGGTCCAGAAGGTCGAGTTGTTGCCGCTCGACGGCCGGTGCTGCAGGAACACACCCCCCCAACAAGAAAAGGCACAAATCCGGTCAGATCAGCGCGTGAAAGAGAGACCAAATTGGCGATCTAATAGGGCAAAATCGATCGAGAAGAGGTGAAAAGGCGGCACCTTGTAGGGATCCATGGGTGGAATAATCGCGCGGGTTGGGTGTTTGGGGAAAGGAAGAGGCAATTGGTTGGTTGTTGATAAGGACGAGGAGTTTGGGGAAGGAGGAGGAGGAGAAGGAAACGGCGGGTTTTTTCTACGCGAAGGGGGAGGAGGACGAGGAGAGGACTCTCAGGCTCAGCTCAGGTTTCTCTCTCTCTCTCTCTCTCTGGCTTTGTGCCTCCCTCTGCTAGCGGGACCCACACCACACGCAAAAAGTGTAGAAATACTACCTTTCCTAAACATGGAAAGAACGCCGGCCTCCGCACCGTTTGAGCCGAGCCGGCGGCTCGGCTCGAGCCGGCCGGCCGGCTCGGCTCAAAAATATTTTACGTTTTTATCCTTTTCAAAATTACAAATAGGTCCTTGGTAATACTACCTTTCCTAAACATGGAAAGAACGCCGGCCTCCGACCGTTTGAGCCGAGCCGGCGGCTCAGCTCGAGCCGGCCGGCTCTACCAAAAATATTTTACGTTTTGTCCTTTCAAAATTACAAATAGGTCCTTGGTAATTTTTGAGAGATGAAGATTTTTCCTTTAAAATCGCGTTCGGGTCCCTCGTCCGCCGTTTTTCGAAAAGAACCCCTATTAGATTTAAATCGCGAATAAGTCCTTTTCTTATTTTTAAGGATAGCGGATAGGTCCAAAACGTAACATTCGGTCCTTGCCCTTACGCTTTAAGTCCTTTCTCCGTTTTCCGGAAAAATGTTTTCGACACCAAAAAATGTTTGCGGCTCTACCTCTAGACTTTTTCCCATCTCGATCTCGATATTTTTAAAAGCGTGATATTACTCAAATAACACGTAGAGTGTTAGACTCACAAAAAGGGTTGTCGTGACGCTTTTGTTTTTCCCAACCGCTTAGCGCTTCTCAACGATTTTTTAGCAACGCGACGGAAAAAAAACTCGATCTCGATATTTTTAAACCGTATTATTACTCGATGAGCGCCAGAGTGTTAGACTCATGAGAAAAAAGTTGTCGTCGCTTTTGTTTTTTCCAACTGTTTAGCTTTCTCCATGATTTTTTAGCAAACGCCGACAAAAACCCGAAATTTTTCACACGAAAAAACGCACGCGCGATACGCCGCATAATATTCTAGTAGAATACAACGACATCGAAGACGGACGGACGGACAAATCTGTTGTTTTTCTCATCGGAATTATATATGCATATAAAATATGTGTCACAGCAGGCGTACCTGATACGCTTGATTTGTCGCCTTTGAAAGACGGTGGTACTTCATCTAAGGTAACTAAGATTTCTTTTTTTTTTAAAAAAAAATAAACTAATAATAAAGATTTTTCTTTATTCCGTCAGGCACCCAAGATTTGATCTCTCTCTCTTCTTCTTCTTCTTTGCGAGGAAAGATTCGGTCTCTTTGCACATACTAAGGACAAACGCAAAATCGTTCCTCTTAATTTTCATCCGAGTGAAAATGACGAACTCACATTTTGAATTACCGAGTGCCTATGGCACAAGTCGTTTTTTTTATGAGCTTCACAAACAACAGTTTCTCTCCAGCATCCACTGCTAATCAGGGGTGGACCCAGGTGAGGACAAGGCTGGGCAGTCGCCCAGGCTCCATCGTTGAGATCCCAAAGAGAGTAGCATGTTTATCTTTGTTCATGGTTTTAATCTAAATACAATCTTATTCTTCTACGAGCTAGGAAGATATAGCTATCTTGACATCGCCCAGGCTCCGTTTAACCTCTGGGTCCGCCATTGCTGCTAATTGATCACTGAAAAAATGCAGGCCATGCATACATGCTTTCCTCTCTTTTGGTTGTTTTCGTTCTGGTACAAGTTTGATTAACTGCTAATTGATCACTGAAAGAAAAAATGTGAGCTATTAATTTAGTCTGGAAAAAAATTTGGGATGTTCTACATATAGCAGCAAGCCCATTTACCAAAACTTATTTCATGTTAATTTTATGGCGATTACTAGCAATTGGACGTCTGATCACTGTTTATTCCATCGGACGCCTCTTGCAATATTTTTTTAAACGCATGCAATATTTTTTTCAACGTGTGCAACATCTGTTTACTGTGCCGCATTTCTACTGTTGTCGAAGGAAAATGATGCACGCGTTGGAAAAAAAATGTTGCATACATAGAGAAAAATATTGCAACGCGTCCAAAAATATCAGACATCTGAGCTGAAGTCATTCTGTAATTTTATTAGCTATTCACTCATTCTTCTATTCCCACAAAATATAAGATTTTCCTTAATTATTACAATTCCTCCCTAACATAAGTTCTTGGTCAAGACACACATTGAAACACCCCAAAATTTCAAAAATAAGTTTATTGTTTTATTTGGATTTTATTCAGATTTTCCCAGAATTTATTTGAATTTATTTGGCTTTCTTTTGAAAACTTTCCACTTCGGGAAAGTTTCTCGTTTTGGCTGCTTTCCTCTTTTGGAAATCTTCCTTTTTCGGCTCTCGGCCCGGCCGGTTTCGGCCTGATTTTTTTTCCCTGGCCCAGCGCTCCCTCGCCTCGGCCCGTTCCCGTCGGCCGCTCTCTCGCTTGGGCCTGCTCGCCTCCTCGCCCCGCCGTCAAGACGCTACATTTTAGATTTGCGGCTGCATTTTACACGATCATGCAACCATTTTCATGGCATTAGCAGATTATGACCTCAAAAGTGTCTTAAAACTAGTTTTGCATCTTTTCTTTTACTTGTGAAATTTATTAGTATTTTAGTTCGTATGTATATGAAAAATAAAGTCTTTTTATGAACTTATTTTAAATTAGATCTTTTTGCCGATTAATATGATCTTGATCTTAGGAATATTTTGAGATTAACCCTGCATAACCTAACACTTAATTTATGATGTTTTACTTGTATATTCTAAATCCTCAAGTTTACATATATTATACGAAAGCATAATTCGACCAAGAGGTTAAGTACAAATTATGACCTATTATAATGATTTTTGTTGTCTTAGGTAGTCTATTCCTATAGAGATTTTAAGAACCAATTTTTCATGCACTAATATCTATTTGTAATAGTAATTTTTATTTTATCTTTTTGCATGTAGAGTTAATTTTAATCAGGAACTTGGTTCAGACTAATTTAATTTATAAGCACTTTTATGGGATTAGATGATTTAGGCCTATAGGATGCTTTAAAACTGATCCAACATGTAGTATTATTTATTTGTGACATTCTGCACATATTCTTTTCTTATGTACATAGAAAACAATTTTATTTATAAACTGGATTCAAACATAACTAAACATGAAATATTTTTTAATATATAGGGTTATTATGGTCTAAAAATGGTCTATTAATTGGTTGCACTCTAATTTGTCTGTTCATGACCTAGTTATAACTATTTTGATTTCTATAAATTGAAAAACAATCTATTTTCAAATTTGAATCAAACTAGATTTAAATATACATATGTTTTATGTTTGGAATACTCATGACCTTAGGAACATTTTAAAATTTATTTCATGATTTAAGGAGTTAGGGTTTATTTATCTCTAATAGTAATCGTATTAAGGTTTACTCAAATTTTAATCCAAACAAATAAAACTGAGTTAAAAATTAAATATTTTTGTACAAATGAGTTTCTTATGGTCTCAGGAGTACATGAAAATTATTTCATGATTTTAGACTCTAGGGTTTTCAACTTTTGTGTAGAGACCATATTAGGGTTTTGTTTAAATTAAATTTAAAATATGCCAAACTTAGGTTGAAAATTAAATATTTTTGCATATTATGAAACCAAATGATTTTATATGAATTTAAAATTTTATTTTACTGGAATTGGACTTAAAGTGCAAAAGTTATAAGGCATTAAAGCCCTAGAGTTTAGAAATTCCGACTTTAATTGGATAATACGCTTTCGGAACGGCGAAAGCGTCTTGGGCTTTGAACGTCTCCCACCTGGGCTCCTTTGGCTGACAAAAAGGGAGTGACGCAAGTGAGAGGAAGGGGCTGACGTTGCAGACCCGCGTGTCAAGTGGAACAAAGCAGGGGATTCGGCCGCGGACGAAGCGAGGCAGAAGGGGGGTGTTCGTTGGCTCAGAAAGCATGAGGCGACAGGGTGTAGAGAGTTGCAGCTTAAATAGGCAGGCAATAGGGTCGATGATACCACAGGGTTTGAAACCGGGACTGGAGGCCAGAGGCTGGCGGCCGGAGGTATATATATATACTTGGTTTTATTGTCCATGACAACAAATTGAAGTACCACAATTGAGATTAGATCATGGGCGTGGGAGCAGTTCCCACGCAAATTGGCGCCTCGCGATGGGCGCGCGTCATCTCTCTCTTAGATCGTGTGGGGTTCCCACGCGCGCCGTCCCTCTCTCCTCCGCTCGCGTCATCTATCTACGATTGGTTTCACTATCAAGTACTCGGCAGAGGCGGGCTCCTGGATCGGAGTATTACCAGGTTAAGCTCTCTAAGATTTGTTTTTGCGAGGCTCACCAGATCGTGGTTCCCGGATCTATCTGTCGGGATGTAGGGTCGCGGTGATGGTCTGCGTGCCGTTGTTTGCCGGCGAGGCGGCGACGGACTCCATGTTGGGCGGGTCGTGCGGATCGGGCAAGATCGGATCTTCCAATAGGGGGGAGAGGGGAAGAATCTAGATGAGGCGACGCCATGGCGGTCGTGCTCGTTCCTTTCGGATGGCCTTCATTCCGAAATCTGTTTTAAATGAAAGGAGGTGCAATTCGCAGGGTGAGTTGGATAGTGCAAGGTATCGTCTTTCTTCTTCAAATTTTGAGAAGATGCATTTGTCGCGAAGATTTTCGGCCCCTGTTGCCAGAGGCAAATTCCAGTCCTCTTGCAGCAATGTTGCCTTTGTTCCTGAGTTCAATCTCAGCGAAGTACAACCGGATGTGCGACGATGCTTCAAGAATCTATTCAAAGTCATGGCGGGCGGTGCGGCGGCTGCTGGTGGCGATCAATTTCATGGTCGCCGTTATGGTGGTCAACTTCATCCTGCTCGTGGAGGTCTTCGTCCCCCAAGATTTCAAGGGCGTGGTCGTGATAAAGGCTACGTTCAGGGGAATATTCTGGATATGGTTTTGGGCTCTATTGCAGTCTGAGGACAACAGGGAGACCATTTGACTGATTTCCAATGCATTGGAGGTTGTGGTGTTGGACATTTTTTCCAAGAATGGATGGAGAAGCAATTATAGAATTTGCTTTTAATTTTACACTCTCTTTGTCTCTATTATTCAATAATGATATGCGGATGTAATATTTGTAAGAACTCGGCTATGTGTAATTGCAGAGGCCGGATTTTAATCCTTTACCTAAAAAAATGACAACAAATTGATCGGCTGTGGCTTACTTGTTGCGACAGTGGTGAGGGAGTTGATGCCGACCGCAGAAGAGAAAGGAGAGGGCAGTGATGAGCTGTGTTCTAGGTGATGAGATAGCACCGCAAGAGATGGTGAGCTCGGTTCACACGATCGATGTGGGTTAGTTAGCTCAAGCTGTCACCGATGTTCATCGTGGCAGTGAAGTCAGCTTCCATTCGTTGTCATGGCAGCAATCGGTGGAGAGAGGCAGAAAAGAGGGCAAGGCACAGGTCAGTGAGGCTTAACCCAGTGGTGGCAATCTACGCACGCACATGCCGTGGCAAATGAATTCAGCCAGCCTTTCCTTGTTGTGACAACGAAATCGGGGTCAAATCCTTGCCGTGGCAGCTAGTGTATTCGCTAGTCACAATCTGTCGCAGCAAAGCAAAGGATACAGAAGCAAGGCTAAGGCAAAGTTGGCTTGAGGGACAAGGCAGAGGCTGGGAGCTACTATGACGCTGCCAGGCAGGGTTGACCAGAAGAGGGCCCGCTATCAGTGAACCAAAGAAGGAACCGACTTTGGCCAACTCTGGGCGGTTCATGACCTTTGCATTAAATGAGACATCAAATATTTTTATTATTTTTTAAATTTTTTATTTTTGTGAGTGATTTGGAGATAACCTTCCTCCTACTGGAGAAATTTAGGCTGATGATATTATCTATGGAATTTATTAAATTTTTGACAAGACTGTTGCACCAAAATTCTATTTTCTGATTTTTTTTGTTTTTCTTAGCTTACAAATAAGATTTATTTTATATGAAACTTTTTATGTTAATTCTAATGCTTATTGGGAATTACAATAAAAATTTCAGATAATGATTATTCATATACGATTTTATAAAATTCGACATTGATAATGTTGCTTTTAAATTGATTCAATTTTTGATTTTATAAAATACTTTAATAAACTTTATTATTTTCGAAAATTTTCCTGTAAATTACCCCAGTTCTTTAGATGATTTTGTATATTTTCCAAGATAACATCTGTGAAAAATTAAATAATTCTGACATGAGTGCTATCTGTTGTCACATTATACAGTTTATGATTTCCTTTCAGCACTAAATGTAGGTATTAATTTATGATATTTTTACTATAGATTTATATTGATCTGATTAAGGTATGGTAAAAATTTAAGCTTGAAATAAACTCTTTATATTTTTACAAAAATATGACATTCTACTATTTTTAGTCAATACCCTTTAATTCATAATTCTTTTCATTCATTAACGCGTTCATATTGGTTTTGACTGCATAAAAAGAATTCTGGAGATTTATAATTTGTTAATAATTTTTTTGTAAATTTTTGTTGATGTTGGTTTTTACTTTCTTACATTTACCTTTTTACTAATTCAATACAAAAGACTTTTCCTTAGAACAAAAATCCAAGAAACCCCAATAATGCCAGAAAATTCAGAATAAAATTATGATGTCAACTACATTTTATATTTTAGTTTTCTTTGATCTTCATGGGTTAGAAATCAACATCTCAATATTGAGAATGAGTTTATAAAAGACTATCAATTCAAGAAACAATAAAAAGGATGGAAATTCAGAATATAATCTCAATCCAACTTGATTTTTAATTTTATTCATTCAATTTTATTTTTTACTATTTTTAAATTTTTCGAGATGTTACACAAAAGAATCTACAAAATAGAAGCAGCAACATTTACCTTCATTCCAGATGACAATGAAATAATGCAGTATCATTGAACTATTGATCTATGTGAAAATAAAATTAGTGGACATGCATCTGATATAACGATGAACTCATGCATACTTCATGAATTTAATTATGGATTTATGTAAATAGGGAATAACTGTTGGTCCATATAGGAACAATGGCCAATTTTGATTCATTCACATCTATGTATAGCAATTTGATTATGCTAAACTACATATATACGACAGTGTAAGACCTGGAAAGTTTCCAGAAACAGAACATAACCACTTGATTTTATATCTGCTGATATCATACTAACTACATGTTTACTTGTTATCTTTTTTGTTTGTCTAACATGAGTACATGATATAAGTATACATGCTTCCACCATGCGAAATATTCCTTAATTGTTGGCCTCCAATTCTGAATTCTGAATAGTCAAGCAAAAGGTCACTCTTTCAGCTGGCCATCCAAAAAGGGCTGAAGTTTTTCTGAAACACAAAAGTTTCACAAATATTATGTAAAGCATCAATTTCCAAGGTCATATAACCTGTGCAGGATATCAGAAAACAACCGATGAAAAAGAAATGAGGATTGATCACTGAGACCAACTAAGCCCGCAAGACGATATGCACAACACAAATTTGGCCCTGACTAGTTCAGGCGAAATCGTAGTTTGTCGAGTCGTTTTAATTACCACTGAAACCGGAAATGGGTAACCGTGCACTGTAACGCCCGATTGAAATATGTTTTTTTTACTGTTGTTACATGGCTTGGCAAGAAAAAAAATAATCAAATTGAGGAGGGATTTAAATTTGCCCAGAATTGGACCAGTAGCCAGTTGGTAACTGAGCAGTTATCGGCTCCTAGCAAAGATACATATCTTGTATTCATATATATACTATGACAATTCTGGCAATCATCACTTCATATATACCTATTTAAAAAAAAATGAATGGAGCCAAAAATCCAATGTAGTTCTCTCAAGATTGTTCACTTTTCTCCGATTTCATCCCAAAATAGCAAAAATTAAGTATTTTAGTGGTGTATAGATCAGGATACCAGGTCTTCAGCAAGAGCAGACTATATATGGTCCTTCGGGCGCATCAGTTCCAGTTTATACCATCTGGCAAGACCAAATCCCTGTAGACCATGGGAGGCCTGTATCTACCAGACCTTGATTTTATTCACCTTCAAATGTTCCTACATCAGTTTGCCCTTGATGAACTCAAAATCTAGATTGCCCACGAGGAAACCCATAGTTATTTTGATTGGCTTTTAATGTAATGAAAAAATCAATGTTTTTTAAAGAGCTTTTTTACGGTACACTAAATTGAATATAGATCCTTCATTCTTTTTGATCCAATAAACCAGATTAGCTATTATTCATATATACTTTCTCCGGTAGCAAAGTAGCAGTAATACCCTCAACAAATCAATTATTACTAAATCTGATTTTTATGACCCACAATATGCTTCTAGTATAATGCACTATAAAATTACTCTTTTTCAAATCATTGCATGTCCCAGCTAGTGAAAATATTTTAACAGGATATTAACATACATTTTTTCTCAATATATAAATGTACTTTTTTTGCAAATGAAACAACTAGCTTTGACAGAATAACAAACGTTAACAAATGTTTTTTAATAACAGATGTATCCGTACAAACGAAGCCTCTTCGACAACACACGACAAAAGTGGGTGGGTTTTCTTTAATAAATGCAAGTTTCCGTGCAAAAGAAACCTTTTCGACAGTATAGCGACAAGAGCCAATGATTTTCTTTTTTCAATAAATGAATATTCCCACGCAAATGAAACTGCCTTGATAACGTAAAGACATAAAAGGGACTTTTTTTTTTAATAAATGTGTGCTCCATGTAAACAAAACCTCTCCGATGGCGGCTAACTGCGAAAAGATATATAGGCATCAACATAACTACTTAGGTTTAGACAAACCACTTTCAAATATTTCCACATATATAGGACATACACATAGCTCTGATAGAAAACAAATCCCACTCAAATTACTATTTATAACAGAGGGGGCACCTGTTGATATATATTTGCACTATACTCTTTTCTTGGTCTAACTCTACTGATCAGTACGGAAGCAAAGACCTAACAGCTTAATTAGAGCATGACATCAATAATGTTGGAGCAAAACAAGGATCTCTGTGTGGTGTGGTCAATCTGGTATATATCTTCTCGTTCTTGTGTAATTATTCTTTTATCTTGCGTGGTTGATTAATTCGTATACTTTTAGTTGCTCTTTTTTTCTCTCTCTCTAGTTCGCAATTATTTGGTTCATGCAATATGCATTTTTCCGATCTATTTCGACTCCATGGATCTTTTTAGCTAGTTATTTTGATCGTGGTTATTAGATCGATCTAGTAGAACATTGCATGCTAGTCTACAAGCGTGCTTGTAGTTTGTGCATGGGTTAGAATGATCCATACATACATACAGGGGGTTGAAACCGTGGCTAGTGGTAGCATCACTAGTGCATAGAGATCAACAAACCGCTGTCAGATAGCTTATGTTTGGCGTCTCACCCATTGCTCATTTATGTGTTAGATAGAGAGTTGGTGCGATGATGGACTGGTAACTGGTTGCGGCTCTTGATCATGATCAGAGTATGTATGGATGGAGAGAGGCATTACAATAATCTCTAGTGTGAGGGATCTATCACAACAATTAGCAGATAGTTACAGTTAGATTAAATTAGATTCTCGGTATTAGTATCAACTTTTGCTCGAACCCAATCAGTGGCGGAGCCAGAAATTTTTAAAGGAGGGGTCTAAGAATAAAATAAACCTCTACTAATGATTGATTCATTGATATTCAAAGTTTAATATATAGTAAGTACAATATGTAACACTTGTAGCTTGCAAAGATTTAGGGAACGTACCACTTGATATAGTAAGTACAATATATAAATGCTTTGGAAGGTATAACTGCAGCTTAAGAATTGGACTCTTGTGTGATCTCACCGACGTTAACCCTGTACATTCTATATGAGATTTCTCTAACCAAAGAAAACAGAGGATACATATACCTACATATCTACAATCCCATACTATCTATTTGTAGCCTCAAATTCTAATACAAATATATACCAGTCCAAATGTTCTTAAATTAGTCTACTTATATTCCCTTACGCCAACAAATCTAAACTAGGTTCTTTAATATGAGAAATGGAGCAAAAATATATGCTAGGAGACATTCTTCTTGGTTATCCTTGTGATTTGTTGGAACGCATCGATTCAGTGCTGTTTTATAGTCTGCTCTGATCATCACAGTCATTAGGTAATTAATTAATTATTAATCGATGGAGTATGTATATGCTAGAAGTAAGCAATTGAATTTTTATTGTGAGTTAGCCAAAAAAAATCTTTACAAGCTAGCAACGCCGACCGGGGGCCAGGCCCCATCACGCCCCCCCGGTGGCTCCGCCACTGCCTCTAATCCTATATTATCCGAACCTAGGCTCGAGATATACCTCCATATATCTTTCGCTCTTCAGTCACACTTTTAGCCTTGGGTGTTTAGATGAAAATTGATTAGAAAACCCTAAGGCGATAAATACCTGGCCCGTTCTATGTGGATTCGATAAACACTGAAATACTCTAGGAGAAAAGCTACAATTAATTGACCCGTGCACTGGAATTTCCGACGTACGTCATTGCTGGGGAACGGCAACTTGAACCGAGGGCGAACTTTTCTATTTTTCATCTAATATTCCCCGTCGTCATATATCCGGTTGTGCTTTGCCACTCTTATTCTTAGACGTATACGTAGAGACTAAAATCATATGCTGCAACTGTTGGTCTCCACCTCGACACTTGAAATCTCACATGTAAATCAGTACGATCGAGTCGAACTCTGAAGCTCTGAGACGTTGGATAACACGCGACAGGCAATCGAAGCTGCCGAAGAAGATGTGTGCACCATGTCAACAGACAATATGATGAATGGGAACCATCCATAACTCATATTTTGCACGTGAGAGTCAGCATGCACGCCGACTGCCAATCACCGAGACCTCTCGAATGAGCTAGCACATCAGGCTATATATCAAAACTTACACAGATGAGATATGATGCATGCATGTTGATGATGCAGTAGATGAACAGCATCGTTGCACGATCTTGACGGTTAACAGAGGAGTCTAGCTTTGGACTTCATGTTTAGCGCTCCCGGCGACCGCTGCTAAGGCTCTGTTCGAGACGCACCTACCAGGCGCTCGGCAGCCACTGCACGATCCACAGCAGCAAGAAAGGATCCGCCCGGCACTCCAAGCAGCAGCTTGCGATGGCTGCGGAGGAGGCCATCCAAGCTGTGGCGGCGGCCGCGGAGGCCATGGAGATGGCGGAAGCAGCCTAAGCATAACTTCGACCTGAACGATCGAGTTGTGCAGCTTGTGTGTGCTCATGTTTGGTTTGTTTTTGAATTTCTCACTCTGACTTTTGGTCTCGGTCGGGCTGAAGCTAGCTTTGGGCGTCCGAGACTACGTACCTGCAGGAGGCCGGTGTGTTATGTGTATGTAATCTCGACCGATCAAGAAATAAAGAGTGCAAGCTGATACGTGTGTTGGTTAATTTGTTGCATAATCCTTCAACGATTCTCTCACATGGAATGAAGTTGCAGGATGAAAAGATCGATCATAGCATATATAGTTTTATTGATACACTCTCAATAATTGCATTGTATGATTTTCCAAATCTTCTCGATCTTATATTAACTACATCTCGAATTTTCTGCCTCTCTTCTTCCCGTTTTTTTTTCATGTGAACAGTAAGGTACTACTGTCCAAAGAATTAGCTAGGATCGTATACGGTATACGAGACACTTGGCATATGTATGGTTGTAGGTTCAAACTTGGAACCCACAGTTTTTGTAGAAACCAGAGGTGGTCTTCCCCCTTTAAGAAAAGAAATGGAGCAATTGTTGGGAGTTTTCGTCTTCAAGTGAGATCGACTTAATGTAAAGTGATGCCGCATGCTAGCTATACGTACCTGGTCGATCTCGGAGTCAAACTTCTTTTGCTTCAAAACGTACGAGAGATCAGATATACCAACATCACAAAAGGAGCACTATATGCTACGTACGTACAGACTTACAGCATGGCTTATCCTGCTTTAATTCGTAGCTAGCTATAGGGAATCAACAAATTAAAACTAATTTGCTAGCTACTAAGACGATGTCTAATGGAGGCTAGCTATACATACAAGTGTAGCTTGAGCTGAGCTAAAACTTTGCTATTCGATACTAACACCGTACTTAAATCTTGACGATAT
This sequence comes from Guadua angustifolia, assembly GCA_036346375.1. Classification (NCBI taxonomy): domain Eukaryota; kingdom Viridiplantae; phylum Streptophyta; class Magnoliopsida; order Poales; family Poaceae; genus Guadua; species Guadua angustifolia. The sequence goes on along the minus strand of CM070510.1, from coordinate 66,228,914 downwards.
TACGTGCGTACGTCTGCTTCCTTGTTTTGTTTAGCTAGCTACCGCAGCCCTGCCGTTCCCACAACCACCATCATCGATCTCACATTATATATCACACAGTACACTCCACTCCACCTGGTGTGTCGTGCATACAGAGACACAAACAGCAGCCACGATGAGCGGATCATCGCAGGTGTTCATCGTCATGCCCGGGCACGTCCACCAGCTCCTCGCCGGAGGGGGCGGGGGAGGCGACGAGCCCAGGTACCCCTGGCACTTGAAGTCCGTGCACGAGGTCGACGACGTCGTCCCTTGCCGCAAGAAGCCGGCAAACCCCGGAGAAGGGCACTTCCTGTGCCCCATCTGCGACCGTGTCTTCAACAGTGAGAAGGCCGTCCACGGCCACATGCGCTGCCACCCGGGACGCAAGTGGCGCGGCATGGAGCCCCCTCGGGAGCCGACCCCCGGTGAGCTCACGGCGGACGGGAAACAATACCGCTACGTGTGCGATCGCTGCAAGGCTCCGTTCGAGACGCGCCAGGCGCTCGGCGGCCATCGCGCGAGCCACAACGGCAAGAAGGGCTGCTCCTGGCACTCCAAACAGCAGCTTGCGATGGTTGCAGAGGAGGCCATCCAAGCTGTGGCCGCGGCCGCGGCGGCCATGGAGGCGGCGGAAGCTGCAGCTGGTCCGAGCAACACCGGCGGGGGGAAGCCGCCCAAGCATAACTTCGACCTGAATGATCCGGCGCCAGAGGAGTAGGGGGGCAACTAGGGTTCGGTCGATCGAGCTGTGCTTGCGTGTGCTCATCTTTGGTTTGTTTATGTGTACTTTTGTTTTTGTGTTTCTCTCTCTTTGACTTTTGGTCTTGACCGGACTGAAGCTAGCTTTGGGCATCCGAGACTACCTGGTGGTGTATCGACATCGTGTATCTATATAAGCTCGATCGATCGAGAAAGGAAATAAAGAATGCAAGCTCGTGTGTTTTGGTTAATTTGATGAATAATCCTGGATTCTCTCTTCTTTTATTTCATGCATGTGCTGCTTTTCTTGGGCTAGTTCTTGTTCTTTCATTTGATGCGTGGTTATATTAGATCTGGTTCTTGCCCAAAATAAAGTTACCGCATCCGCTACTTAAAGCATTCTATGTGATGTATGAGAGACTTAGGTGTACATGCATGTATATATATATTGTTGTTACTCGTGGAGCGATTTCCCCTTGCTAGCTTTGATATGTCTGCATTTGGTATTAATTTAAAAGCTTCCTTTATCTAAAAATACCTTGCTAGCTCATGGGGGCATGCAGCATCTGATCATATCTCAAAGAATGAATAGAGAATCACATGAAATTAAGTTGAGAGATGCTTCTATGCTTTTCTTTTTGACAGTTGCACAAATATTAAAGCATGAATAAAAGTTAGATGGTTTTGACTTACCCCTTCGCTTGCTTTAAGATTTGTGCACTTTATATTGAGAGGAAAAGTACTGAAGCACTGCTCAATTAAGTTATTGGATGAAAAGATCGTCGATCATATCGCAGTTTTATTGATACACTCATTAATTGCACAGTATATGATTTTCCAAATCTTTTCAATCTTCATTAAATTTATGTCAAGTTTAATTTGCTACCTCTCTCTACCTTCTTCCCATTTTTTTCATGTGAACAATCAGTAATTTCCAAAGAATTAGCTAGTATATATCCCCATGCAAATTCATAGTTCAACAGTATATAAGACACTTGGCATATATGGTTGTAGGTTTAAACTTTGGAACCCACAGTTTTTGTAGAAACCAGGGGTGGTTTCCCCCCTTTTAAGAATAGATATGGAGAAATGGTTGGGAGTTTTTTCGTCTTCAAGTGAGATCGATTTTGAAGTGATGCCGCATGGCTAGCTATATTGGCCTTGTCTTGGAGTCAAACCTCTTTCGCTTCAAAACGTATGGGAGATATACCGACGTCAGAGAAGAGAAGGGAAGGGGCACTATATACTATGTTTATGTACATATATCCGACCAAGTTTCTCCTTGCTTTCGTGTAGCTTGCTAGGGAATCAACAAAATTAGATTGCTAGGGAATCAACAAAATTAGCTTAATTGAGCTGAACTAAAATTTTCCTTTTCAACATTAACTAAATATTCACGATATTACGTACGTACTTCATGGTATTCCAGCTATAGCTAGTTCTGAAAATTGAAGCACTGATCAACCTTTGCAAAGGAAAAAAAAGGTTGCTATCATCTAGCTGCCAACTTATGGTAAGTAGTTCTTGGAGATATTGAAGGGCTTAATTAGTTATGTATACGTACATTAATTCTAAACAGATTTTGTCTAGACCGCGAGATCGATCATGCGCGCCATTGAGTTTATTCTCTAGTACTCAGATGGGAAGTCCTAACCCCCAGCAAATAAAACGTGAGTCAATGTGCACATAAAATGCTAGCTAGCAGTAAGGCAAGCGGAAATTAAATCAAATCTTTTTCAGATATGCACATATATAGATGGTTGTGAGATGAATTAATTGAAACTATAAAATATTGCAAATTGAAGACCCCACCAAACATAGGAAAATACATATATACAAGCTGTAACAGACTGAAATTTAATAAAAATGAAAAAATTCAAAATATTTTGCATAATTTATTCCTGTGTTTTCTGGCTTTTCTTGAATTTTTATAATTTATTTTGGCTTTTTGCTTATTAAATAAATTCAAAATGAGGTATGGTAAAATGGTAAAAGTAAAAAGGTAAAAACATAAAATCAAAAAATTCATATTTAAATGCTTGATTCATCCAGAACCATAATTATGGTGTTTGGGATAATATCAACAATTAAAATAAAAGAAATCATGTGATAAATGCTAGATAAGAAATCTGATCCTAGTCATATCAAATTTATGTGGAAATTTCCAGTGAATATCGTCTGACCCTAATATTTTTATCCTTACCAACCTGAGATCCTCATCTACTTCTTTTAAAAAGATCAAAAATTAAAACTTACATTTCTTTGGGGTTCGACCTCCTTGCTTGCGACTCTTGCCAGCGGGATCCTTCATCGACCTTATCTTGCTTGAGGTGACGTGGTTCTTGTGGTTATCGATCTACCGTCTGTGGTCCCATGTCGTCCGATGCCGCATTTACACAGACTTTCTTAGAATGGGCCCGACTAGTCGACCACTCGCAAGACGCGCATGTGCATCGCATTAGGCTGAGGTGTCAGCCGAACCGACATTGTCATACTGGTCTGGATTGTCAATGCCTCAGCCCAGCGTCGCCCAAAAAGGGAAAGTGCAAACCTGATTAGAAAACATACTTTCTGTTTTTGGCAAAAAAAAAAAAAATCTGATTTTCAGTATTTTCCAAACCCTAGAACATTCAATTGAGTATAACTTTTGAACCATAAGCCCAAATAAAATGAAATAAATTTATAAATTCATATAAAATCTTGTAGAATCAGAATATGTAAAAATATTTTAAAATTTAACTCTGTTTAAATTTTGAATTTGAATTTAAAAAAGATGTTCAAAATATGCTATTCATAGAATTGTTACAAATGAATTCCAAATCAAGTAAAACAAATTTTGTTATACTCCTTGAGCCTCTAGGAACCTGAATATATAAAAACATATAGGGTTCATTATAGGAAATATTTAAATTTATCATATAGGTAGTAATAATCTAATATTAAATTCTATGGCCTTAATTTCTTAAAATTTAAAACTATAAATATAAACTATATAATTTTTAACCTGTTAAATTGGTAGAATAAATAAAATACTTCAAAGATAGGTTACATCATCACTTAACCAACAATTGTTAATACACACACATACATATATACACATGAATATAGTCAATTGTATTAAACACATGAAACTAAACAAAACACTAAGATCATACATGTTTTATGAAAATGGTTTAATTAAATTTTTATGTCTGTCTTCTTTTTGCCTTATTAAGACTTGTTATTTGCTATGTTATTATTATTGGACGACGTGTAAAACTCGACGAGTCAGAGTTAGTCGCCGATGATCGTGAATACTACATCGATGACAATCAATAAGGCAAGCACCCCTTTGATCATGTTAATCCAAGATTTATAAATGTTTTATTAAATATTTTCATTCTATAAACTATGTTCATTATATCCTGCTACTTTGTGGGTATTGGTAGACATACCTATAGGATTATAGAATTTCCTGAATAATTGTGAAATTGTGAACCTTCATACCCCTAAAATAATGTAGACATTATATATTGTCGATATGGGATCACACACTTAGATGCCATGCTTAGCCATGCCTAAAAAGAGTCTAAAATTTTGATATGGTTAAAAATGTTAGATACAACAATATAATGGGTATGACATTTCTTTATGATTGATAATTTGGTTAAAAATAAAAATAAAACTATGGTTTTGATGCAGGCAATTATTGGCAATAGCCGGAGGTGCATGGATTTACACTTAGTATAGGAGGAGACTATTGCCCGTGTCAGATTAAGAACCGAACTCAGTGTTCATTAAACCCAAGAAATATCATACAACCACAAGCGCTAGTATGGGACAGCCTTAACCTATTAAATTACTTAAAACTAGCTTTGCACATTGGTAGGATGTAGTAGTATGAGCTGTTTCTTAATGGATTGCTCAAAGGGATGTCACACCAAGGTGATCATGGATCAAATGTTTGCCGATACAACTGTGTACGCCGTACTATAGGAAAGTTCCATCATTTCTATGCTTTGAGTTCTTCTGCTATAGTATGGGTTTTTGTTCCGTGCTGGTGCAAAGTTAGAATTAAGTAATGCAATGGTTATGCTATGATTTCCTTGTCGACACACCAAAGAAAATGTGTTAATGGCTAGGCAAAAGGGGGGAATCATTTCTTGTGGGTAAAGATGTACATCTCTGCAAAGTGTAAAACTTTTTGAAAAGCCATTCCTGTGGTTATGGGAGTCTTAGTGCGCCAGCACTAGTTAGCTGTTTTTATTTTCATAAAATGTGGTTTCTACCACATAATGGTGGGAAATAGTTCGTGAATATGGTTATGATACTCATTTTCGTAAAATTTATTTATTCGTACTTATATTCTGTTATTTTCAGTATTAAATTGCTTTTACTTAAATTCCGTTTACAATCTATTATTCTGTATTTACATTTCAAATTGGCTTTATGCAAATCAACCGTAAAACCCTTTCCTTTTAAATGGCCTGCATATATTATAGGTTTTGAAAAAGTCTTGCAAGTACATAAATACTCAACTTGCCATTGTTGATATTTTTAAGTGAAGAATCAGATTACCTCGACGACACATACATTACGCAAGATTCGGGGATTTTAACGATGAGTTTTACTAAGGTTCACCTTGTTAGTTGCCTATGGGGATAATGGGTTAAAAGGGCATACTACAAGATGTTTGTCTCCACTACAATATTTTACTTTTGGTATTGTAAGAATACTCTGTAACCTGCCTCCGCTATTATAATAAAAGTATATGTATGGTTGTGATATCAATTTATGAATGTGCATGCTAGTCACTGATCATATGACTAGTACGGCATGCACATAGGTATCTATTATTGATATTTATTATAAAAAATAGGGGTCTTACACAATCGACATATTAAATGGAAAAAATGTTGCATTACATATAGACATTTGGTAATTAACCCGTTTGCTCAGGCAAAAAAATCCTTGCTACAATCATATTGACCACATAGATCTCTTTGCTTTCGTCAGAAAAACAAAGCTATGTACATATAATTACCTAGGACACCATGGTGTCTAGGCAGCATGTTCCAAATCAGATATTTCTCCTATGTATCGTATGCGAAATTTTTAGAATGTTGAGTTTATGCAAACAAGTTTGAACTAAAATTCAAACTAGATCAGTTTTCTTTTTATGATAATTTGATTGTAGGTATGTGTTGGTTTTAATTTATATATACATAAGCAAAACATGTAATTTAAATTCGTACAAGATCTTTGAATTCAAGTATATTTTTTTTCAAAGATATGTGTTTCATTTGAATTGTTCTTTATCACTTTCAGAATGCTTTAATAATAACTCTAAGATACTCCAATTTGATTTGGTTGAAAAAAATATGCATTGAAGCCATTTATTTTTGTTATATATATACTCAATTTCCATATATATAAAAGGAGTATATACACGAATTATACTATAAAAAGTGGACTTTGGTGAAATTTTTTATGAAACTCAGTTTATGGTATCTTATAATCATTATTAGAGCATGCTTAAACAGATAAAAACGTATAACAATGTCATTTACAAAATTTAGCGCCAGGCAAGATGCTGATACATTCATAGAGCAAGGTGGGCTTCAAACAGTCCGTGCTGACGTGGGACTTGAACTACTAATGGCATGGCTTGGCCCATGCTTGTTTAAAGATGATGCAAGGTAGGGCTTTTGCTGCATGCCTGCATTCTCCACGAGCTAGGAACGAATATTCAGAAGTTTTAGAATAATAATAATATGTAACTGCTGATCTAATTCATGAATCGAAGCGACCATGGAGCACTCCTGCGCAAGCCCTACTCATGATTTGGATCAGGCAAATTAAGTGAAAACGTACTGCTAGTTCCTTAGGAACTCCAATGCTATTTGTTCTGAATACATGTAGGGACTACCAACTTTGTTCTGGTATTGATGCCAGAGGGTTTGATTGTTAAGACCGAATAAAGACAGAGCAAACAACAAATATTACAGAACCTCCTTTTCACTGACTCTGACAGCCATGATACTTCCAGTTCCATCGATACACTGAATTTTCCCTAATAAAACATTGAATCTAGAATTTTGAGAGGGTCAGAGAACCATTTTGGATTGTGAACCATGATCAACTGTTAAATTGTCAATTTGAATAAGAGAATTATTTTTTTCCTTCCTATCAAATATTGAAGGACCGAAATGACCATCAAAAGGAGGTGAATAATCACAATTAAACTTTTCCCCACTCAAAGGATCTAACCAAAATCTCAATAGAAACACTCAAGCGTAAAGGAGCAAATTAAAGATAATTCGCTCTAGTCGGTACTATCGCATCATAGGGGTGGTAGTATTGGATGAACAGTACTACCGTTGTGTATGGGCGGTAGTGCTGGCTCTAAGAACAGAACAAGAACACATCATGATCTTGAAATAAAATTCGATGCAACTTTAGATCGGCTAGACCAACATCCATGAAATTTTGTATGCACCTTCTTATGGAGGTCATAAACCTATTCCAACCTTTAATCCAAGAGATTGATGTCAAAGTTCTGAACTTTTTCAATTCAAAGTAAGAATACATGAAAATTAGAAAATCAAAGTCTTGGTCTTGGATTTGCTCATGGAGTTTTGATGATCAAGGTAATCTTAGATATCCTCCCACTTGTTACAACAAGCAAGAATATAAGAAATAAAAATTTCAAACGTGATCTACAAAGATTTCTCAAAGATTGAGCAAAAAGATTGAGTTCTTGCAAAATATTGTATAGATAATGATGATATGATTTGAAGAAGATTCATCCATCAATCATTCATCCTTAACATAAAATCCACAAGCATTTAGGAGTGGAGGCAAATCTAAATATGCAGAAAGTAAATTGCAAAATTAAAATTACAAAATGTAAATACTGAATTTAAGTGCTAAATTGAAAGCATAAGGTAAATACTAAAAGTAAATTCAGAAGGAAGGAAGTGAAATTTTTATTTCTTAAGAGTAATGTTTACAAAGTCTCAAAACAAAGTAGACAAAACTTAAAGAAGCACATATAGGGTAATAATCTTCTTGGCTCTCAAGAAACCTCATCAAGAGTTGAGATTCACTCACTCACTCATATATAGGGTAATAACATAACTAGTTTTACACGCTTCTCAAAGTAAACTAACTTGACTGCTACTCCATCCTCTAAACTACAATCTAACGACTCTCCTTGATCCAAATAGCTCCAACTAGCAACACAACCATTCCCTTGTCTTTTAGGCTCACAGCGACTCTGTCTCTAATCACCCTCCGGCGATCCTCAACCGTCTGGACCTCTGGCGCATCTCGCCTAGTCCCGGTCATCCTCCGCCTCACTATGACCTAGCATTGTTATTTTACAACCATTAAAAACAAGGAAATACATCACATAACAATGTCCAAATTGATATGCAATAAACCTCACACAAATTCAAAATTCAATTTTCAACTTCGCAGACAAAGTCAGCACTACCACCTACTAGGGACTAGTAGTACTGCTAGCCAGCACTACCACTCCTCAATAGCCAGTAGTACCACTCACTCTCAAACAGTGCGAAGACCTTCTTTGGAAAAATAGCTATAGCCATCTATTGGCCGGTAGTACTGTTACCCCAATACTATCGCTCTAAAGTGTGGTAATGCCGCTCAGCTCAACTCAAAGAAAAAACTCGGTACAACCGCAGGCAATCACTACAACCGCCTGAGTCCGTAGTATCACCCGTGACAGACACAACTCACATTACTTCATTTCAAAAATCAATTCAAATCAAATTCAAATCTAAGCACACCTTACTCAAACATGATCAAATACTCATCACAAACGTAGGTAGACCTCCACATAGTCTATCAAATATCAATAAATCTTTTTTTTTATATTTACTATATAAGACTTACAACAAAAATCCATTGCCAGTAAATAAATTACAGTACTCTGTCTGCTCCATTTCTCTCTTTCGTTCAGTTCTTTGGTAGATGAACAAACCTGTCAACGTATGATACTGTTGTGGTTTCTATAGTAACATCTTCCTATCATGAACTTATCTGACAGCCATTCTATCTATGCATGCAGCATCTCTCTCCATCTGGCCAGCGCACTTTTCCTTTTCATTTGATGAGCAACTCAATTTAGCTGATTTACAAGCATTTTGGAGCTCAAGTATTCAGAAGGTGATGCTTTTCCACATGCTTTCTATGAAAACTTCCGGACGAGCTGAATCAAAGAATTCGCCTTCCTCTGCGCTCTACTTGTACCGCTCTTTGCAACCTCAGAAAGATGCTCATTCAGACCAAATCCTAGCGCTTGCACCATGAGGGCGTTGTTGTTCAAGCCTAGCTCAAGGAGAACGGACAGTGCACACTCCTTGTTCTTGGGAGTCCCTTCCTTTGTGATCTCAACAAGTACCTCGACGAAAGCTGTCGTCCCTATTTCGCTGCGGCACGCAGGATGAGATGCCAGGAGGAGGAAAATGGAGAGGGCTTCATCAACCATGCCGAGTTTCTTGTCATCGAGTATTTTCAGCAATGCCATCACAATGCCTGCTTCAATGGCTCTGAATTTGTTCTGATGGTTCAGTATCAGATTGAAGATAGCTGTAGCAGCATCCTTTTTACCTCTGATTGTCCCTTTCTGCAGGAGGTCCACCAAGGGAGCTATACCGCCTAAACTTCCTATGGCCACCTTGCTCTCATCAATCATGGACAGACTAAACAGGGCTGCTGCTGAGTTCTCCTGACCCTCAACACTGCCATTCCTAAGGATTTCAATGATGAAAGGAATGGCTCCTCCTTTAGCTATCAGAACCTTATTGGCTTCATCGATGGACAAGTTCAGCAGCGAAGTCACCGTGTTCTCCTGGATCTTCTTGTCGGGATACGGCAGCAAGCCGATGAGAGCAGGGATCCCACCATTCTCGGTGATCAGCAGTCTATTCTCCGGGTTTTCTTTGGAAAGTGTCCGGATCTTCTTCACGGCCTTCCGCTGCACATCTAGGTGAATCGATGACAGATCTTTCACCAGCGATGGGATGTCTTCTTTACGCTCTTCCTGTTCGGCGACAGGCTCTGGCTCCCCCATCTGAATCTCAACTTTGTTCTTCTCACACCACTGCAGAATCAAGTTTTTGAGAGCAAAGTTTGGCGCCAGCGACAGATGGGCCAGCGGCTGCTGCGTCTTTGGGCAGGTTCTCTGGCCTGCATCTAACCACTTCTGGATGGTCCTCCTTTCATAAGTCTGCAGACGGAATCAAATAGACTATGAGACATGATCAATTAATCGTCCTTCCATATTTGCAGGCAGGGAACAAAGCATATGAAATTAAGCACCCGGCCGCTCGCGATGATGACAGGATCGGTCATGATCTCCAACGATATGGGACACAGGAAGTCATTCGGGATCATCAAAGATGGGCACTTCTCCAGGTACTTGGGGATGGAGACCTCGCCGAGGATGTTCTTTTCGTCAATGCCAGCAATCTCCTTGAACTTGTTGAGGAGCTCAATTATCTGCTTGGTGCTCTCCGCGTGCTGGCCGTTCCTCTCGTTGATGAGCTTCTTGATGGCCATCGTCTCCGCTCTCAAATCCGCCAGGCTTTGCAGCTCCAGTTTCTTGGCTAGCCTATCCAGAATGGCTCGATCCGCGTTCCTGTCCTCCTTGTTCTGGAGGATGACCATGTAATCCATTGCGAGCTCCATGTCCTGGGTGTCCGTCCTCTTCTTGCTTCTCTTCAGCTGCGCATTGATGAGCTCGACCTGAAAATTTTACAAGTCAGCACTTTTCTAGCCCACTCGTTTTTTTTTCCTTTTGCCCTAAATCTAGCCTCTGTTGGAACTACTGAACGCTATATATCTCCGTGGACTCAACTCGCACAAGAACACACTTGAGAGCTCCCAGAAGAAGAAGAAGAAGAAGAAGAAGAAGAAGAAGAAGAAGAGATACCAGCCGCTATAGCAGCGGTCGGCCGGACTGTTGAGGTGCAGCTGCCTACCGCGGTCGAGGAGTAGGCTAAATATACAAATAATTTTGGAGAGAAGCTATATTTGGAAAAAAAAATGTGCGCAAGGGGGAGATATCCCAAGAATCCAAAATTTTACAATTGTCATCGGAGGCAGCTTCCTACTTGTGCAAGGGATTTGAGCAATGGACCTACCTGCTCCTTGACTTCGTCGGAGATGCCGATCTCAGAGTAGGGCATCCCATCCAATGCGAGGTTGATCTTCTCGTACACCGCCCGGAACCTCCCCAGCACAGCCTCGCTCTCCAGCGACTGCAGTTGCGACACGGAATCAGCAAGAAAAATCCACGACAAACACGAGAGAGAAGTAGCAGTAAAGATCGATTTTTTAGGCTATGCGGGTCTTTCCGCCGTGTTGGAAGCAGTGCCAGCGGAGGCGGCGGCGGGCCTGCTGCTTGCTGGGCTAGAGGCCGGTGAGCAAGATGGCGGCGGGTCAGGTCTAGGAGCTGCGGCGAGGTTGGGTCGTGAGGATGAGAAGGATCGCCGTGTTTGCATGTTGACTCGGTCAATGGTTTTTGGACGCAAGTGGGTCGTTCCTGAGTATCACGTCCCGAGGGTCCGGGCTTTATTTATTTATTTTGAATGAAGTCCGGACTTGTCCTCTTCCACAAACAAACGACATCACCGTGAAAAAGTTGGAAAACAATTCGTGGAGACGGGCCGGGGGATACACCGGCTCAACATTGTATAAGATTTCAAAGTCAGGTATGATCGGTGCAGGGAGAAAATTAAAAAATAAACTGTAGATAATAGCAGAGTTTATCTTTCTTTCTTTTTTCGTCTTCTTCTTTTTCGGAAACATGCCATTTTTTTCTCTTATATATATGATTGGCAAATTGTACAATACATATTGGACTACGGATGATTTTCAGACACATATATAGCCAATATCGTAGAAAAAATTGCAGGCATGCTTTAGTTTTCACTCATGAATACCTATTTGGACGACTATGGATGATGTGCTCGAGTTGAATATCGATGGATCGTTGGTCAAAACAAGTTGTGACATTGTGCTGCATGCATGCGTGCATACTAGTTACCAGGAAGATCTTGCTGCCGTCGTGGCAGCAGCGGAGGAGGCGCCGGGCGGCGTGGAAGGCGCGGCCGAGGAGGGCGAGGCGGCGGTAGGCGTCGTCGGTGAGGGGCGGGGCGGCCTCGCGGAGCTCCTGGATGAGGGGGAGCACGAGCTGGAGCCAGCGCAGGAGGTTTAAGCACTCCTTGCGCTGCGACCGCCGGAACTCCTTGAACGCCCGCGCCAAGCTCACGGTGGCAAGGAGCTCCTCCACCAGGTCCCGGTCGGACAGGTGGCGCCCCGACGGCTCCGCTCCGGCTCCGCTTCCGCCGCGGACGCCGGCAGCGGGACGACGGGCGTCGGCAGCATCGGTCGATCAGTGCTCGCCCAGGAAATCAGATCGGTGTTGGGAGGGAGAGGAGAGAGCCTAGCTAGCTAGGAATTTGGCGATAGGATGGAATGGGCAGTGGTGGTGGAGAGAGCGAGGCGGGCCAAGGAGAAGGAGGAAGAAGGCCACGGGAATATCGATGGATGCTTTTCGCGGGCTGAGCAGAATTCCAGGGGGCCACCCTTCCAAAACGCCAGCACGCTACCTTCAAAAATAGCTAGCACATGAACCTCCCATGAATTAATGCGCTAAATTAACCCAGCTTTGCAAAAGTAATTAAGCTACTCCCACCGTATCCACCACACAATTAATCTCATCCACATACTACCTTTCCTATTAGTTGAAGAGTTCGCGCCCTCCGCGTCGTTTAAGTCGAGCCGGCCGGTCGGCTCGGCTCAAAATATTTTTTCCCGATTTAGTCCTTTTGTAAATTATCAATAGGCCCTTCGTGATTTTTTATGAGAGGAAGATTTTTTCCTTGAAATTCTCATTCGGGTCCCTCGTGCGCCATTTTACGAAAAGAACCTCCCGTTAAATTCAAATCGCAAACAAGCATTTTTCTAATTTCTAAGGATAGCGGACAGGTCCAAAAACGTAACATCCAGGTCCTTACTCTTTACGTCTAGGTTCTTTCTCCATTTTTCTCGGGAAAAAAATATTTTTGTCACTAGAAATATGTGTGTAGCTCTATCTCTTTTTTCCCACCTCGATTTCCCATCTCGATCTCTAATATTTTTTAAAGCATGTATTATTACTCCACGAACGCGTCGGTCTCTGGTATTTTTTAAAACATGTATTATTACTCCGTGAACGCGTAGAGTGTTAAGCTCGATAAAAGAATGTTGTCATCTCTAATAATTTTTCACCCTTTTCCCTCTAGACTTTTTCTCCACCTCGGTTTTCTAGCTCGGTCTCAAATATTTTCCAAATAATTCGTCAAAAGAGATATTTTTACAGCTCTATCTCTCTACTTTTTTCCCGTTTTGCTCATTATTTCGACGATTTAAAAAATAAAACGCCAAAAAAAAAATCCTCTGAAAAAAGCGACCTTGGCGTGTTCTTGCCGAATCTCTAATATTTTTTAAAACATATCCTTTCTCTATTTTCCCGGGAAAAAAATTTTCGTCGCCAGAAATATTTGTGCAGCTCTATCTCTAGACTTTTTTCCCAGCTTGATTTCCCATCTCGATCTCTGATATTTTTTGAAACATGTATTATTACTCCGTGAACGCGTCGATCTCTAATATTTTTTAAAACATGTATTATTACTCCGCGAACACGTAGAGTGTTAAGCTCGACAAAAGAATCTTATCATCTCTAATAATTTTTCACCCTTTTCCCTCTAGACTTTTTCCTCTCTTCGGTTTTCCAGCTCGGCCTCCAATATTTTTCAAATAATTCATCGAAAGAGATATTTATACAGCTCTATCTCTCTATTTTTTCCTCATTTCGACGATTTAAAAAATAAAACGCCATCGAGAAAAAAAATTCTACGGAAAAACGACACGCGTGGCGTGTTACGCCGTGAGTTTTTAATATTTTTAAAAACATGTATTATTGCTCGGCGAACGCGTAGAGTATTAAACTCGACAAAAAAAAGGTTGACATCTCTAATAATTTTTCACCCTTTTCCCTCTAGACTTTTTCCCCGCCGCGGTTTTCCAGCTTGATCTCCAATATTTTCCAAATAATTCGTCGAAAGAGATATTTCTACAACTCTATCTCTCTATTTTTCCCCGTTTCGCTCATTATTTCGACAATTTAAAAAATTAAACACCGCCGAAAAAAATTTTTTTCTTCGAAAAAACGACACGCGCGGCGTGTTACGCTGCAGAAAAATTCCTAGTTAATTCCTATACTTCGAACGGGTTGCGGGGTAGGATATCGGGTCCGTAACATATATGTTAACTCTTACGTCATTCTCAGCGCTAAGTTTCATTCTGCGGTTTCTAAGGGCATTCCCAATGGAGAGTTTCTTCTACTTGTTTCAAAGACATCCATGTCACTAAGAAACACTAATTTATACAAAAGCTACAATGCATTGTTTCTTAACATGGTTTTATCATTTAATATTTAACTATTACTTTTTCATCACCCTATGCATGCATAAGAAACCAACATACCCACAATGCAGTTTTTTATAGTTTCTTAGCCAAAGCATTTAATGAAGAAACCATTTCTAGTTTAAGAAACTCTAGCCTTCTCTCTCTGTATTTTTTATCCTACATGGCATGCTAAGAAACCATCTAAGAAACAGCATTGTAAATGCCCTAAGAGTGTCATGTCATGTAAAAAGGTGTGGACTGATGAATGAAATAAGGACTCCTAGAGTACAGTTTCATTTTCACGGTTTCATAAGCAATCAATAGCATTTACTGCTTGGATAGTATTGTGAGTGAAAGTGAAACGATTTTGTCCCCAGTGCAAGTTTCAGATCGTTTAATCATTCGTGTTGGAAACAGTAACGATGGGTTTCATCTCCATGAAACTCTTTTTCTCTCTTTTCTCTTAATTAGCTTGCTAAGTCATCAGTAATTGCTGGTGTGTCACAATATTTAATGAGAATGAAACCCATTTGAAAGCCTTACCGAACTTATTTGAGCTGAGCTTCGAGCGGTGCGAAGCAGCAACCGGATATAGACCCGCCGATGGAGTACCAAATGTCCGCCGCCCTGTACGTATCGGGTTAGTTCTTCTTCTTCTCCTCCTCCTCCTTGGATCGGTTAGTTTCTTCCATTGGTTGTTTCGAATTTTGTGTCGGAGGTTTAATCTTGTAGTGGTCGCCTACCGATTTGTTTGGTGTACTCATCGGATTTTTCTCATTTTAATTGCGATATTGCACGTATATAATCGCTTTCGCTTGGTGATACACTGGCTGGCCTGACCAACATACGGCCGGCGCCGGCGTTGGATGCTCCAATCCAAGACGATCGATCTAGCTTTACGGTGAGTCGACGCCGATGGCATCGATCGGTACAGCTGCCGGGAGAGGAAGCCGGCCGGAGGTGCATGCATTATATTGGGAAGGCTACAGTGACTGCTCATATATACGCATGATATTCAACCACCATGCACGCGCTTAATTCCTGGCTGGGTGGGAATAATGGATTCATCAACGGCACTCCTCAACTCATCGTTGCTGCCTGACCGGGACGACAGACATGACTTGTGCCCGATTCAGCATGCTCGTCTGACGCCGTACGTACGTGCATATATAAGAGAATCAACCAACGTCGTCGTCATATATATATACACCAACACAATCGATCGTTAGTTTCCTGGCACCAGATTCATCAAGAGTTTCGTCGTTTTAACAAATCTAAACTATCAGTCGAATAAAACAAATTAAAATTGCTACAGTAATTTTATTTTTTCGACAAAATTTGATGAATTTTGGTCGGCTCAAACTTGCCGGTCAGCGTTTTATCATGACGGTAGCAATATTTGAATTTTTTTTAAAAAATCAGATTTGATAATCATCTGAAATTTTTATGGTAATATCATCAATGTGTGAGGACTCTCCAGAAAAATTTAAAAAATTTGTCATCGTTTGACCTACTTTTTAGCCGTTGCAAAATGACCAAAATTTCAGCAATTTCGTCTGAAATTTAGATTTTTCAGTGGCAAACAAACCGTATTTGAATTTTGGTTTTGAATTTCGATCGAAATTTATCCGAAATATCAAAATTTCGTTGAAATTTTAGATTTCAGTCACACCCAGTATTTTTCTTCAAACGAAATTTAAATCCCTGCTCCGGACCCCTCCTTCATGCACGCTTGCTTAATTATAGTTTGGGTGCGCACCACTTTCTCATAAATGTGGTATCTAAGGATGATCAATTCTACTTATGTTTTGTTTTCTTCCCACTTTGTTTGCACGTAAGGACACTCACTGGGCATCACATGCTCCACACACTAAAGTAAAGCACTAAACAAAGAGGCCGTTGCTTTTCTAGCTCTCCAAATTTTGTTTTTAATTAATTTAGCCTGCTTTTGTTCAAATTTATGAAACTAGCCCCTTGGTGAGCTTCCAAGGGGTGGCTAGCGACATGAGTCCCTGCTATGCAAGGGGAGCTTGGTAGCTTCCTCGATAGGCAGGTTCTGCGCTTGGACAACGAGGAAGAAATTGACAGGCATGTTCTGCGCTTGGGTTCCAAGGAAGCAATCTAAGGGACCTTTCACGTTCAGCTGATGCAGAAGGATCGAGAATAATTGTGAATTTAATTAATCAGCAATTTAATTAAGTAATTAATTAATAAATATGATTAAATTAGGATTAATTAGCAAAGTTGATTTTTACCGTGAAAGGCTAGCTCGACAGAAATCTTAGCACGACAGACGACTTGCCAAGCTCCCCGAGCGTAGGAGCTAACTCGTGGGAGCCAAAACTACTATTATTTTGGACGAATGCTATATTTGAAAAAAAAAAAGCTCACAAGGGGGCTAAAAAAGCTAAAATTTCCTACGCAAATAGGATGCATTACACTCGAGATTCTCTTACTAATGCAACAAGTATAATGGATCTACCTGCTTCACCTATTCATGCATGCATTGTTATCACTTGAGCAAATATGGGTGTTATTGAACTCAAGAGGGACGTAGACGCCAACGTGCACCGTTAGGATGTGAAAGCAACATAAAAAAGGGTACATCTAGAAATTTCCCCACAACTAGAATGGTGTATGAAATACTGGATCATCGAAGAGCGAGATATCACTAATTAAGATTTCTTTGAGAAAATCGCATAAATACAATAGATAAGTGTTGAACTTCAAAAACAATAAATTAAGAGCCAAAGGAAATGAACATATAGGTGGAAGGAATAATGTTTTCGAACTGGAGATACAAAAGCATGCATCCAACCATTCCGTCATTAAATAGCTACGTGGATTGCAAGATATGCTTGTCAATTGTACATACATACATACATACATTCATTCCCTGCTACATAATCAATTCCATAGTTTGACTTTCTCCTGCAGATCCAAACAAACCCCCCACTTTATTTACTATCTCACAACCAGCCCTCAATTCCGTAAGAAAGAAGGGGAAATGTAATGCCTTTTTTTTTCCGACGGATGAAACTATATATGCAGATCAGATGCAATGGCTTCATTCTCTAGGAAAACAAAAATAAAATGAAGGCGCGTAACGGGAAGGATGGGATTGGACAGTGTGGGCCCACATGTGATAGGCTGACCACCGGCACGGAGAAAGAAAGAAAGAAAAGCAAAGCACGCACCACCTACGAAAATGGATGGCTAGCAAAGCAACGAACCTCTTGCTAATATCAGGAATCAGATCAGTATATATTATATCCTTTTCTAAGAACATTTTCTACCCACAGTTTTGCATCACACAAAATTACATGACAATACATCTAAGACAAGACAATATTAATTCCTATTTTCCAATGTTAACTACCGAGAAGTAACACATTATATCAAACCTATCATTACTTGGTTTCATACAATTTTATAGCAAATGTAACTAGTAGCGACCACAAAAAAATCCACTCTACTTTTTTTTTCATTTGCACGCCACCTCCTCATAAATATAGTTCACTTATTTAAGCATACATCGTTACTTCCTTCGTTCTGTATAAAAAAACCTTCGTTAGACTATGGACGATATTTCCTTCAAATGCTACAACTATAATCAAATCTCGCTAGTTCGATTATTTATACACAGAACCGTTAGACACTTCACTATATATAGAAACCATGGTTAGACTCGAGATGATATTTCTTTGAAATGCCACAACTTCTAGCTAGTTCAATTATCTACGCATAGAGCCGTTAGTCACTTCACAACATATAGAATCCACCGTTAGACTCGAGATGATATTTCCTAACCTAACCTGTATATTTGCCCAGAATGGACATCACTGAAAATAGGGAGACTTAAAGCTGACGCCTAACCCCTCTTAAAGTCTTGCTCATCTAAAAAAAGAAAAGAAAGGGGATACAATTGTTGCTATTTTGAAAGCAAGCAAGCAAGCACATGTGGAATCCAGGGTACGGGTAGCCGTTAAGGCCGCCCCAGCACACCCCCGCCGCCCGATCTCCATCCGACGGCTGCAATCCCACGACCGTTGCGTTTAAACGCTTCAGACAGACTCGCCCGCCCCCCTATTTTATCTCTCCCTTGTCGCTCCTCCGCTCCTCTCCTAGAAGCCAGCAGCACCGGGAAGGAGAAGAGCAGCTAGAGGGAGCGGGGCGGCCGTGTCTTCCTCTCGCCCTCGTCTCGGCAGCAAGAGCTTGAGGAGCGACAAGGTTCGTCAGGCCTCTTCCCTGTGGGTTTCTTCTGGTTCTCGAACGAGCCGTGAGATTAATTTGTTCCAGAACGTGAGTTTTTTTTTGAGGGCTTGAGTCGTTTCTTGATGTGGGCTCGCGTTTGATTTGCTCTCTCCAGCTGGTTTTTCCTTGGATCTCCGGTTAGATGGAGCCATTCAGGGGGAAAAAGATTAGCTGAAAGCGATTACATCGTCTGGTAGGGGATTCTTTCAAGTTGTTGGAGTGGATCTTTGGAGATCTTGATGTGTTTCTTGGCCTGGGTAGATCTGAGGAATTCGAGGAAGGTTGGCTAGAAATTGGCTTCTTGTTTTTAAGGCATCTTCTCAAAGTGTTTGCCAGCTTGTTGGCACGCGTTTCTTCAAGTTTCCTGTTTTTCCATATGTGGGATCTCTTTGGATCTCAAAGAAAAACTAGTTTCCTAGGATTTCTTGGCTGCTTTGATTCGGAATTCTCGACGTTTTCATCGGTTTCCTGACCTGGGTATGCGTCAGAATTGAAGTTCTTGAGTCGTTCCTGACGTTTGATGAGATGTCAGGAGCGATTCAACTCAAATGGTCTTGCCTTTCGTTCGCAGATCCGTGCGAATCCTAGCATTACCTGGTGTGGTGTGCTTCCAAATATAGTGGGCCCTAGCATTACCTGGTTTCTGAAATAGAATTTCGTTTGACTTGTTACTGCAGGAGTTCAACAGTAATGGAGAACATGAGATCCGAAAACTACCAACAAGGTATCATCAAGTTTCTGCATTTATGTGAAATTTAGGCCGTTCTGAGTATGCATCTTGTTGTTCTAAGAATCTTTGGTGAATTTCATTCATGTAGGAGCTGCAATGGAGGGGGTCAAGTATGTGCCGGACATGGTCAACACAAACCGAAGGGCCCTACGGGACATCAAGAACATAATAGGAGCCCCTCACCAGCACATGGCTGTGAGCAAGAGGGGCTTGCAAGAGTAATTCGCTGATCTATGTCCAATTCTTAATTTGTACTTCCATGTACTGGATCTCTAATTGCTTTGAATTTCTTTCCATGACTCAGTAAACCCTCAGCTGTGGATCCTAAGAACCAAGCTGGCTTTGCTGGGCACCGTCCCATTACAAGGTTTGCAAGCTGTTCTTCCTTTTACTTGCCAATAGAGCTGAATTTAGTGGAATAATAATGGAGTTCTTGTGTTACTTTTTTGGCAGGAAATTAGCTGCAACGCTGGCAAGCAAACCTCCAAGTGCTCCCCTGGTAATAGTCATGAAAGTGACTTAAATTGTTGCTATTTTGCTCCATGCACTGCTGTTCTTTTTCTCTAAACTTCCCCATTATATTTGAGTGAAAGCACAAATTCAATATATTTGAATGTCGGCAAGTGCTTCTATGCTTTCCTAAATGCACATTGTGTCCGCTGTCAGTTTGATATGCTCCGATAAATGCACCGCTGTTTGAATTCGTGCATGTGGATCTTGAAATTTGCACATAGAAGGCTCGATATGGTAAATTCAAATATTGCAAATAGCATATCAGATTTTGACATATGCACTGTGTTTTCTTATTTAATCGAGTGCAGTTTGAATGGACAGCTGTAGAATTTGAATACGCTCAATTTCTTCCTTTGCCCTCATCCGTAACCCGGCGTCTGTGTTTCCTGACTTTTTTATGCATATTGCTGTAAAATTTGTAGTCAGTTTACAACAGCAAATTTAATACACATAGTACTGTCCACCAAAAAGCAATGATCAAATAACAGTAGTCGAGTGTCAACTCAAAAATTTGGAAACTTTATTGTGCCAGGCACCCATTGGAAGTGAGAGGCAGAAAAGAAATGCAGATACTGCATTTCATGCTCCTGCAGAAATGGAATGCACAAAAATACCTGAAGAGTTACCATTACCGATGCTGTCTGAGATGGACGAAATGGTAAATTGTTGGAGCACACTACCATCATATACTCAGAACACATTATTTAGCGTTTGGTAGTTTCGTCGCTTATCAGTCATATGTGTTATTTCAGATGAGTTCTGAGCTGAAAGAGATCGAGATGGAAGACATTGAGGAGGCAGCACCTGATATTGACAGCTGTGATGCAAGTAACACCCTTGCAGTAGTTGAATATGTAGATGAAATTTACAGCTTCTACAGAAGAAGTGAGGTAAATTTTTGGAACCCTGGTGAAGTTATTTGCTGTTACCAAGTTCTGAACATTGGTAATCTCATTGCAAAGTTCTGTATGTGTAGGATCTTAGTTGTGTCTCTCCTAATTACATGTCAACCCAAACTGATATAAATGAGAAGATGCGTGGCATTCTCATTGATTGGCTGATAGAGGTAAGAATTTTGTCCTATGCTTGGAATTCAGTACAAATGTATAATATCCCTGGTATGGTTTGGAAATTCTTAGCATTTCATGCTTCTTTGTCCAATGCAGGTGCACTACAAATTAGAGCTGTTGGACGAGACTCTGTTTCTTACTGTGAATATCATAGACAGATTCTTGGCTCGTGAAAATGTGGTGCGAAAGAAGCTTCAGTTGGTTGGTGTAACTGCTATGTTGCTCGCATGCAAGTATGAAGAAGTGAGCGTTCCTGTCGTGGAGGATCTGATCCTAATCTGCGACCGTGCCTACACTAGAGCAGATATTCTGGAAATGGTAACGAATAACGATACTCCACCTGTTGATTCAATGCAAACAAAGTCCTGCCATGAACACACATTCAGAGAAGTGAGACTGACTTTTCCTGCAGGAGAGGATGATTGTTAACACACTACAGTTCAATATGTCGGTGCCGACACCATACTGTTTCATGAGAAGGTTCCTTAAGGCAGCACAATCTGACAAGAAGGTAAGATACACACTGGTAGATAGATCTTGTATTCTATAGCATTGTTATATGAGTGCATTGCCTCTCTGACGTATGTGCTCACCATTACTGAATCAGCTCGAGCTCCTATCTTTCTTCATAATTGAGCTGAGCCTTGTCGATTATGAGATGCTCAAATTCCGGCCATCAATGCTGGCGGCTGCTGCCATCTACACTGCTCAGTGCATCATGAATGGGTTCAAGTCCTGGAGCAAATGCTGTGAGCTGCACACAAAATATTCTGAAGAACAACTGAAGTATGAAAACTACCTCCCTAGTCTTACATTCCAGTATTATATTAACTTAGATAGTGCCCTTGTATTCACAGTTATTTGGTTCATTTTTGTTTTGCCTTGAAGGGACTGCTCCAAGATGATGGTTGAACTCCACCAGAGAGCCGGTCATGGGAAGCTAACTGCGGTTCATAGGAAGTACAGCACATTTAAGTATGGCTGTGCTGCAAAATCGGAGCCCGCCATCTTCTTGCTGGATGGATGCAAGAGCGTAGAACTGTAACTTTATACACTCTTGACTACCTGCATGGAGAGAGTGAAAGAGGGATCTGCATATATGCAACAGTTGTTGCAGCAACTATATGAAGGGTCGGGTTGGTGTATTCTGTGTGTTTTTACTTTCAATAACTTAACATCGATAAAACATTGATCCGTGTTCGTGATTTTTAGGTTGCTTCCAATTAAATCTGTTGGAATTTGATTTTGTATTGTATTTAGGGGAAACCTTCATTTGTTCTATGACACCTGCAATTTGCAAATAAACATTAATTGAATTTCCTGTTCAGTAGTGCCATGTTTCCCTGAAACGGTACTTCCTACTGTAGCATTTCATTATGTTGCAATTATGCTGTATTTGTTCTGAACTAGTACCGCCAAAATAGCCAATGATCTTGGGTTTCCCAGAAATGGTATTTTCTACTGTGGCATTTCATTATGTTGCGCTTATGCTGTATTCGTTATGAACTAGCACTGTGTATTAATCACAATAGCCAACTTTCTGGAGGACTTTTTTTTCTGTATTTATCTTCACAGCAAACACTCCATTTTATTATGTCTGCTCAGATTTGCATCAAAATGGCTTGGATAACTTTTTAGATTCGTGGTGTTAGTGATATCATATCTGAACATTTTTCTAACTATTTTTTATGACTTTGACATGTAAACCTGAAACACGTTTCATCTCTTGTTATGACTCTTCTCTATTAGAAAAGGAGGAAAACATATATGACTGCTAAGGGCCTGTTTGGTAGAGTCCAGATTCCAGCTTCTCCTGAAATCTGAAACTTGTAGGCTTTAAAGTAAATTAAGTTTATATTTTTGATCTAAAATGTAAATAAGATGATCTATCTAAACACTCTAAATGTACTCACACTTTCAGCTTCACGAATCTGGTGAAGCAAGAATTTTCAGCTTCACCACGAATCTAGAGAAGCTGAATCCCTGCTAAACACACCCTAAGTATGGTAGAAACACTTCGTAAGCATCAGTTTTGGATCAGTACACTGTTGGTCGTAGGCTAGCAATTTTCATGTGTCATGTACACCGCCCTGCGTTTGATTAGAATTTTAGCTTCTTTACCTCCTAAAGTATGTTGTGCTTTTTTCCTTTGTTTCTCAAAATGTGCTCCTACATACCAAATGCTCATGATGGCATGGAGAAGGTGCAGCATTATCACGAGCCTGCTGAAAAGAAGAGAGCAGACTGATTCTGATTCAAACAAAAAGATGAAGGCTAAAAAGCCTGGATTACTCCTACCGCAGTAGTCTGCAAATTCGTGCTTCTGAACTCCATGCAGTAGAGCTAACCAACTCCATGTCTGAATTTGACCATGCAGTAGAGCTAACCAACTCCATGTCTGAATTTGGCATGCAAAATATGCATTTCCTTGCAAGAAGAACTGAACAGAGAGGACAAATGAGGTGCATATCTGATTAATTTGTAGTCCCAGAATATCTGAAGGACACATGAGGAAGAAGAGGTGGCTTCTAGGAGAGTCACTCACTTGCTTACAAGGTACAAAGCACGTTTGATGGCGACGGTAGGAAATGGTTGTCTAGCAAATTTGTTACACGATAGTAGTATTGTATATTAGTCAGTGTAGCTCTAACGGAAGCTCAAATGGAAGCAACGTAGGGTAGAGCGGCTACTTCTCTCGTCGCACTATTGACGTGTCAGAAGAAGGCACGCTCACCCAAGCGTTTGGACCAGCCATTAGCAGCCCTGGTACAACGGCTAGCTTAGATAGGGGTGGCGCCGTGTAGAATTTTATATATCTTGTAGAAAGCTTATGTCCTTGTCACCCCAAACCAGTTTTAAAATAAATATGCAGAGCAGAGTCAATATTCATAGATAGTCGAACATGAAGGAAAGAAATCATATTGTGTTCATAAAGTCTCTTACTACATTAGTTCAAGATCAAATGACACATTGTTTCTCCATTGTGAGCTAATGTACAACTTCAAACAAGGTCTAATGTACAACTTCATTTCTATCATTCTGAGGGATTTTATGAACGAGCTAGGCCTCAGATCTCCGATAGAGGCACTCAGTTCAAAAGACAATGGGGTAGTTTGGCAATAAGAAAGACAAGAAAGGATGATGACCCAGAGAGCGGCGACAGTAACTCCGAAACGTTGGAAACATGTGAGAGTGATAACAGTATCAAAATCGACTCACCTTTCTCATTTATGTCGTCACAGATCGCCGTCCCTCTCTTTGTCAGTCGTAACTACGATTCCAACTCCTACCCTTCCTAATCTGATCCCAAATCTCAATCCAGATGCAACTGGCAGGCAGGCAAAGCTCCTTTTTTTTAAAAAAAAAAACAAGGGCAAAGCTCCGATTGTTCATACGTTAATTGATTCATGGATAGCAAAGGCTAACCTTCCAATCTCATGTTATTCTTCTTTGATCCCTTCTGCATTGGCTCTCCTGTGGCGCAGATCCGATTCCTGGGGTTTGTATTGTTTCGCCCCGTCTTGTTCATCTCTTATTCATGGATAATAGCGTCGTTCCTGTGGGATTAGAGAGTAAAAAATCGATCTTTTATGGGAATTTGGCACAAAGCTGCGCCCTTTTGCTTCCGATTCGTACAGCTTTACGTGGAAGCGGATCGTCTGCCGTTACAGCCTCTGCCATTGGGCCACTGCCACGTGGGCCCCACGTGATTCTTTCTAGTTCCATAATTACATAGCCGTCTTCTTTGATACCTGATGGGAATTGGGTAGAATGCAGTGGTCTTTGTTTCGCTTCATTTACATTGAAGCTGAGGGTGACACGAATTCATTTCCTACTTTATATTATATTTACTCATATATAGAGTCTATTATATATCACTACAAATATGTTTATACAGCCTAGAGCAAAAGCTTCATTATAAACATATCTTTCATATATTGGTCGTTCTGATCCAGGTTTTCGCCGTGCGAATTGTAACAATTTAGGAGCTTAGGTTTCCCCCGAGTTAAATTCTGTTGTCCCTTTTGACGAAGGATTTGTCCTTTCTGGGCCTCTAATCTAAAAATCGCTCGTAAAAATGTCACCTTTTTTGTGCTTGTAGGTGAATACCACCGACTATTTGGTGGACGAACAGAAAGCTAGCACTACCTTTTGTTGCCTGCCTGCTCAAAAAGGACTTAATATCAGTTGGGGAATGGGAATTATGATGCTGCATGAACCATACTGTGGAACAGTAGAAGGTTGTGAATGTTCCGGTGCTCCCAAGGGGGCATTATTTGAGTAGCATTGAGGAGTGGGGAATAGAGGAGAGGGCAATGGAATTGGCCGAACAAATTTTCTTTCTGTCCCTGTTCTTGCTGTTCAATCATCTGCCAGCCTACAAGAACCCAGAGGTTCTGATCGGTATTTCTGATTTGTAACAATGTGGTAAATCGTTGGAGCTGTGTGTGACTTGCTATTTTGACTCTTTACTGCTGCATTTGTGTTTTTTCAGGAGCATTAGTTCCTTGTCGGTGTCGTTCTCATGGTGCCATTCTATGTGGTCGAGTCGGTAAGGCGCTGTCTTGTTGAAGTTTGAAGGTACAATGTTGGCTGAGGTTAATTTAGCTGTTAATTTTTGTATGAGAGGTGCTTCCATGCTCTTTTTGTATTACTATACTGTTGTAGTACATATCATTGGTGAAACTGTTGCAATAGATATCATTGGTGAATCCATCAATCAGTGTTGATATCGAGATTCTGCGAGACGGCTATGAGGCATTTGCTATGGACTGTTTTGGGCGGTATCTAGTTGCTTGCTTAGGTACTCTTTTGTCTAGTAATTTTCATTCTAATGTTCTCTTTGCCGTTCTTATATAATCATGTTGATGCTAGGTGGAGAAGATAACAATTGAATTTCTGAAGGAGGGTGATGCAGGTTCTGACGCACCACTTTTAGGTCATGCACCTGATCAACGATACGTGAACCATCCTTTTCCGATGAATTACATGCTGAAACCATGGCCTCTAAGCAAATGGTTCTACTTGATCATTAGATTTGGGCTTGTTCGATATGTATGTGGCTCTTTATCTCCCATCTTTTTTTTTTATTTCACGGCATGTGATGGAAATTCAAACTAATGCATTCTCCTGTTGCTGGGACAGATATGATAATGTCAATCTGTGCTATTCTTGCGGAGATTCTTGAATCCTTTGGAGTGTACCGTGAAGGAGAGTTTAAATGGAACTGTGGGTAAGAGAGATGCGTACACATGAAGGGCGTTGATTTCTTTCACTTAACATCTTGCTCAAAAATACTTGCACGAGCCTGTCTCTTTTATGCCACATCACTACTGTTCTACTAATTTGTTCACAATTCTTTATTCGCATCGCATTTATGGTATTTTTCTTTTAAATTGTCGGTATGCGTGTTAGATCATATTGGTATATCATTTGCTGTATCGTAGATTCAGTTCCTGCACCCGTGATTCAGTTACGACTTGGAGCATCCAAATACCATATATTAGTCAAATTATGCTGCTAGTGTTCGTGTCCTATTATACTATTTGCCATGAATAGCCTGATTTCTGGTATTAACTTTTCCTGAGACTCTTACTAGATTTGTCAAAAGCCGCACACATGAATTTGACACCACTAGATTCAATTACAAATTGCGTCGGTGCTCATGCTCCTTGTGTGCCCAGTGCCCCTCCTCATTGATATACATCTATGCATAACTCAGGCTTATGCACAAAACTATAAATTTATTGAACTATAAGCTTCTATAAATTTATTGAACTATAAGCTTCATGCTATTTCATTCCCCTCTCCTTTTCTGTGTGCATGTAATTTGTTGTGTGGACGTGTGCTCATTGGTTGACTTGTTAATGCATCTGATGATTTATTAGTTAAAACACATTGACTTGTTTACCAGGTACTCTTACACGACTGTGGTTCTCCATTTCAGTCAGTCATGGGCCTTATATTTGTCTCGTTCAGTTTTATGCTGCCATAAAGGATAAGCTAGCCCATATAAAGCCTCTTGCAGAGTTTCTGACATTTAAGTCTATTATCTTCTTAACATGGTGGCCAGCTGTGGCGATTGCATTACTTTACAATTAGGGCATGTTGAGAGGCCCTATAGGCTATAGCTCAAGAGTTGCAGTTCAAGTCCAGTATACAGGACTTCATTATCTGCATAGAGGTGGTAAAAAATTCCTGCTTTACAATTCCAGTTACTTGTGTGACACTGAAGAATTGTTATAAATGCATGTTTGCGTTTTTAATCTTCATTTCAAAATGAACCCTAACAAAGTCCTTCGTCTTCCGATACAGATGGGTGGTGCTTTTGTTGTCCATTTGTATGTCTTCCCTGCCAAGCCATATGAGCTAATGGATTATCGTTTTCTTGGAGGGGTTTCAGTTCTTGGAGCCTATGCTTCGGTTGACTGCCCTGTGGATCCAGATGAAGTTAAGGATAGTTAGGCTTCCCCAGCCAGATGATCATGTCAGATGCTCCACTGCCATAAAAGAAAGTGTATGTGATGTCATACCCGGAGGAGGTGAATATGTAACAACAATATTCTATTTCTTTGTCACCCCCTTCATCAATTTTACTTGAATTTTCTGTAACCTGTTGTAGCGAAATTGAAACATTGCAGTTGTCTGAATCTTGCAGATTATGAATGACTTGAAGTCACTGTCAACCATGCAGTGGAACCAATCCATGGAAAGCTTCACAGGATGGAATGCAAGCTTGATTTGTCTGGTGTATGTATCTCATCAGCCTCAACTGAAAGGAAAAAAAATAAAAAACCATGCGCCGACTGGCCCCAAAACGCATGGGCTCTCCCTGGCCGTCCACGTGGCATGTCCGGGCCCACATATCACCCTCATGTGCCCTGTCAGTCCATGCCTCCGTGCGTGCTTTCTGGGCCCCAAAGCGCATGGGCTCTCCCTGGCCGTCCACGTGGCATATTCGGGCCCACAAATATCATCCTCGTGTCATGTGGGCAGTCAGTCCATGCCTCCCCAAAGCGCACGGGCTCTCCCTGGCCGTTCACGTGGCACGTCCGGGCCCACGTATCATCCTCATGTGTCCAGTCAGCCCGTGCCTCCAACGCACGGGCTCTCCTGGCCGCCCACGTGGCACGTCCGGGCCCACATATCAGCCTCGTATATCCAGTCAGTCCATGCTTCCACTGCGGCAGATGAGATGGCAGAGGAGGAAGCTGCTTTCGGCCCAGAATAAAAACCGCTGTTTGATTGCAATTTATATTGCCTTCGTGAAGATGGATGCATGGAAATGCAGATTCGCTTCCATCTTTTTTTAGCCGAACTCACTCAGACGGACGGGTGTCAGTGGTGTCACACTGACATACATGGGCAGGCATTTTTTTATGCTCCGTTTTTTTGTCTCCAATTAAAAGAGGATTATCTACTCATATTCAAGGTCGTCCTCCACAAACAAACGCAACCATCGTCATCGTTAACTAGAAGACAATCATTTCAAACGGCCTAAAGTAAAAGAAAAAATATACAAGTTAAAAGACGTTGCTTCTTTTTTTTTTCCCCAACGACACACTCGTGATTCATGAGACTCATCCAGCTTTAGTCTTTTAAAGGCCTGATTAACTTAGCTCATCACCCTTCTTCGCAAAAAAACCTAACTCGAAGAGATAAGAGACCGGACTCGATTATGTGGCAGTACCTTTAATTTAGCCTGTGACAGCTTAATGCGCCGAACGGGCAAGGAAAATAAAGCTTAAGGAAATTAAAATAACTTCCTTGGTTGGAAGGACATGAACGCTATAGCTGACGTCACGAGCATCCAACAGTATCGATTATTATATAGTATTTGCGGTGTGCTTATCCTCCATCCTCGCCTATATGGCAGGCTTATATACACGTATTAATTAATGAGATTAAAAGCTAGCTAGGTTTGAGACTCAACGGATGGCAGCTTGCGAACTCACCATGGCACTACATTTCAACAAGCCGGTTTAATTGGTTGATTAACGAAACGATCCTACGTCTATTCTTTTCTTTTCTTTTCTTTTTCTTTTTCTTTTCTTTTTGCGAATGAAGGCCCCTCTGCATCTTTAACAATACGTTTTGAACACTACTTTTTGAAAAAGCGACAAACGAGCTAACGTGACGTCATAGTTATGTTCTATCCCACAGACGCAGAGACGAAAACACCATTCCTTTTCTTTTCTTTTCAAAAAGGAAAAAAAAGGATCGTAGAAAGTACCTTTTAATTTGCATGCTAATCTGGCCACCCAAGCAAGCGACAGAGTGGGCATAGAGATTAAGAAGCGCATGGAAGAGTGAAATATGTATAGTAGTGTCCGTGGTGTCAGTATCTTAGGAACAAGAGAGATGTTAGTTGCTCGTGATGTTGAAGAGAGAGGAAAGATTAATGAAGAGCAAAAGAGAGATAAAATCATTAAAACTCCATATATACGTTATAATATGAAACAAAATAGCAAAAACCTATAGATCTTATATTTTGAAGCGGAGGGAGTACTAGTCTTACCATAAGCTTAATTTGGATTCTTGTAGCCAAGCTCTCTCTTTTTCACACCTTTTTTCCATGTGAAGAAATAAGGAACAAAAAAGGAGCTTAATTTGGATTATTGTAGCTAAGCTCTCTCTTTTTCACACCTTTTTTCCATGTGAAGAAATAAGGAACAAAAAAGGAGCTTAATTTGGATTATTGTAGCTAAGCTCTCTCTTTTTCTCACCTTTTTTTCTATGTAAAGAAAGAAAACGCTTTAAAAAGGAATAAAAAAGGGAGGGGGAGAGAGATGCCAATAAAATATCACACCATGCTTGCTCCCAATTAGGGATTAAGAGGAAACACAGTACTATAAATCGCAAGGGACTTCCAAGCCTAATGAGATGAGAATTAGCGATCGATCCTAAGAGAAGCGTCACGTACCTGCCTCAATGCTGTCTCCTCTCCTGTCGACGCACCCGCCGCCCTGCTCTCCGGCTAACCGGCTGTGTCCAGCAGGTATCGTACTGGTGAGTTATGATTTCCATCTTAGAGCATCTCCAACAGTTCCTAATATTTAGACTCTCAATATTTTTAGATTGGGACCTTCCCAAAAAATTTTGGGTCTATAAAATACCTTATTCTCCAACAGTTCTTATATTTTCTCCCAAAAACACCTTTGAATTGGTCCGGTGGGCCATCCTAGGCGCGAAATAATGTTGATTGGGAGCGCGGACAGAGCGCACAAAAATGAGGAGTCGGGTGCTGTTTTTAAGGCGTACAAAATTTGAGGAGCTAGAAAGAGGAACTGTTGAGATTTTTTTTGCAATCAAACCCAAAATCGGTTTTGGAAATGGATTTTAGGCACTGTTGGAGATGCTCTTACATTCCTTTTTTTCCCATTATGCTTCTGCATGGTTGGTTTCTTGAATTCATCTTATTAGTTTATTTTCCTACGTTGGTTCGCTGCAGGGTGGTGGTGGTAATGGCAGTAATATGCGCTTGAGTGTCGTGTTTGTCCCGTGTTTGGCTCGCTGGCCGTCGCCAGGCAAGGTAAAAACTAATATTTTTTTTTAAACTCAGATTTGCAAATATATGAGGCTTTGTTACTGCAGGGCAAATCAAATTTGATAATAGTCGTGGAAAAAGGTTGAATTTTGTTGGTTGGAAAACTGTTTTCCTCTAGGTGAGCAGTCGCGGGCGTAAAACTTTATCGATAGAGGATCGAAATAAACCTTTATAGTTAACTAAATTAACTATAGGATGTTTGTTTATCTCTAGAGAGTAGCGAGGGGAATTATTCAATCTCTATAGTTTTAAAAATTGTTGTGCAAAGAAGTATATATATATAATTATGGGATTAGATGTTATTCTATTTGATAAAATAAGATATTACTTTATAATTTTAGCAGAATTGTTAAATAATATTAAACTAAAAATCTTAGAAAATCAGTCGAATTTAGCCATTGGATTTGCTCCACAATTTGTGCCTTGGCTGACAAGGCCTTCGACTTATCCGGTGGTATGATAGGGCTAGAATTCAAGTTCATCCGATTTAGGGTTTTGGTTTACTAGAATCCCCAACAATAGGGGGAGAGGACGGTGATGGATTGATATTAGGCGATAAAGCGGTGGTGGAGCAGCTGGCTGTGAGTACGTAGGAGGACAACAAAAGGTGTTAAGGGGATAAGAGACAATCGTGAGAGGCGTATTGGGTCTCGGAAAGGCAGTAGATGGCTGAGACGACAGATCCAATGGAGGAGAATAGGAAAGGAAATTTCCTTCATTGGGCAAAGGCCCCATGGGGAAATTCCCATGAGGGTGGCCGGGTAGGCGAGGGGAGGGGGGTTGATCTCCTTAGGCTCCATTACACTAGCGGGGTAGGGATGGGGCCACCTTTCCCCTACGAGGCCCTATGGGGACCGGTAAAATTATAAATATATTATTTTGTTTATAAATCTAGTATTTTCTTATATGTTGGGACTAAAACATAAATCTATAAGTTTGAATATATTTTGTGAAGCTATATTTAAAAACCATAAATACTTATAAATTAATAAATAAAGTGATATTATTTTTTAAAACATAATTTAACCAATTGTTTAATCCCCATGGGGATCCTTACAGGTCACCTCCCCAGGATTAAGGACACTTCTCCTAGCCGGGTGGGCGGGGCTATCCTAGTATTAACACCCTGACCTAAATTTCGCTCAATGCCCAGACCACTGTGTGGCTGACCCGCGCATGCATAACATCTCGTTTACACTTGCGTCCTCACTTTGTATAAAATTGTTAACCGAGAAATGCTATGTTTGGACCCAGCATTATATACTATTATAACTCACTTTATGCAAACAATATAGGACTAATGTCACCACTACTCCACATGAGCAACATGTGCATTCACATTAATAGGCCAGTGTATTTGCGTCCATTGTCGGCGCATATGTTATGCCGTGTGGCCACTCCAGGCCCACACATGCTATGCGCCATATGCTCGTGCCTCTGTCGTGTAGTGAAGGTTAATGCTCTGATACTATCTGTAACACCATTATCTAAATTTCGCTCAATGCCCAGCCCACCGTGCGGTGGACCCGCGCATGCAAAGGACCTCACTTACACTTTCATCTTCGCTTTGTATAAAACGGTTAATTTTGAGGTGCGATGTTTGGATCTAACAGGCATTATATACTACTACAACCCACTTTATATAAACAATATAGGACTAATTTCACCACTACTCCATATGGAACGCATGTGCCTTCACACTAACGGGTCGTGGTGTGTGAGGTGGGAAGAGGGTGGGTAGGAGTTTCTCCTAGAATCCCCGCACTCCGTTGCCACCTATAGTGTTTACAGGGGTTGCACCAGTAGCGAGGGGTAGGGATGGTGTCTTATAGGGTGAGAGCAGAATGAGTAGGAGTAACTAAAATGGTTCGATATAAATTGAATAGGAATTTTGAACAACTGATCTCATTCTCTTTATTTTGTTTAAGTAGAATTTTTTTTGTACGAAGAAATATTCTATCTTTCTATTGATTCTAATCCCAGTTTTCTCATGTTCAAGCATGAATATCATGGAAGTGCATCCTCCCCTTTTGCGGTATAAAGGCAAACTTTGCCTTTACTCGTCCATGTTGTCCATTCCATATAAGTGGTTAGATTTGTAGGCCAACTAACGAGTAATGGTCAGTAGCCAAGTAAACGATTCCCCATATTTCATTCATTCCCCTTCCATGCTTTCCGTCTATGGTTGGCAAGAGCTCTCCCCCCTCTTGCTTGGCGTCAATCGTCAGGCATCTTAAATTCCTGACTTAACTTGTTGATCTTTTGCTCAGTTTTTGCCTCCACACACCACTGGCCACTTTCTAGCCACTATCTTGAAGAGGCTCGAAGGGAGAGAAAGTCAGATTGCTCCACCATATCTAAAATTCACCATCGGAGCTTCGAGGACAACATGTGCTTGTAATTGTTTCTAGCCGACCGGTAGCTGGGGCACGTAGTTTCTAATACTGATTTATTTCTTTTAGTTCCTTTAGGTAGCTAGGGAATCGATAATGTTGTTGTGTTCGCTTTTAGAATAGAGATACATTACTCACTAATTGTATGTTTTGCTTTCTTTAATATTGATCCTCCATAATTTTTTTAGTTCACGATGTAATCATGTTTGTTTCATGCTTGCTTCAATCATAATTTCTTAATAGATTATTTTACATTTAGAGAAGGGAACAATTAGATAGTCTGAAGAAACACACAGGGGAGTTCATAAATTTTCTATGTATTGCATGTGCTCTCTCTCTCTCTCTCTCTCTTGAAGAACAATATTTCTTGTGTTTACATTGACCGATGATTTAAGGCTTTGAACTACGATAGAGCTCCGATGCTCAGCGGGAGGGGGAGAAGCGGCGAACGGCTATGGCCAGGAAGAATATAAGGGTCTGTTTGGTAGAGCTCTAGATCTCAGCTTCACCTAAGATCTGAAACCTATAGGCTAAAATAAAGTGAATTAAATTTATATTTTTGGTCTAAAATGTAAACAAGATGATCCATCTAAATATTTTTAATGTACTTACAGTTTCAACTTTACAGATCTAGTGGAGTTAAGAATATCCAGCTCTATCTGGTGGAGTTGGAGCTCTATCAAACACACCCTAAGTTATGATGAATTCTTAGGCTGCTGTTACAAGGATCCAATCACTGATTTGAAATGAACGGTGTAGATTGAACTGAAGACAAAAGTTTGCCTTTATAACACGAGGTCAGACGATACGCTTCCGCACATAGCTTTACCGCCTTCGCACTCCTAAAATGAGCGACCGAGAAATTCTCCGCCTCCTCTCTTCGTTTCCGCCGTTCGCGCCCCCCTTCTCCGGAGGCCGGCGCGGAGAGCTCTTCTCCTCCCCTTCCTTCCCACCGTTCTCCAGATCTTTCCCCTCCTTCCACCGTCCGCGTCCCCCTTCTCTGGCGGCCAGCGCGGTGAGCTCTTCTCCTCCCCTTCCTTCGTTTCCACCGTTCTCCAAATCTCCCCCCTCCCCCTTCTCCGGCGGCCGGTGCGGTGAGCTCTCCTCCTCCTCTTCCTTCGTTTCCACCATTCTCCAGACGTCCCCCCTGCCCCGGCGGCCGGCGCGGTGAGCTCCAGCCGGAGATCCCCCGTCAACATCCTCCTGGGGGATCATTTCTTTCCTCTGAGCAACCTCATCCAAATCATTCTTCTACTCCAATCCATGTAGTTTGTTGCGTGGTGGCGTACTAATATCAGTTTATTTTTCAAAATTTTGGGGGGTTCAACTGAACCGCCAAGCCCCACGTTAGGTCCGCCCCTGGGTGAGGCTAGGCTATACTTTGGTAAAGTGGTAACCTGTTTCATCTAGTGAACGAGATTTCCATTAAGGAAATTCATCTATATTTCGTGTGATTGATCTTTTTCTACTACAGTATTGTAACCGCATTACTTGCGATACAACCTTAAAAACAAAGTACCATATACTCTTTAAGTCTATGATGAATGTAGCAATGAAAGCAATTGATACAACCCACCTCAAGTGATGTGTTTCTGTTGCTCATCTAGTTCCAAATCTGCCAGTTACTCTAACTACTCTTCATAATTGTAAGGTCAAGAGCAAATTTTCCGTTCCAGTGACTGTGCAAGAAAACAGAACTATGGCAATTACTGAAGAGGATGTTCACGACCTTCCTATATATGACCTGGATCCGAAGTTAGCGGATTTCAAGGACCACTTCAGTTATAGGATGAAAAGATACCTCGACCAGAAATGTTTGATTGAAAAACATGAGGGTAGCCTTGAAGATTTTTCTAAAGGTTAGGTTTACTTCATGCAATTCAAAACTATAGTGTTGATAGCATGTGCGGCTCAAAGTACTCATTCATAAAAGAACTGGCATGCTACTTTATTTGCATCATCTAACTCCTACATATTTTCGGCCTTCCATGTGTTGTAGGCTATTTGAAGTTTGGGATCAATACAGATGGTGACACAATTGTATATCGTGAATGGGCGCCTGCTGCCTTGTGAGTTCTAATGTTGTTGTACAGCTACTTGTTAATGGTCTTGTGTTAACCTATGAAATGCTGATGAATCCATTTAAGGCCTATTTCTCATTTTGTTTTCAACGAGTTGCTTTGGCTGGTAGCAGCTAGCCAAAAAAAAGATTCAGCACTAGATAGTTAATCAAATTTGGGGAATAGAAATTTTTTCAAGTTTTCACTCCCTGATGTCTCGCCTGTTAAGGTAAGCATCACCGGTTGTTCATGTTGCATTGAAGAGAGAAAAAATGTTCTGTTTTCTGATTATGGTTGGTTGTGATTAATTAAAGCTCATTTTTTATGACAACACTTAACTTCCTGCTATTTTTAACACATCAATGCATCAAGTTGGAGGTTTTTACTTTGTGGATGTAGGGAAGCACAGCTTGTTGGCGACTTCAACAACTGGAATGGTGCGAACCACAAGATGGAGAAGGATAAATTTGGTGTTTGGTCAATTAAAATTTCTCACGTCAATGGGAAACCTGCCATCCCTCACAATTCCAAGGTTAAATTCCGCTTTAGGCGTGGGGATGGAGCATGGGTTGATCGGGTCCCTGCTTGGATTCGTTATGCAACTTTTGATGCCTCTAAATTTGGAGCTCCTTACGACGGTGTTCACTGGGATCCTCCAACTTCTGAAAGGTCTACTTCTAGTGCCTTGAACTACTGTGTAAACTTAAGCAATAAATCTGAGCAAAAAGCTCAACAGCAAAGTGTGTGGTAACATGATGCATTAATGCCTGCTACTGTTTGTCTTGCAGGTATGTTTTTAAGCATCCTCGGCCTCCAAAGCCTGATGCTCCACGTATCTATGAGGCTCATGTGGGGATGAGTGGTGAAAAGCCAGAAGTAAGCACATACAGAGAATTTGCAGACAATGTGTTACCTCGCATACGGGCAAATAACTACAACACAGTTCAGTTGATGGCGATTATGGAACATTCCTACTATGCTTCTTTTGGGTATCATGTGACAAATTTCTTCGCGGTTAGCAGCAGATCAGGCACGCCAGAGGACCTCAAATATCTTGTTGACAAAGCACATAGTTTAGGATTGCGAGTTCTAATGGATGTTGTCCACAGCCATTCAAGTAACAATGTGACAGATGGTCTAAATGGCTATGATGTTGGACAAAACACTCAGGAGTCCTACTTCCACACAGGAGATAGGGGCTATCATAAACTTTGGGATAGTCGTCTATTCAACTATGCCAATTGGGAGGTTTTAAGATTTCTTCTTTCTAATTTGAGATATTGGATGGACGAATTCATGTTCGATGGCTTCAGATTCGATGGGGTTACATCAATGCTGTACCATCACCATGGTATCAATATGGCGTTTACTGGAAATTACAAGGAGTATTTCAGTTTGGATACTGATGTAGATGCAGTTGTTTACATGATGCTCGCAAACCATCTAATGCACAAACTCTTGCCAGAAGCAACTGTTGTTGCCGAAGATGTTTCAGGCATGCCAGTGCTTTGTCGGCCAGCTGATGAAGGTGGAGTAGGGTTTGACTATCGCCTGGCTATGGCCATTCCTGATAGATGGATTGACTACTTGAAGAACAAAGATGATCGCGAATGGTCATTGGGTGAAATAGTGCAGACTTTGACTAACAGGAGATATACTGAAAAGTGCATTGCATATGCTGAGAGTCATGATCAGGTACTTTTCTTATGTTCTAAGGACTGTAGTTACAGGGTGAAAGCTAAATCCTTTCTTTTCTTAGTAGACAAATAAACACTTGGGGTGATGTCATTTAGTTACTTTACATCAGATAATAGCATAGGTTATCAGGTTGCTATTCTGGTAGTTAGTGATAGTGACCAGCTTTAAGGGCCATGTAAACATGTCCAAATTTTGCAGCCGCATATCATTGGTTGTATGTTCTGTTGGAACAACGGAACAAGTACTGAGTAGTTAATTTCATTCAATTTTTCAGTCTATCGTTGGTGACAAGACTCTAGCATTTCTCTTAATGGACAAGGAAATGTACACTGGCATGTCAGACTTGCAGCCTGCTTCACCTACAATTGATCGTGGCATTGCGCTTCAAAAGGTTCCATTTCTCCTTAAGTATTTGTGAATTTGATGGTTCCAGTTCTAGTCTTCTAGATTATTCCTGTGATCTCCGTAAGTGTACTAAGAGTTCTGGTTAGCCCTTGAAGGCAATGTATTCCATTCCTTTTTGATATATTTGGCTAATTGTGTTCCAAATATTTTAGATGATTCACTTCATCACAATGGCCCTTGGAGGTGATGGCTACCTAAATTTTATGGGAAACGAGGTAATATCTTAGTGATCTGTTAAAAGTTGTTTCCCATGAATGTGTATCATATTTCCTCATCTTTATTCCTTTGTGGGTCTTGGGTGGGGTGCATAACGGGTTAACCCTCTGTTTTCTAATATACCCAAGTACATAACAGCTATTTTCATAATATGAATTGTCATTTAATTATTCTGGTAGTTAATCTTAGTTCTTAATCATTGTTGTCTTTGTGCATGATATTTCTTCT
Source organism: Guadua angustifolia (assembly GCA_036346375.1). NCBI lineage: Eukaryota > Viridiplantae > Streptophyta > Magnoliopsida > Poales > Poaceae > Guadua > Guadua angustifolia. Next base: position 66,191,619 of record CM070510.1, on the reverse strand, counting down.
GTTTATTGCTGGCCTTCCACCTTCCTCTTGTTCAATTTATATCTACACCGAAATCACACATAAGATGTGAACATTCACTGTTTGAAAGATTTATTTTATACTGATATTTTCTCTTAAATGATGCAAACATCATACAGAATATTACCATGTCTTTCTTGTGCTATTTATGCTTTACATATAAGACCAATTCGTTCAAAAAAATGGACAGTATGTAGCACATTGCTGCTACTACGAAACTCTTATATCTCTTTTCTGACTCATAGTGGTAATATAATTTCCTTTTAGTTTGGCCACCCTGAATGGATTGACTTTCCAAGAGAAGGCAACGATTGGAGTTATGATAAATGCAGACGTCAGTGGAGCCTTGCTGACACTGATCACCTACGATACAAGGTTATCCCTATGCATATTCTTAATTTTTTGTTCTGGTAACTTTTTTGGTTCTCTTCCATCATTACATTCGATTCTATCTATTTACAGTGGGTGAGTTCCAATGCACGCTTACATTGGATTCAAATGTCCCTTTTAACACTTCGTATTAAGCCTTTCCTACTAGCGTAAATTGTGGCAATCTGCTACTTGTTGATCAGTAAAATGATCAAACTTTGCCTGCTGTAACCTACAAATTTTATTGATTCTTAAACATTACTGATGTGCCACACATACATTTTCCATGCATAAATTAGCATGGCCTTTTCCAAAGTTTATTCTAGAGATGAAGGAATACATTTTCTGAGGCCACAGGTGGGTTGCTTTGTCGAAGAAAGTTATTTTTGTTAAACAATATATTCTTTCACCGAATTTGGCGTGATTTGTCCAGCGCTTTTTTGCAGTTAAGCTTGCAATTTGTGTCACCTAACATATCAAAATTTTTAATTGCATCAATGTTGGACAGTATATGAACGCATTTGATCAAGCAATGAATGCACTTGACGAGGAGTTTTCCTTCCTATCATCATCAAAGCAGATTGTCAGCGACATGAATGAGGAGGAGAAGGTAATAACTATAGAATCTTTAGTGTGGCATCTTGCTGCGTCATTTATTTCTTTCTTAGGAAGAACCGTAACTCTTGACTTGCTTGTGCATTCTATGCAACCAAACAAGGTGAGTTAATCCTCACGAAAGCATTGCGTGAAACTCTAGCCATTTGATGTGAAATATTGTTTTCTTAAAATGCACTATGCAGCTGATTTCAACTTCCCTTTTCAGGTTATTGTCTTCGAACGTGGAGATTTGGTTTTCGTTTTCAATTTCCATCCCACTAACACTTACGAGGGGTAACTGATTTCCTGCAAGCTTTGCCTTTTGAACAAAATGAGATTCCTTGTGCCCAATGTCTAATGTGCCTAATCTCATCTCCGCTTGCAAAAATATGCAGTTATAAAGTTGGATGCGACTTGCCTGGGAAGTACAGAGTAGCGCTGGACTCCGATGCTTTGGTATTTGGCGGACATGGAAGGGTAAGTAATCATGATAAATTCTCAAAATCTATTTTGCAACTCTTTTGTCCCACAATAGGTGCCACCAAAGTTGCATCAAATTGATCTTTGTTGAATCACAGGTTGGCCATGATGTGGATCACTTCACGTCACCTGAAGGAGTGCCAGGAGCACCCGAAACAAACTTCAATAGCCGCCCTAACTCATTCAAAGTCCTTTCTCCGCCCCGCACTTGTGTGGTAATGTTGCTTCTATGAAGTTTCAATGACTAATGGACAACAACCAAGCCCAGTACGAACGAACTCACAAAATGCTTTGCTATCAGGCTTACTGTCGTGTTGACGAAAAAGGTGAAGGGTATAAGAGGGAAGGAGCAGCTGCTTCTGGGAAGATTGGTTCGGAGTGTATCAATGTTGATGCTACTCCGGTTAATACGCCAGCTGCCAGAGAGTCTGAAGAAACAGGGGAGGCAACTTCAGGTGGCGGGAGGGGTTCCAAAAAGGCATCCACCGAGGATGATTCTGGCAAGAAGGGAATGAAGTTTGTTTTTGGGTCTTCTGACGAAGATTGCAAATAAAGCACCAGATCTGCTTCATCAGGACCGGCTGCTGGTGCCCTTGGAATAGTTCCGGTATAGCCAGCGGTGCTAGTATAGTAGTATTGAGTTGTACAAACTTGAGACTCTGGATTGCCTTGGAATTAGTTATGGCTCTCCTTAGCGGTGTGGTTGCCTATGATGTGATGAAAAGAATAAGATGTGACGGGGCCGAGACCTGGGCTGTATAGTACATTACATGGTAGGATGTCGGCCAACTCTAGTTATACATATGTAAAATAAAGTTTCAGGGTCGAATCCTAGAATAAAAGCTGCTGTTCGTTTGCCTTCACGGTGGTGGACATACACTGAAATGCCGAACTTTCTAATTGCATGTTAGCATGGACAGCTGGTAGTTGCTGAAGAACCGAGGAAGGTTCACTCCCGTTTCCCTTCTTCGGATCGCAAGAGCGGACTTGAACCGCACTCACTCAGTCAGACTCAGGTGTCAACATATGGCGGGTGTCTTTTCATGTCTCAGATTTTCTCCGATCAAAAGAGGAATACGCATCACTAACGACCTCTTGTTCAAGGTCTTCCTCCACAAAACGAAGCTGGCAAGCCCCATCATCGTCACCATTCACAGCACCACCCACCAGCAGCCAGCCAGCCTCGACAGTCACCACACCAGAGGCAGTGTGCGTCTCTCAAGACTTGGACCGTTTCAAAGTTGAACCACGCAGCACGGCCTCCTTTCCTTTCCTTGTTGTGGCGACCGGTGCGAGGCTGCAATTGGATTGCTTGCATGCAGGGCAGCTAGTGCAAGCTAGTGCAACCGTGGACTTGACTTAATGCATCAGGGACTAGCGACAACGACTTGCTTATCGGAGCTGATCGATCGAAGAACAGGTCCAACTGATGGGGATGCACGCATAGCTCCATTGCTGTATACCGCCACTGCGAATTCTTCCTTGATTTATATGTATCGTGTCTCCAGTCTCCTAGCACCAGACAAGTCAGTCTATTGTTGTGACCTGCTTGTGAGGCTGTGATACCAAAATACTATATATTGTCTCCCTATCTAGAACTTACCCTGCGTTTCAGTTTAAAGCGTTACAAAAAATATACTAGTATATATATATATATATATATATGAGGCAACTTTTGCTTTTAATTCCTAAAGATGGCGACGCCGCATTAGCATCGGCGAGCTCTGTCACTGACATGCATGTCATCATGGGATGCAACTGGTGCTGTGAAATTAATCTTGAGGCAAACCATAACCATTTGGTTTACAGATCAATATTACAGCTAAGAAGTAGCTAGGAGCATTTGATGTTCTTACTACCACTCTAGACTTCAGAGTAAATGCATGAATGCAACGTCAGACTGTCACAAGCATCACGTATGAATTTTCTTCATTCACCCTATGCCCCCCCTTCCCTCTTCTTAGTTTAGCTTTTCGAGGAGAGCTCTAACGTTGCTTCCTATGAACCTACAAGACGTTGCTTCCTATGAACCTACAAGAGGTAACTGCTTTGGCTTCTTCGGTTCTTCTCATTTCAACGTGTACTAAAACTATCTCCAGCGGTATCCCTTTAGCTTTCAAATTCCTTCACAGGCAGATCCTAAGCACACCAATGAATTCTCTTCACGGTTCCCTTCGGAAGGGATTTGAAGAGAATCTATTTAGAAAGAGATTCTCTCTCCAATCTCTTTCTGATAGGAATGAAGGGAATAAATATGAGGAAGAGAGAATAAAGGAAGAGAAAGGGAATGAAGGAAAATTGCTGGAGATAGTCTAATGTCTTATGAGGTCCAGAATTTCGAATGGTAATATACCTGAAAAATGAAACCACTTTAGCAAACCTTTAGCCTTTTGCGCAGCAGCCGCCAAAACTATCTGCAATGACTTTCCACTTGGAAAGTAATTTCGTCAAAAGAAGAATAATTTCAAGACTTGGAACAATTCAACACGGTTTTCTATATTCAGAGAGAGAGAGGCTTGAAAAAATGGAGAGAGAATTGGAGATATGTGAAGATAGCACTATCAGGACCATCTCATCATGTCCTGTGCTTGTAATTTCTTGTGGAAGTCATGACCTCACACGACTAATGGACACACGCGAATTGAACTGCCAGCACGTCAAACCATTTGTGCTCTTGCAATCTTGTTGAAAATACACGGATCATACTGGAAACCAATGGTTTTTTCTTCTGTTCATGAGGCTTCCTGGATAGTTTAATGGTCCGTCCAGCCAAACATTAATTCATTCTTCAAATACCGATTACCTTTTACCAGTTCAACGTACTCTGTCAAAGTAAAGCCATGCATCAATATCAAAGGAATCTAACCCTACAACGTAATGCAGAGCATGACTAAGCTACATCGAGTTAAAAGATCTTGTTTGGCACAGCTCTAGATCTTAACCTCACCTCAGATTAGAAACTTGTAGGCTAAAAATAAAGTGAATTAAGGGTCTGTTTGGTAGAACTCTAGATCCTAGCTTCACCTGAGATCTGAAACTTGTAGGCTAAAATAAAGTGAATTAAGCTTATATTTTTGTCTAAAATATAAACAAGATGATCCATCTAAACACTTTTAATGTACTCACAGCTCCATGGATTTGGTGGAGCTATGAATACCCAGCTCCACCAGATCCACGGATTTAGTAGAGCTAGAGTCCTACCAAATACACCCTAACTTTATATTTTAGTCTAAAATGTAAACAAGATGACCCACCTAAACGCTTTTAATGTACTCACAGTTTCAGCTTTATAAGTTTCTGGAACTAGAAATACCTTACTCCACCAACTCTACGAATTTTGGTGGAACTGGAGTTAGAGTTGTGCCAAACACTCCTAAGAGTGCAACTACCCGAGAATAAAGGCCCGGTTATGTTTAGAACCTAGCTAGGACAAACACAGTTAGAAAATAGTGCACCTTGAAACAAAATTAGTATGATTTTTCCTGAGATTAAAAAAGGTGATTATTAAGAGTCTTGTTCTTTAAAAAAATTGCAACTAGTTTAGATGTGTGCTCAGCTGTTTATTTTTGTCTAAACTGTATTTATTTTTTGAAGAAAAAAATTGTTGCCAGGCTGCATAAGAATTAACGGAGGGTCAAGAATGGCTTCGTAAATTATACTTTGCGAGTCAGAGATGATTGTCTCCTCATCCTTTCGAAAGCTACGTCTAAATCTAATTACAAACAATGTTAATTTTTATTAGTGTGCACCAGTGGACCGACCAAGTCTTCTGGCTTGCAGCCACTCACTTCACCCTCACATTCTCTATCTCCGCAGGATCTTTTGCACGCGTACTGTAATGACTGCCCAGATATGTGCATGCAAGCACAAGGAAATTAAACTGTTCTACTCTAGTAGCTAATTTGATTCTACATTGGTAGAATATATTCCGGTTGATATATATATGAAAAATATCTTTTGCTCCCGGGTGTAGTTACTCCCACTTTTGAAATACTATCTAAACGAATTTGAAATACTCCTTTATCACTTTAGGTACACTCATACACTAATTATAAGATACTCCAATGTGAGCCACATGAAAAAATTGCAAGAGAGTCCATAATTTTTAACGTATTTTGCAAATACCTACATATACGTACATAAAAAGGAGTATGTCTAAAAAAATATACATACCACCTCTAAAAAAATGTACATACCACCTAGATGATCTTATATACTCGTACACTACACGTACATACCCTCCGTCGCACGAGATACCCCATACGTTGTGAAATACGGCATAGGGAGTAATTACTCCCAGGAGTAGAAAAGAGGCTTCATATATATATATAGGCAGCATATTCGGTGAAAACCACTTTTACGATAAAAACTCCGTGAAAATCACATTTAAAAATTTTGAAAATTTCTCAAAAAATTGCCATATGTAGGGGAGGTGAGCTTTTACAACCCTGTAAAATTTGAAGATGAAATTCAATCTCATTTGAAAGATATGAAAAAGACAAACAGCAAAAATGAATAGTACTAAACAGTAAAAATTTACTATTTATGCTGAATTTGTCTTTTTCATATCTTTCAAATGCGATTGAGTTTCATCTTCAAATTTTGCAGGATTGTAGAAGCTCACCTTCTCTACATATGGTAATTTTTTTAGAATTTTTCAAAACTTTTAAGTGTGGTTTTCACAGAGTTTTCACCGTAAGAGTGGTTTTCACCAAATATGCTGTCATATATATATATATCATGATCACTACATTTGACATGCTACAGTAGTGAGTGAACTAGCTACGTACATGCATGATGAACTCTTCAGTGGGAGTAGTAAGGCCCTGTTTGGGAGAGTTCCAGATCCTAACTCCAGCTCAGAGCTGAAACTTGTAGGCTAAAATAAAGAGAATTAAGTTTATATTTTTAGTCTAAAATGTAAACAAGATGATCTACCTAAACACTCTTAATGTACCCACAGCTTCAGCTCCATAAATTTCTGGAGCTAGAAATACCCTGCTCCACCAACTCCACAGATTTTGGTGGAGCTGGAGCTATCCCAAACACCCCCTAAATTAAGTACGCGCATGAGCTTTAATTTTCTGCACTTCGGTGTTGACAAAACTACTTTTACCTTAAGTTCGGTGTGCTCGACGTTGGAATATTAAAGTCTTTTTGGCAGAGTTTCAGATCATATTTGGAGTTTGTAGACTAAAATAAAGTGATTTAAGTTTATATTTTTAGTCTAAAATGTAAACAAGATAACCCATCTAAACACTTTTAATGTACCCATAGCTCCACCTTCATAAATTTCTAGAGCTAGGAATACTTTGCTTCGCCAACTCGACGAATTTTGGTAGAGTTAGAGTTATGTCAAATACCTCCTAAATCTATTTGTACACATTTAATACTTGCTAGTAATAGCTATTTTCTTTCTTGAAAGTTATTTCGATATCAGGATATATTTTTTATTATCACTTTAGGGGGAAATCTTAGATTCTCCCACTATCTTCAGCCAGAGGAAACTCCATTAATCGTGCAAAACCTAGCTAGCTAGTGGATTTTAACAGGGAGCACTACCTGGTTGAGAGACACAATGCGACCTAACCCTATTGATTTCCTTTTGCTAGAAGACTCAGCTAGCGTTCATCAACTTGAGATTACATTACTACTAACCAGGATAACGCGCTACGTTGCGTCGTGCATGACGATACAACGTGTAAAATTTGAAAAATTCGATTGTATTTTCGGTTTTTATATTTTTTTAAAAAATGGGTCGTTAGGATCCGTCGACGAATCTATAGGCTGTTATAAACCTTCGACAAATCTGTGTTTTTTTTTTCTAAAAAAAACGGCGGTTAGGATCCGTCGGCGAATCTATGGGCTGCTATAAACCTTCGACGAATCTGTGTTTTTTTTAGAAAACCGCGGATGTTATTTTTACGTAATTTCGGAAATTTGATCGTATTTTCAGTTTTCGTTTTTTTTAAATGGGAAGACCTGTCGGCGAATCTATGGGTTGCTATAAACTTTCAATGAATCTGCGTTTTTTTAGAAAACCGCGGTTAGGACCCGCCAGTGAATCTACGGGCTGCTATAAACCTTCGACGAACTTGTGTTTTTCACTAGGACCCGTAGGCGAATTCGTGGGCTGCTATAAACCTTCGACGAATCCGTGTTTTTTTTCATCAAGATGTATTTTATTTTTGAGTCCGCTTTTCTAAAAATCGCTGAGAAGAGCCAAACGTAAACCGTAAAGGGATCTAAAGTAATCTTTTTTCCGGAGTTCTTTCTAACAAAAACCACCAGGAGGACCTATATGTAAACTGCAGAGGGATCTAAATGTAATTTTGAATTTTTTGGGTCTTTTTTATTAAAAAAACCATCGTAAAGACCTAAATGCAATTTTTAATTTTTCAGAGGGCCTCTCCGCGAGGGTGGACACGTGGCCTACCTCACCAACCGGCAATCATCAGCGCTATAATATATAGTATACATTACTAACAAAGGATATCCTTAGTCCTCATCCACCGGTACCCCGGTCAGAGGTGGGCATTCAGGCCAGCCCAAGACACGATAGGTACAGCCCAGTCTGAAACTTAGCCTAGCACAAAGTGGGCCGTGCTATGTCGGCATAACACTATAGCTTGAGCCATGCGGGGCCCGAGAACCGGCACACCCCAGCATGACATTGTAGCACGGGCCGTGCCAAACCCGATGACTCAAGGTATAAGAAAGAAGTCCAGCATGAAGATCATCGACCCACATAACATGAGTATTATGGATGTATCCATCAATATAGACGCCACCCCCGCGTGTCAACACCTAAAAGAGACGGGCAAGAAGGGAGAGAGAGCTGAGAGAGATTGAGAGACAGTGCAAAAAGCTGCTCTCCCTCACCTGTCTCTCTCAATATCTCTCACCTGTCTCCCTCACTCTCTTTCTCGCTTATTGCCCCCTCTCTCACCCGTGTTCAGTACATCCTCTCGCTCCCTCTAACTGTTTAATAATAAATAAATTTTAGTTCTTTTTTCCATAATATTTGTGTCCACTGCCTCAACTCTAAGCGTCTTCGGCTCCTTTCTTCTCGTCGCAATAGTGTAAATGGGCTGGGTTTGGACCGGCATGGCATAAAGTAGGCATGAAGCATAAAGTAGGTATGAAGCGTAAATGGGCTGTGCCTGGGGTCACCAAAGGCGAGCCGGACCGACATAGCACGGCGGCCACGACGGGCTATCGCGGCCCGGTACGGTTTAGGCATGAATAGGGATGAAAACGGAAATGAAATTTTTGACCATTCTGGAGAAAAACGGAAACGGAAACCTTTTTTCGAAATAGAAACGAAAAATATAGGTACGGAAACGGAAACAGAAGAGCCATTTCCAACGGAAACAGAAACAAAAACAGAAATTCTGTATAAGTGAAACCAGAAATTCCATCGGAATCTTAACTCACTTGGCCCAAAAAAGAGAATGAAGAATTTACATTTATTTTCAAATTAAAATAATTTCATAAATACAAATAGCTTTATAGAAAATATCAAATAGAGTTCAAAAATTCTGAAAAAATTCTCAAAAATACTTTGGAACATTGAACCTAGGAAATTTATTTCTAGAATAATATTAATTTTTTTTATGAATAAATTAATTTTATAAATCTAAAAATAGCAAAATGGCATTTATAAACTCTGAAAAATCCAGAATAAATCTAAAAAAATCATAAAAAAACATTGAACAATAATTTGCAAATTTTAGGGAGTTACACATTTATAGTTAGAGGAGCAAGCGGATGTCGATGATAATAATATGGATGATGACATGATGGTCTGATCAAGGGGACAAATAGCGAGCCTTCAACTGATAAATTTGAGAAAAAACTTTCTAGTGATATCGATGAACATAACACTATTCTTATGTCTGTTTTGGAGGTGGAATGAGTTACATTGTTTTTGTAATCATATATATTGTAATCATATACTATATTCTTTTGGAATTTTTTACTTTAGTTTTCGGATTTGCTCCATTCCATTCCACATCCGTTTTTGTCACTATCCGCTTCCGTACCTATTTCTGGAGTTTCTGATTTCGTTTCTATTACCGGTAAAAATCTGGAAACTGAAACAGAACGATCATTCCGTTTCCATTCTGTTTTCATCCCTAGGCATGAAGCACGATGGACCCATACCGGGCCGGCCCAGCCCGACACGACGCCCACCTCTACCCCCGGTCAGTATACCCCTCTTTGCACTAATAAACTGGGCAGGCTATCCTTTGCTTGATCAGGTAAGAGATGACAAGTCTGACATGCTCAAAATATATACTCTCTCTAGTCACAAATACCTATAGTTTTGGACATCGATATGGTTCCTAGAACATAACTTTTGACCACTAATTTATAATGTAATATATCTATAAAATTCAATATTTTTCGAAACAAATCTATGCATATCATTTTTATGCATCCAATTTAAATATTTAAAAAGGTATCTATAGTTAAAATTTCAAAAGTTAGATTATTGCATGTAACCCAAAACATCGTATATATGTGTATGACACGAGTGAGTATTAGCTAGCACACTAATTGATACTAGTACTGCCTGTTGGTATACAACTCAGTGTTGCGTAGCACAAATTAAAGTACTCCCTTCATTTATTTTTATAAGGTGTATTTTGACTTTACATAAGGATTAAGGTTGCGTTGAAATTGAGAAAGATACGAGAAAAAATGACTTAGATGCCCCCACTTAATTGTCTTGGAAGATAAAATATATACTTTGTGTGGGTGGTAATGAATAAATGCATATGGATGAGAGAAAATAAATAAAGGTATAAAATAAAAGATCTCATTAAATCTACATACAAATCTTATATTTGTAAATAAAAACATTTAAAAAAATAGATCTTATAAAAATAAACAGAGAGAGTACCAATTAAGAATTCCGGCCGAGCCTCTTGTAATAGTCCACACACACACAGAATTTTTTTAAAAAATAATACATTTTTTATTCAAAATTTCAAAAATATACCACCGAAAAAAATAATTACAGAAATATACCCCTGTCGCCCGTCCAACTGGCGACAGGGGCCTAAATAGCAAAATAAACGGACGACAGGAGGCCGGGCGGTGACGTGGCCTCCTGTCGCCCGATCAAATAGCGACAGGAGCCTATCGCCCGATGAAATGGCGACAGGATGGTTGTCACCCTATGAAATGGCGACACGTAATAAATCGACCGATGGTCGGGCGACAGGGGGGCGCGCGCCCCTGTCACCCAACCATATGGCGATAGCAGCTCTTCCCTCTATTTAAGCAATCGTCCGGCACTGTCTTCAATCATCGAATTCTTCAATCATCCAGCCAAAGAAACGAAGGGAGAAAGGAAGAAAGAAAAGAAGAGAGGAAAAATGCCGAGGCGTGCGAGTGGAAAGGGAAAGGGGAAGGCGAAAGAAGAGGGAAGTATTTCGGAGTGGCCGCGCAACATCGCGTACCAGGACCTCTTCGTACCTTTCGGAGTTGTCCCACCGATGTGCTTGTGCGGAGATCCTTGCAGGCTTGTCTATTCTTCAGAAATTCCAACTTGGAAGAGGAGGTATTGGATGTGCCGCAACTAAGAATTCGACCCGCCGGAGAAGAGTCTGAAGCGTCGCCAACTGGTAATAATCATATTTGTTTCGTAATATTTGTAAATGAAACATTGCTAATTTATGTTTCATGCAGTCGCCTCCGCCATTTTGTGAATTTGAGAAGTGGTATGACGAGGAGATCAACCCCGAGGACCAAAGGCTACTTGATGAAGCCAACCGGCGAGAGGAGTCCAGGCGGCGGCTTGAAGCGCAGCGTGACGCCGCACGCGAGGAGGCACGTCGAAAGGAAGCGGAGGAGAAGGAGGCCGAGAGAGAGAGGAAACGAGAGAGGGCACGTCGTGCCAGAGAAGCCCCACCGGAGGCGTAGGAGAAGGGGAAGTGGCCTCGATGCATTCAGTAGACGTTAAGTTGTAACCATTATTTTTGCATCCTAGTTTTATGTCTTAATGAAGAGTGTTGTCTACTTTATTTTCCGCTGTAACTTTTGATATGAGAAATCATTGCCACTTAAGGGTTTTCCTTGCCTCGCGGGGCCCACTGGATATGGCCCAAAAATTACGAAAAAAATCACGAGCGATCTACGTAATGTGAGCAACACTTATGAAAGGGCGACCTGGCCGGGCATTGCCCCGGCACGAAGTTGCGAAAATCAGAAAAGGCACTCGCGGCCACAAAACAGCAAAAATCGTGGCCACTTAGGGATTTTCGTAGCCTCGCGGAGCCCACCGGATACTGCCCAAAAATTACAAAAAAATCACTAGTGATCTACGCAATGTGGGCTACCACTTATCTACGGGCGACCTGGGTGGGCATTGCTCCGGCACGAAGTTGCGAAAATATGAAAAGGCACTTGTGGCCACAAAACAGCGAAAATCATGGCCACTTAGGGGTTTTTCTTGCCTCGCGGGGCCCACCAGATACGGCCCAAAAATTACGAAAAAAATCATGGACGATCTATGTAACGCGGGCAGCACTTATCAATGGGCGACCTGGCCGGTCATTGCCCCGGCACGAAGTTGCGAAAATCGAAAAAGGCACTCGCGGCCACGAAACCGCGTGTTGTCGTTTCAGTCTGAAAAGTGGGGTGCAGCGTGTTGTCGTTTTAGTCTGAATAGTGGGGTGCAGCGTGTTGTTGTTTCACTCTGAAAAGCTGGGTGCATCGTGTTGTCGTTTCAGCCCGAAAAGCGTGGTGCAGAGTGTTGTCCTTTCAGTCTGATAAAACTACTAGGTGTGTGACAAAGCGTCTAGCTGATGAAAGGATTAACTAAGTACATAAGATTAAAATTACAAAAAATGCAAATGCAATTGTTCGTGCAACATGTTTCAAATGATTAACTAAGTACATAATATACTACAACTAATAAAAATCAAAAGAAACTACTGTCGGCCTCGCTTCTAGGGAGGCCTCCTCCTCCGAACTCGCCCCGCAAGTCGCCAATCGCATCGGCGCAGCGGTGGACCCTCTCGCGTTGCCGGAGGCGCGCGTGCATCGGGCTGAGTAGGTTGCGTCGGTGGTGGCGCTCCGTACAACTGTGATGACCCAGCCTCATCCGTGTTGAGGAACCTCGCCACAGTGTCCTCGTAGTCCATCGGGTCTGGATCATCACCCTGGTCCTCGTAGTCGCCGAGCAGTGTAGGTGCGCCACAAAAAACTGTACTGGGCTCAGAGCAAATGAAGAATTGCTTAGAGCATTGTAATACGCGATTGTAACACGTGAACAGTGCATTTTAGTACTCACCGACAGCGTGAGCTGCTCTGAAGCGTGCCTCTCGCACTGCGGCGGACGAGCATGCGAAGACGCACTGCCGCGCCCCCGCTTCGCTTAAGCGGCACGCCCGAGCCAAGTCGGAGGGACACAAAGATCCCGACAACTCGAGGGTGCGTCTCGAGCTGTCCAGAAACCTCCCTGTCTCGTCACCTCAACTCCGGTGGTCAGCCGAGTATATAAGCCGTGAAACTCCCTGTAGTGATGGAGCATGACATCACTTTGCAAAATAAATTACGAATTAGTTAGCAAAATAAATTACGAATCACTAAGATTATATCGAAGGTACGACGCAACGTACCAAAGTGTGCGCCGCCGAGTCCATATGGACGGGGTATGTGTCTGCCACCCTGGGAACGTGTCTAAGAGGATCGAGGTCGACACGTACCAAACGCAGACGAGTCCGGGGAGTGTACCACTCGCGGTACGCACGGTGCGTCGCGGGTTGTACGGCGCAGCCTCGGCGTAGACGTCCTCGAGGGCTCCTCCCCACTCCTCAACCCAAGGCACCATACGTAAGTGCTAGGGGGCGGTCCCAGGTTGCCCCTTCCTACTCTGCCTGTGGGCAAAAAATAAATATAGCGTTGTTAGATGGTATTACACAGTAATAATTATAAAAACATCAATACAAGGAACTTACGAGTGGACTGCGGGTGGGACTGCACGGTTGTTGTGCACTGGGAACACCTGTCGTAGACCAAACTGCCTCATCACATGATGGACAGCGTAGCCCTCGACCTAGACGTCGAACACGAGGAACCGACGGGTGAACCAGTACTCCGCGTCTCGTGTGCAAAGGGTGGACAGGCCACCCGTCACACGAAGCTACACCTCAACGTCCGTGTACGGCGTCCAGCGTACGTGGTCCTCGGTGAGGTGGTCGAACGCAGCGACGAACTGCGGGTAGGCTACCCGCACAGTCGTGTGCGCCTAGCTAGGCCGTAGTCACGATAGAACGTAATCATTAGTACTAAGAAAAGTTAAATAAAAAGTACCAAACTCGTGATTGCAATATCTTACCCGTCGTTGGCACCAGATGGTGCCCATGGTTGGACCGTCGACGTCACCGCCTGCATATTGTAGAGGCTGCAAGTCGATCTGGGGCCGCCAGATCTGGAACCTCTTGTATGCCCACAGCTGTACCAGCAGTGGACATCCTCCGAAGGTCGCGTTCTCGGCGAACCGTGCATACCCGTCGCAGAGTGCACGGTAGGTGGCGTAAAGCACGGCCGAGCCCCAGGAGTATTGTGGCACGGCGTCAAGGGGTGCGTCCGCGATCTCCCTCGCGAACTGCACCAAGTGCCTGTCCACGCTATCCCCATGGGAGGTCGTGAACATGCACCAGCCGAAGTGCCACAGCAGGTACGCCTCCAGGTGGCGGCTGAGGCTCTCGTTGTCCGCTAGCTCGACGATCTGCTCACGCTGTAAAATAAAGCTCACTTGTTATTTTAAGCAGTACGTACATAATTTAGTTTTAAATGCTACTTACGTACCACAAACTGTCGAAACCAGCTCAAGATCGGTCCGTGCGTGTGCTCGAAGGTCCTATACACGTCAGGTGGTAGTACACCCACGAACCTGTGCAGCAGCTGCTGGCGCCACTCCGGGGGGTCGTCCTGGGGCACCACAGCCACACCGACGATCGGAAGGCTGAGGAGGTAGGAGACGTCCTGCAAAGTGATCGTCATCTCCCCGACAGGGAGATGGAAGGTGTGCGTCTCCGGCCTCCACCGATCCACCAGAGCGGTGATCAGCGACCGGTCGTACGGGAACCGGCGTCCCAGGAGCTCCACCATCCGGGTGAGGGGCAGCAACCCTGAAGCTCGAAGCCTAAGAAACAGAAACATGTAATTGATATCAGTGCTGCGCTAGTCATGGTGCTAGAACAAACATGTTTACAAATTTAAATACTGATATGTTACCTGGAGATCCAATGCGGATCGGCGTCCTGTGTCTCTGGCTACGCCTAGGTCGAAGGACGCCTAATCGCACAGGTCCCTCCTCCTCTGGGACAGCAGTGACGAAGCGGGCACAGTGACCACGGTCGACGACAGGGTCTAGCAACTCGAACGACCACTCGTCATCTCCTTGCTGGTGAGCCATACCTGTAATTTACAAAAATGAAAGTTAGAACTGAAACACATATGTAAACAAAAGAGTCCATAAAACTACACAAGCATCACAACAATATATTGAAACAAATACGCACATAAAAAATGGAGAACCTCATTACACAATATCCTGAAACAGTTGCAACAATTTATCAAGACACAACACTCACAACAGCTAGGTACAAAACAGAGTTCATACAACACACGTTACATCGATGAAATATAAATTTGATATATGACATATGATAATGCAAACTGCTTGTCATCTGTTGCGATGGCGTCGTGCAGCAGTCCTCGCAGAGGACAGCAGTCCTCGCAGAGGACGATCCTTCCCCCACCGTCGGGTGACCATCTCCTCCTTCGTCTTCTTCGTTTTGTGCTTCACAGTTCTTGAATGTATGTCCTCGTTGGTTGCACAATGAGCATTTCTTCACGTGTTTGCCAACTTCTGACTCATCCATGTCATTTCTTATACGCCTTGTTTTTCGACGCCCTGCTTTCCCTCTTCTCGCATCAAAATCAGGGACCCAGAACCTTTCATCAACACTAGGAGTTGTGGTGAAAGAACCTACAATCCCATAACCATAAAGTTCCTCGCTCCAAGTTGCCATCACCCTTTCCTTCATAAAATATTCAGATAGGTATGTACCAGGTTGCATTCCAAATAAAACACATGCGGCTATGACATGAGAACATGACCTATGCAAAAGGTATGGCTTGTTGCACGAGCATTTGCACTCAGCCTGTAAGATGCACTCCTGGGTGACAACCCTCTGGTTAGTTCCACGCCTTCCTTTATCCCTGCAGATCACCTCGAAGCGCAGTGTCCGTGCACCAATTTTGATAGCTCTATGTTTGGCCGCCTTCTGACTCTTCTCATCCATGTATTTAGTGATCATCGAAGAGTATAACATTCTCATCTCTCATTACTATGTCAGCAGCTACATGCCTGTTCACAAAGTACTTGGTTGTACACCTCAACACTCCCTCGACAATTCCTACCAACGGAAGACACCTCATCCCTCGCATTATCCAGTTGTAAACTTCTGCAAAGTTAGCTGTCATCACACCGTATCTGACACCATGTGTGTCATATAACAGTGACCACTCCTCTTTCGGTTCGTGCTTGATCCAGTCCGAGAAACATTTGATTGGCCTTTGCCTCCGACGACGGTTAGTCGCCTCATCCTCTGTTGGCAGGGGGAAAAGAGGCTCTGCCTGCTCCTGTGTTCCACTGGCACTAGTGTTGTTCATCTGCTCTTTGTGTTTCCTTGTCAGGTCATCAAGATTTTTCCATAGAGTTCGGAACTTGCTCTCCTGGTTATGGTTACATAGTCTTTTGAACATGTTCATCAGTTACTTGTTCCTGAATTGCTTATAGAAGTTTGTACCCAAATGCCTCATGCACCATCGACTCTACAAGTCAGGCCATCGGAATGGCTCCTCTTCCCCTGTTTGCACACATCTGGACGAGTTTTGACCACCCCGATCTTCAAGTTTCGTAGGAACCACAGCCAACTCTCGTAGTTCTCGCTTTCTACGAAGGCAAAGGCAATAGGTAGAATCTGGTTGTTCCTATCGACGCCCACAGCTGTCAGTATTTGCCATCTGTATTTCCCGGTCAAGAATGTGCCTTCCACGCACAATAATGGACGACAGTGATAGAATGCCTTAATGTAAGCGCCAAATGCGAAGAACACTCTCCTCAAATGCCTTTTAGTTGGCCACTTGATTGACGAACAATCTTGATAATCATAGTAGGTCTCAGGATTTCTTCCCTGAATGCAACTGAACAGTGCGGGCAGGTTATGGTACGAGTCTTCAAACTTCCCAAACCTCATTTCTAGTGCCTTCTGTTTCGCCCTCCACGCCTTTCCATAGCTAATTGTGTACTGATATCTGTACTCGATCGCTTGGATAATAGCACGGGGCTCAAAACTCAGGTTCTCCACTATCTCTGCGTACATGATGTTCGCGACATACCCGGATGACAGGTTCCTGTAAGCCATCACTGTTTCCTCAGTCATACATGTATGCTGCTCAACTTTCGAACATAGCCAATGGGTGCTCCATTTGGTCTTGTACGCGTGCACTCTCCACGGGCACCCATGGATCTCACACACCACGTCGTAACAAGTTGGGGTGGATTTCTTAACCCTGAAAGTCCTTCTTAGTAATAGAGTCCAATCTTTCACGGCATCCTGCACAGCCTCTTTTGTCGGGTACATACTGTTAGGCCTAATCTCATTATCACTATACTGCCAAGGCATATCGTTGCTTTCATTGACAACCAGCTTATCAAAATGTTGCGTGCTCCACTCGGCTGGCACAAGCGGCTCCGTACCTCCATCTTCCTCATCCGACTCATCGTCGTCCTCCTCTTCTGCTCTGCTGTACTCACGGTCTTCCTCTTCCATCCTAACTATTATTTCATCAATTTGCTCACCTTCGTCTATCAGTCCCCGCGCTTTTTGGCCAACATTTTCATCATCCTCCCGAAACTCAACCTGTTCACCACTTTGCTGAACATGTTGCTCATGGCTAGATCCCCCAATTTCAGTGTCATCGAAACTGAGCTCATTTTGAGGTCGACTACACTCACAAAGGCGCCCAAGCGCTCCTGAGGGGCAACGCCCTCTCATATGCTCGCACTAAAAGCACTCGATTCCATCCCGTTGCTCTCGCCTCACATATGATCTCCACGATGCAATTCCTTCAGTTCAACTAGCTCCCAAAGAAAGGTCATTTCAAGATACTACATAGGCAAAATACCTTCAACTCACACTTCTCTTCTTCCATCCAAAAAGTATAATACAACCATTTCAACACAGAAGCAAATGTGCGCTCCTCGACCCTATTCAAACTTCTGTCCACATACTGCATGTTACTTAGATCTGCACCCTCCAAACCATGCATTATAATCCCCTCTCCATAATGGATTCATATCTGCGAATCCATTCATTCACCCACGAATTAATTATTTTCCGTAAAAAATACTGTGACACCTAACATAACTATACCTACATGCTACAAAAATATCTAACCATAAAAAACATCTAAATTCCTAAGAATATATATCGACGTACTTCTATCCGTAAAAAAGATCTAAATTCCTAAAATATATATTAGCGTACTTCTATCAGTAAAAAACATCTAAATTCCTAAGAATATATATCGGTGTACTTCTATCCGTAAAAAAGATCTAAATTCCTAAAATATATATCGGCGTACTTTTATCCGTAAAAAACATCTAAATTCCTAAGAATATATATCGGCGTACTACTAACCGAAAAAAACATCTACATTTCTAACAACATATAGATTACCTACATCTAACTACATTTCCATGAATCTATATCGACATACTCCTATCCGTAAAAAATATCTAAATTCACTAAATCTATCCGTGACATATCAAATTACCTAGATCTAAAACTATTTCTAATATACCATAATTTACTGCTAAAAAAAAGTAAACAACAGAAATTTACCTCCAAACAATCGCGCAGAATCTCCCCCTCTTCCTTCTTTTCTCTCCTCTCCTCTTTCCCCTCTTCCTCTTCCTCTCTCTCTCTCTCTTTTTCTCAAATCAACCGAAAGCAATGGTTACAGGTCTTGGGCGAAGCCCTTTATAAACGCTTCGTCGCCTTTGGTCAGCGACAGAGCCCGCTACTGCCGCCCAACTATCTGTCGATTTACACCCTGTCGCCCTTTCGTCGGGCGACAGGGGTTGTTTCGGCTCCTGTCGTCATTTGATCGGGCAACAGGAGGCCACGTCACCGCCCGACCTTCCATCGTTCGTTTATTTTGCTATTTAGGCGGGCGACAGGGGTATATTTTTGTAATTATTTTTTTCGGTGGTATATTTTAGAAATTTTGAATGAAAAATGTATTATTAAAAAAATTCCACACACACACTGGTTATTGGGCAGTAGTAAAAGTCAGCTGTGACGATGATGGAGAGGACTTGGAAAGATGGAAAGAGACCATAGCGCAGCGCGCGCGCGCACATGCATTTTCTCTCATGCTGCATCACTCGTCCACCCAACACCGGCTGGCCTGGCCTGGCCTATATATGCGCACAAAACCCGGCCGTTCTCTTCCCATCATCCGTCAAACAGACAAGAAGAGCAGAAGCAACACACACTAACAATAAATATCTAGTAGTACTGATCTAGCTAGCTGGTACCCATCAGTAACATGGACCGGCGGCGAGGAGGAGGCGGTGCGCCGGAGCTGGAGCTGCCGGGTTTCCGGTTCCACCCGACGGAGGAGGAGCTGCTGGAGTTCTACCTGAAGCAGGTGGTGCACGGGAAGAAGCTCAAGTTCGACATCATCCCAACCGTCAATCTCTACCGCCACGACCCACGGGAGCTCCCGGGTGCGTGCATGTCCTTGACTGATCGAATTCATGATTAATTAATTGCTCCTACTTACTTGATTGATTAATTGCTCCTATATATATATGTATATATGCAGGGCTGGCGCGGATCGGTGAGCGGGAGTGGTACTTCTTCGTGCCGCGTGACCGGAAGCAGGCGGGGGGCTGCGGCGGCGGGCGGCCGAGCCGGACGACGGAGGGGGGGTTCTGGAAGGCGACCGGGTCGGACCGCGCGGTGCGGTGCGCCGCCGACCCGAAGCGGCTCATCGGGCTGAAGAAGACGCTGGTCTACTACGAGGGGCGGGCGCCACGAGGCAGCAAGACCGACTGGGTCATGAACGAGTACCGACTCCCCGACGCCACCCCCTGCAATGCCGCCGCCGACAACCAGCCCAAGGTACAACAACAACCACCTACACACACACCTATATATATATCTGGCCTACTACTGCTACTTAATTGTAACGACCCATGTCATGATTGATTACTCATCATGCATAGAGTGAGTCTCGATCAGGGTCTATAATTAATTTGGAAAATTATTCAATGTATATATTACGCAGTACTCATATACATACTGTAGTCTGAACGTATATATATGTTACTGGGACTGCATGTGTGAAATTAAAGTTAGACTTACCGCGCGAGTCTTTGATCCTAGCTAATTAAGCTAATGGTGATCGAGTGGGTGACAGACAAGTACTAGCTAGCTCCATCCAGTGGGAAATTGATTAATTAACTGTGTCCTCGTACTGCTCGCGACGCGACTTGCTTGTTCAATTCGTCCCAGTCAAAGTATCTCTATCTAGCTTTCGCGCGTGCTTTGAAAAGTAGCTAGAGAGAGATTAGTAGTAATTTCTCATGTCTGGGTTGGGTAGCTTGTACGAAGAGCTAGTCTAGGACCGAATTCAAAGCATTGTTTTTAATCGCAACGTACGTTTTCGATCATGTTGAACAAATTAACTGATCGATGTGTGCTTAACACCAGTCCCACACCTCCCTTCACGGTTAATTTGAATGTTTTTTTATCTAAGAAGATATCCTGGTGATATTTATCAAAAACCCTGTATATTGTTCAGGAGGACATGGTGCTGTGCAAGATCTACCGGAAGGCGGTGTCGCTCAAGGAGCTGGAGCAGAGGGTGGCCATGGAGGAGCTCGCGCGCTCCACCTGCACGCCGTCCGCCTCCCACGACACCGGCTCTCCCGTCGACTCCATCTCATCGTCGGACCACGAGGCTCATCACGCCATTGCCACCGAGGAGATGCCCGTGGCCGGCACCGACGTCGCAGTGGTTGGCATACCGAGCGGCGGCATGAAGAAAGAGGACGTTGATGCGGCGGCGGTGTTGAGGCCGGCGACGCTGAGCCTGCCTCAGCTGGACGTGGCGAGGCACGGCGGGGGCGGGCTGGAGTGGATGCAGGACCCGATCCTTACCCAGCTGAGGAGCCCCTGGATGGAGAGCTGGTCTCCATACTACGCCAGCGTGCTCAACTTCTAGAAGAAAAATTAATTAATACCTCCAAAATAGAGGGATCGATCGAACTTGTAGGTAGAGGAAGCAAATCAATCAGCTAGGCACTAAGATCATCTTACACACATGGACAATTAATTAATATATATGGATATCCATCGCACCACCCGTATATATATAAGACATGCATGCATGCATGTCTGCTTTTAATTAGTTGAATTGGTACAAGTTTTGAGTTTAGCTGGCTGGCTGGCTAGTTACGCATGAGCAGAACGAATACACAAGAAATTAAATTGTTAGTTCCCGTCCATGCAAGTTCAGTTCCGGCTGCCGGAGTCAGCAGCTTCAATTCGCCGTGCACCAGATCGATGCATGGAGAGCTACATAGCTAGCCAGTGAATTATTTGTCACTCTGTACAGTACTATATATGTTGTTTTCTTGTGATTTTAAGATGGAGTGAGAGCTCAATATTGAATTCAATATGTGGCCATATATATATACGTACGAAGTTAATTATTTGTGCAACGACTGGCTGGCTTGATATTTACCGTATGCACGAATTGAAGGAGGGAGTAGGTGACGATGATCGAACACTTTGAATCGATCAAACCGGCAGTACTACTAGGCTAGTAGCTAGTGACAAACTGACAATCAATCAAACAAAATAAAGAGGGCTGTGAACAAGGAAAGATGACTGACTAGTCTGTAACGACGTACCCTCGTGAGTTGTGGCTGAAAAATAGTACAGTTGGGATCCAGGAACAAAATTTCGATTTAAATAAAATTTCACTCATGGTCGAAATACCTGAAATTTTAGCCGAAATTCCTGAAATTTCGTCGAAATTGCACTGATAAAAAAATAGTTCAAACGATGTTGAAAAATTTTAGAATTTTTTTGAAGGTTCCTGACACATCAAAGATGTTATCATAAAATTTTTAGGTGATTATCAGGTCTATGAAATTTTTAAAAATTCAAACATTGGTACTATCCAGATGAAACGTTGACCGGCAAGTTTGAACCGGATGAAAAATGGTACAAACAATGTTAGAAAATTTTGAAATTTTTTGTGCATGATTATGATGAATTACTAATGTTTCAATAAAATTTTCGGATGGTGATAAAGATTCAAGAATTTTTAAAAATTCGGATAGTGCTACTATCCTGATAAAAGCCTTACCGGTAAATTTGAATGGAATGAAAAATAGTTCAAACCACGTCGGAAAATTTTTGAAATTTTTGTGGAAGGTCCTGATGTATCACTAATATTTTTATAAAAGTTTCATATGATTATCATGTTTAAAGAAGTTCCAAAAATTCTGACAGTGCTACGTGCTGATAAAAGCCTGATAATCAATACATAGATTTGCTTTAGCGATAAAAGAAGGTTTAAAATTTGTGAAACTTTTACAGAAGAGTGATAAGGAAGCGTTTAAGATCTCATAAAAATTTTGAATCATGATCACACTCCAGTGAATTTATAAAATTCTTACAAGGCATAGTAACATTTATGTTCTTTCTCTTTTGTTTTTTGCAATATAGTATAACAAATGAAGTTCAATGGTTTTATAAATTTTATTGATCAAACAGAAAAGGTTAAATTTTTAAAAAAATTATATAATAGTACTGAGGAAATTCTTAATCTGTCATAAAATTTTATATCATGATCACACTCGAGAAAATTTAGAAAAATCTAACAAGTTTATTGTCCCAATTATGTCTATTTTTTTTTGATTTTTAAAGATAACAAATGAAATTTAATTATTTTGAAATTTTTTCTATATGATCCTACACTACTATGTATGATACCATAAATTTTTAGATCATTATCAAGTTTGTACAATTTTATAAAAATCTGACAAGATTTCTGCTCAAATTTTAAAATAACTTAAAAAATTAGTTTTTCAATAAATTTTCATATAAGATGACTTTTTTAGGGGTTATTGGACTAATTCCGGTCAAATCCAGCCCTAAAACATCAAAATCCGGTTTCAAAACCCGAAATTTCTCTGAAATTCTCGAAATTACTGTAGTAAATTCAAATTTTTTAAAAAAATTTTAAATTCGGCCGGTAGTTCAAATCTCGCCCTGTCCCAAAATCCGAGCGAAATTTCGGCGAAATTTTTAACCCTGGTTGGGATCGCGAAAGAGGAACGGAACTACTCTAGGAAGCGTCAGTTTGGCGTACGACTCGACCGTGAAGTAGAGGGCGGCCCGGCCCACAGTTGGAAGCCCGTGGTTGAGGTTTGTCAGCCGCTGCAATGGGGCCTCGCTAGCACAGCCCAAGAAGCAACAGCAGATGCTTCCTTCTTTTTTTGTTATTTCTTTTTTTTTTCTCATTTAGTTGCAGTGTTGCACGTTGTTCTTTTGGATTCTATGGTGGATTTTTTTTCCCCACAAGACATTTTTAACACCATTTATTTTTTTAAATCTTTTCCACTTTGTTCAACTATTTGTCTTGACATGTTCCACTAATATTTTTTAATAGCTTTCGCTGCTAGGCTTTGCATGCATGGTTCAAGGAGCTGGCACGTTTTGATTTGTTTTAATGTTTTTTTAATATACTACCATTTCTATACTTGGAAGAAACGTCCCTCCAGGATCTTTTGAGCATAGCTAGCCGCCCGGCTCGGCTCAAAATTGTTTTTTACATTTTGATTCTTTTATAAATTACGAATAGATTCTTCACGATTTTTTGTGAGGGGAAGATATTTTTCCCTAAAACCATGTTTGGGTTCCTCGTGCGCCATTTTACGGAAAAAATCTCTCGTTAAATTCAAATCACGAACAAGCTCTTTTCTAATTTTTAAGGATAGCGGACAGGTCCAAAAACGTAACAAACAGGTTTTTGCTCCTTACGTCTAGGTCCTTTCTCCGTTTTTCCCAAATAGGTCTTTGCTCCTTACGTCTAGGTTCTTTCTCCGTTTTTCCCGGGAAAAAAAAAGTTTTCGTCGCCAGAAATATTTGTGCAGCTCTATCTTTAGATTTTTTTCCCATCTCGATCTCTGATATTTTTTAAAACATGTATTATTACTCGGTGAACGCGTAGAATTTTAGACTCGACAAAAGAATGTTATCGTCTCTAATAATATTTTGCCATTTTCCCTCTAGACTTTTTCCCCACCGCGGTTTTCCAGCTTTGTGTCCAATATTTCCCAAATAATTCGGCGAAAGAGATGTTTCTACAACTTTAGCTCTCTATTTTTTCCCCCGTTTCGCTCATTATTTCGACGATTTAAAAGATAAAACGCCGTCGAAAAAAAAGAATTTTTTTCACGGAACGACATATACAAGGTATTACGCCATGAACAAATTTGTGTTCTTTCAAATAGTTTACTCATCATTTCGACGATTTAAAAGATAAAACGCCGCCGAAAAAAAAATTCTACGAAAAAACGATCTCTGATATTTTTTAAAACATGTATTATTACTCAGTGAACACATAGAGTGTTAAACTCGACAAAAGAAGGTTGTCATCTCTAATAATTTTTCGCCTTTTTCCCTCTAGACTTTTTCCCTACCGCGTTTTTTCAGCTCGGTCTCTAATATTTTCCAAATAATTCATCAAAAGAAATATTTCTACAATTCTATCTCTTTATTTTTTCCCCCGTTTCGCTCATTATTTCGACGATTTAGAGAATAAAATGCCGCCGAAAAAAAAAGAAATTTTTGTACGAAAAAACGACGCGCGCGGCGTGTTACGCCGCGAAAAATTTTGTGTTCTTTCAGCCGTTTCGCTCATCATTTCGACGATTTTAAAAATAAAGCGCCGCCAAAAAAAATTTTTTTTTTACGAAAAAATGACACGCGCGACGTGTTACGCCGCGAAAATTTTTCTAGTTACTTCTGAACATCGGCGATAAAACGTACGTTGGAACGTATATTGGTCCATCCCTCTGTGGTTATCGCCGCCGCAGCTGGGTACCCGGCCGGCCGGGCCATCGCTCGCAAGATCGATTATTCTACGTACGTGCGCAGTTCGTTCGGTTGACTGGATAAGTGAGTAACAGATCGATCGACCAGCTGCTAGCGTAACAGTCATATGGATACATGCATCCATGCATATTCCCATTCGTTCCCCTAGCTTCTCTTCCCTGCCGTGCAAGATAGGGTACTGAGTGAGCACATACATCCATCATAGACCACACGACGAGCTGAGGGCGCCGTGTAGGCCAGGTACCACTACCTCACTTCGATCTCTTTCAGAGAACACGTTTTAAAATTTTGATCTCTAAGTACACAAAAACATTTGGGTCGTCTTTAAAATTACTTTCGTATAATTATACTTTTAATAATTTCTGCTAATACATAACTAGAAACAGTAACAGTCAAAAATAATTATTAGAGAACGTGCCGATATCTAAAATGATAAGCAAAAAAAGATGAAGATATATAGCCCGTACCCAATATTAATTGATGTAGAAGTAAATATTGGTAAGAAAAGATCGAGATCCAATGATGGCCGGGACTTCAACTTAATCAGCCGCATGTATAGGCCGTTGGATAAAAAGCGCCTATGAAGGATAGGATATGATTTTTTTTTAAAATAATATTATTTTTTTTAGAAATTACGATATTAATACTCGCATTAAAAAAATTGCAGAAATAATATCCGGTCGCCAAATCGTTTGGCGATTATACTATTGTCGCCAAACGGTTTGGCGACAATAGGTTAATCCTGCCGTTTAAATGTAAATAACCGAGATGACCCAATACTGTAGCTACAGTAATCACCAAACCGTTTGGCGACAATAGTAAAACACCCGTAACTTTTTTCTCCGAACTCAGATTTAGGTGATCTTGGACTCTATGCGAAGATCTCTTCATAAGCTTCACATAGAGTCCAAGATCACCTAAATCGGAATTCAGAGTAAAAAATTACGGGTGTTTTACTATTATCGCCAAACGGTTTGGCGATTACTATAGCTACAGTAATCGCCAAACCATTTGGCGACTATTGGGTCATCTCGGTTATTTGCATTTAAACGGCAGGATTAACCTATTATCGCCAAACCGTTTGGCGACTACACTATTGTTGCCAAATCGTTTGGCGACCGGATATTATTTCTGCAATTTTTTTAATACGAGTATTAATGTCGCAATTTTGAAATAAAATAATATTATTAAAAAAAAATTTCGATAGGATATAGACCGGGATAGGGGCATGCAGTACGTGATGTTGATCGCATACATACTACAAAACGAGCTGGGGCGGCGTACGCGCTCAAATTAATATTATACTAGCTAACTCCATACTGGCAAACAAATCGTCTTTGCAACGATATGCACGAATGATGTATATCGGTACGTCGATCTAGCTTAGCTATCACGGTCCAAGCCACGTAGAATTCTTGGCTCCTTAATCTTCGATCTTTGTCTGCCTGTTGGACAAGGACATGCATATGTACGTATGCAGAATTCTCCTCTCCTTGAGCTAGCTAGCTTGCTTCCAGTTAATTTCCACTTTGTGGAGAACGGAACCGGAATTGTTCAAGACTTTCTGCTCCTGCCTGCCGCATTGTGCGGTGAGATATATACACATCACCCGTTCGTCTGTCTGTAAGTACGTACACACTCCGGTCATACATATCCTGCTAGCTAGCTAGTTGGTGTACGTACATGGATGTCCAAGTCCGACTTCTTTTGGAGAAGAGACGGACGCATGCACACTCCGCTCACGCTACACTACATGCCTACACATATATACACGACCCATCCGATTCGCTGCAATATTGCATATGCTAGAAAATATTTATGAAGGCTTATAAATAGCCTAATTAATGAACCACGGGCTTATATTTTTCCACTAGACACACAGTTAATTGTGAATAAATATGACACACTGTGGCGATCGACAGTACCAGTACGTGGGTGTCCCAGTGCCAAGTTCCCAACTTAATTTTGTCTCCGCCGCTGGAATTCCAAGCATCTTATCATTCATTAATTTGATGTACCACTAGCAGCTACTTTGCCCCTTAATTTCCACTGGCCAAACCATGCATGCACGATGCGTCCTGTGCAGCGCGGCCGAACTTTAGAAGCTTCTTTTTACCAAGATCGATATGGTGCATGCCATGCATATATATTAAAAAAAATGCAAGTATCTATCTATCTATCTATCGCGCACACTTTGATCCACCACTCGATCGGGTCTCATCTATTCCTACCTAGTTACAGACGTCATCTCTCGTAACTCATGTCGATAGAATTCGATCGTCCCGTGCTTTAATTTTAACTTTTACTGATCAGTTATCTTGAACGGTTTCCGATTAACTCACTAAAGTGCATGCAATTAATAGATGCATGGTTCATGTCATCTTATTGTATAGTACATCTCTAAAGCTGCGGAGTGGAACAGATCAGCTGTATTAGTTGTAGCTCACATCTGTTCCTTCTTAATGGAAATGCATGATCGATGTGCGGATCTCCCACATGTTCTCAGAAAAAAAAAGAGTTAAAAGTAATCAATTGACGTGCTTAATCGGTCGGATGGGATTACAAGTAAACTTGCCGTACGTAGCAGCGTTGTATACTGCCTCAAGTCATGAGAATATGCATGTTGGTCACTGCACTAACTTGTTTGCATTTGAAAATCAATATTTTCGAGAACGTCATTTGTACAGCGATATGTTTAAGTCTGGAAACATGCGAGCATGGATGTAATATTGATCGATGCTATTTTATTCGATAACACATGACAGTACATTTTTTTGTATGGGTCTCGCATTACATTTTCTTGATCCCATCAATTTATTCATCTGTAGTACGTACGTGCGTACGAGCACTTCTTATTTATTGTGTACGTGCACGATCGATCGATCGATGGCAAAAAAGGGAAAAAATGATTAACCAAAGGGCCTCTGGTTGTAGCAGTCGATGTTGGCGCCGTAGCTGACACCGAGGATGTCGCAGTAGCGCTTGTAGAAGCCGATCCGGTCGGCGACGCGGTTGTCCGCCCCGTGGCCGCACTCGAGCCCGCCGTTGATGATGTTGGTGATGACGCCGTACCCGGGCACCCTCCCCGCCGCCTGGTCCGCGCCCGAGGGGCTCCACTGGCCGGTGATCACCGCGTGGCACGATGGCTTGGGCGACTGCGGCGTCATCCAAAACCAGATCGCCGTCTTGAAGGACACCGTCGGGTCCGTCGCCACCAGGTCCGGGTTGTTGAGGAGGTCCACACCGATGGCCTGCCCCGCCGGACCGTAATTGTAGTTGCTGCATGCTCTCAAATATATATAGAGAGAGAGTTCATTTGATACGAATTCAAGTATAATTTTTTTAAAAAAAAAATTGCATTCATGAATCGTGAGTTTAAAGAACAAATTAAAATGCATGATCGATGACGTACTAGGAGATTTGGATGGGTCCGCGGCCGTAGTACTTCTTGTTCGGGGCGCACGGCCACTGCGCGCTCTGCTGGCAGTAGTCGGAGGTGGCGCCGTTCTCCTGCTTGAAGCAGTAGCCCCACGAGTAGGGGCCGTCTGGCGCCGTGGCCCAGCCGCCAGTGGTCTCGTGGGACGTCTGCGCGAGGAAGGCGGCGATCTCCCTCTTCTTGGTGTCCGCGTCGCCGGTGGTGCCGAAGCCGCCGAAAGAGTTGGCGGCGGCGATGAAGGCGTCGTACGTGTAAAAGCCCTTGGCCTGACATGCCGCGTCGTTGCGGTGCAGGAGCATCTGCTCGAAGAGCGACCGCGACACGATGGATGCGACGCCGCCTCCGCCTCCGCCTCCGCTGGGTGGCGTTGGGGGGACCGGCGCGGGTCCGCCTCCGCTGCACTGGCTCTGGCAACCGGCGCCGCAGTATGGGTCGGTGGAGCCGCACCAGCCGAAGCGGCTGCAGCAGAGGCTGTTGGGGCAGAGAGCCCCGCCGGCCTGTGAGCCGCACTGCTCGGCGCGCGCGGAGGCGGCGAAGACCGTGGCCAGCATGGCCACTACTGCCAGTGCTCCTCTCATCGTGCCGAGCACGTACAAAGCTTTTGCGATCGAGTGTGTGCTACTGCAGTGCAGTGCTGGCTGCTCTAGTGTGCAAGAAGCGGTGGGAGAGCATGTCTTTTTATAGCAGCTAGCTAGGCCGCTAGGGTACGTATTGGGACGGCCGGCGGCTAGTATACGAGTACGTGTCCAACTTGGGATCGTGCATCTAGTATGTACTACTACTAGCAAGTACTCCATATATTACACCTCGATTAGCCCAAATTTGGAGACCTATCTAAGCTAGCTCGTGAGAGCATGTACAATGGGTATTAATTACTGACCCTAAAAATTGTTATATAAGCAGAAAAGCTGACGTAGAGGGAAGAGATGGGAAGGAGAGAGAAACAACGTTGTTTCGTGAAACAACGACTCTTGACGCGGGAATCAAAAAACAACGACGCTAGAGCCGTCTGTTGGAGAGCCAGCCGGCCCTAGCATCTCTTACTGTAAAAGAGGCACATACAGAAAATTAATTATTAGGCATTTAATAAAGAGACAGCCATTTATATGCGAACTGACTCTTGCTGACGTGGAGTGCCTAGGAGATTGAGTCAGGCTCAACCTTTGTACATGCCCTAATAGATCACGTACTTCCGGAAGCTAAGGGGCGGCACCCTCACCTCTGCGCCGCCACTTTCGGTGCCAGCGAGCTCTGTTGAGAATAATCTTGTGCTACATATTTAGAGTGTTCTCTGTTCGGAGGTGTTTTGAATTGTCAGTTTGTTGCGTTGTTTTGCTTTCAGGATTCGGTATTGCCGAATGAGGGTAAGATTTAAGAAGAGTCCTGAAACATGCATGGTCTGTTCAGAGTCCGAATAGTACTGGTTGCCGAGTCAGTTTAGTGCCGGATTTTAAATAGTAGTCTGTCTCGGCTGGAAGTCTGAAGGTTGAATTAGAGTCTAGTTAAGTCTTTTCAGTCTGGATTGATATCTATAACTGATTTCAGATTATGTTTTGTAATCACTAACTATATAAGTAATAGATGAGAAAACAAAAAAGCTGTAGACAGTATTTTGCAGCACCAAAAGAATACTTGTTTGCAGTATTGTTTTGCCATTCCCTGTGTTCTGAAGCGTGGCTGTTTCGACGAAACAGAGAAGCGCTAGGTCTGCACGAGCAAACTTCAGGCTTGACGTTGAAGAAGTTCTCCCGTATTGCCGTTGTTGTTTGCTGTTTTCGTTTTTGTTCTATTGAACTTCAGAACAGCAACATCAGCATGGCAGAGAGGTTTCAGAAACTCGGTAATCTGAATACACGCAAGGGGAGATTCAACAAGCTCCTCCTCCTCCACCAACCCGTCTCTTCGACTGCCACCGTCGCCATCTTCTTCCTCCTCTCTAGTGAAATACTCTGTCGCCATCCTCTTCCTTGTCTCCGACAGTTAATTATCATCAGTAAAGAGATTTGTCCGGCGGTTAACAGTGTGCGTTGTGAGGTCTGTGTGAGTTGTGAGGTTTTTTCGGGACCGGTTTTTCCCTCATAAAAACGGGGCCAACCTTTTTTCTTTCCTATTAATGAATTTTGCAGCAACTCTCTTGCTACTCTTTCAAAAAAAAAATTATCATCAGTAAATATGTGTTGCCCCCTTACATTTGTCTTGTTCTTCTTGTCGACCCGCTAGCTAGCTGTCCCCGTCTACTATTCTCGGCCGAGACAGCGCGACCGCCGCCTCACTGAACCACCGTGCCTTCGCCGCGTTGGCTTCCTTTGAAGCGGGGGGCATGATGAATCTAAACCCTAACTCGCACCTGCTGGTCGGAGAAGAAGAAGATGATGTTGAGCACAAATCTCATGTCTGATCGAAAGGTGAGAAAATTGATTGTGATTTTTGCAAATTTTCGGACGCACGTGAAAAAAAAATCTTCTCGATCGGTAGCCAATTAAGTCAAGTCAGCTGAGAGGCGGCTGGTCAAAATCGTCTCCTGCTGTGTGCATGACGTGCCCGATCGATCGGGCAAGACGAGGCTTTAATTTGCGTCTACTCTTCGCTGCACGTAAGTACGCAGCAAGACCGGCCGTGCGTACGTACAGCCACTCATTATCGATGCGATCAAACTTGGCGGCTAGATCGATGGAGCTTCAACTAACTAATTTATCCAACATGAGAATAGATCGAAAGCGCATGCACGTGGAATTTCGTTCATGGAAGGACGTTTTGGAGCATGCATGGAATTTGTCTATATATTAAAAAGAAATTACAACTTATAAGCTTAGACAGAGGGAGTAATTTGGATCAGAAGCGGTGCATGCCCGATAAACCTTTCTCGTTGCTAGTGACGGATTGTTAAATTATCCCTCCATCCAAGTTTATAAGGCATATTTCTTTTTAGCACGTACATAAAGAAGACATCGAAAATAACTAGATTATCCCTAATTATTACTCCATCTGTTTCTGAATAGATGACGTTTTAGGATTTTGCACTTCAACAGTGGGAATCACGAATGGTAAGGGTATACAAAAGAAAAAAAAATGTTAAAAGTTATCTCAAAATTATGAAATGAAATTTGAAAGCTAAAATAACATGTATTCAAAAACAGAGGGAGTATCACTAAACACTCTATTCAATGCATGCATATAGAACATATACAGTAAAGGTGGATATTGTTAGGGGTATAGAACTAACATCACACTAATTTTATATTGAAATATAAAATACGCCATATATTTATAAATAAGACTATTAAAGAAATAATACCATAAATAAAGTTGGGAGAGTTCCCGGGAGAGGAGACCCCCCACGTGTCACTTTTGCGTTTTTGCGAAAAACTCCCCGCGTTTCTTGAAATTACGGATAGATCCTTATATATTACGAATAGATTCTTCGCGATTTTTTGTGAGGGAAAGATTTTTTCCCGTTTATCGCGTTTGGGTCCCTCGTTTGCCATTTTATGGGAAAAACCTTCTGTTAAATTCAAATCGCGAGCAGACCCTTTTCTAATTTTTCAGGATAGTGGATAGGTCCAAAAACGTAACAATCAGGTCCTTGCTTCTTACGTCTAGGTCCTTTCTCCGTTTTTCCCGGGAAAAAAATGTTTTCGTCGACAGAAATTTTTGTGTAGACTTTTTCCCCATTTCGATTTCCCATCTTGATCTCTGATATTTTTTAAAACATGTATCATTACTCGGTGAACGCGTAGAGTGTTAGACTCGACAAAAGAATGTTGTCGTTTCTAATACCTTTTCAACCTTTCCCCTACCGCGGTTTCCCACCTCGGTCTCCAATATTTTCGAAATAATTCGTCGAAAGAGATATTTTTACAACTCTATCTCTCTATTTTTTTCCCCGTTTCGCTTATTATTTCGACGATTTAAAAAATAAAACGCCGCCGGGAAAAAAAGTAATTTTTGCTACAGAAAAATGGCACGCGTGGCGT
Source organism: Guadua angustifolia (assembly GCA_036346375.1). Taxonomy (NCBI): domain Eukaryota; kingdom Viridiplantae; phylum Streptophyta; class Magnoliopsida; order Poales; family Poaceae; genus Guadua; species Guadua angustifolia. Next base: position 66,159,511 of record CM070510.1, on the reverse strand, counting down.
TTTGCGCCGCGAAAATTTTTGTGTCCTTTCAGCCGTTTCGCTCATTATTTCGATGATTCAAAAAAATAAAACACCGCCGAGAAAAAAAGAAAAATTTTCTACGAAAAAACGACGCGTGCATACACCGCGAGTCTCTGAGTTTTTTTTAGCATGTATTATTGCTCGACGAACACGTAGAGTGTTAGACTCGACAAAAGAATGTTGTCTTCTCTAATAGTTTTTCACCTTTTTCCCTCTAGACTTTTTCCCCACCGTGTTTTTCCAGCTCGGTCTCCAATATTTTTCCAAATGATTCGTTGAAAGAGATATTTCTACAACTCTATCTCTCTATTTTTATCCCCCGTTTCGCGTGTTTCCTCGATGATTTAAAAAAAAAGCCAACGAAAAAAGCGATATTGTTTCCACGACAAAGACAACGCACACGGCGTATTACGCCGCGCAAAAAATCCTAGTACAACTTAGAGGGAGTAGCTTACAAGCAACTTTGTTCCCTGTAAATCTGTAATGCAACGATCTGCCAGCCCTTCAATCATATATAGTGTAATTAATAATCACTAGTTTGTTGATAATCAATTCTAGGCTATCTATTCTGAACCAGATTAGATCTTCTTAATTAACCACGGCTGAAATTTACTCTCCAAGGGCCACAACAAGCCTGTATAATACTCACTCCGTCGAAATTTAAAAGACGTATTTTTTAATGATTTTATCCATAAATATAGGGTGATTTTGTGTTTCAATACGAAATAGTGCAATATTAATTCCCTCTAGTACTCTAATAAAAATTCAGATTTACTTAACATTTTCTACATACATGGATTAAATATGGTACAAAGAGATAATTATTAGAAATAGTTTAAATTATGTTTAATATCTTCTTGGTCTATTTACCAAGAGAAAATATGCATATTAAACTTAAACGGAGGGATTATTATATAACGAAGAACCATTCACTGAATTGAACAGCCTTCAATTCAGAGCGTTTATGTTTCGATGGAGGGGCCCTAGAGCCGTGGAGGCTTAGCGTACGTTGGGGCCCAAATGACCCAACTTTTTCGTTTGACCCTACCCTTGTCCAGTGGATGGAAGGTCGAATTAAAGCTGGGCATGGTTTGGTTGTAGGAATTTGTTTTCGTGTTAGCCCATGCATCTAGTTGGACTGCTGTGCTGCCCTCCTTACGCTTCCTTCCTTGCTCCTATATGCTGATACGCACGTAATCGTTCCGATCGATCGCCATGCAACAACAACAGCATTAACCTTAAGAGGCAGTAAACTTGCATACTTGACAACAGCAGCACCACAACCATGCGTGCATGCGATAGACAGTATCCACTGACATTAGAGGCATGACTTCCACTCCTTTTGGAGAATATTATTGTTATTAGCAACACTCACAAGGCGGGCGGGGCTGCAGCGACACTCCGCATTTTCATCCTAGCAGGGCAGGGGAAGGGGGCTCTGCGCGTGTTTGTGCAAAATTAACTTCAAACCATCTGCTTTAATCATGGCTAGCTAGATCGTACTGCAGCCATAACGGTTTGGTGAGGAATTCTTCTGTTTGGTACTACTGCTGCTAGTAGTATTAACTAGAGCAAGCAACCAGTATAACTACATACAGTATGTGACAGATTAATTACTACTATGATGGCTAAGATAAGTTTCCAAGGCGACGGCGGCATTGTATTGATGCCACACAAGCTCAGAAATCTTGTCTAATTTGTTTGAGCGCAGAGGAGCTCAAGGGTGCAAAGCCTGCCTGGTGGTATCTATAATCCATGGCGGCGGCCAAGGAGGGGCACAGCAAAGCATACGTAATCGAGACCAGGACCAGGTGCCGTCTGCCCTCTCCAACAGTAGTGCCACACTTTAAACTGTTGTTCCATTTCTAAAATAAAGCACTTTAAATTGTCAACATGCTTTACATTGAATGAAAAGCTTTAGAGCCAAGAAAGTTTCAGGCAACCACACTTGGTTGATTTGCATGCATTTCAAGGGCTGCTCGGACTTATTTCACTGGACTAGCAAGAATCCTCTGTCCTTTTGTCACAAAGTTGGTTTCCTGGTTTGACATAAAAGCACACTAAAATCCAGCAATGTAAGATGTTAGCCATTGATTTCGATTGTCGAGAAAGAAAATTCAGCAACAACTGCAAAGATTACAAACATGCCGGACCCGACATTGGAGCTCGGCCCAGCTAAGCTCAAGCCTGTACATCCTACGGGCCGTGTGGGATGTGATCCTCGGCTGGACATCCATGGGGGCCATGGCGACCACCGAGCGAGTGGAGCTAGCTCTCGATGATGATGGGATCACCAGTCGTCCAGCGCGACGGTAAGTCGTTTAATTTGAGTATCGATCTAGCGTCTTCGGACAATGGGAGCGATTTTTCAACAAAGAGAGAGAGAGAGGCGGGAAAAACTGGCTTAACTTGATTCGGATTCGGTTGTAGAAAGGATTGGATTAAAAAAAAAGAAGCTTGCTTGTTGTCGATCGGTCTCGAGTCCAACTGTGATTAGGTTTAGATTAGTTGTCGCTGCTCCGAGCCTTCGGGGCCTTCTATATATATCAATAGGACTGCAGCCTGGTAACTCCAATCCAATACCAGATATATCCTGGAACGAACGACTAGCTAGCCAGAGATTTGATCCTCTTCCTTGTTAGTTGTCGTCCAGCGCGAGAGAGAAAGAGAGATTCAATTTAACTCGTACGAAGAAGCTAGATCGAAGATGGGATCTCTGCTCTCTTCCGCTGCCATCGCCATCACTGCTGCGTTGGACGAGATCATCACAGTCGAGTTGGAGAGGATCTGTGATGTGTCGCAGAGGATCGCCGATGCGTTGGATCAGGCGCGGCTCAGGTGGGAGATGAGGATGATCACTGCGGGCAACGATGATCCGAACCGGCCAACCTTCTATCGAGGCTACCGTAGTTAAGGAGGACCAACAATCGGTGATAAGCAGCATCTATTGTTTAAAATCGAATTCAAGAGAGATTTTAGATTACAAGGCTACACCTAATTAATAGGAAAGTAAATAAAAAGTACATTCGAGCTGTTTGGTTGATTAGTTGTCTTTCTGCTTACTCTCGATCTTCTTTTATAGTGTATCGGCCAATCATATCCTTTTCTAATACGTTGCTAACTATGATTCGTACTAGTCTTGTACATATCAAAAACTCCATCTAAATCAATATCGGCTATAATTATAATTTTACCATAGCTTATTATTTTTAAACCGATATCGGCTCAAAAGATCTTTTTAATTTCAAGCCTGACAAATGTTGGATTATTTGGGCTAAGCCCATTTAGTTGAGACAATAAATCCTAGAAAATCTCAAAGACCCACTCATAAGGATGCATGTGTGCTAACTTTAGTCCCATATTGCTAGTGGAGGTGAAGGATGACCAACTTATAAGGGAGGGTTCTCTCCACCTTCGTGGGTTCTCTCCACCTTCCTAAAGCATGACAAGGGAGAAGAAGGGAAGCACACGCGCGCGCGCTCACCAGGCCAGGCGGCGCGCGTGAATGGTGCAGCGAAGGCTTGCGCAGGCGCAGCTTCCTTTTGCAGTTTATTCTTTTTGCTACTCGGAATCGTCGCAGTATGAGATAAGGATACCGTAACCGAGTTCGTTCGTGGCACGTCTTCGAGTCACGTTCGGTCACGGTTACCAGACTATCTCTATATATACTGCGCCCGTGTAGAAGAGAGGGGTACACTGTTTGCTAGGGTTTGCCAGTTCCTTTTGCTGCGCCGCCATCTAGTCTACTCTGTCCCGAACGCCGGCGTGCACCAGCGAACGGGAGAGCAGGTCTCCGAAACCATCCGTCCTCAAGCTTTTGCACCGGGAGAGGGCGAATAAGGTTTTTGGGAACCGCTCGGCGTGACTGCTCACGATCTGCTTCCTCTATGTTCGTGATCTGCATCGTCTTCTACGTAGTCGCAACGGGGTCCTCGGCGTCTCTCCACGTCTCTAGTTCTGTTCAACCAGATCGGTACGTTCCAATGTCTCCGCTATTCCCAATCTTGTTGCTACTATTTTGTAGTATATTCGAGAGACATATGTGTAGATTGATTACATGCATGTCTGCAATATACATGTGTTTAATGCGTAGGCTTCACAATCAATTTGTATTCATGAATTATCTTCTGTTCGATATATACCTGAAAGTGCTAATTTATTCAACAACAAATTTATCATGTCTTATCAAATTCTGATGCAAATAAGTGTGTATAGCCAAGCTAGCTTGTTTCGGAAAGATAACCTTGATCTGACAGGTTAAGTTGCTCGTAATTGCATGGTGTTGTCGGTACGTGCCGTCTGGTTGCACATGGATGGATCCACTTGGTGTCGATGAAATGCATTCGAGGTCGAGGCGCATGCTGTCCAGTCCGGCCAGCTGTACTTAACGTCGTACGTGTGTGTGATCAGTGGTAGCTAGCGCGTACTGATCAATCTTGACAACGAGAGACAATTTACTTATATTTTAACACGTGTGCTCTCGTATGTAGACTCTTGATTGAGATAGACAATTTACTTATACTTTTCACACTCTTCTTCACCTCTAACAGAAGACGTGATATCAACTAGATTTTAAATTAAGAACTTCTTAGCAGCTTTGATATCATATTGAATTATATGTCCTAGCCAGTTTAACCAAAAACTGTTACAAAGATCCAAAATATATCGCTCACCGGATGTGTTCGATGCCAACGGCCTCCGCACGGCGCGGTCGCGGATCATGTCTCTCCTCATTCAGTGTTAATCATCACTAACTACGTTTCAAACAAATGGTGATCACTAGCTAATTAACCACCCACCCGTGCGCATGCACATACTCCCTATCTGATTTTTTTAAATATTACATAAAAAATAAAAAATTACAAAAATAATAAGTCGAAAAAAATTATAGAAGTAGGCCACTATTGTTGTTTTGACTGGCGATAGAGTTTCGTAGCAAGTCAAAATGGCGATTACATTTCTGTTGCCTTTCCAATTGATGACAATAAGTAAGTCGCCATTTAAATTGATTATAAATGAGCCAGCTCACAACCATGTCGGTAATAGCTAGTTGGACTGGCGACTAGTATTTCTATTGCCAAATAAAATAGTAATTGATAGTTCACGTTCTCAGTCATCATTTGGATTGGCGACATAAACCGCATCTGGGACCTGTTGTACCGTACCACTGATACTACCCCCCATGATCGGTAGTGTCGATCTTGCACAACCTATAAAAACACTTTTCCTAATAAATAACTATCGTCTACTGAAACTCGGTAGTATCGTATATCCCTGGTACTACTGCTTCTAGGACCGATAGTCACTCTAGTCCAAACCCAGAGAATCTCTCTCTATAAAAGGACTACCGCGACTCCCAGGCCAGTAGTGCCGCCTGGTCGGCACTACCGCGCCTCCGAGGCGGGTAGTGCCATCCTGACCTGACAGCACATCAAATTGCTTCAAAGTCAAAATAGAATTTAAAAATAAACTCAAAATTGAGCACCACATACTCATACACTGTTAATAACTCATCACAAATATGGATAGACCTTCATATGGTCTTTCAGACAGCACAGCCCCACCTGTTTACCACATTGAACACGCTATGGTAGGGCGAATTGATCACACAAAATCAGCATCTTTGTTAGGTCGATTGGACAACATGATACCAGCAGCTTTGTTAGGACGATTTGATAACACGCATCCATCAGCTTTTTCAGGTCGATTGTACAACACATTACCTATTGCTTTCTCAGCCTGATTTGATAACACGCTATCTGCACTTCCTCAGAGCAAAGTGACAATACATTGTCTATTTCTTTGTCAACCCGATTTGACAACACTCTGCCCAACTGTTTTGTCAGACCGAAGCAACAATACGCTGTAGCTAGCTTTGTCAACCAAAGTGAGGACACACTATCCCCACTCTATCAGCCATGTATCGACTAGACACTGCTAAATTGATGGATGAACCATTTCTCTTATATGTCGAATGTTACATCTACAAATTGCTGGTACGCCTTGATGAAAAGGGAGAGGAGCTCACTAATGTCTAGAACAAGAACGAACAGCTCTGCAAGTAGAATTTAAGGCTCCAGACCTAGAACGATGACATATGCCGTGAAAGGCTCAAAGAGAGAAATAATGAGGTTATCCACCTTGGCAGTGACAACCACACTTACTGTTGCTGTGGCAATACTAGCTGCACGTGTGCTTGCCACTACCATGACTAGCAGCTCCATCCACGCCGTCCTAACGATTAACACTCTCTGTGGATGTCGTACGATTACTCATTTGAACCTTAACATCCTTCGCCCATAAAGCGTAGTCCATCCCGCTCTTTTACAATTCTAAAAGGCGCACTTGTATCGTTTTTTTTCAATATTCGTGGTTGCTCTGCACTGCCATTTGTACCGTCCAAACGACCAACATGAACATGGGTACCGAATCAAACTGTATGCGCCATGTAATCCCCCCGTTTATTATGAAATAGTATCTTTCATTCATTCTGTTGTTTTCGAACATTAAACATGCAATAACTTTATTAGTTTGGAGAATAACATCAATGGATGTGACAACACAGTCTAACCTGCTTTACAACACACAAATACCCTCCATGTCACTATTTTGGCTAGGAATATAACTCTATCACCAGTTCAAGTGGCGATAGAGTTCTGTCGCTAATCAAAATGGCGACAAAGATCCTATATGGCATTCATATCGTTAAATCATCATTTTGAATGGCAATAGAACTCTTTCGCTATTCAAAATGGCGATAGTGGGCTACTTCTATTATTTTTTTAGCTTATTGTTTTTTATTTTTCGTGTATTATTTTTTAAAAAATTCCTCCCTAGCTCCCTGGTCCCCACCAAGCCACCAACACACCAAACACAAAGTAGTACAACTCATCGTATGATCTTTTCTAATACTACTGGTGTGTCCTAGTTATATACTACGTCCTCTTATCATAAATAGTTATTATTTTGGATATAGTTGTAGTTAAACTTTTAAAATTTCAACTTACAATATCTATTTAAATATTTGAATTAAATGCATGTGTAGATTTATTTCAAAAAGTACTTTTGTAATATTATAATTTTATTAGGTTTTATTTTAGAGACCGTATGTATCGATATCCTAAACGACTAGTATTTATGATAGGAGGGAGTAATATGTATATCTTGTCTGATTAGCACTACATAGAGAGGTATATATAGAGAGAGAGAGACCGATGAGACGATGACTTATTATAAAACTAATCTAACGTTTAGCGCCAAGCAAGAGCTACCTCTCGATCTCTCACGTATAATAACGTAGTAGCTAGCTGTCTGCGCCACCTTGCCTCGCGGATCATGTCGCCGTCGCTCCTGCATCACACGCGCGTGCAAGCACCCCAGCCAACACCTCTCGTGCATCGTCCCGCAGATTGCATGGTGATTAATTTTGGCGTTGCAAGAAACATCCTTTCATGTCTCGTGTTTCTCTCTGCTACTAATTACGTTCAAATATCACAATATACCAGCTGCTATATATGCTAGTACGTAGCACTGCCCTGCACTCTTTGCTCACTGCCTAGATGCAACTCATATATTGAGCTTTATGCTTAATTTTTTATGGAATTCCAGTGCCAATCGAGAAGGACCTACCTAGCTAGTTTTATTCATTTTATTTAGAACCTGCATATGTTTAATTATCCTTGCTCTACTTACTTCACCCTACTGTCACACTGATAGTCTCGGGCAGAGAACTGATTTTATTCAGGCGATCTCAATCAGAGATCGACAGACCTGCATCTGCATGGTTTTGTTCAGGCGGCCGGTCTGAAATAACAACAAAAAGAAAAGAAGAAAACAGAGAACAGGAACCAAGAATGATCCCTGCATGCCACTTAATTGTCCTGTCTGGCAGCTGAAATCAATTCAGTCGACTCCCGTCCAGATCACAACGCGTTAATTTCTTTCAACTACACATGCATGCCATCAGCCCGCCAACACGGTTTTTGCCCGTATTGTTCAAGATGTTTAGGACAGAAGGAGGGCTCATCAGAGCGGCGCCTCAGTAGCCTAGATGACAGGGATCAGAGGCGGTTCACAAGCGCAAGATGAGGAAAGGTTTTCACAACGATCGGCGTGCCAGATCAAGAGCAAGGTGCAAACAAATGACTGGACGATCTATAGAAGTGCAAACCAAGTCCGTGGTCTTTCAACCAAATCTCAGATCAGCGGTTTTTCAACGGAAGGGATCCTTGCACGAGGTCTCCGGTCTCGACGTCGATCGCTGCGTTTAAGGCCCGTGCATAGGAGGTTCCCGTCCTTTATTTCGGTCCTCATCGCAGTGGGCGGGTCTTTTTAACCCTGGGTCAGGATGCTGGCTCACCAGTTCCCAAGTTCTGTCTAACTTTTTGTGGTTATTCTAGTCTTCTGTCTCCTTCTTTCATGATGCTGTAATTTTTCCATGCTGTTGCACTCTTATTCCGTCTTTAATGCATAGCAGAGCTCCCGCCGTTTCTTAAAAAAAACACACATGCATGCCATGTCAGACTCCTGTATGCTTGAGTCGTTCGCCACTGACTGCGCTGCACGTCTCTATAAGCCAGGGCCAGCAGCGACGCCACAGGCACATAACGCGCGCGAGCCCTCCACTTCGGCAGGCATGGCGCCCAGCTTCGCACGCTCCATCTCCTTCCCTCTCAGCCCGTCGAGGTCCAAGCCTCGCGCGGCGGCTTACCACGCCCGCTCCGTCAGCCTCCCCTGCCGCTCCCACCCCATCCTCGCCCAACTCCACACCCACATCCGCGCCGTCCGCTGCTGGGTGCAGGACCCCAAGTCCGTCGCCTCCGGCCTCGCGCACGTGGACGCGCTCCACGCCGCCCTCGGCGAGCTCCTCGATCTCCCCGAGGTCCAGGTGGCTCTCCGCGGCGTGAACGACCGCCTCCTCGACGCCTTCCTCAGCCTCGCCGACGCGCACGGCAGCTTCCAGGAGACCATTGTCACGCTCAAGCAGGACGTCGCCGAGGCGCTGGCCGCCATCCGCCGCCGCGACTGCGCGAGGCTCGCGTCCGCGTTGCGGTCGCAGCGCAAGGCCGGGAAGGAGCTGACGCGGCTCGCGGCCACGACCAGGGAGGGCCCGAGGCCCTCGCGCCTGGGGCTCGGCGGCAGCGCCACGGAGGTGGAGGTGGTCGGGCTGCTGATGGAGTCCGCCGCGGCCACGGCGGCGGCGTCGGCGGCGTTGTTCAACTCCGTGGCGGCCATTGCGGCTTCGACCTCCGCGGCGGCGTGCTCTTGCAAGAGGACGGCGGCATTGGCGTGCTTGATTAAGAAGGCGGCGGCGGCGTCGGAGGTGGAGGAGGAGACGATGGCGCTGATGGAGAGGCAGGAGGAGCTGGAGGAATGCATCGACGAGCTGGAGAACGGCAGCGACAAGGTGTTCAGGAGCCTCGTGCAGACCAGGGTTGCGCTGCTAAACATACACACGCACATCTTCTAGTCAATTGTCCCACAAAGGAAGAGAAAAAAGGGATCGGATCGGAGGTGTAAATAGAGAAGAAGAAAAAGAGGAAGGTTTTTAATTGTGCAGTTCTCACGGGCGTCGACTGTACGTACGTGTTTCTTGCTGCATGCGTAGCGTTTGAATGCAGCTGCGTTGTGAAATCGACATGCATTATGCTGGGCGGAATCATCGTGTAACGAGGTTTACGTTAATTTGGGGTGTGATCAGTACTGGAAGTGCATGCTCTCAGCTAGCTAGCTCTGGAAATCGAGTAGTAGTAATGGTCACTTGTTCAGCGCACGCGCGTTTCACGTTTCTTCTGATTGTGTACGTACATGTTGCCTTCCTTCATCGCTAAGTGCTACCGGATATCAATCGAAATCGGTAATGTTCACCGATCGACTAGCTAGCTAGGCCAATACTGCACATGCTGACTAGTGAATTATATTACTGCATCTTAACGGCCCATATATCACCTGAAACTAGCAGAAATCGATCCCTGCCGGCTCGAGAGTTCGTCGATCGATCTGGATTGTGTCTTAGTTAAACTGGCCACGAATTGATTCTTCTAGTTTTGTAACGGAATCCACGAACTGAAATTGATCTTACTAGCTAGGTAGCCCTCAATAACTAAAAACAAAATCAACCTACTCGCGCGGGCAACCAGAAAGCAAAGCAGGGAAGTTGAGTGTATATATATCTCCCCGTACGTCCCTAAATTCAGAGATCGATTACCGGCGCTGGCCTGTTCTTCTTCTGATGATTCAAGCCGGCATGTGTTGGGACAAATTTTGTCTGTGTAATCCAGGACACGTACGTACGATATGGCATTACACGTACACTAGCTAGGTAACCAACATGCAAGGACAAATTAATAAAACACGTACGGGGGGCGGCGTACTCATGAAAATTCAAGTACTCGTAAGCTAGCTAGCTTCAGGATCCGTACAAACACAGAGGTCATGCATGTTGCCACCTCCGCTCCCGCCGGCCGCCGCGGATCATGTCGGGCATCGGCCGCACACGCGCCGACGCGTGCGTGTCCTGCAGCGACGACATGCAGCACGAATGAATATATGCTAGCTAGTACTATTAATTTGCAAATGCTGCCTGCGGAGATCGCACGTACCTAGTCAATCGATCCTAGCTACATCTTATATATCAACCATCGATCCATCCATGGATCAATGCGGCCAAAGGGAACCTTACTGCTAGCTAATTGTTGTTGCCGACGCCAGCACTACTGGCCGACCCAACAGAGGACGGTCGGGGCCTGCCTCTTTATAAGTGTCATTGAAGTCATGCATATATCCCGGCCGGCCAATGCTTACATGCTGGATCCGCCCCCGGCTATTTGCAAAGACAAAAAGCTAGGGATATTAATTCCCGTCCTAAACGGTACCAACAACATGCATCTATCCACCAACACGTACGTACTCGGGACAAAATTCTTTCGACATGCATGCTGTTCCTAGCTCAGCTCATTGCCCATATACGCACATAGAGATATGATGCATGCATGTGTACTGCCTTTGTCGGCCCAGTGTTCTGCATAGCCAATGGATCGATGTGTCATTTCTGTACGTACGCAAACGCCCTCAGGGTAATTAGCGCACCCCATTAGCGAGAATCATGCATGCACTCATGGGTGGAGCAATGGTTGGTGTCGTGATCTGCTTCAGGCGTGCATGGCTAAGATCGACGAGCGCGTGCATGCCGATTCAGATCTTGCGTGTTTCGGTAAGATTAATATATAATTAACCTGATCAGCCAGATGCAGTAGCAGAGCGCATCTGTTTGGCTTTGGAAAGCACACACGCATAACGCACAGTAAATAATTATAATACTCCACTACTGTACGTACATACGGTGTGTCAGCTTAATTAATGATAGTTTTAGTGGCTATATACCTACTTACCGCACCCATGTGGAGTGTTCCCCTCGAGATTCGAGCTTGTTAATTAGCTAAGCCTGTAATAAGATTAATTAGCAATCTTAATTAGTACCAGCCAGTAAGTAATACCGGTACTGTACATAAGGAGTTGACAGTGGCAGAAAAGAAATCTGGCGACAACAATATCGATCGAATCGTGAATGCCATGTGTACGTGGTCCTTCAATTTTAGTTATATTCACAGGTAGCGCACGCAGTCATGCATGCATGCTCGCAGCTATTTGCTGATGGCTCACTACTCATCTTATCGTTATTTGGAAGTGTAATCAGTTCGGGTTAATTAATGGAGTATATATACGCCTACTAGTAGGCATTAATCAATTCAGTTGATATGATGCTTCGTTAGCCTGTCCGTGACTAGTCGTGTTATTAGTCACGCAAAAAACAAGTTATCTGGGAAAATTTCTAGTCCTTTCTAAATTACAGTTTTGCCAGGCCAACAATTTGCGACGGGACGATCCAATATAATTTATCGGGTGGTTATTGCCCGTTTTCCACTCAGTCATGTGGATGCGCACACGTGTCGGGGTGAGAGTGGAGAATGGACGTACCACCACCCACTCTTAATTAGAATTGGTATTTTTTAGATCAAAAGAACATCACGAGATGTCCCAGTTCCATTTAAGAAACTGGAAAAACAAACATTTAGAGTGTCATCATTTCAAAACCACACCCAGGCCAACAGCCATACCCGGCCTACTACCACCACTCACCCAACTAATGCCATAACCATCAAGTTTCTGATTACTCCAACTAAACTTAACAGCAAAACACAAAGAGCTAAAACCGAGCAGCAACTCCAGAGAACACAGAAAACTTCTTTTCTGGTGAACGAGATGTTGGTTTCCATCCAGACTCCAATGCAATCGCCAAAAACTTCCACCAATACTTCTGCTGTCAGAACTCCAAAGCCAACGGCGCACGTAAATTGAAGTCCAAATAGTCACAGAACCGCGCTATTTTGGCATTCATCTCCCCTGCAAACAAAGGGCTCCACTTCTTTAGCAGTAAAAGCATCTTTCTCCACACGTTTTTGAATTAGAATTGGTATAGATATATATATATTTAAAACCTTCTTATAAAATTATAATGTTATGAATGGCATCGTCGTACGTACGTTTCAAAACAAATGTATGCATTTGTCCGTGTAACATGCAAGCAACTTCAACAACCATACGTACGTGTAACATGCAAGCAAATACGTACTAGTTACTCCTACGTACCCACCCGCGAGAGAGGGAGGGAGGCGCGGCATCTTCCGGCACCACCACGCGGATCTCGATCCTGATCCGCATCTCCCTCCGTCTGTCTATCTAATTACTGTAGGGATTATTATTCGCTCTCCGACGAATCGAAGGTCGTGCGTGCGCCACCGCGACATGGCCGGCCTGCATCAAACTCCACGTGTAACAGCTAGCCCCCACTGCACGCCCGTCCCCCACGCGGTCGCATGCCTGCTCGCCACTTGCATGTTTCCACGCGTCCCCCCACCCCTCGCGGATCCTGTCTCCCTCCCGGCCACCACCAACACATGCACCCCCCTCCCTCCCATGGCCGGCGTGGCGCTCCTCCTTATATACCCACCCCCCTGTTCGGCTCTTCCTCTCCTCACCACATCACAGTCTCTCATCCGCAAGCACTCGATCTCAGTTGATATATATTACAAGAGATCCACCAATCAGCAATGGCGCCTACGTTTGGCCGCTCCATCTCCTTCCCCCTCAGCCCGGCCAGGTCCAAGCCCTCCACGCCGTCCGCGGCCTACCACGTCCGCTCCATCAGCCTCCCCTGCCGCTCCCATCCACTCCTCTCCCACCTCCAGTCCCAGATCCGGGCCGTCCGCTCCTGGGTGGCCGACCCCACCTCCCCCGCCTCCGGCCTCGCCCACCTCGACGCGCTCCACCCCGCGCTCGCCGAGCTCCTCCTCCTCCCTGAAGTTAGGGCCGCCCTGCAGGGCGGCTCCGCCACCGCCGGCTGCCTCCTCGACGGCTTCCTCGTCCTCGCTGACGCGCACGGCGCCTTCCAGGAGGCCCTCTTCGACCTCAAGGGCCACGTGTCCGAGGTCCAGGCCGCGCTCCGGAGGCGCGACGCCGCGAGGCTCTCCTCCGCCATGAGGTCCCAGCGCCACGCCGAGAAGGACCTCGCCAAGCTCGCCACGTCCGTGCGGGGCGCCGCCAAGTGGCCAGCTCTGGTGGGCTCAGCGGCCAGCGCGGCGGAGGTCGAGGTGTCCGTTGTTCTCGCCGAGGCGGTGGCCGCCGTCGCGTCAGCGTCCGCTGCCGTGTTCTCTGCCGTCGAGTCCATGTCAGCAGCCGCGACCACGGCGGCCGCGTCTTCCTCCTCGAAGAAGACGGCAGCCTCATCACTACTGATCTCTCTGGTGAAGAAGAACAAATCGGCCGCTTCCGAGGAGGAGAAGGAGATGGTGGCATTGGAGAGGTTGGAGGAGCTGGAGGAATGCATTGCGGAGATGGAGGCCGGGAGCGACAAGGTGTTCAGGAGCATCCTCCACACCAGGGTCGCTCTCCTCAACATCCAAACCACCCAAACATCCTACGCACTACTCTAGCTAGCTACTTCTTGCACTTTCTGACGTATATAAACGTACGTCCAATCACAAGTGTACATACCAATTGAAAGAACGAATCAAAGCGAGCGTTCGTTCGTACGTACGTACTTCTGTGCATGATCTACTCCGTGCGTGCTCCTTAATTAATTTCCTCTTCGTCTATATACAGTAACAGATTCCACGATTTGTGTTTAGTTGCAAGCCGAAATCGACTCTAATGACTGATTGTTTGATAAATTAAATAACCCTGTACGTTTTCCTACCTACGAACAATATGTCGACGAATTTGAAGTGCATCGTATCACAGTAGTTTAGTTCTTAAATCCATCCATGCATCATGCATGTATACAAATTTACAGGGAGTTAATTTACAAATTAAGCTACTTTTAATAAAAAAACCTTTTACTATACTGAAATTAATTAAATCGTGCATTACCTGATCTAGATCTAGACCGGAGTTTGCGAAATGACGAAACTCTGTACTTCTGCCAATGGCAGTCCTCCCTTCCTTGATATTCAAATCAATGGCATGGCCGGCTATCCAGAATAATCCAGTAGAACAGCTTACCACAGGTGCACGCATAATGCACTATATGATCTCCATCGTCCATGTTACTACAAGATTCGTCCACCCTCCCTACTCCCAGGCCGATGCAGCACTGTCGCCGGAAGCCACGCCACAGCTGCAAAAACCACGCATATGATCTCGATGGAAACTATATATGCCGCGCGGCTGCCGCCAGTGACCACGAAGTGGAAGACCTATGTACAAGCTTAGTGATCAAGTGGACAACTGGCATCCCGATTTGCACTTTTCTTCAGCGCAAACCTTTGGTTTCGAACATCTTGAGTGATGAGGTTGAGAACAGATTGCATGCTGTGATACACCTTGCTAAAAATTCTACTGTTTCTTTGCTTCCACAGGTTCCAAAAGATGTAAATGAGAATTCCATCAACCTCTTTGCGGTGTTGTTTTCTGAAGCAATCACAGATAGATTCCCACCATGTACTGGCACCCGATTCCAAAGTTGGCAAGAGTGTGTTCATGTGTAACCACGTGAAGATCTTGGACCAAATTTGCCTCAGTAATGGGCAAAACATCATCAAATGTGTTGTTGATTTAGGGTTTGAACTACACATTAGATACATGTGACTATTCGGCCAACCTCTAATGGCTAAGTTATCTGCAGTGAGGATTCTACCTTGAATGAATAGCCAAGCAAAAAATTTACACATGTTTTCTTTGTTGGCTCCCCATATAGTGTTGTAGTTGTGATCATTGAATTGCGCCTTATAAGTTTGTCTTTGTGGAGTATTCCCCATGCACTATCCATCTCCAAACAAAAGAAAAGCATAGAAGAACTAAAAAACCCCATTTATCAAGCTGTTTCCTCCATTGTTCCAATGAAATTTGCACGGTACTCAAACTAAACCACAATAAAAGGGGTCTAAATTAGGTTGGTCAACTAGTATTGATTGTCTGTCCCCTTCGTGCAAAATTGTCATAGAATCAAATCCCTTTTCTGGAATTTGGTGGTTAGCTCTCTCTAGGTACCTTTCATAATCTTCATGCTTATCCAATTGCTAGATGCCCGGCCTCTAGTAATAACATTTATGGAGACATGACTAATGCGCGCAGCACCTAGCTATCTAGGTATGAAGTAATTAAGCACGATTGATTCCTGAAGGGATCCCTACGATTGGATCAGCGCAGCAGGTAGGCCAGCCGGCATTATTTGATTCAATAATTCTGCTGCATAACCTCTCTTTATATGTTCTAGGAAATCTCTTGATCGATCTGGATGGTAGCTGAAAAACCTAAATAAACGCATGCATGCGTGCACAAACAAACTCAACCTAGCTGCTACCAGACGGCCGGTATGGTAGGAGAGGAGAACCCTAACTAATTAAGCGAGGATTGGAGGACGACAACCCTTTCGTACGTGCGGCATTGTGACTATCATATATACAATCATGCATCTGCCGCTCACATAATTGCATATATCTGATGATCTTTCGATGGGAGAACTAGATTAAACATATGAACATGTACAGATTGGATTTTCAATTTAATGTCTTTCTGCAGCTAAGCTAGCTAGCTCTACCATCGATCCGTTGATCGCATGCATGTGCACGTACTGTCTTTTGTCGCCATACTTATATATATTCACATTACTGTGTATTAACACAACATAATGCATGCTGTACATGTATGTATTTTTAGAATCAAGCCTAAAACTAATGTTGTTTCCGTGGTTGTTCATGACCTAATAAAAAGCCGACGAACAACGTTCGAGGTAACGTACGGAAATTGAATGTAATGTATGAATTTAATTATTTCCTCTTTCTGTTGAACCTCGTAACAACACAGAAATGAATATACATATATGCAGATCAAACATGTATACACTCTTTTTTTTTTAATGAAAAGGCAGGAGCTCTGCCAAATGCATTAAGGAGGGAAATAGACATAGTGTTTACATAGCGGAGCAACCTCGCGGTTGACCGAGACAGAAAAAGGCGAGAAAGGGTGACATGGGGAAAACACCGACGACATAAAGACGACAACGCCACCAGAAAATTACATCGTTAATCTACGACAACTTTGAGCTTCGCGACGAAAAGAACAGGAGGCTAGAAATTAAAGCATCTCGAGGGCCGCCGATCGGTTTCGGACGTTTGTGGTGATTACTTGAGCCACCTGCTGCACCGTGCTGTAGCTATTTCGAAATATCCTACAGTTTCTCTCCTTCCACAAATTCCACAGGCCGTACATAACCAATCCATCAAACTCTTTTCGCTTGGCCGAGGTCACAGTGAGACGAGTGCTCCTCCACCAAGAGGAATTCCCCGGTTCATCCATGAAAGGCTGTGGGGCACACAGGTTTGCTTGAAAAAGGCGAAGGACCCTCATCCATACCTGCCTTGCAAAGGGACACGTTAGCAGCAGGTGGGATGCGGTTTCTTCATCTGATCCACATAGGACGCATGTGGTTGAATGAGGCCATCCCCTGAAGGCTAACCTGTCCGCTGTAAGAATCCTGTCCAGGATGAAGAGCCAAGCGAAAAACCTACATTTCCCCTCCGCGGGCGCGAACCAAATCATCTTGTAGCTGTGATCCTGGGTGGCCCCTATGAACTGAGTCCTGTATGCCGAATTTGCTGAATACTCCCCAGAAGACGTCCACCTCCATATGGTCTGATCTTCCGAATGTGGTTGTAGTTGAACCTGTTGCAGTGCATGCCAGAGATGGAAGAACTCCTGCAGTTGCACTTCATTTGTAATCCGGCGCAAAGGTCTCATCCAATTCCCGGATGTTAGCAGGGCCTTAACCTTGCCTGATCTTCTTCGAACCATACTGTAGCAAGAGGGAGCCAACTCTGCTGGAGATTTTCCATGCAGCCATCTTGACTCCCAGAATTCCGCCGTCTCGCCATTACCTATATTGATGATAGTGCTCGCGGTGAAGAAACCTCGGTCTGAAGCGGATACAGGAAGCGGCGAGCCGGACCAAGACCTATTTCGGTCCTTCGAAGCGTACCACAGCCAACGAACTCGAAGCGCTCGACCAAATCTGTCCAAGTCTTTTACCCCTAAACCCCCAGCGTCTTTGGCCTGCATATTTTATTCCAATTCACCAGACAGTGACCCCCATTGCATTCCTGTTCGCCTTTCCAGAGGAAACTGCGCCGGATTCTGTCAAGTCTCTTCGTGACCCATCTGCTGAGAGGATATACTGTCAGATGATATACAGCAAGAGACGTCAACACTGAGTTTAGCAGCGTCAAACGCGCGGCCCTAGATAGCAGCTTCCCTTTCCAACCTGCGAGGCGTGAGCGCGCCTTGTCAATCAGGGGCTGGAGGTCGGCCCTTTTGAGCTTTGTCGGGCGTAGAGGGAGACCTAGGTACCTACAGGGGAATTGTTTTACGGCCGCCGGGAAAATGAAAATATGTGTATCCACAATATTATTCCAAGCTTAGCTTAGCTAGCGCGATAATTAATTGGGAAATTAGAAATGCATGAAGCAACTACATATCCCCAGCCCAAAATTAATCATTTGCAAGTTTAGCTGCTAATATAACTGCAGATGGCTGCCGCGTACGTACGTAGCTAGCTAGATATCGATCTTATTTCTCAAAGGTAGGAAATTTGGAGCTCGTGGGCGGCTTGGTTGTATTATGAAGGGGAGTCCGGTCCCGACCCGAATAAATATTGCATGCAGCTAGCTAGAAGGCGGGAAGAACCTGGCCAATAATTCCATCATGCAAGTTGGTGAAGCTGATCGAAACCTGCCAGCCCATCATGCATGCAGCCATTCCATTGAACGACCGAAGGGTGACTAAGCAGCTAGCTAGCTAGCTAAGATGTACACGATGACAGCCGATCAACGACGACCGTGCGCCGTACCTGGATCGCCTATAATTGCACATGCATGGGATCGATAGCATCAAACATTTGGAATCTGATGTTTCCCAAGTTAAGCTGTAAGGGACAGACAGACACGCACGCACACGAGTACGTACGTACGTGTGCGTGCATTTTGATATGAGACGCATGATTGCTAGCTGCGCGCGGCCGGCCGGCAAAATATATATATATATATATATATATATATATATATATATATATATATATATATCGCATGCAGATCGACGCATCCCACCCGGCCGCATGTGCGATCGATCCTCGTTGTCGCTGGCCTCGATCGGTGATCTATCGATCCATCGTACGTAGTCAACCCATCCCCGGCCGTTCCCGTGCGTCCATGTCCAACACCTCTCCTAACATTCGCACAAGAACTACATGATCACATTCACACCAAAGCATATATATGCATACATGCAGTGCAGGGAAGGCTAGCTCTAGCTACCTGCTGCTGCTATATAGCTTGACTGCTAGAGAATTAAGCTAAGCTACCTCTCCTCGCGGATCATGTCTCCCTCTAGATCTGCATGCTGAATTGCTGCTGATGCTACCCACCCCACACGTGCAACCACCACTTGCCAAGCCTAGCTCCTTGCATATATATGCACGTCTCCTCCCATCTCCAACAAACACTAGAGACATATACACACATACCGTCTAGCTAGCTACCAACCAAGAAGAAGAAGAAGAAGAAGAAGAAGAAGAAGAAGAAGAAATGGCTCCCAGCTTTGGCCGCTCCATCTCCTTCCCCCTCAGCCCTGCGAGGCCCAAGCCACGGACTCCGCCGTGCCACGTGCGCTCCATCAGCCTCCCCTGCCGCTCCCACCCGCTCCTCTCCCACCTCCAGGCCCAGATCGGCGCCGTCCGCTCCTGGCTCCAGCAACCCAGTACCTCCCTCTCCGCCGGCCTCGCCCACATCCATTCCCTCCACGCCGCCCTCGCCGACCTCCTCCTCCTCCCGGACCCGCAGGACACGCTCCGCCGAGCCAACGCCGCCGCCGCCGACCGCCTCCTCGACGCCTTCCTCCTCCTCGCCGACGCTCACCGCGGCTTCCAGGAGACCGTCCTCGCGCTCAGGCAGGACGTCGCCGACGCGCAGGCCGCGCTCCGGAGGGGAGACGGCGCCAGGCTCGCGTCCGCCTTCAGGTCGCAGCGCAGGGTCGAGAAGGAGCTCGCGCGCCTAGCCGCGGCCGTCTCCGGCGCTGCCAAGTGTGATCGCCTTCGCCTTGGCGCCAACGCCGAGGAGATCGAGATGGCCGGTGCGCTCATGGAAGCGGCCGCTACCAGCGCCATGGCTTCTGCGGCCGTGTTCTCGGCTGCCGCGTCCATGTCGTCATCGGCGTCTTCTTGCAGGAAGACAGCGGCGTTTACTTCCTTCGCCAAGAAGACCACGCCAGAGACGGCGGAGGTGGCTCTGCAGAGGTTGGAGGAGGTGGAGCAGTCAATCATTGAGTGCGAGAGCGGCTGCGAGAAGGTGTTCAGGAGCATTGTCCAGACTAGGGTTTCATTCCTCAACATTCGGACCCCTGCAATTTAGAAGCGAAGAATGCGAATAAGAAAGAGAAACTTATTAATTAGACCATGTATATCTTGCTGATCGACTTGCTCATCAGGGCAATGTACGATGTACATACAAACAGAGAACAAATACAGAGGGGTAAACTTTGCCATACATATATGTTCAGAGTTTTGCTTGATTATATACAAAGTTGTCTTTTAAGTTCAGTTATTCACGTACGCATGCAGCAGTGCAAAAAGTACTAATCTGGATGAAGGCCTGAACTGTTCGTCAGGGAGTGATTTAAGTGGACAATGAAAGCCATTAGTTGTTGAAGAGAGCTTAACCTAACTAGGGTAATCATAGTTATCTGAATACTGTAGTACTTAATTCTCTTCATTTCCAGAGTATATTTCTTGAAAGCAATATAGTTCAGCCAATTTCCATTTCCAAGTGAAATCGATAATTTGTTCGTCTCTAATTGCAAAACAGAATAATTAAACAAATAAAAAGTGCAGACAGAACCAGGCTGTTAAGAAACTCTAAAGCCCACGAAAGCCCATAATGGCCCGTTTGCTGAAACCCTAGATGGAGGCTATAAATAGAGGAGGGTTCCCCCCTTATTGTACACAAGAGAAAGAAAGCAATAAAGAAATCTCAGTCCCTCCATATACTTTGTCTCTCTATTTGTTGTATTCGATCTCTCGAGAAATCCCTGGACTACACCCGGTAGTAAGGTTTCTCGACATAAGCCTCCCAATCTATTAAACTCAAGTGAGTTTTCGATCAATCCTATCAAGCAACTACCGTTGTTCTCGTTGTCAAAACAGAGTTTTTTTGGGCCAAAACTAGACAGAAAAATCGTTCAATTAACGTGCATCCTCAAATTAAACAATCCAAGACGAGTAAAGAAGACAGCGCCTACCTATTGACTGCGCCGCTTTTTTAGATGAAGGAAGATTTTATTAATTTCAAGAATATTACATCAAGATGATACAAGTCCTTAAAATTTCTTCTGGCCTTTGCTTAACAAGAAGCACACAGCCCTTAAACAAAACAAAAAAGAAAAAAAGAGAAGCCTTGATTGCTACCAGCCTGGATCGCAGAGCTCTCCCCCTTTTCATTGAATTGCTTAGCGAAAACATCATCAGAAATTTTCTCCGCGTAAGCAATCCGGCAGCCCCCTGGATTTCCAACATTCTGGGCGCCACAATCCGACAGCCCCCTGGATTTCCAACATTCTGGGCGCCACTACCAAGAACACTGCGGCTATTTGAATCATTGCGCCCCCCAAAATCTTGAACGCGATCACGGACTCCATATCGTCTATGACCACCAACTTGAAATCTTGGGGGACAAAGACCACCACGAGCAGGATGAAGTGGATCACCATAGCTGCGACCATTAAATCGATCGCCACTAGCAGCCGCCGTTCCGCCCGCCATGACTGCTTTAAATTGATTCTTAAAGCATCGTCGCCCAATATCCTGCGCATCCGATTGCACATCGCCGAGATTGGACTCAGGAACAAAACCAGCATTGCTGCAAGAGAACTGAAATGAGCACGACCGCCATGACGTTGACTGCGCCGCTGGTGTGCTTAATTGCGTTGTCTTACAGCTAATTGACATTGTCACGTACTGGGGAAATTTGGAATCTCAACACCAAAACCAGTCTAGCTCCAGCCTACCTTGATCTACAGTCTACCCTGCTTACGTGCTTAATACTTGGATCTAGGCACACGGTTTAATACTAACTAGGTAGAATGGCGCGCGATGCCGCGCCCGGCGAAAAAATCTGATCCAAATTTTTCAACAAAAATTGAAATTCCATTTTTCTCGGTAGTGTTTTTTTTAAAAAAATTGGCTGGCTAGGAGCCATCGGTGTAAACCTTCGACGAATCCGTGTTTTTTTTGTCGATGCGTGTTTTATTTAGAAAATTGCGGTTGAATCCGCGTTTTTTTTTGTTTTTTGTGTTTGTTAAAAAAAATGGGTCGTTAGGATTCACTGGCGAATCTACGGGTCGATATAAATCTTTGGACGAATCAACTTTTTTTTTAAAAAAACCCATGGTTATGACCCGTTGACAAATACACAAGTTGTTCTAAACCTTCGATGAATCCGTGTTTTTTTGTCGATGCGTGTTTTATTTAGAAAATTACGGTTGAATCTGCGTTTTTGTTTTTTAAAAGGAAGTCGTACCTTTTTTACGGATTTCCTTTTTAAAAATTGCTTTCGGACGATGCTTAATCCATGAACCGCTATAAACCTTCGAATCTGTTTTTTTTGTTTTTGGTTTTTGTGTTTGTTAAAAAAATGGGTCGTTAGGACCACGAATTTATGGGTCGCTATAAATCTTCAGACTAATCTATATTTTTTAAAAAAAAACCCGCGGTTATGACCCGTTGGTAAATCCATAAGTTGCTATAAACCTTCGACGAATCTGTGTTTTTTTTGTGACGAAAACATTTTTTCCGGGTTAAACCTTCGATGAATATGTTTTTTCGTTTTTTGTTTTTTTGTGTTTGTTAAAAAAATGGGTCGTTAGGACCCGCCGGCGAATTTATGGGTCGCTATAAATCTTCGGACTAATCTATATTTTTTTTTAAAAAAACCTGCGGTTATGACCCGTTGGCAAATCCATAAGTTGCTATAAACCTTCGACGAATCTGTGTTTTTTTGTGACGAAAACATTTTTTCGGGTTAAACCTTCGATGAATATGTTTTTCGTTTTTGTTTTTGTGTTTGTTAAAAAATGGGTCGTTAGGACCACGGCGAATTTATGGGTCGCTATAAATCTTGGACTAATCTATATTTTTTAAAAAACACGGTTATGACCGTTGGCAAATCCATAAGTTGCTATAAACCTTGACGAATCTGTGTTTTTTGTGTGACGAAAACATTTTTTCGGTTTTTGGATGGCGAAAACATTTTTTCCGGAAAACGGAGAAAGGACTCGAACGTAAAGCGAGGGACTGTTTGTTATTTTTTGGACCATTCGCTATCCGAAAAATTAGAAAAGGGCTAGTTCGTGATTCAAATTAACGGAGGCTTTTCCGTAAAATACCACGCCAGGGACCCAAACGCGAAGAAAAAAAAAGATCTTTATCTCACATAAAATTCCACAGGGACCTATCCGTAATTTTGAAGAAACGGAGGGGCTTTTTCGCAAAACGTGCAGGGTGACAGCTGGACGGCCTGGTTGCTCTGGCTTTCTTCCGCGCATAAGAGTGTAAATATAAGCTGTAACAGTTTCGTAGTTAACAAATCACAATTGGATCAAGGGGCGATCGATGGGTCGGTTGAGTTGTCACGGACGTAAGATATGCGCATATATATTGCGTACATAACACCCTGTCATGTCGCATCGCCATAGACATTTGTCTGCACAGAAGCTCAAGTGATGTAACCATGATCTGATCTCCAGGAAACAGCTGCCTGTTTCAGTGTGGATTAGACAGAATAAGGTGAGGCAGTTGATAGCTTGCAAGCTTGCTCTTCCCTAGGTCAAGCCCTATGGATGGGTCGTTCGATCGGTCGATTTCTAATCGGGAGAGATTCGCTCGTGCTCCATATTATAACTAAGCATCTGGCGGCCGGACCGGCCACCGGCAACACCGCGACACCGCAGCTGGCATGGTGCCTGCCAGCCCAGCACTACCCGGAGATCCCACTCTAATTATCTCCCAAAAGTCTGCTCTCCATACACTTTTCTGATTCTCGGATTTGGATCATGAGCCTGTTTGGTTTGATGACACATTTGCCTCATAAAATCTCTACTAATATAAATTTGCAGTTGGTGGCAGCGGTCCGTTCTTCCTAGCCCCCCATATCTCCAATAATAGCCGGTCATTATAGCTAATTATTCTTTCCTAATTTACAGCCAGCCATATCTCTCTAAATATGGCTGATTATCATAGCAAAATCCCTAATTATTACTAGTAATTAATAGCCGGCCAATCATTCCTTTTGTACTCTATATATGCTGTATAATTTTCATAGAATCAATCAAGTGAATTCATTCAAGATCTCCCATGTCGTGTCGCCGCGGCTAATGAATTCAACGAACTAATCAATAAGTGATGGACTGACGTACATGGCCGCCAGGCGTAGGAGGCCAAATGCTGTGGTCAGTAGTAACTCCGGCCAGAAGGACAACCAGAGCGCGATGACCACCAGGTGCCGTGACACCAGCGCCGACCAATTGGACGTGAATAAAGCGTACAACACTTCGGCGCGGTTGTCCGGCGACACCGGTGGGACATCATCGGCGGTGAGAGAGTCATTGACATACCCTTTGGAGATAAACGAGTTGATCCAGCTAAACGTCGCGAGAGAGAGGAACGACGTGGCGGAGCACGGCGTGGCGGGTGCCTCGACGCTGGTGTTTTCTGGTTCACCTTCATAGGCTCCGGCGTTATGGCTGGTGAAGCTAGTGATGGCTAGGTACGCCAGAGGCATGGAGACGAGTAGGTCAACAAAAGCGAGAGGGTCATCTGGGAAGAGCAGCGAACTGTTGGCGTAGCGGACCACCGCCGAAGCGGAGAAGAGAGCGGAGCCGAGGGTGGTGGCGATCCAGAAGACGCGGAAGTGCAAATGCTGGGTGGCGGCGGCCCCTTTCTCTAAGGCGACTGACCACGCGGCCATGGCATGCGCGACGAAGTGGGCGGCGAGCAAGGCGGACTCCACAGCTCGCCATGGCGTGCTAACAGGAGAAAGAACACGAGCGCGAGGAGGACGGCGGATGCCGCGGTGAAGACGGCGGACGTCCCGAGCTCGACTGCGTAGCGGCCAGTGGTCCTGGAATGGCGGTGGCTTCGGCAGCAGCGCCTCGTGCTCAGGGGATGCCTCTGTGTCGCCCTTGCGAAGGCAGTGGATGACGAGGACGAGCGAGGCGACGAGGAAGACGAGGTCGATGGCACCGAGGAGCGCGCGCTGCAGGTATGGCGAGAGGAAGAGGAACACGAGCTGGTAATATAAATTGCAAAAAGGGATTAAAATGATTGATTGATTTTTGATATTGGTAATAAATATTACTACGTACAATATATTTGGTTTTAATTCATACTGGAGAAGAAACCATAAAAATTTTTGTAATCGGAAGATGTTTGATCTTGTAGCACAATTTTTTTTATTGCTTGACCTTTATGTTTCGTTACTAATTTTATTTTTCGTAGCAATGCACGAGCATTGATCTAGTTTTACAAGAATTTGGCATTTTCAAAAATTGATCACCAAATTGGCTACTAATGTTTTGGCCAGACATTGGCAAGGGAATAAACTAAAGAACTATGGAAGAAGAGAATCTTACTCAAATTTGATAGCAAATCAAATGTTTGATAAATTTCATTAACACTACTAACATTTGGTAAAACAGACGTCGGTAACCATTCGTCGTGAGAAGATCTAACCTAGTCCTATTGTTCAATATCCGTGATGTTCTGGCCCGCAGGCCAGATCGGAAAAAAGCCCAGCCCAACAATGTTCGACGTCCATTTCATAGAAGCTTCGTCGGTGAAGCTGACCAGCGCGCTGCTTCCGTGTGCATGGCTTTTCAAACAGTGACCTACATCACGACAACTCAACAACTCCTGATCGCTACATCGTATTCTCGTTTATATACGTCGCTCCCACACGCTTCCCTCCTCATCTCTCCTCCATTCCGTCGACCACACTAGCTAGCTACCACAGATCAACGCTAATTAATTAAGCTAAAGAAAGAGAGATCAGATCAGAGACGAATTAACGATCGATGGCAACGACGATGACGAGCGTGCCGCCGAGCCCCGGCAGGTCGACGAGATCGTTCACCGGCGGGCACGTGCGGTCTGCGAGCGTGCCGTGCCACTCGCACCCGCTGCTCATGCACGTGGACGACCAGATGCTCGCGCTCCGGTCGTGGACGTCCAACCCCGGCCAGAACCCGCTGGCGCTGGCCCACGTCAGGGCGCTCCTCTGCGTGCTCGACGAGCTGCTGCACCTGCCGCTGGCGCAGACCGCGCTCCTCTGCAGCTCCGCCTCCACAGACCGCCTGCTTGACGGGTTCCTTGTCCTCGCCGACGCCTTCGGCTCCTTCCTCGCCGCGCTCCTCGCGCTCAGGCAGCACGCCTCCGAGCTCCAGGCCGCCGTGCGCCGCCGAGACCCCGCCAAGCTCGTGTCCGCCGCGCGCGCTCAGCGCCAGGTCGACAAGGAGCTCACCCAGCTCTCAGCCGCCATGGCGCGCGAGGCCGCGAGGTGCGCGCGTGCCAGCGTGGCGTCATCGTCCAGCGGTCAAGTCGCGGCCTCGGAGCTTGAGGTGGCCCGGACGGTGACTGAGGCGATCAACGAAATGGCGGTGGCGTCGGCGTCCGTCTTCCTGGAGGTCGGCTCCCTTGCAGACGCCGCAGCAGCCGTGGCGGCATCGTCGTCCTCGCCCAAGAAGAGGCTGACATTGGTGCGTGCGTCGTTGAGGAGCAAGAAGGGCACCTGTAAGGAGCAGAGAGACGTGGTGGCGGCGCTGGAGAAGCTGCAGGAGCTGGAGCAGTGCATTGGGGAGCTGGAGAGCGAGAGTGAGAAGGTGTTCAGGAGTCTAGTGCAGACTAGGGTTTCCTTGCTCAACATCCACACACCAACATTTTAACTAGACATAGCTGGTGGGTGGTGGACAGAGATGCGGTAGGTACCTCCTCGACAAAATCCAATGCGGACCAGAACTAAAATTTAAGATGTGTTCTAGCCTTCTTCTTCTTCTACCTTCAATCTCTATGGTCTACATCTAGGAAAAATATCCTATGCAATCACCCCTCTCGGTGAAACCACCGTGCAACTGAACTAAAAAAAGTTTCAAAAAATTCTGAAAAAAATCATGGATGTACATCTCAACTTACCCCACCTACATATAAAATTTCATGATCAAATTCATCCTATACTAGCAGTTACAAAAAAGACAAATTCAGCATGAACAGTGATTTTTTACTGTTTTCACTATTCATTTTTGCTGTTTGTTTTTTTCATATCTTTCAAATGCGATTGGGTTTGGTCTTCAAATTTTGCACGATTGTAGAAGCTCATCTCCCCTACATATGGTAATTTTTTGAGAATTTTTTAAAATATTTTTTAGTTCAGTTGCACAGTGGTTTCACGAAGGGGGTTGCACCGGATATGTTGCCATATATCTATGACACCTTGTAAAGGACCGGCGGTGCTAGGGGATATCTATGGTGCCGCCGGCAGTAGAGTGGGTGTCAGCCCCACCTGACCAGCCCTTGGATCCGCCTCTGACAAAATCAAATAAGTTATGTAATTGAGGGACTGATTTTAAGGTTGTAATAAAGCTAATGTGGTTATTATATATGTGATTACTGCAAGGCAATAAGAGTGGGAATTCTTTAATTTTTGGCAAAGATTGGCCACCAGTATCTCTCATATTTCTATTTGATATCGAGTTATTCTGTTATTGATCATGAACAATCAAATGCTTCGTAAATGATCAATGACGCCACCAGATTTATCCACTCTCGATCCTTGACGCTACTTGGATCGCTAGCTCCATCACTGTCAGCAAGGCAAATAGTAGGCATAGCTAACAGCAAAGACTGTAAAATTCTGCATGCGCATCACGCATGTTTGGAACTTGCTAGATTAACCATCTGTATGTATGCATGTGAGGAGACTTGTAACGGTGGCGATTAATACACGCCCATAAGCATGTGGTTTAATTACATCGGATTAACAGCCGAGCAATGGATGATGGGAGAATCGAAGGCGTCTACTAGGTAGTATATATCATGTATGTAAGCATTCACACGGTCCAATGTTCACTGTCGGTTAACATCTAGATCAGCTGGCAGCCTGGCACACACGCATGTAGCACCACTGTCTAGCTTCCTCTGTTATGCGCTGCTCTGCTCTATTCTACTAGCTATTACACCGTGTTTCAGAGTTGAGACCAAGTTGCATGTCAGATGCTTTTGCCTACGACTCGGAGCAATATAGTGAAGTGATACGAGATGAGGGAACAGTTGGAATCTAAAGTTCTTGATGCCAATTAAACTATTATATCCACAAGTCTACACCGTCTCAAAACGACCAGTATATTTGGCATGGACAACTGTAGCATTCACAATGGCACACATGGAAGTACTACATATATGCATAACTTCATTTAGGAGGAGAAATTTGGGATACAATTTGACTAAACACTAGAAGCCAACTTCTGCACATATAAGAACCTGAATCCAGCTGTGAATGGGGCCTTTTTGTGGTCTTAATTCACAACAGTAACTCTTTTGAGCAAATGTGCATAGGCACAATCCTACTGGGAAGCGGGAGGGCCAATCGAATCAGTAGTTCAGAATTTCGCAATGTGTCGATGCGTTTAAAACAGGTAACCAGGTGAGCTCAGAAAGAATTAGCGAATAATAATGTTTATAGAAATTGTCGGCGATCGGGATCGCCAACCGTAGAAAATGAGGTAGGGATTAATGAGAAACAGGACCACAACTGCGCTTTGCTCGAACAGGGGATTGAGGTCGAGGAGGTCTATGGTCGGAGCAAGGAGACAACGGACAAGACAGAGATTTATCCTGGTTCGAGCCCCTGAGAAGGTAACAGCTCTACTCCAGTAGCCTTGTGGCGGTGTTTCTTGCCTTTTGTGGATACAAAGGAGGATTACAGCTCAATCTTGACGATGCTAAGTCTAGACTTGAACTCCAGTGTCTGTGTGTTGATCGTTCTTCCCCAAGTTATTTACAAAGCCCTAGTTTTATACCCACTCCCCCGCAACGTTAAGAGTTATCCTCGGATCGTGGCCTTCATGCACATTGATAGCCGGTGGTAACCGTTCCGATCCCGCCGCGCGCGCCCGCATTACTCCACGATCCCACGTTCCCGCAACCGCCAAGTGATGACGTGTCCGGGGCCCAAGGGGACGCCGCCGACCTTGAATCACCCCGAACAGCAGGTCGTGAGGGCTCCGAGCTCGGAGATACTGCGCCCTAGCTCGAGCGGTCCCGAGCTTGATCCGAGTCTTTGGTCGAGGCCTTCCGGAAAGAGGGCTGGTTGACTGTCTGTTGACCGACCAAGGGTTGCCCGGCCCCCGACAGCTAGCCCCCGAGGCTCAAGGTCGTAGTAGGAGTAGCACCCAGAATGGCCTCGAGCCTCACCCAACAGGTCGTTGGCGGCAACCCTTGTAAGGTCTTGGAACCTTGCTCGAGGTCGGGCGGAGATCGCAAAGTGAACCCCAGGCGAGACACCTGGCGACCTTTGATTTTTCCGAAATGATACGGATGCCAACAGCCGGCGGACACCTGCAATGCTTCGAGTCCGCCGCTCAGGTCTTAATTGAGCCCGTCTAATCATGCCCGGCGCGTCTTTTGAGGCGCCGTAGGAGGTTAAATCCTAAGAGCGCCGTGGAAGACCCCGAGCTTTGGATAATCAGCCTGAAAGTTTTGCGTCCTCCCCAAGCCTTCTCGCCGAAAGGACCGCCTTTCCATCTTCACTCGACGTTTTGCCATGGCCAAGCCGAGGAAAAGCACCTTATCGGTCACGAGGATGAAGGAGCTCGAGGCCACAGGGTGTTGGATCAGTGACTGGCGGTTGCGATGGCGAGACCGAACCTCATCCGAGATGACGAGATCGTCAGATCGAGCAAAGATTCCCTCTTGGTGCGGACCCGGAGAGCGAATTCTTGGCCGACATCTCGGCAGTTGCAGTTGAAGTGATCAACACGGTACCCAACTCCGTCCTCACCTTAGCCGTCTTCTCCCATCTATGCGAGGGTTCTGGGGATTCTTCCCACGCCTCGCTCTTCTTCCTTCTTCTCCCTCTTCCGCTCAGGAAGGACCCGTGGTCGGGTGCCTCTACTTCGGCGGCCCGGCTCAAGTGGGCTCTGCCCAAGATCCTGGCCGGACTCTCTTGGTCTATGGTCGGGCGTTGGTTCTACCTCAAGAAGGGGGAGAACGGGAGGCTGCGATACGAAGGAGCCGCCATCACTGGGAAGATAGAGACCCCAGAGACTGAGGACCTCAACGTCGACGCAGAAGCCATCGCCGCCATCCATATTTGCGCCACACGCGGTCTCACCGGTCAGGCGATCGCGAACGATTTTCTGCGGAATCGGGTGTCCCCCCTGCGGAAGAGGTTACATCCGTTCTCCCAGATCCAGGGACGCGACGATTCGACCATGAGTTCATCCGTAAGGTCTTCAGCCACAAAGCTTTTGATTGACTTCGTACTTCTTCCTCCTATGATGGCTCTTGCTCGTGTAGCGCCGAAGGAGTCCTGGGTCGCGGCCAGGATGCAGGAAATGTTCGGGAAACTGGCGTATGAATACACCCTCGACGATCCGGTCCCGAAGAACGTCTTGCGACGAAAACCCGAGGTAAGCCTTCCACGACCTACAGCCTCATCCGAACATGCGCACGTCTTTGCCTGACCCGTGCTTACTTGTAGGATCATCAAGAGTTGTGGGAGACAATGCGAGATCGCCCCTTGCCCGATGAGGGCAAGAGCAAAAGGAAAGAAAAGACTCCCTCAACGGAGGCGACCGCCAGGATGAAGAGGCCTCACATCGAATGGGGTGATCGCGTCATGGTAAAGACGATCATAGCCAATTTCCCGAGCTCGCGCCCTTGGCTTCTCAGGGCCTAACAAAGTTTCTTTACTTGGCAGCAACAAAGCGCAGCGGCCGCCGCCAGACCACCGAGCCCCCCGCCAGGCGGTGCGGGCTCGTCGCGAGCTTTGCCTCCCCAGACCAGAGGAATGAAGTGGATTCCTCCTCCAAGCTCGGGGCGACAGGACCATCGCCGGCCATCGACGAGGCAGAGGCCACCGACCCAGGTAAGAGCCTGGCTTTGCAACCTGCTCCATCTCCGTGTTTTTCTTAGTGCTTATCCTTGATTGCAGACCTCGAGCGCTCGAGACCCGAGCCTGCCCACACTGACAATGCCTGTTGTTCAGGGCGAGTCCGAGTCCGAGGAGGGGGCAGACGCCTACATGCTGGCCCCGCGCCGATCTACGGGGCAAAGGCGCGCTCTTGCCGGGGCCTCGAGCTGGGTTCCGGTCGGGGAGTTCGACCAAGGCCTTGATAGCCCGGACGAGGCGGACCCCCAACCTGCGATCAGCGAGGATTACAGCACCGGCGAGACGGGTACCCTCGCGGTCGTCGATCCTCCCGAGACCGAGGGAGACATGGGCGTCCGGGCCCCCCAGGTCGCGGCGCCGCCGATCGTCGAAGGCCATGCCACTGAAGCCCCTGAGGTTCTGCCGACCAAGATCGCGCCTGATGGCGAGGTCGTGGTTCCTCAGGCCATGGAGGGCGACCTTGACAGCGGGAAACACTCCGACGCCCCGGCTTGCGAACTTCCAGCCCCCATGGAACGCAACGTTCCACCCCCAGGGGTTGGGTCGGATGCCGCTGCTGCGGCAACTCCCGCCTCCGAGCTGGCCGGATCCCCGACTACGGAGGTCGGGCCCGGCTGATCTTCAGACTGGTCGGGTCCGACCCGCGGCCGATGTGGAAGAATCCCGGGCTGCCGCCGGCACGTCATCCGCAGGCCTCGGACAAGGTGTGCGGTGACTGAAGAAGGCTCAGTCACGCGAGGACACAGGCGAAGGTTTCGAGATCAACACACTTCGCCTTGACGAAATGAGCGAGGAGTTCTCCAATAGCAGCATCACCGGTAGACTC
The DNA here is from genome assembly GCA_036346375.1 of Guadua angustifolia. Taxonomy (NCBI): domain Eukaryota; kingdom Viridiplantae; phylum Streptophyta; class Magnoliopsida; order Poales; family Poaceae; genus Guadua; species Guadua angustifolia. The sequence continues at coordinate 66,127,906 of CM070510.1, read as the reverse complement.
CATGAGGTAGGAACTTTCCTTATCTATCTGTAATATGTTAAGTTATGTGTCCTTGTCGACTTCTTACCAAATCGCTTTCCTCGTTTTCAAGGCGGTTGGCGGTGTGACCGTGGGCTTCAAGGTCTCAACGAAACACGCCGGCGTGCTCGCCAGATCTTGAACGCCGTGGAAGAGAGGGAGACCGAAGCGCTCAGACTCTCTGCGACCATCGAGGTCGTCTTGCGAAATCGGCGGCTCAACCGGGAGCTTAACGACTTGCGTCGCACGATGGTGGCGCTGGAGGTGTCCCATGCCGCCGAGCTCGAGAGGACCAGATCCTCCGAGCGCGAGCATGGGTTGAAGGCGCAGGAGCACGAGCGCGCTCGAGCGACCAGAGCGATCGAGGCCTTTGATGCGGAGCGCGCCAAGGTCGAGCTGCTAGAGAAGGCCGCCGCGGAGCGAACTTCTTCAGACTCGGCGCTCGAGACCCTACGCGCCAGGATCGATGCCCTCGAGAAGGCTGCTGAGGAACAAGCCGCCACCGCGGCCCAGGCGCTTGCTGACGAGCGCGCCAAGGTCGTGGTACTCGAGGAAGCCGCCAAGGAGCAATCCACTGCCACAGCCACAGCGCTTGCCAACGAGCGTGCCAAGGTCGAGGCGTTGGAGAAAACCGTCGCCGAGCTATCATCCTCGACCAAGGCGTCTCCCGAGCTAGAGGCCAAGGTCACGGGGCTGGAGGAGAAGCTTGGCCGTGCCAGCAGGGCGGCGAAGACCGCCCTGGCCCAACTTAACGACGAACGTCGCCGAGCCACGGACGCAACCAACGAGGCCCTCTGCGGCGATCAAAGTCTCGGCAGCTGCGGGCGAGTCGCCGAAGCTCGAACAAGAAAGCTTCGCAGCGAGATGGAGGGTCTGTGAGTTCGATCATCCTTGGTCTGTAAAACATTTGGCGTTATTAAGTTTTGGTTTACCTTTTTTGAAGTGTGCGCTTCTTGTTCGCGATCAAGATCAATAGGTTGTTCAGTAGATATTACGACCTAGCCCGGCCCGTTGGGTCCAAGGTCGAAACAACGCCGACCTTGGACACAAGTAGAAGACGAGCAAGTGACCATGACCTGCAGAATCGGGATAGAATTCTCGCGAAAAAGAGATGCACAAGCGAACTCAGTAAATCACCAACTCCACGACCACGACCATGCGCGCACTCAATAGCCAAAGCTGCGAGACTTGTAGTTCAATCCCGGACGCAGGGGTGAGCTGATTGCGAAGAGTTTAAACTTCGTTGAGCTCGATCACTGTGGGGGGTGAACGTAAAGCTCGTGATACCCAGACTAAGGGGCGAATACGAAGGTCGTGCTCGAAGAAAGCTTACAGAGATGCTTATAAAGAAAAAAGACATGAATAGTAGGAATCAGAGAATATCCTTTTATTGAAATTTTAAAGGTATAGAGATTACACATAAAATTTGCGAAGTTGATCTATGTTCCACGAGCTAGAGAGCTCTCTGCCATCGGGCATCGCTAGCCGGTAAGCCCCCGTGCGATCTGTTGAAACGACTCTATAGGGGCCCTCCCATGAGGGATAACTTGTTGGTGTTGGACAATACAGAATCCGTCTCGGGGCTAAGTCCCCAACAAGGAGCTTCCTAGGTCGTCTGACCGAGACGCATGTCTGCGGAGAGCTTGCGGTAATCTGTTGATCGTGGCGATGCCGACATCTTACTTCTTCTGCGAGGGCAAGGTCAAGAGACCGCTCTTGCTCGAAGTCGACGTGGTCGACCAAGCTGACCTGGCGAGCCAGCGTTACCTCGAGGCGGGGCGGCCCAAGACCAAACACGGTGAAAGGTGTGGACCTGTTGCTCGGTGGTATCGTGTACGAATAGACCATAAGACGGTGGGAAGTTCGTCCACCCAGGTCGTGCCGTAGCGTTTGAGCTCATCTGTAACTCGCCTTTTAACACCTTGGACAATCTGTCCGTTGGCGCGCTCTGCCGCCCCGTTGCTCTGAGGATGAGCCACCGAAGCGAAGCACACTTTGGTGCCCATGTCTTCGCAGAATTCCTGGAACAATTCACTGGTAAACTGAGTACCATTGTCAGTGATAATTCTGCATGGGACCCCATACCTGGTGACCACGGACAAGCGGAAAAATCGAACGGCGGCCCGAGCAGTGATGGTCGAGACCGGCTCAGCCTCAATCCATTTGGTGAATGTGTCGATGGCTCTGACAGAACTTTCTCCCCGGTTGCACGGGAAAGGGGCCGAGGATATCGAGCCCCAGTCGAAAAAGGCGAGCAAGCGGAATGGTCTGAAGAGCGTGGGCGGGCTGGTGTACCTTTCTGGCGTGGAACTGACATGCTCGGCAGGTCCGGACAATATCCCGAGCATCCTGTAATGCCGTCGGCGATAATATCGAGACGGAAGGCCTTGCCGACCATCGTCTGTCTGAAGAGTCGCCCACAGAGACTGAGTGGATGTCGTTGAGTAGGTACTTACCCTCCTCCGTGGAGATGCACCGAGTCATGATGCGAGACATTCCGTCGTAGAGCTTGCCATCCACGAGCTTATACAAGCTTGCTCGGCGCTTAATCACCGCATTGGCGGGGTCGGGCGGCAGTCGCCCGTGCTAGGAAGCGTGTATGGGTTTGGCCCATGCGGAATACGTTCCACCACAAAGTACGACCTCGATCGGAGATAGACGAGACGTCGGCGTCTCGAGGATGACGTCGGGGTATCTCTTCGTCGGAAGAGCGAGCTTGGAGAGAAAGTCCGACCGGAGTTGTCCTTCCTAGGGACATGCCTAAGCTCCAAATTCGGAACCATTTCTCCATCTTGCGGACCTCGGCGAGATACCTTGCCATTGCATCCCCGAGCATTGATAGTCCTTGTTGTCTTGGTTGATGACGAGCCGGAGTCTCCTTCACGACCAACCGTCGACGCCTAAGGACTTGCGGGCTCGTAAGCCCGCCAAGAGAGCTTCATATTCGCCATGTTATTGGTCGCAGAAAGCCAAAGCGAACTACATACCTCAATCTGAGTGGCTTACGGGTAAGGATAAGTATCGGCCCGGCGTTTGAAGGACCTCGGCCGTCGAAGAACATGATCCGAGGCTCCTCTTCTTGACCTCGAGCCGAAGCGAGCTGCGGCGTCTGTTCGACCACGAAGTCGGCGAGCACACTGACTTGATAGTCTGTTCTTGCCACGACACGGATGTCAAACGCCGCCGGTTCCATAGCCCATTTAGCTATCCGTCCGCCGCCGATTCCGCGAGATGTCACCGGCGGGAAGTTGCTCGGGGCGACCACGGAATGCGCTGGAAGTAGTGTCGAAGCTTGCGAGGCCATAAGAAGAGCATCTGACGGTTTACGCACTTGCGGGTACCGCTCCTTTGGGCCATGTAAGACTTCACGACATAGTAAATCGGATCTTCTTTGTGCCCCGTTCGGCAACCGGGCGAAGACTTACGGCTTGGTGGTGGTGCAAGGTAGAGCAACAACCTTTCGCCAGTGCGGAGTTGTAAGGAGGGTGGGGATGCGGATATACCTTCACTCGTCGAAGATCGTTGTTATACGGCGTCCATTCAAAGCCCCGTGCTTACGCAGGTCTTAAAGAATGGGAGACCTCGCTCGCCGAGCCTCGAAATGAATCTGCGAGGCGGCCATGCGACGGTGAGGCTTTGTACTTGCTTGATCGAGGTCGGGGCTCCATCTTCTCGATGGCCGATCTTCTCGGGTTTGGACCAACCCCGAGCCCCGATCATGTATCCAAGGACCTTCCACGATGCCGCGCCAAACACACACTTCTCGTGGTTGAGCTTGATTTTGTACTGTTCAGTTTGCAAATGTTTCCTCAAGGTCACGGACGTGGTCTCCCCCGGAGGGGCTTTTGACGATGATGTCATCTACATAGACCTCAAGGTTTCGCCCAATCTGCGGCTCGAAGGTCTTAGTCATCAAACGCTGGAATGTTGCCCCCGCATTACGCAGACCAAACGACATGGTCGTGTAGCAATAAGTGCCGAACGGGGTGATGAAGGCAGTCTTGCTCTCGTCGTCGACCGCCAGCTTGATCTGGTGGTAGCCTGAGTAAGCATCCAAGAAGCTTAGCATTTTGGCGTTGGCGGTGGAGTCGGCGATCCGGTCGATCTTGCGAAGGAAAAATTATCCTTTAGGCGCCGAGTTCAACCCGTATGGTCGACGCACATCCTCCACTTGCCACCTTTCTTACAAGACGATGGCCGGGTTGGCGACCATTCGAGTAGTCGATCTCGCGGATGAAGCCGGCCTTGAGAGTTTATCAAGGTTTTCCTTGATGACCACAACCTTCTCTCGGGAGAAGCGGCGAGCTTCGACGCCTGTGTCTAGAATCGGTTCGACACAGAACTTGTGCTCGATCACCTCCCTTGGAGCGCCAGCATATCCGCAGCTCCCAGCGAATATACCCTTGTTGGCGCTGGGAAGGTGACGAGCTCGAGTTCCTATTTGGGACTTAGCCCGCCGAGGCGTGGACACACAGGTCGTGTCGTCTTCCTCGGCGGCACGGCCTTTGTTGCCCATTGGGTTGGATCGCCGCCTTCTGCGGGCGTTCTTTTCCGTCACCTCTGGACCTTCTTTGGGGCAAAGATATCTGCGAAGCGCCAAGGCCTTGGTCTCGCACCATGTGCGCTGCTGCAGTCACGCAAGACGTAACAATGCCGTTGGGGCACAGGAGCTTCATGCACCGATGGCCGTAATGATTAGCCGCCATAAACTTGATGAGGCGGGCCTTCCGAGAATGGCGTTGTGCGGTAGGTCGCCTCGACCACCTCAAAGGTGATCAATTCGGTCGCGGAAGTTGTCCGAGCGCCCGAAGGTGACGGGCAAGACCACCGCCCCAAGGGAGTAGTCGAGCTCGAGAACGATTCGAAGAAGGGAATGGCGATGCTTTTGATTTTGACCGGGAATCTGCATCCGGTCGAGTGCTTCCGCCGCACAAATTAAGAGAGCCGCCGTCCGACCATGACACGCCCGACCACCGTGTTGCCGATGGTCGGGTCACGACTAAGGCGGTCTTTAAGTCTCGGACCATACCTTGTAAGGCATCCTCCGGAGAAAAGATGATGGTGGCCCGCCCACTTGCAATCTTTGCTCGACGGGCTTTCCGATCTTGACGATAGATGGACCGCGGCGACCTTGATCTCGCGCTGGGTGGTAGGTCGCCGAGCCAAGATAACGTCAATCCGGCCGCCTGTTGGAATTCTAGGTCGAGGTCGCCGTGCTCGACCCGCATTCACCCTTCGGTGGTCGTCATCCTTCGGGAGCACGGGCATCTCACCACGTCCGTCATAGAAGGCTTCAAACTTTCCCTGCCAAGCCCTGCAAGACCGCAGGTCATGGCCGGCTGCCCTGTGAAACAGGCAAAATTTCTCCTCGTCGTACCCCGACCGCCCTTCGGCTCCCTGCGGTCGAGCATCGGTCCTCCGAGGTCCGGGCCGCCGGCCCTCTTTCTGGCTGGCCTCATGCTCGACGGATCGAGGCCGACCTTGACGAGGTCGGGTCCCGTCCCGAGTCTGATCCCGGACCTCAAGGACCTCACGCTGGCCGTCCGCCGAGACGATGACCCATGGTGACCTCCGCCGTCCTGCGGTCACGCTTCCTTCTTAGTGCGGGTGTCTTGGTCGGCACCCTTGGAGTTGGACGGGCGGCCTCGAGTGGCTCAAACCAAGCTTACCTTGGTCGTGTCGCGCTTCCAATGGACGGCGTCGTCCACGTCCACAGTCACTGTTCCGCCATGCGAAACAATTTGTTGACGCCGAGCCTTGTCGTGATCTCGAGGTCTTGATGGCGCCGGTCGCGAACGCCGAACTTGAAGGCCTTGATGATCGCTTCATCGAGAGATACTTGAATTAGGTTCCTCGTGCGGATAAACCGCCGCACAAAGTCACGAAGAGGCTCGCTCTTGCCTGGATGACGCGATCGGTCTTTCTCCTCCATGGCCGCTCGTAATGACTCTCGGAAGTTGGGCGGGCGCTCTGATTTGGCGCCACGACACGAAGGCAAGGCCGGTTGAAGAGCCAAGTTCGGCGCGGCCGTCGAAACGGTCGGAGATAGTTGGCCATGACCAACTCGTCGCCTCCGGCCGCTAAAATGGCGGTCGAGTAGATGGACAGAACTCGTCGGGATTCTTGGTTCCGTCGGCGCTTCGATCAAAGCGGGTTTAAACCGGCGAGCCAGCGTCTGTGACGAAGGTCGTCGAGTACGCCACGCAACCGTAGGGCGACTTGTGGCAAGAACCATCGCGCCAACGAGATCTTCATCTCTTTGTGCGAATCCGAGCCCGGCTCCTTGACGACCCGATCTTGGCGAGATCGGTCATGATCTTGAAACACGGAGTCGCTGGGAGGTATTGCGGCGGTCTGTCTTGACGACGTCTGGGCGGAATGTCGGGAAAGTCCCGTGACTTCTTGCCGGTGGAGTGGAGCTTCGCGTGGCTCACCTCGCGTCCCACCGTCGGGATCTTGCCCCGAGGGTATTCTTTGAGACGAAGGCGCTTCGCCTCGGCGGCGGCCGATGGGTGCGCCTCGACGGCGTGATGAATTGTCGCCGCTTCTCGAGAAGGGTCCTGAGCGGTGACTTCGGTCTTTGCGGAGAATGGCCTCGATTGCGGCATGTCGAGTTCTTCGGCCAAGGCGGCCAAAGAGCTCGATTTTGCCCTATCGGGATCGCCATGATCCGAACAATAGCGCGGCGCCCCGAGGAGGAGCCTCTCTGGTCCTCCGTCGGGCCTTGATAATGGCTCGATTGATCGCAAGCGTGGACCATTCGACGAGCATCCTCGGGAGTTTGTGGGTCGCGATCCGCCGCCGCCGCGTTCCCACCGGGCGTCGCCATGAAGACGTCTTTGCTCACACGGAGGTGGGAAGGCGAGAACAAGGATGCGGAGCGAGACTCCGCGTCCGATCCAGCGCTCGGAGAGTGTTCGTTGATGGAGAACGCCATGCTCCTAAGACCTCGGAGTTTTTCCTGTGAATGAACAAAGCAATCGTGCCCCACGGTGGGCGCCAGCTGTCGGCGATCGGGATCGCCAACCGCAGAAAATGAGGTAGGGATTAATGAGAAACAGGACCACAACTGCGCTTTGCTCGAGCGAGGATTGAGGTCGAGGAGGTCTATGGTCGAACAAGGAGACAACGGACGAGACAGAGATTTATCTGGTTCGAGCCCCGAGAAGGTAATGCTGACTCTACTCGATCGTCTTGTGGCGGTGTTTCTTGCCTTTTGTGGATACAAAGGAGGATTACTGACTCAATCTTGGCGATGCTAAGTCTAGACTTGAACTCCGGTGTACGTGTGTTGGATCGTTCTGTCCCAAGTTATTTACAAAGCTCTAGTTTTATACCCACTCTCACGCAACGTTAAGAGTTATCCTCGGATCGTGGCCTTCATGCACATTGATAGCGGTGGTAACTGTTCCGATCCGCCGCAGCTCAAGCATTACTCCACGATCCCACGTTCCATAACCGCCAAGTGATGGCGTGTCCGGGGCCCAAGGGGCGCCGCCGACCTTGAATCACCCGAGCAATGGTCGTGAGGGCTCCGAGCTCGAGATCTGCGCCCTAGCTCGGCGGTCCCGAGCTTGATCCGAGTCTTTGGTCGAGGCCTTCCGGAAAGAGGGCTGGTTGACTGTCTGTTGACCGACCAAGGGTTGCCCGGCCCCCGACAGAAATAGTTCTATATTCTCTTTTTTTTCGCCTTGAAATGTTTGGTCTTGATTCTTCTTTTTCTTGGCGTTTGTTTAAACAAGACTCTTCTTAAAAGAGCTGTAAGTCGTGGCGTAATAGTAAGCACTAGTAACAGTTTACTCAATGTTAGTATAAGATTTTTACAAGGAACTATACATGTTTGCAAAAACACATTGTACAAAATCAATGTTGTTCCTACAAGTTGGATGCTCCGTTTCCCTTGTTTACTCGTATAATCATTCCAAACATTCAGCTACCGTGTTTCCTTAAGCGACAAACAACTCTGCCTGGCCGTCAATGAACAGGCTCATGAACTCCTCCCCGTCTACAGTCTCCTTCTCCATCAGAAGCTGAGAGAGCTTGTGGAGGATGTCAATGTGCGTGGTGATGATCTGTTTTGCTCTCGCGTAGGCCTTCTCAACGAGCTCCCGGACCTCAGCGTCAACCACGTCCGCGGTGGCCATCGAGTAGTCCTTCTGGCTCGACATCTGCGAACAAACAACGTATAAATGTCAAACTACTATTCAAACCATTGCTAATAACTAGTGATGGAAATTTTGAAAAAGCAAAGCTAATCCAGGTGAGACATAGCTCCACGTTGGGCAGGGCAACCAGGGTCTACTAACAGCCACGCAAATGAGAGATGCCAACTGGTAGTGTAGTGTTTGTTCTTTCACTGCTTTCAAGTTTGAATAAACAATCTATGACATGGGACATGGATGGTGACAAAATTGGCAGTATATGAGTGACGTGTTACAGGAATGCACTCAACTGGAAGCCAGAGTGCACCAGTCATCGAGGCAAATGGACAGTTAAAGGAGTACGAATACTGAACATATATAGCAAATAACCTTTCCTAGAGGCTGGTAGAGACTTCATGAGTCAGGACACCAAGCAAATGAGGACAAGCAACATTGGTCAGATCCATTTTACAGTAGAAGTTTGCACGTCTAGTTCCTTGGTTAATATTGACAGATTCTGCTTTCAGAGTAAACGTTTTTGTTTTTCTCCTTGCAACAATCTACTTGCATCATAGAGGCATACCTGCTGGCCCAAGAAAGGATTTCCACCAGGTCCCCCAATCGCAACTTGCCCGATCTTCTTGCTGAATCCGAATCTTTCAACCATTTGTCTTGCGACACGTGAAACCTGCATAAAGTCGTTCGAAGCCCCTGTTGTCACGTTTTCTTGGCCAAAGATCACCTCCTCAGCTACCCTGCAAACCATGTCAGCTCACACAGTTCGTCACAACAGCAGCAGCTAGTGGATGCAGAAAGCCAGAAATGAACAAACTTTTCATGAAAATCACACCTGCCACCAAGGGCTACTGCCATTTGGTTCTCTAGATAGCTCCTGCTGTACAGTCCAGACTCCAGCCTCTCTTCGCTCGGAGCAAAGAATGTGAGTCCACCAGCTTGGCCTCTAGGAATGATTGAAATCTTAGCAACAGGATCATATTCAGGCATGAGAGCACCAACGAGGGCATGACCAGCCTCTGCAAATTCAAAAGTTCAAAAACAGATTAGGAATCTGGGCAGTACAGGATGATTTTGAGTTTTAAGTTAGAACTTATCGTGACAAAATTTACCATGGTAAGCCACAAGTCTCTTTTTCTCTTCTGAAACAACTGCATTTTTCTTCTCGGGCCCAGCAATGATCCTCTCTAGAGCATCGGATATCTCATCCTTGCTTATCTCCTTCAGATCACGACGAGCAGCAAGAATGGCAGCCTCGTTCATCAAGTTTTGAAGATCAGCTCCAGTGAAACCAGGGGTTCTTCTAGCAATTTTCTCAAAGTCAACATCTTTTGCCAATGCTTTCCCTCTGGAGTGAACCTATTAGATAACATGTCTTGTAAGCTAGCGTATAGATATAAATAAAAACTCAACAAGCAGGGAAGTTCAAGGAGAAATCTATCTGAGAGGCAAATTTTATGTATATCAGCATAGCTTGTACAAAGAAGTTTAGCCGGATGAATATGCATTGAAATCCCTTGAGTTAGGAGCAGCAAAGACGGATGAACTAGTAAATGCAAAGCCTTCGATCAATTGATCCGCTAGGAAGATGAAATACTTACTTAAACAGAAATGGATCACTGCCCATATGGGTCAGCATATATTTAAACATATGACAATCACAAACAGTTTAACAGATGAAGATAGCTGGTCCTTACCAGATATGCACAAAACTGAATTTTTGAGACCGCTCTACTGTTAAACAATACATAATCTCTTGAGCTACTCTTTTTTTTTACATGCTCTAGAACTGCTAAAGATATCCGATGTGATTTCCCTACTTGTGTTGCCAATTCTGAGTTGGTAACTGATTTGTTAAATAAAGAGTTAGACAATTTTTTCTCATTACTTATCACAATATTAACTTTCAGGAAAATGATTAATACACAGTTGAAACCATAAAGACATTACAGTATCGACGACAATTTTATCATTCTAGAACTAAGAGAAAAGCAACATATAATGAACTAATTATATTATAATAGATATAAGTAGTTCACAAGGGCCAAACTAGGATGCAAAACAAAATCATGTTGTGACATTCGTATAACCACATATTCTATGAGACATGAATCATACTTCATCTTGATTCTTGAACAAATTTCGAAAGTTTTGGATGTTGATGTACACAATGATGCATTGACTACCTCTATAGATCATAATATTGTGAAGTTCAGCAGTAAAAAAAACTTCTGAAGCTACATTTGAACTAAGTTAATGAAGTGATGGATCTCTAAAAGTTTCAGTCGAAGTAAAGGAAATGATCTCCAGGCTAAAGTAAGGAGGTGATGACAGATGAACAGTACATATACAAGGCCAACAAACACTGACCAAATTAGTTGTCTAAAACATGTAAGTTTAAGTGAATAAAATGAGTTGCGGTCTCATTAGGCATGCATATGGCATGGTCAAACAAAATGAGTGAGCTTCATATTAATGGTAGCAAGAACTGACAAACTAGCTACACAACTCTAATCTTGAAGCAAAAACGAAATGAGTTATACCACAGCCTTCTATACATTCTACAATATGATACAAAACATTTTAGACAAATTACTCTGAAATTTCAATTCTTAACTAAATTTACCATGTCCGAAGCAATTAAATTACCATTCCCTGGATTAGCCACTATAACAATGTCAACCAACTATCATCCTCAATAAGTGACACTAGGCTAAGCAAGTTCGCAAGTTTATTTAGCAGAATGAAGAGCACTATCTACTAAATGCAAAGCAAACACAGGTATGTTCCGCACCAGCCACTGCTTACCTCAAGAATCTTGATCCGGCCAGCGACATCTGGTCGGTCCACGGTGACCTGCCGATCAAACCTTCCCGGCCGTAGAAGCGCTGCGTCCAGCACGTCCGGCCTGTTTGTCGCGGCGAGCACAATGACCCCACTGTTCCCGGAGAAGCCATCCATCTCCGTCAACAGCTGGTTAATGGTCTGCTCCCTCTCATCGTTGCCCCCACCGAGCCCAGCGCCACGCTGCCTCCCGACGGCATCAATCTCATCAATGAACACAATGCACGGCGCCTTGGCCTTGGCCTTCTCGAAAAGGTCCCTGACCCTGGACGCGCCCACACCGACAAACAGCTCGACGAATTCCGACGCCGCGCAGGAGAAGAAGGGCACCCCGGCCTCCCCCGCGACGGCACGCGCGAGCAGCGTCTTCCCCGTCCCGGGCGGGCCGACGAGCAGGCACCCCTTGGGGATCTTGGCCCCCAGCGCGGTGTACTTGTCGGGGTTCTTGAGGAAATCGACGACCTCCTGCAGCTCGAGCTTGGCCTGGTCGGCGCCGGCGACGTCAGCGAAGTTGACGCCGGTCTCGGGCACCTCCTGAAACTTGCTCTTGGAGCGGCCAAAGTCCATGGGCCCGCCGAGGCCGCCAGGGCCGGCGCCCGGCCCGCCCTGGGCGCGGCGGAAGAGGAAGAAGAGTCCCGCGAAGGCGAGGAACGGGAAGAGGAGGTTGCCGACGAAGGCGAGGAAGCCTCCCGGGCCGGCGGCGTCGCCCTCGGCGACGGAGATGTCGACGCCGTTGGTGGCGAGTATGTCGATGAGGTCCGGGTCGTTAGGGACGACGACGGTGGCGCGGCGGCCGTCGATGGCGGTGAGCTGGAGCAGGGCGCCGTCCTTGGAGAACCTGACGCGCTCGACCTTGCCCTTCTTTACGGCGTTGAGGAACTCGCTGTAGCGCCACTGGGCGCCGTCGGGGAGGTCGGCGTCGGCGGAGGGCCTGGGCGCGGTGAGGAGGGAGCTGGAGAAGGGGTTGGCGGTGGGCGCCGGCGACTCGACCTGGAGCTCCGGAGCCGGGGCGGGGGCTGGCGGGGGCGATGGCGCGTCGGCAAAAGCAGGGAGGGCCGGGGAGGCGGCGAGGGAGAGGAGGAGGGCGGGGAGGGGCTTGGGCTTGGGGAGGGGGAGGCGGGGCGGCTTGAGGGAGGAGGGCTTGGGGAGGGAGGTGGTGATGAGGAGGTGGGAGGCGGAGGAGAGGGAGGGAGGCGCCATGGTGGGTGCTTGGATTGGATTCACTCGGAGCGAAGTGGGAGGAGGAGGAGAGGAGAGGAGATATAACCCGTCAGTGGAGAGCGATGGGTTTCTGCGTGGGGACGTGGAGACGATGCTGGCCTTAGATGAACGAATGGGTTTCTTGCTGACACCACATATCTTGGATGACAAAATCAAGTTTTTTTCTTACATAATAAAAACCACTTGGCATAAATTTTGCCAAATATATAACCGTACATCCTTTTGACCTATCACCCTACACAAAGAACAGAGACTACTGTGAAACGAAGTCGTCTACGCTTAATCAATCATAATACATTGAAGAACAATAAGTACAAATAAATAGCACACAGAATGTAGAAAGAAAATTATGTTATCTCTCTTTATTAGATTGATTTTTCTCTACAAAGGGATATCAAATATATAGCAAACTCAACTATAGATAGATTCAGATTCGTCCGTCAATAAATACAGTCCTTTCATACCTAAATTTATGGAAAATGGACTTGTTATATTGTAGTATGCAGATGATATCATTTTTCTAATGCATGATAATTTTGAAAGCACAAAGAACCTCAAATTTATTTTGGGCTTGTTTGAGCAAATGTCAGGATAGAAGGTCAATTCCATATAAGTGAACTTTTTTGTTTTGGAATGTTGTAAACAAACAAATGGATTATAGTCGAATCTTCACATGCAAAAATGGTTCTATGCCTTTAATTTATTTGGGCATACCTGATAGTACAACTAGACTAACAAAAACTCATTGGAAGAATATAGAGGATAAGATGGAGTGCAAATTAGGATGTTGGTAAGAGAAACTTTTAGCAATTGGGGTAGATTGATTTTTGTTAATTCTTATTTGAGTAATGTCCCTATTTATATGCTTTCTTTTTACAAATTACCAAAGGGGTAAGGAAAAGGATAGATTATTTTAGAGCCAGACTGTTGTGACAAATTGATCAAGATATCAGGAAGTACCATTTAGATGGGAATATATCCTGTGCAACCAGAGAGTTGGTGAAATCACGGTGCAACCCAACTAGAAAAAGTTTCAAAAAATTTTGAAAAAAATCATGGATGTACATCTCAGCTTACCCCATCTACATATAAAATTTCATGATCAAATTCGTCCTGTGCTAGAAGTTACAAAAAAGACAAAGTTGATCATGAGCGATTTTATTCTGTAGATGATCAAGATGTACATCCATGATTTTTTCAGAATTTTTGAAACTTTTTCTAGTTGGGTTGCACCGTGGTTTCACCAGCCTGTCTGATTGCACATGATATTTTTCCTTGGTTAATTAGACATCAGTTTGTGTGCCAAAAGACTAAGGGGGTTTGGATGTGCTAGACCTGGATATTATGAATATTGATTTGCTTGGTAAATGGCTATGAAAATTAGTAAATGAAGATAGAATATGGTAGGAACTCCTCAGAAACAAATACTTAAGTTCTAAAACTTTGTCTCAAGTGACTTTTAAATCCGGTGACTCTCAATTTTGGGCTGGTCTGCGTCAATTAAGGATCAATTCCTAAAATATTGCAGAGTCATCTTGGGAGATGGCTCCAACACAAGATTTTGGGAAGATATGTGGCTGGGCAACTGCTCCTCTTACAAACACCCTAGGTTATATAATTTGACTTTTAGCAAGAACATTACTGTGGTCGATGTTTTCTCTAAAAGTTGGGAGACTATCACCTTCAGAAGGACTCTCTAGGGTGATACTTTGGCCTCGTGGGAAAAACTAAAGGCGAAATGTCAAAGGGTGACACTAAGTGAGCAAGATGATAAGATTGCTTGGAATCTGACTTCTAATAGTTTGTTTTCTGTGAAATCTTTTTAACTTGTTCATGAAATGTCAGCTTTGTGGTGCCAATGAGACAATTGACTATTTATTTTTCTCATGTCCATTGGCAAGATTCATTTGGAATGTGGTGAGATGTGCTTTTGGCTCAAGATGTTCAACCGCTAATATTGAATACCTATTTGGAAATTGGTTAATTCAATTCAGGCATGAATCCAAAAAATTATTATTGGTGGAAATTTCAGCATTGCCATGGACGATTTGGAAAGCGCGTAATGTAGCGCGCTTTAGAAATATCATACCATTGATCCCACAAAACTAATCTTTGACATAACAAATTGGCTCAATATTTGGATTGTTTTGCAGATAAAGAATGAAGACGGAGAAGCTATGCTTTGGGGAGGCAAATTGCAAGAACAAGTGGTCATTGAGGTGCTCAAAGCTAGGGGTGAAAACATGACAGGAAATATCCGCCCGATCCGATCCCGAATCCGTTTAAAATCCGTACCGATGTTATCCGTATCCGTATCCGAAAAATTCGATGTAATATGGGTTAGGATATGGGAAGAGCAATATCCGATCCGTATCCGAAAAATCTCATGTAATATGGGTTAAGATATGGGAAGAGCAATATCCGACCCGATATCCGGTAAATATCCGACCCGATATCCGGATAAAATCAGTTATTCTTCCATTAATTTGGTTCATTATTGGATAGATAGAATAGTTGTTTGATACTGGCACTAAAAAACACTACTTTGTTATTAAACGTGAACTTCAACAAATCTATCAACAAACAAATGAAGTGATGACATAATGCTTTTACCTAAATTGATTTGTTCAACTTATTTGATAAACTTCTTTTCTATTCAAATTACTGGAATTAGTTGAGTCACTAAATCGCACCTCTAACTATACTACTATCCTACGTTGAAATAATTATGACTTAAAGCTAATATTGTAAGGTTAATGCTTCATTCGTTCATTTACATACACAATTATGTACTATACTACTATCCAATTATGATATCCGATCTCAACCCGAATCCATCAGGTATCCGCTCTATATCCGAATCCCGAATAATCCGAATTCATATCTGTATCTGGGACATCTGTATCCGACTCCGAATCCCGAAAAAAATATGGATTAGGATACGGGACGATCAATATCCGCCCGTATCCGACCCGGTTTCACCCCTACTCAAAGCGCACAGGGGATGGAGACCAACGGTTGCTAGAATTGCTATCTGAAATAGGAAAAGAAAGCGTTTTTGTGTTGGTCCATAGGACAAAGCGATCCATATTTTGTGTTTATGAATGGCATTGTAATAGGTTTAGCTTTTTTACCTTCTACTTTTGGATCGTGCTTTCGTTTGGGTATGATCTTTGCTCTAACTGACTAACTTTATAAGACAGGGTATAGCAGAGAGCTATGTTTCTGTTTGGTTTTCTCGCTTTTGCTTTCCTATAGTAGACTGTTGTGATTTCTGATAATAGAAATCGAGAGGGTTTGTTGCCCTTCTATTATTCTAAAAAATCTATATCATAACACTCCTCTTAGATGAATACCCCGTAATGCACATGTCTCATTAAAAACTCCTTCCAAAACCCAATGAGAAAAAATAAAAATGGATAAAAGAGTACATTGCACTTGTACTTCGTGTTACATTAGTTGCCTCATTAAAAACCTTCATGTGAGAAACTTTATGAAAACTTACTAAGAAAAAAAGAGCACAACTTATAATCTTCATGATCATGCAAAAAAAGGGGTCATGGTTCAGGGATTTACTCCCCCTGAACTATGCAAATTTCTAATTTGTCTCATTCCAATACCATTAATACATCTTTGAAAAATATATTTTGGTTAGAGCTTAGTGAACAAATCTGCTAGATTTTCACACGACTTAATTTGTAATATCTTTACCTTACCATTCTTCTAGAATTTGTGAGGATAGAAAAGTTTAGGTGTAATATGCTTTGTGATATTGCTTTTTATATAATTCGTTTGCATTTGTACAATACAACTAATATTATCTTCATAGATAATTGTGGGGGTCTCGATGGTATTAAAATCACATGACTTCTGGATATGGTTAATCACACGTGTCAGCCAAACACACTCACATGTAGCTTCATATAAAGCTATAATCTCTGAATGGTTGGTAGAAACAATTACCAAGGTCTGCTTAAAAGACCGCCAAGAAATGCTGAACCACAACAGAGAAATACAAAACCAGTCTTAAATTTGGCACTATGGGGATTAGATAGATAGCCAACTCATATATTCCACCATGGTTAAGTCTTGGTTCTTCTGAAAAAACAATATAAGATCTTGAGTACCTTAGATGTATCTGAGTTAAGTATTGACACTAGCCCAATATCTTCTGATTAGAACTACACCGTGTCTTGCTAGCAAATTTACTATAAATACAATATCAGACATTGTACAATTCGCAAGATATACAAGTATGGGACTTCATATCCTAAAATTTTCTCATTTTCCATCCTTGGTCTGAAAAGAGTCTTTAACTGCATCAAGGGATTTTACTACCATAAGGGTTTTCAAAGGATAAGATTTATCAATATTAAATCTTTCCAATATCTTCTTGGTATAGGTAGACTGGTGTACAAAAATTTCTCCTAGAAATACTTTAGCTACAGGCTTAAGCAATATTTGGTTTTAACTGAATCTTTCATCTCAAACTGCGTCGTAAGGTAATAACTTGCTTCTTTATTTCTTTTGTGGTTCCGATGACATTTAGATCATTAATATATACTGAGATGGTATAGAATCCATTCTTCAGTGAACAGTGCACACGTCATTATGAACACACAAGAATAATATCCCTTCTTCAGTGAACAGTGCACACAAAGCGATCATCAGCTCCATCTTCCGGCCAGCAGCTAGCTGCTGCCGACTCTATCGCAACATAATCAATTTGCAAAAGATTAATGCTCTGATATCTGAATTACTAGTAGTATCTGATACGCCGCATGTGCTGCGATCGCCTACGACTGCAAGGGAGTAGAAATAAAATGGACACTACCTAGGAGCTACCGCTACCGATCGGCAACTTGTACACATCTGAATCTGCCTTGCACTGTCATGACACATGACTTCCAGTACAAGTGTGCAACCACGGCTCCACGCGACTCGTTATCCACACCAAGACCAGACTTCACATGATATCGGGTCGCACAGCATAGACTGGCACCGAACTGTTGTTATAGCCCATATGACAGATCTGGTAGACAGTAAGGGGCATCACAAGTACTGATGACAACGACCAAACAACATACGCGAATAGTTTCTCACAAAGTTTTCACCGAGCTTTCAAAGCAAATACATAAGCACCACCATAAGGAAACCAGTTTGTGCTAAACAAGTTGAAAACAACATGAATTCCCACAGAGTATGCTTTATTAACTGAAACTTTTAGTTGGAACATTCGAAGCAGCGAGTCTCCCTCAGCCACCTTGAGCAGTGAATTTAATGAGATGACGATGATGATGACGCCTGCGCAAAATAATAAGAACCCATAAGTTCCCAACAAGGCACATAACTCTCTGATTTTTTCCCCTTTGCGCATAGAAAGCACTACGTTGGTTTATTGCTGGGCATTATCAAACAGGCATGCTGCTTGCACATGAAGGCCAGTGGTGACATCTGCTCGGGCATTTCCCAATCCACATGCCAAATCATTGTATGGTATTGCCTATAGATGTTACAGGATAGGGAGATATGCAATAGTCTGGCATTTCAGTAATCTTGCGAGTTGCAGCATTTCGTTCAATTTGGTTTTGACATTCTCAAAAGCAAAACAAGTGAGAAAAAAGGGAAGAGATTCACGAGGGGAAAAAATTCCAGATGTAAGATTGGGGGGCAACAGATAGTGGACAAGCAATGGAATCACGACGTAGAAGCTTTTCAACCGTTGGCAAAAAGGAGTTCAAGCATAGGTCTTATTACACTATGTGAACACAACATGGTCTGATATTAATACCTCATGCTCATGTCCATGACCATGAGAATGATCGTCATGCCCATCCCACGGATGACGCAATCCCTATAAACATTAAGATTATTAAACAGGAATCAAAGTAAATCAAGAACAAGTGTAGAGTGGAAGTAACAAAATCGAAAGACAATATTACCAAGAGCACAGCACCATCCTGCTTCGCCCTGTAGAAAACCCAAAACCTGCACACAGCAAAGTTTAGTTATGGTTGTAAAAATATGCCAAAACCATACTGCTAAAATAATTGGACCTGGATATATCGGTAACAACGGTCATACCTGGGTACGCTTGAAATCAAAGAACAGAAATACAATCAAGTCAAGCTCTAGATTGAGAAACCAATCAACTATGAGACTTTACTGTCTAGTGCATCTATGCTCGTGTGGTCATGGTAAGGTACTCGGACAGAATATGGACAAGAGGAAGTGAAAGGCTTCCTGAAGAAGCACATAGAAAAAGGATTTAAGAAGGCTGAAGAAGAAAGTGCAGAGTAGAAGTGAAGAGTTTACTATCATGCATATTTGTAGACTGTGCTTTACGAACTAACTGCATTCGGGTTTTCAATCCATACATACTGTGGTCATGGTTGTTGGTTGGTGAGGGGTTCAGTAGTATCACCGTGGTTTCAGCATGGATGATGTTTTTTTTCCTGGCGTCTTGTTTAATAAACATAACAAGACAACAAAGAAACATCAGCACGTACAGGTTTGTTGCAAGCTGATGCTCAGCATTAAATCTTACTACTGATTGTTGTCATGTATCCGTGCGGCTTATTGTCATGTATCCGTCTGGGAAAATCACCCTCCTATGTGCTTATTGCCATGTATCCGTGTGGTTCTGATTAAGGTCTTAAGGCTGTACCATGGTGATCACGTAGGGTGCGTTTGGTTCGCTGTACCAGGGTGAACGGAATGGGATAGTATAGGATAAATATTGATACATGTGTTTGGTTGACTGTACAGAACCATCTCATCCAGGACGAAGTGGTACAGATTCTTAGAATATTCCCCAAATATTCCGTATCAACGCGTTCGCCCAAATTCGCCGAACCATTCGGTCCCGAACCTCCTCGCGTTCTCATCTCCAACTCCTCGCATTCCTCATCTCGGGTCGCCGCTCCCGCCACCTCACGGCCCTCGCCCGCGCCCATCGCCCGCCGCCTCGCCCGCCCGCTCCTCGTCCGTCGCCCTCGCAGCGCCCGCGCCCCTCGCCTCGCCCGCCCCCCGTCGGCCGTCGCCCTCGCACCCGCGCCCATCGGCCGTCGCCGCTCCCGCCACCTCACGCCGCCACTTTCGCCAGGTGCTTCCTTCCCTCTCCTTCTCCCAGCCAGATCTGACACGCCGGCACTTTCAGTGAAGCAAAACTCCGGCGGTGACCTCTACGCGCCCGGATCTGCACGCCGGCACCGCCCTCAACTGTGACCTCTATGCATCGCGTCCGGATCTGCTCCGCTGACTTCTTCTTCTTGCTCACCATTTTTGCCGTCTGAAGGTAAGTCTTCGAAAACTAATGCCATGAAAAATAAAAGATGTTTTGTAGCTCTGTGGTAATTGGATACTTGGATCAATCTATCTTTCCTGCAGTTATTACTGGCTTATACTTCCCCCATTGATGGAGCTAGTAAAATTCTTTGCCCAAGTTGATGTGGGTTTTTTGTTCTCTGTGTACACGTTGCATACTGGCATGGTGAAGAATTTGTTATTAATTGTATAATTAAAACGATGTTAGGAGCTGACAACTGCATTTAGAAGCTACAAATTCCCACACTAACTGGAAGAAAAAGATCTTCATTTCTGAATTATTACTGAGCTTTGGATATATGTTGATCTTCTCTACTGAGTGCTTGCCAAAGTTGAATATGTGCTGAGCTTTGGATGCTTATGTGCTGTAGGGGAGAGATTTTGGAGTGAAGTTACTGGTTTTGTTTGGTAAAGCAACCCCCTTTTGGTCTGAACTCTGAAGCTGCAGGATGCTATTGTCAAGAAGATGCCCAGATTTCTCGATGAACTGCTGGTCTGCAGCTTTTATTTTTCCTGATGGGTGCTAACTGCAGAGTGCCGATTATGTGCATTAGTAGGGATTGTGATGAAGTAACTTGTTTGTCAAGTCTGCTGTCAAGAAGAAGAATAGGTGGATGAGCTTGTTTTGTTGATGGGTGTTGGTGTTTATGTTTCCAGCTTTTTAGATTTGTTCCAAAGGGTATGGGACTCGGAAGTATGATGAATGATTTGTTCCAGCTTTTTTGGCTTTTACCAAATTATTAACTTGGTATGAAACTTGATATGGTGCTGGATGTGCTACTCATGTGTATGTTTGGAGCCAGTTCGATTATTACTTTTGAACTTCTGACTAAACTGATGTGTATGAAATTTCATGTTATGTTTGGAGCCAATTCGATTATTACTACTCATGTGTATGAAATTTCATGTTATGATTTTGTGTAGTTCGTGAATGGATTGATTGATGTTAATTGAAACCTTCGAAGTTTTGTATCTCTTTGTTCTCCGGCACCTGTGCAGCTTCAAGAGCAGGGAAGATAACGAATGGTGGATACTTCCTATTATCCTATTTCTTGTCAAGTCAGGATTATTCGTTATTTAGCCCTGATCCAGACAGATTCTGGGCAATGCACCGGATGCAAGAATGGTAGTCTCAACTGCATGGTGCTGACAAGCTGCATTTTGTCTCAACTGAATGGTAGTCTCCAAACCAAACATCCAGGACGAAGTGGTACAGATTCTTAGAATATTCCCCAAATATTCCGTATCAACGCGTTCGCCCAAATTCGCCGAACCATTCGGTCCCGAACCTCCTCGCGTTCTCATCTCCAACTCCTCGCATTCCTCATCTCGGTCGCCGCTCCGCCACCTCACGGCCCTCGCCCGCGCCCATCGCCCCTCGCCTCGCCCGCCCGCTCCTCGGCCGTCGCCCTGCACCGCGCCCATCGCCTCGCCTCGCCCGCCCCCATCGGCCGTCGCCCCTACTTTTAGCGCCCGTCGGCCGTCGCCGCTCCGCCACCTCACGCCACTTTGCCAGTGCTTCCTTCTCTCCTTCTCGGCCAGGATCGACACGCCGGCACTTTCGTGAAGCAAAACTCGTGGTGACCTCTCTGGCCTTGGATCTGCACGCCGCACCGCCCTCAATCGTGACCTCTATGCATCGCGTCCGGATCTGCTCGTGACTTCTTCTTCTTGCTCACCATTTTTGCGTCTGAAGGTAAGTCTTGAAAACTAATGCCATGAAAAATAAAAGATGTTTTGTAGCTCGTGGTAATTGGATACTTGGATCAATCTATCTTTCTGCAGATTATTCTTGGCTTATACTTCCCCATTGATGGAGCTAGTAAAATTCTTTGCCCAAGTTGATGTGGGTTTTTGTTCTCTGTGTACACGTTGCATACTGGCATGGTGAAGAATTTGTTATTAATTGTATAATTAAAAGCGATGTTAGGAGTGACAACTGCATTTAGAAGCTACAAATTCCCACACTAACTGGAAGAAAAAGATCTTCATTTCTGAATTATTACTGAGCTTTGGATATATGTTGATCTTCTCTACTGAGTGCTTGCCAAAGTTGAATATGTGCTGAGCTTTGGATGCTTATGTGCTGTAGGGGAGAGATTTTGGAGTGAAGTTACTGGTTTTGTTTGGTAAAGCAACCCCCTTTTGGTCTGAACTCTGAAGCTGCAGGATGCTATTGTCAAGAAGATGCCCAGATTTCTCGATGAACTGCTGGTCTGCAGCTTTTATTTTTCCTGATGGGTGCTAACTGCAGAGTGCCGATTATGTGCATTAGTAGGGATTGTGATGAAGTAACTTCGTTTGTCAAGTCTGCTGTCAAGAAGAAGAATAGGTGGATGAGCTTGTTTTGTTGATGGGTGTTGGTGTTTATGTTTCCAGCTTTTTAGATTTGTTCCAAAGGGTATGGGACTCGGAAGTATGATGAATGATTTGTTCCAGCTTTTTTGGCTTTTACCAAATTATTAACTTGGTATGAAACTTGATATGGTGCTGGATGTGCTACTCATGTGTATGTTTGGAGCCAGTTCGATTATTACTTTTGAACTTCTGACTAAACTGATGTGTATGAAATTTCATGTTATGTTTGGAGCCAGTTCGATTATTACTACTCATGTGTATGAAATTTCATGTTATGTTTTTGTGTAGTTCGTGAATGGATTGATTGATGTTAATTGAAACCTTCGAAGTTTTGTATCTCTTTGTTCTCCGGCACCTGTGCAGCTTCAAGAGCAGGGAAGATAACGAATGGTGGATACTTCCTATTATCCTATTTCTTGTCAAGTCAGGATTATTCGTTATTTAGCCCTGATCCAGACAGATTCTGGGCAATGCACCGGATGCAAGAATGGTAGTCTCAACTGCATGGTGCTGACAAGCTGCATTTTGTCTCAACTGAATGGTAGTCTCCAAACCAAACAGCATCTCGAACCATCTAGGATCATCCTATTGAAGCAACCAAACAAAATCTTGTACCATCCCATTCAGACAACCAAACAACCTCCCTGTACCATCTCATCCAGGACCATCCCATCCATCCTGTACCATTCCATTCCGTTCACCCTGGTACAACGAACCAAAGGCACCCTTAGACTCCCATTCCGGTTTGATATGGAAGTGAAACAACAGAGAGCTTCTTCTCAAACTTCTTAGGAAGAGCACTGAGCAACAGCAACCAAAGCCGGCCAGACTTAGATCCTGAAAGGCAGCTATGCTATGAACGGCTTCCTATGCAACTCATCTTCAAATCGCCTAATAAAAGCCCAACACGGATGGTCTTCGCAATCTTGCAAGGAAGGAGGGCACGGAATGAAACGATTGGCGGAGATCACTAAACTAAACAGCAGCAATCGGTCGATCGCATGGTCGAGACAGGACCAGATGGGACAAACAAACTCTGGCTGCCAGTCAAGATCCCCAAATCCGACTAACCTAGAAGAAGCCCATGGCGAGGCCGGATCCCATTTTTTGAGTGAAGTGGGGAGACAAGGTAGCAGGCAGGCGTTGGAAGGGAAGGGAGGAAATCGACCACCACCAGATTTGGAGGGGACGGAGACGAGGGGGAGCGTACCACATGACGGCGCAGAGGCCCTTGCCGGCGACGGTGTGCCAGCGCTTGTTTTGGGGGATGGTGTACCCCTTGTACGTCGTGCCGCCGCCTCCGCCCATCGCCGCCGTGTCCCCTTTCTCTCGAGTCGGGTTGGGAGTCTGCTTGGCCTTGGGTTTGCCTTGCCGGCGGCCGGGTGGATATGGATCGCTCTCACCGGCGTAGCGCAGGGTGTTGGTTTCTTGGGCCAAATGATCAGGGCCGGCCTATTGTATCCTAAGCCCGTCTGCGCTTGGTGTTCGGTGTTTTCGGCTGGTCGGCAGCCCGTGCACAGGTCCAGGCAACCTAGGCTTCACTGAAATCATCATAGCTTATTTAACCTCTGTCTGTTTTTTTTTTTAAATCTAGCCCTCTTGCATATGAAAAACTATTCAGCGGTATAGCATTGTTGAAAGTGCATCTAGGCACTTATGTTATTTTGGTGATTAATGACAAACGCATATAATGACAATCTATATAATTGTGTAAATGCTTAATTTAGTGCTCAACAAATGACAAACCTCTAATATGATTATATTGCTATGAGGCTAACATGTTTATTGCCAAGTTGAGTATTAGTCTCATCTATTTTAAGGAAAATCAAGTGGAATGGTTAAGCAAAAATAAGGTATGCAATCTCGGTATCCCTTCTATATTTGTTATCGCATTCCTTTTGTGCAAATGCATAGTGAACTCCAAGTAGCATGTTGATTATATATATGCACATTGGATCATGTCATATTTATTTGTGCATATATATTCATTTGAGTTCATTATGTGCTTTGCTTTTAGTATGCATGTATTAACTAGAGTTAAACCTCATATTGCTATAGATTGACTTGGTGCATGTATGTTTTAGTTGTATATCTTCTCATGCAATTCTCTTAGTGAAGTTTAATCTAGTGTTGGATCACATATTTACTCTTATTCCAAATATTAGTTGCACATGTACAATTCGTGTATATTCTATCATGTGCTTCATTTAAGTAAAGATTGTGATCCTTGCCATGATTTAATTGATTCATCATATCGGCAATTATCTCTCTAGTGCATATAGATCAATTACATATTCATCGTGATGTACTTAGTAGAGAACATTTCTTATGTCAAGTGTTTCCATTTATATGAAACACTTGTGGTAATCAACTGCTCACAAATATCAATTTCTTCATATCTATTGAGCTTTTGGGACTAATGCTTTTCATGAGTGGTTTGGAAAGAATTAGGTCCCGTGTGTGTATGATGACCAAGGTATCGTGGAGGATGATCGTTAAGCCGAGGTCAACAAGACGGCGGTGTCACCAAGAGTTGAGGACTAAGTCAAGATCGACTTGGCGTGGAGATCGTCGGAGAGGATGATCAAGTCAAGGTTGATAGGACGAGAGTCTCATGAGGTGAATCGAGTCAAGTTGGACAAGGCGAAGGTGTCATCAATTATATGGTGAAGGTCTTCATGCACCTAAGCATTAAGAAAGAAGGCAAGTGATTATTTCTAGACTTGTATTATCTTTGATTTAATTTGAGTCTAAGGATTGCCGTACTATTAAGAGGGATGCGACGTCGAATGACTTTTAGATGTGTCAAGTGCTCAAGTGATCCATCCTTGTGAAACTTAGAGAAAGAGTGGTGTTGGTGGTGCCGGAAAGTGAGAATTGTAGGTCTCCCTTGGATTCTTGGTGAAATCTGGATTTATTCTTTGAGATTTGGGTAGTGAGACCTTGTTATTTATGTAGCCCTTGTTCTTAGCTTTCAATAGAGTCCAAAATCACTTAAATCGGAGTCCGGAATCAAAAGTTATGCTTGTTTTCGTCGGGCTGCTCCGTCCAATCCGGAGTATCCGGAGTTAAGTCCGGAGTATCCGGGTTGGGTCTCTCGGTTAAGTCAATCCGGAGTATCCGGGTGAGTCCGGAGTATCTGGGGTGTCCAGAGTATCCGGGGATTAAGTTCGGAGTATCCGGACTTTGCGCAGTTCAAACGGCTAGTTTTTTGGAGACCTCTATTTAAAGCCCTCTCTTCCCCATTTGAAAGGTGGTCGTTATCCTGCAGCTTTGAGGGGTTCTCCTCTTGTTCTTGAGCCCCCTAAACACCCCTCTACCCTTAGATCTAAGTGATCCCCTTTGTGAGAAGGGTTGGGAAGAGTTTGAGGAGTGAGGTGCTAGGTTGAGTGAGATTTGAGTTGTTTGAGCACTTGATTTCATCTCCAAGCTTGTTCTTCGTGAGCATTTGTTACTCTTGGAGTTTGAGGACTCCTAGACGGCTAGGAGGTCGCCTCGAGCCACCGGAGCTTTGTGTGGTTGGTAGTAGGAAGTTTGTGAAGGCCGGATTCCGCCTCATGAGAAGGAATCAAAAAGTGAAGACCGTGAGTGCATTTGTGCAACACCGGAGGAAGAGGTTGAAAGAGACCCGGCTCAAGCGTCAAAGGAGTTGAAACCGGCGAATGCATTTGTGCAACACCGGAGTAAGAGGGTTGAAAGAGACCCGACTCAAGTGTGACCGAGCCGCCTCAATGGAGCGTGGGATCCTCGAGGATCCGAATTTGGTGAAAAATCATTCTCTACTTGCTTATTTTTATTCTTGCTAGAGCATTTGATTTTGAATCTTGAAATTGCTCGATCTACTTTTCTACTGTGTTTGGCTCTAGATATATACTTGTTCCAGGTTCCTAGTAGTATTTAGAATCTTTGTGTTCAAGTAGTTTCATTAAAAGTTGAAGAGATTAAAAATTTCATCTCGAGGTGCCCAACCCGAGTATCCGGACATTTAACCGGAGACTCGGGATAGGTGAAGTTTAATCCATACCGAAGGGTTAATCCAAGACTCGGACAAAAACCCGGATAGTCCTGGATATCTAGAGTATCCGAACTAAATCTCAGACGGTCGGGTTGACACCCTTGGGAAAGTTTTATTCATTGTGACTTAGTTTTAAATTTATTATTCGCCTATTCACCCCCCTCTAGGCGACATCCCCTGTCCTTTCAATTGTTAGTCAAAACGACAGGAAAGACATTCACTCTTCTTTATCGCTATATCGATTTGTCTCACGAAACACAATCGCTCCGACTGTGGGGCCCTCCATACCACGCTAGGGCGCGAACATCCTCGTCAAGGCCCATCAAGTGCTACAGCGTTAGCGACGTCTTCACCTACCCTGGTGGCGCGTATGTGGAGATCCACTAGGCGCTAACCTGCTCGCTTGTCATCACCAACTATCTCTTCCGCCACGACCAGGGAGAGGCGTTCGCGGCGTCCGGCCAGGGTATATTGCGTGCCTGCCCAAGCCACCTGCGACCAAATTGCTTGAGCAAGTGTTGCGTCTGGTTGGTGAGGCATGGGGTCCGATTCTTTATGTTGGTGGTGGCTGCTCTTCATCTGGTGATGAGTTGCGTCGCTTTGTTGAGCTGATTGGGATCTCAATTACAACTAGTCTGATGAGCCTTGGCAACTTCCCTAGTGATGATCTGGGGACAAGGTTCAAAAAATCGTCGAAATCTCTGCTAAATTTCACAATGTTTCATAGATAAGTTTTATAAGGTTTCACGAAATAAGTTTCTCGATGTTTCATAAGTTACAATAAGTTTAAGTATCATAACTTTTCACGGATAAGTTTTATGACGTTCCACACAAATGTTTTATTAATATGTTTCATGAGGTTTCATCATATAGTTTCACGTCTACGTTTACAGTTTCATCAGGTATTAATAGTTTATACGACTATGTTTTAGTAGGCTTCATGTTTCAAGGTTAAGTTTCACATATATGTTTCACATATGTGTTTCACAAGGTTTCATAATGTTTCATCCAGATATACAAACCTTGTGAAACATGCTTGATTTTTTGAATATTTGACAAATCTCATGAAACTGGATTTTCATTTGTTTTACTCTGGAACTTGAAACTTTGAAGTTGGCGTCTTCAAACTCAGTTAACATTAGTTTGAATCTCGTTTTAAATCAAGTTTCAGATTTGAAACTTCATGAACTTTGTGGTTTCATATTAGAACTCATTGAAATTTGTTGATACATGCTGAAATATTTATAAAATCTGGCTCAAACTCTTTTGAAACCTACAAAACATGAATAGAATACTTTGAAACCTAGTGAAACATGCTATACTATTGGAAGTGATTCCAACGGTATAGTGTACGATAGCACTACTGTGAAACATGCTCTGAAACTTTAGAGTTTGACTTTTTGAAACTTAGTTGAAATTATTTTGAAACTCATTTTTTTAATAATGCTTCAAATCATTCAAAACCCATCGAAATTTATTTAAATACGCTGAAACCTTTGTGAAATTAGTTTGAAATTTTTTCGAAACTTTCAGAACATGCTCTGAAACTTTGAAGTTAGTCTATTGAAACTCACTTAAAATTATTTTGAATCTCGTTTTAAATCAAGTTTTAGATTTAAAACTGGATAAAATTTATAGTTTTATATTAGAAACTCATTGAAATTTGTTGAGACATGTTGAAATATTTATAAAAGCCATTTGAGACTCTTATGAAACTAAATGAAACCTACGGAACGTGGAAATATACAAAGTTTCATATTAGAAACCTGTGAAACTTAACAAAAGCTAATATGCAAAGTAATTTTGCTGAAAATATAATTAAAGTATAAGTTGTTCTTAGGATATTAGAAACATAATCAGGGAATTCTATTACTTATATAAACCTGTAAGGATCCAATCGCATGGCTCTTCGTGTCCGATCTTGTTCTCGTTCCACACAATTCCATCGCAGCGGCTGGGTGGATCTGGTCATTCCGTCGGCGTTGCGTCCGTTTGCCTCCATGATCCTCCCCTTCCAGTCGACGCCAACGGCTAGGTGGAATGGTTCGTTTGCTATACCGTTTGTTGCCCTCATGACGGTATAGCGTAGTCTAGTCGTACTCTTATAAATTTAGCTCTCTCCTTCACTGCGAATAGTGAGATGACATTTCTCTCTGAAAGCTTAGCCAACCGTTGAAGCTGCATATAGCCCACTACAGTAAGATCCCTTCCATGCTACCCACCCGGCTCCTCCGGCACAGGGTGTTGGTATGTTGGGCCAAATGTTGAGGGCTGGATCTTGCTCCAAAATATGAATAGAATACTTTGAAACCTAGTGAAACAAGCTATACTGTTAGAAGTGATTCCAACAATATAGTGTACGGTAGCACTACTGTGAAACATGCTATGAAACTTTAGAGTTTGACTTTTTGAAACTTAGTTGAAATTATTCTGAGACTCATTTTTTTAAATAATGCTTCAAATCATTGAAAACCCATCGAAATTTGTTTAAACACATTGAAATCTTTGTGAAACTAGTTTGAAACTTTTTCGAAACTTACAGAACAAGCTCTAAAACTTTGAAGTTAGTCTATTGAAACTCACTTAAAATTATTTTGAATCTTGTTTTAAATCAAGTTTTAGATTTAAAACTAGATTAAATTTATAGTTTTATATTAGAAACTCATTGAAATTTGTTGAAATATTTATAAAAGCCATTTGAGACTCTTATGAAACTTAATGAAACCTACGAAACGTGGAAATATACAAAGTTTCATATTAGAAACCTATGAAACTTAACAAAAGCTAGTATCCAAAGTAACTTTGCTGGACATATAGTTAAAATATAAGTTGTTCTTAGGATATTAGAAATATAATTAGGGAATTCTATTACTTATCTAAACCTGTAAGGATCCAATCGGATGGCTCTTCGTGTCCGATCTTGTTCTTGTTCCATACGGTTCCATTGTAGCGGTTGGGTGGATTTGGTCATTCGGTAGGAATTGTGTCCAACGGCTAGGTGGAACGGTTCGTTTGCTATACCGTTTATTGCCCTCATGACAGTATAATAACGTAGTCTAGTCGTACTCTTATAAATTTAGCTCTCTCCCTCCCTGCAAATAGTGAGACGACATTTCTCTCTAGGAGCTTAGCCAACCGTTGAAGATGCGTATAACCCATCGTGGTAAGATCCCTTCCATGCTACCCACCCGGCTCCTCCAGCACAGGGTGTTGGTATGTTGGGCCAAATGTTGAGGGCTGGAGGCCCATCTCAGTGAAGAAAACTAACCGTGAAGGAATAACCAACAGCTCAAATGATGACCTCTTAACACAGTTGATCACAATTACAAACATAAGCTTAAGTAAGGTTAACTAGATATGATAGAGCGGTGGTAACTGAATCGTCGCAGCTCGATCCACACGTACATGAATTATATTATTCCCATCACCAACAGAGACGGTACGTCGTGATCTGAGTCCGATCCGTGCCGGGACGTACGAAGCCTTCCCTCCCTCTCATCCCAGGTAATTAATAGTGGCCTCTAATCCTGGATCGGCCCCCCGGCCTCCAGCACCGGCCCAGCCTGCACACAAATTAAAGGGCCCATTTTCACGTAATCAACTCCTCCTACGAATTAAGACGAGGAGAAGCGGTACGTTTGACAACCGTATATAACATGCATGGTGATGTGGGCAAGAGTTGTATCGCCAACAATTGTCCTCCTCTCGCCTCACCTTATCTCTGCTGATCATTGCACTCTCGTGCATCCATCCAACATTAATTTCCTACCTGAACCACCTCTGCATGTAAAATTTAATTAATATTCGTGCATAGATGATCGATTGAAAACTTAATGTGCGCCTTTCGATCCCTCAGAAGCTAGCCGGCCTGCATTGATTTGGCAGTCGCTCATGATCGTCGACCCTACAGGATCGTGTCGATCGATCATATATATATGTATGTATGCAGGGATTAGCTAAGAGGAAGCCTGGCTTGTGCCAATGTATGCCTTAATTAATTTCTCTTGCTCCAAGATATGATCTATAGATCGATCGATGCTGGCCGCTGTCCGAACTCTTCTTGCTGCATGCGTGCGTACGTACGTGTGCATGTCATCCCAGCTCCTCGGCCTCGTCGTCCACGGTGGAGCAGGAGAGGCTGCAGGTGCTCACGGCGACGTCGATTACCCGCAGACCGGTGTCGTACACCTCGCAGGGCCGCCAGTCCGCGGGCAGCACGGCCCTGCCGGTCCGCAGCCACTTGCCACCGGAGCCGGCCGTGACGACGAGGCGGAGCTGCAGCGGGCCGGCCGGGGCGCGGGACGTGCGCCACACCGGGGGGGTGCCCTTGCGCAGCGTCATGTACCGCCACGACGGCATGGCACTGCCACCCACCTGCGTGCATGCATGCGATGTGATCAACAGCGAGCGTGCGTGCGTCGTCGCGAATGGAGCTAGCTTGCAACGTGTGCTTAATTTGCTTTGCGGTTGCATTATATTGCACGGAACGGATGGATGTGGATATGTATGCATGGTACCTGTGCGATCTCGACGGCGGCGATGTCGGTCTGGCCGCCTTGGTTCAGGAAATTGATGGCGAGGTGGCCTCGGTTCCTGCTGCTCGCCTCTTCCACTCGTACTGCCAGGTTCTTGTTCCTGTACTCGCACGGTATCCTGCACGCACGCACGTATCAATCCGTGTCGTCGTCAGTTGAACTCAACACTGTTAAGAGTCGATCCTAGCTCAGAATTAAATGCCGGCCCAAGCATAACGCGTAGAGGCCAAAGCATTGATGGGCTAATCAAAGATAGGAATTAGGATCATATATATATGTAGGAGTGGCCTTCATTTCAGACGTAGTAGGACTACAGCAGCACCGCATCAACCAATAGACTACTCCCTCCGAACTCCCGATATAGCTCTCCATCTCGAAGAACATCGCCCTACCATGTAAGTTTACTGTGGAGATGAAATATATAGTTGTTGCAATATTGGTCCAGTAACATATATTGATTTTTTCATAGATGTAGTATATATCATCTTCTTTGTGCGTATATATAGCGTGCTACTGGCTTATATCGCGAGAGGGAGAGTAGTACAAGTTAGCAGCAACGTTACCAATTTAAGCTAGTGAAATGAAACCGGGAAAATTAATTATCGTGAGCTGTAATGATTAGTAAATTCCAGTGTAATAATTACCTCCTGAAATCGACCTCGACCGTGTCCAAGTCCAAGCTCGTGAACTGATCATGAGCAGACATGGCCGTGAAGGCGTCCTTGGTGAGCAGAAAGTGAGGCCCAGCTGTCCGGTTCGTGGTCGCCTCCTTCACCACGTCGGTAAGCACGATCTTGACGCCGTCCTCCCCGCACACCCTCCGGTCTCTGCACCTCATCTGCAACCAGAATCAATTGAAATTAACCATCAAATTAAGGTTGATTTCAGCATCGATCATGCGTGTCAGAGATACCTGATTGCAGCTAGCGTACCTGTATTCATTCCCTCAAGCAACAAATACACATCTTTTTATATATTTAAATTAGATATATTATATATAAAAACAATATGGTGTAGATTTATCTTGAAAAGTAACTCCATAATATTATGCTTTAGTTGGATTTTATAAATATACTCGATAGAAATTAGTGCTTAAAGTTGTATACGGAAGACAGTGACGCGTATTGATAACTTTCTTCTCTTTTTTCCGCAACGAATTAACCTACTAAAGAAGCAGAGTACGTACCTGATAGCAGGCGCCGCAGCCTTGGCCGTCGCGGAACAAGTCGGCGCTCGCGGCCGCAGTGTAGTAGCCTCCGTTGAGGTCCATTGCCCCGTACCCGCAGGCACCGTTGATGGGGTCGGCGGCGTCCGGAGGGAAGAGAGAGGCGGTGGAGCTGCGAGGGCACCAGTCGCAGTAGTAGGGCGAATAATGAGAAGAGCACGCGGCCAGCGAGAACAGCTGGGCGGTGAGGATGAGGACGAAGACGGTGGTGCTGTAGCAGAAATGGACGTCCATGGGGATGGAGATGGATGTACTACTAGCGAAGCAAGGTAGCTCCTAGCGGGCGATAGAGGGAGGGAGGCAGACGAGCACATGGACGTGCGGCCGGTATACTCAACTCAGGCGATCAGAGAGAGAGAGAGAGAGAGAGAGAAGGGTGAGCTTTAAGCATTGGGACGTGGAGGCATGGATGAGAAAACGAGAAATGAAAGAATAAACGTCGATGAGCGTGCGAGCCTTTGGAAGTGGAGATTGGAATTGGTCGAGGGCAGGAAGAGGAATGGGCGCGGCCGGAGAGGAGAGCAGAGGAGCGTCGTTGGTGTCAGACGGTGACATGGATGCATGCTTGTCGCTGTGCGGACCGGCGTTCTTCTCTGCTCCATCGAAAGCCGCCCGCCATTTGTTGTATCTTACTTACTACTACTGTACTGTGTACCATCGCGCATGCGCCGCCCGGAGATAACCCGAGAAAATTCCACGAGCTTTATATAGATACATATTCCACATCTTAATATCCTTCCTGCCCATGCATGCATGCTCGGTAATGTTGTTTCTCTGCTCCTGTACTAAGCTAAATGAGCAACCGTATATATGTACCGCATGCCAAGCTAGTACGTCAGAGCATGGCAACAGCAAGCCTGGCACTTTTGTGAGGGGTGGACATTATTTACGACATCCTCAAAAAGGAACAGGACATCAACTGGTACGCATAGCATAGTTTTAGCAGTAAATTATGGGAGGAAAACAGGACACCACAGCGGTCAGCAACGCTAGCTAGTGGTAAGTAGTCCGTCCGTGACTGTCTCTGTCCGTGTAGTGTAGCTCAGGGCTCAGGCAGCACACGGGCTGAACAGCTCCAAAATGCCTGTGGATGTGGGGTCCAGCAAGAAGGACAGGAATCTTTGGATTTGGACCAGGAGGAAACTCTGACTCGCTCTGTGTGCGACGCATGACGTTGATCGACCCATCCATGCGTTTTTAAGGTTACCAAGCGTGTATTTGGATGCTTTTAAGGTTACCAAGGGTGTATTTCCATGGATGTGGAGCTGTTGCTATAATAAGAGTGTTTAAATGGATCATCCTATTTACATTTTAAACTAAAAAATATAAATTTAATTTACTTTATTTTAACCTACAAATTTCAGATTTTAAATGAACTAATATCTAGAGCTCTATCAAATAGAGTCCAACACTAGTGGCCGGACCTGTTTCTTAAGAGTTAGTGGCCGGTAATACAATACTAGTTTACTAGTGTTAGCGGCCATTATGTGGAATATAACAATATATATGCTCCCGGCCTCCTTTAAGTACTGGTCATGTACATGCGTGAGCAATAATCCTTCCATTAAAGAATACCGTTCATGTATTGCTGCAGATGCACAACACCAAGTCACCAACCAATAAGGGGTTTGTCCATGTGAAGCACAAGTAAATTAAAAAAGAAACCTCTTTTACAAAAAATAAAGCAGAGCAACAGAGGAGCAGGAACTGTTTGGAGATCGATTATTTCGAACAACATTTCTATTTCTGCCCAAATGCAATTGAAAATGGTCGTGGGAACCCAAAAAAAAAGTCGCAAGTAGATTCACAAGTCCCCTGCACGACGTGCCAAGCTGCGTGTAATCTTTCTTTTTCATTGTTCCATGTGCCCAACGCAACGATTTTTTTTTTCCAAATGTACCCACACAAATAGGCTGTTAAAACGTTTTTTTTTTGTCATAATTATGTGATTATGTCTACATTATCACATTTATGGAAACAAATTCTGTGGAGGAGGTATGCAAATTTAATCATGTGCATCTCTATTTCTATAGATGCCACATGTCCCTCTAACTAAATCTCAACCCCACCTCACCAACAATGTCATTAATTGGAGGAGTGAGAAATCAAGGGTGGGGTGGAGTGAGAAATTAAATGAATGATTGAGATTGACAAGATGCACATGTGGCATCTATCGTATCGTAGCGGTGGTTTAAGCACTTCCTTCTTCGAGGGTGATCATCTGGGATGATTTGTCATACATACATACATACATACATACATACAGGGTTGAGGTCAGGAGTGGATGGCAATTAAGGAAATAAAAATGGTGATCGCTGGTTGGTCAGAAAGTGCACCGTGCACGTTGGTTACTTGTGTGTATGTGCTCAAGTCAAGCGTAGACCTGAAAATTGCATCCTTTAGTTTCCGTTTTGCTATATCAAAGAAAACCACGAATAATGGTATGGGCACGTTATCATCTTGCTAAACCCAATGATAAGAGGATATATAATTAAGACATGCTTGGTAGCTGGTACCGTATTTTGATGAGGCTGTTTTCCAACGAGTGGCAAATATAATCCATTTATTGGAGGTGGAGGTGCTCTTGGTATAATTAATACAACGCATGTTGACGTTGTCCCATTTGGATTGGAACGTATCACGCGGGCACAAGCTGCCAATCGCACAGCCTTCTGCGCGCAATCATCGCTCACGAGAAGCTTCACGGGAGCAACTTTTGCCTGCCAAAACAGTACACGATGCTACACTACAGAACATCCCAGGTAAATTCTTCTATCAAGCAATTAAGACGCGAATCCAACCAAAAACACCTCTCGCTCGCCTCGCATAACAACAAAGTAACCAGTCTTGAGTACTACTAAGATACTAACTACTACGATTAGATATGTTAGCATGTGCACTTTGATACTGAATACCATACCAGCATATGCATCAGGGCTGCCGGTGCCGGCTGCCCGGATCATCCGGCCGGTGATCTTTTGTTCGTTTTTGGCGCACGTACAAAAGCATCGAGTCGACCAGACCACCACCGGCACGGTTGGTTGTAGTGAAACTGGATCTGTAGCAGTATTTTAAGGGAAGGCTTGATGTGAACCAAATCTGCAAGGTGAGGAGTGGGTTAGCTAGGAAGACAATTGTGAAAATTGAGGGCTTCCAAGCACCTTGAAAAAGGTTGAGGCTTACAAACATCACCTTGCAACATCGACAAGTACGCTTGCTCCAGCAACTTCCAGACAAAAAATGAATATCTCATAACATGTAAAACAACATTCATTGGCCCTGCAGTACATCATCTAATAACTGAAGTTGCACCTCAGACCTCAAAGGTCAGTTACCGAAGCATACAAAGTCGGACGAAAAAAAATTAGTGCGATCTTTAAACGCCGTCAGGTTACTCCATGTCACTCTTTGCCCAAGTCAGAGTTGTAGTGGCAGCTTGCCTCCAGCTTCTTGGCGTCGTTGGGCTTCCTCACCGCCTGAAAGCAGTTATTGCAACAAATGAGACATGGTGATCAGCGCCCAACTCATATTCGAAGGAAATGGACTGGCAGGCAGGACACCACACCTTCATCAAGTCTTCATAAAGGACGTAGTCACGCTCTGCAAGGATTGCTGCCATGCCTCCGCTTCAGTGCAGACGTTGTGCATATCAGCACCATTGAAGCCCTGAAAAACCGAGAGTTTAGAGAGAAATAAACTACAAAACGCAATGACAGCTTTGCATAAGTAACATGACCTCACCCCTGCTAGCTTCACGACCGCTTCGTAATCGATCTCACCGCGCTTTGTAATCCCAGCCGCATGGACCTTGAGGATTTCCGTCCTCGATCACTCGATTGTTCATTCAGGAGAGGAATCTCAATCTTTCTGTCCAGTCGTCCACGGTGTAGAAGGGCAGGGTAAAGAACACCGGGCCGATTGGTTGCCATTATCATCTTCACCTGAATATAATAAGGGAGGAAAATATATTTGGACCAAAAATTCATAATTGCGAAGCACCTCCCATAAGCGTATGCATGTCTTTGTATAAGAACATAGATAATTTTATGCAAGCAGCGAGTGCAAAATAGAATTACTTTCCTGGGAGGTTCAGCGCATTTTGAGATTTTTAAGCAAACAATTGATCACAGACATCAAGGTGAGCATTCATCCAGAAACCAATATAAATCAATGGAATGTTCCAACACATGGATGTGACTAAAAAATCATTTCCTGCACAATGTCGTCGAATCTAGTGAAAGAAATATACCTTTCCAAGCTCATCGAACCCAAATAACTGGTTTAGCAGCTCCATCAAGGTCCTCTGGATCTCTCGATCAGCGCTCGAGACCTCGCTGAATCTTCTTCCTCCAATTGCGTCGATTTCATCCATGAAGATGATGCATGGCTGGACAAAGAAAATGAAATAACAGCAAAAATTATGAGCAATAACTAAGATGGGAACACATTTGTAGACTCTACTGGAAACTAAATGTAAGGCATGCTTTGTTTATAGTACATTGCTGTTGCAATGTGGATGCTGTTGACATTTGTTCTGGAGATACACTCGACTGTAATCTAGCATCCACCAAGTAAAACTCATAACTACAGTATGTGTTTATAGCATATACTATCAGGCAAAACATCAAGGGAAAAATCAGAACAGAAGCTAGCTTTTGTTAATGATCTCGAGAGATTCTTTTTCAAAGAAATAGGAAATGTACACTGAAAAGGTTTGGATGACAAGAATACCTGATGATCACGTGCATAGGCAAACATCTCCCTTACTAATCGACCACTTTCACCAATGTACTTGTGGACGATAGCACTTGGGACAACCTTGAGAAAGTTGTCATCAATATTACTTGCGATAGCCCTGGCCAGCAGCGTCTTCCCAGTCCCAGGTGGGCCGTAAAGGAGCACACCCTGAAACGAGCCAATTGGTTCTTTGTAATGCTGACTCTCTTGATCCCAACCCGTAGGAACAGCTCGGGGTTCATGATCAGAAGCTCAATGGACTCCCTAAGGTCCCTAATCTGGTCGGATAGATCTCCAAGGCTCCAACAGCAGAGTAGCTGACGTTCCCTGGATCCTCATGAAGCATATTGTGCGCTACGGGGTCCACTAGAAGGAAAAACAATGGTACATAACGTCCTCAACAGATAATATCCATTTGACACTGGAGAAAAGGAAAGAATGGCCATAATAAAGGATAGAAAATGAATTTTAATTCCAGTAAGAAAGATTACAACTCAATAGACAAGTACCAAAAACATTTCACGTTATATACCAACTGTGCCGATGCCCATGCTAGAGAGAGAGAGAGAGAGTAAACCGGGCAGAACACAAGGAAATTTACATGCCATATGACAGATAGTAAAAGATGAATTATAGGGGGCCGAGAAAAAAAAATCCTTTGTATTACAAACAGACTTTTGAAAGTTTGCATACAGAGAATAATATGAATCAGTATATTTTTTAGAGACAAAAATCCGTGGGTACTGATGGTTAACTAATTGGACATGTGATGGGCAGCCAGATCGAACAGGCCCCGTGAAAATGAGCCACCTACAAAAATCTCTACCCCTCTATCATTGGGTAGTTGCCTGCTAGCACTCTCCAGAATTTATGTACTTACGGTTTAAGAAAGTAAATATAGCACCTTTTGCGCAAATTAGCAAAGAGAGTCGTAAGGAAAACAGTCTGCAGCATGGCAAGGAAGCACCTATTGTGCAGAGTATCATGTAGCGCGTAGCACAGAGCAAGATAAGTAATCTAAATCATGACAGCTCTGAACAAACATACCCTAAATCTACATCGAGGTTGGAATTTCCCCCCATGAATCATAAGCAAAGCTGGAACCTTTCCCCCTGCCGAGCCGATGCTCTCCAACGAGTCGGAGATTCAAAGGACGGCGGTAATGTGGTGGTCGGCATAAAGAATGCCAGGTTTAGAACTCTAAAACCGCTGTTCGTTAGAAAAGCTAGGAAATTTCTTGGTTTAGAAGGCGGGGGCCTGGTCCGGGAAGAGGAGGTTAGGTTACGTAGCACCCAAAAAAGCATCAGGCTGACATCGCCGGCGGCCTAATCGCGAAAACAAGGGAGGAGCGCAAGGGGAAGAAGAAGATACCTGCGTGTGCGCTGGACTCGAGCTCCCTGCAGCTGAGAAGGTCCTTGTGGTAATCGGCGGCGGCGGCGAGCATCGTCACCAGCAATTACGGCCATCGATGCGATCGACTTGGGTTTAGACGAATCCCAACCCAAGCTCAAGCTGCTTGCTTGCCATGTCGCTGGCTCTGGCCCGCCACAGGCGCACATTTAGCGTCTTTTCAGTTCTTAGCCAAACTTTATCATATTTTTGTCATGTCTTAAGTTTAAGTAAGTTTAATTACGTTAGGTATGTGTTTGGTTCATAGCTGTATAATAGCAAGATTACTTCTTACCATTCGGTCTCACTTATTGTTAATTCAAAAAAGTATGGTAAAATTTATTTTTCTAAATAAAGTATGGCTTTAATTATGATATCTTAACCTTAGGCAAATTTGAAAAAAAAAACTATGAATAAACATGGCTTGGGCCTATTTAAGAAACTAGTACACTTTACAATATATGAGACAGACTCTCTCCTCATTAACTCATTGCCAGCTGGGTCTAAAACCCCACCGAAGTGCCTAATATATGAGACACGTTCCACGTTGGAACCAAGCCATTTCTCACTTGCACCGGACATCAACTTAGGATGAACTCAGTAGAGGTGAGAGTTAGGCCAATGTACTGGCACGGTATGGGCCCAATGAGCTTCAGGCCATGGTGTGCCGTGTCGTGGCGGGCTAACTCTTCGGTAAGGTTCAGGGCATGCTGTGCTGCTGTCGTGTCGTGTCGTGTCGGTTCAAATTTTGTTATGTTGGACGTATGGAGTTGTGGACACCGTCACCATCAGTTCATCTTCTTAGACGTCACCAAGGATGAGGAACGAGCATGACTGTTGGTGAGAATCCGGTACACATAATTATTTAGGAAAAACTATTATTTATTTATTTATTTATTGTGTATATATACAAAGTTACTACATCGTTAAAAGCTTTACGCCTTAGAGTAAGGTTTCTCCTGGAAATAGAAAAAATACAATGACAATATACATACATATTAGCTACTCCATAATACCGAGATCATTTATGTGTTTCAGGACAGTGTACACCTGAACTGGTGGTGTCGATGGCCGCATGAGGCAAGCATGAAGACGATCATGCAAGGCAGAGTGTTGGTTCAGTGCGCGCTCAATGTCGGTGAGTATGTACTCTCCAGCTCTTATTCGCCATATTTTGGTATTTTCCTTGTCTCCCTTTTCTTTGCATACGAGGATCGCAACAGCGCCAACTATAGGGCAAGGCATAACATGCCTCAGTGTCGTGGTAGGGAGCCCTGTCACGTGTTATGCATGCTTTGAACTTGTTTTATACTATAACAGTCCACACGGACATACTGTACCGCCCATCATGCCTAGCTATGAGGCTTGGCACGACCCTATTCTCATGCCGTATTGGCCTGGCTTACGCACATATGTACTGTGCGTGTTTGATCTTGTCGTGCCACGAACCGCTCAAAAAAGCACCCAATGTCTAGATCTAAACTCAAGTGGTGCGGGCTGAAGTTGTTTGCAGCCGACGAGCTGCCGTCAAGCTGCCTGTACACGTGCTCCCCATCTCCCGCCGTCTCCCCCACCGCCGGTCGCCGCCTCATGTCCTCTGAGAAGCTTGTGCATCTCCTCCATAATGCCGAGATCGTTTATGTGTTTTAGGACAGTGCACACCTAAACTGGTGGTGTCGATGGCCGCATGAGGCAAGCATGAAGTCGATCATGCACGACAGAGCGTTGGCTCAGTGTCGGTGAGTATGTACTCTCCAGTTCTTATTCGCCATATTTTGGTATTCCTTGTCTCTCTTTTCTTTGTATACGAGGATCGCAATAGCGCCAACTACAAGATAAGCCATAGCATGCCTCAGTGTCGTGGTAGGGAGCCCTGCCAAGTGCTATGCCTGCTTTGAACTTGTTTTATGCCGTGACAGCCCACACAGATATGTCGTACCGCCCGTCGTGCCTAGCTGTGAGGCTCGGCACGACCCCATTTTTGTGCCGCCTATGCACATATGTACTGTATGTGTTTCGACCTTGTCGTGCCATGGACCGCTCAAAAAAACTTGGCGCAATGTCTAGATCTAAACTCAAGTGGTCCGGGCTGAAGTAGTTTGCAGCCGACGAGCTGCCGTCAAGCTGCCTGTACACGTGCTCCCCATCTCCCGCCGTCTCCCCCACCGCCGGTCGCCGCCTCATGTCCTCTGAGAAGCTTGTGCATCTCCTCGCCTTCCCTCTTGTGTCATCAGCTTCAGCAGTTCTCAAAGAAGAAACAGTCATGTTCCCTTGATTCCTTTAGGTATTAGCAGATCAGTGTCCTACTTGTCAAGGCTTGTGCGTTATTCTATCTTCTCTTTTTGGCAATCAACATATTAGATTTTGGATGGTAATTAAATGCAGCTTCTAATGAAGCTTTGGGCGTTAATATTGTTTTTTTTTACATCCTTTTACAGCACCTTCTTTCTAATTTGTTCCTCAGTGTAGCTACAAGCTTGTAGCTAGCATCATATATTCAGTATAGCTTCAGACAGAAATATTGAGTAGGTGTCGGTGTTGTGAGATGCTGGCGGTAGAGGGGCCTGAGGGATCCTTGAGTCACTTTCAGTTCGGGTGCAGCAACTGAAGATTTTTCAATGCAAATTTGCTTTACGTGGTGCCACAAAATGATAATTTGTGCTCCTTGGAACCTTATTGTTTGATATCACATTCTCATCTGTTCAGCTTGGTTTAGGTACATATAACGTTTTTGCAGGTATTGCAACTGAAAATCTCCCTTCGGTTTTTTACATTCAGCATTTATTTGTTTGGGCATTCTTTCTCTGTCTCTTCTGTCAATGGACTGACTTAACGTATTGAAATCTGTCATAATAGGCAAATATAGACCAATACACTCACTTTGTTGGACTTCTTTTATCGTTATGTGAAGTTGGAGACCTATTAGCATATTTTCATTTCCTTTAGCTTTATTTATGTGGATTGGAGACGTGGCATTGGTATTTCTTTTATTCGTTAGTTAGCGGTTTCACTCCATACTATAATAAGTTATATACAATGCAATATATTATATATGTCATCCTACTTTTTTTCATCATTTTAACCATGATTTTAACAATAATTTCAGCAAGCTTCCCTAATACATTACATTATTATTAAACAGAGTTAACAAGAATTTACATAATAACATGAACATGAATAATAACAATATAAATTTTAGAATCAGGAGCCAAGTACATCCAAGACCACATACTCAGGAACGCCTAAGTCCTCACGTTTGGGTCAATGTGCCCAAGAATGCTCAAATTACATATGTCCAAAAGTGATCTTTACCTTTATTGGACAACGAAGAACAAAGATTTATAGACAATAGATAGACCATTAATTTTCTCAAATAATATATGAATTCAACTAAGTTGGCATAACTATATAATGGTACGAAAGTTCAACTACTAAACCGAATAGACACTTTATTAATTCAAGAACGAACGCTACTATAGTGCTACTTACATCCAATGCATGTTGTTTTCATTGTCCGCCTAAAAATATTAAATAAGCAAAGGTGAGCCTATGACTAAGTAAGTACATAGTGAAACAATAAGATTATAATTTATCGCATTCATATCATTAATTACAATTTATCACATTCATATCATTAATCATCTTTTTTTATCAATAGTGATACAATTCAAATATATTTATGAAAGACCATGTGGAGGTTTATCCTTGTGTGTGATGAGTAATTGACAAGATTTGAGATTGGATTGATTTGAAATTGAGTTTGATTTGAATTGGATCTTCAAATTGAACCAATTTGAGTGTTGGTTGCTTTTCCTAGTGCTACCGCGGCCTAGGGGCAGTAGCACCGGATCATTGAGCATAATTATGATTGATTAATGATTTTGTTTGATGCAATGCACTCATGTGAGTGGTTGTATGGATTGACTTTGAGTCAAGTCGTGGACTTGTGCTCGGATGCGTTGTTTGTTTATTCGTGTGCAGGTGTTGCTCGAGGGCGAACGTGGTCGATGACGGGACCGGAACTAGGTTCATGGAGGAACTGAGGTTCGGGACTAGGTTCATGGAGGAACCGAGGTCTTGGTGGTCGAGGATGTCATGCGGGACGTTCGGGCTAGAGAACATGCACATGGAGGCTGGTTAGTCACGTGTGTGCGGCAGTGGGCGTCTGGCGTGCAAAAAGTGTATTGGGCCATGTTGGGCCAAGTGGAATTGTATACAAACTGTATTGGGCCATGTTGGGGCCAAGTGGAGTTGTATACGAATTCTTTATGGTTGCTCAGTATAAATAGGGGGAGGTGTCTCCTGTTTATGGGAGCAAGGAATTAGGGTTTGTACTCTTTTATGTTGGAGTATTGTTAGACAAAAGAAATAAAGAAGCCTTTTTGCGTACTGGGGCGTGCCGTTTTTCATTCTTGTTATAGGCGTTTCCTTGGCTGCTGGAGATCGAGCACTTTGCATATTTTCGTCTCTTGACTAGCAACTTTTGATCGATGCATGCGTGAGTTTTTCTTGCTTCCTCGCTAAGCGTTTGTCTCTTGCCTTCCTAGCGATTGCCTTGGGGCACATGCATGCAAAGAAGAGAATTGATTTCCGATCGCTGCATGCATGCGTGAGAAGAGAAGACGTCCGAGCGCAGCACGTAGCTTCGGTGCTACAGTACTCGCGGAGCTACAGTGTTCGGCGCTACAGTAATCTCAATTGATACAGTAGCCGAATCTACAGAATTTTGGTTTGCTTTTCCGTTCTCGCTTTGCATGCTTATTTTGATTTCAGATTGATTCATGTTTTCACCATGATAATTTTGATTTGATCCATCCAAAATATTGCTAGGGCATCTAGTAATTGATCTTAAAAGTTTGATTGATTTATTCCCTGTAGATTTTGTTTAATCTCATAATTAGGGTTTAATCTATTCTCGTCATTATTTGATACAGTCAACTTGCAAAGGTCATAACTCTAGATCCGTATATCCGATTGAGGTGATTCTTGTTGAGTTAGTTTCGGATTTGAGTCTAGTTTATACAGTTAAAATTTTACATCAATCCGACGGTTGGATCTTTGGTAATTACAGTTTTAGTGAACGTCTATTAATCTGTTTTTTGTTGAAACCGAGAGCAATATTTCTTAATTAATTTAGGGGGTTTTGTGAATCAAGAAAATTTTGATTTTATCTTCCGCTCAATCATTCACCCCCCCTCTGATTGTCGTCATCCGATCCTACAAGTGGTATCAGAGCCGGTTTTGCTCTTCCATAGATCTTGACCGGTCTCGAGAGCCATGGCGACAGACAAGTATTCCACCAAGCCTCCAATTTTTTGTGGTGTTGATTTTCCTTTTTGGAAATCCCGGATGGAGTCATACATCACTGCCCAGGGCTTCCTGATATGGCAGAAGGTGAAGCTCCCATATGAGGTTCTGCTTGATGAAACGTCCACGTCCGGCAATATGGGCGACGTTGAGGCAAATGCTAAGGCGAGAACATTCTCATACGAGGACTCGGCCTCGATGAGTATGATTGGATCTCTCACTGCGATCCGCTCACGAGA
Source organism: Guadua angustifolia (assembly GCA_036346375.1). Lineage (NCBI taxonomy): Eukaryota > Viridiplantae > Streptophyta > Magnoliopsida > Poales > Poaceae > Guadua > Guadua angustifolia. The sequence continues at coordinate 66,084,536 of CM070510.1, read as the reverse complement.
TTTGGGTGACCCTCGATGCATACCATGAGGGCACTACCCAAATCAAGACCGTGGCGGGATCAACACAAGCGTGAGTACAACAAGTTTGAACAACACTTTGGTGAGAGTCTTGGCGAGTGTTTTGGTCGATTTACTAAAATTTTGAGCGATCTCCGGGCGGTTGGTTGCACATACCACGACTCGGATAATGCTCGTCACTTCTTGAAGCGCTTTTCGATCTTCGTGTTTGGGAAATGAAAGTGACCACCATCAAGGATACTACCGACTTGTTGACCTTGACTCTTGGCGAGCTTTATTCGACTCAAGACTCATGAGATCGGCGTCGTCTCTCAAAGATGAAATCACGATCGATGGCCTTGGTCACCGATCCCATTGGATCTTCTCTTGATTCTTCATTGGTTTTCCCTCTCTGCTTTGCGAGCTAGCGATGACCAAGCGGACAAGTTTCGGCCGAGCTTGCTCTTTTTGCTGTAAGTTTTCTCACGCCTACAAGAGGGTGAGAGAGGAAGAGAGGTGGTGGGATCACTGCTTTGAATGTGGCGGCCCCAACCACATTGGCGGTGTCCTAAAGCGGAGAAGGGCAAGAACGACTCGGCAGTTCGGCAAAACGACTACACCGACAAGAACGCAACAAAAGCCTCCGGTTCGCGGCCGGCCTGAGAAGAAATCGCAACCGCGAAGAACAAAAGCTCTTCCACTGCGTCCTCGCCGCCCTCGGCGACATCGGCCTCTCCGACACGGAGACATGGAAGCGAAGGCGAGATGATCCTGAAGAGAAGAAAGCGGCGGCGACTTCTCGGCATGTGCTTCATGGCAAACACAAACGACATCGGCGACTCAGAGCTCTCTGGCTGACTGGGACGAGGTACCTTCCTATGACCACTCAATGAAGCTTTTTGCAAATTAGGAAAATTTCATGCTAGAGCTAGAGCTAGGGTTACGAGTTAGAGAAGGAAGTAGATACCTTGTCTCGGGAGTTAGCTTCACTTAAATCATGTTCCTCCAGAGACTCGATAGTTGTACTCTCTGTGATGCTTTGCTTGTGGAGTTGGAGAACCTAAGAACCTGCATGATAGTGTGGTTTACGATCTTGAGGCTCTTAGGTCGAAGGATGCTAGCACATGTTCTATTGATCCTATTCCTATTGATGCTAGTTTTCTTCATACTCACTAGCGCATCTTGTGAAAATTGCCCTAAGCTACTTGCTGAAATTGATGCCATGAGTTGTCACCTTAGGAAGCTTTACGCTAGAAATGATGAACTTGAATTGCATGCTTCTAAGGACCCAGTCGGCTCATGTGAGGGTGTAAGCAACTAAAACTTGATAATGAAGCTTTGAATGCCAAGTGTGATCAACTTGCTAAGGACTTACTAGTTAAGTCAAATAATGGTTGCTTGCGTGTATTGGGGTTGAGGATGGCGTGGATAAGGTCCACGAGAGCTTAGGAAGAAGTTAGAGGCCGAGTTGGTAGAATTAGAGATGCTTCTTGTGCTTCTGTGAGTCTCTCAAATTTGAGGCGGCGTGTATAGGGAAAAAATATGCATCGCGCTGTTCGATCCTCTTCTTACGGCTCTTCTTCTACTCCTTCCCTTGCTCTTCATCGCCTCACTTTTCCGAGAGTGTCGGTATCTTATGAGCACTCTTGAGAAATTTGTTGGAGGCAAGAAGAAACTCAATCTCATTCTAGACCGGTCCAAAATTAGCGATTCAATCAAGGTCTAGGATTTGATTACTTGGAGCACGCAGGCGCATCCGCCTTCGATTGTCGTGCCTCCAAGAGTGGAGAGATAGTGGTAGCTCGGGGTGAGTACCACTTGTGTTTAGGTCTCTTTGGGGTTGTCCATGGGACTTACGGCGAAGGGTGCTTCTCTGTCACTACGCCTCTAGCAAGGCGAAATATTCATGCACCTTCATGTAAGAAGGATGGTCACCTAGTAGATTTCTGTTTTAGGCGCGCCAAGATCACCGGCGTGGCGTGTTGCTGCTCTTAGGGGTATTCAGGTCATCCCGGACTCGAGTGCTCTAAGGCGCCTGCTACTACTAGACAGTCGAGAGTCACTGTTTTTGGGCGGCGTCCGGGACTCGGTTTTCATCTTTGTTGATCGAGTTTTAGTCACAGAGTTGCTCGTGGTCGATCTTTCCATCGTCCTCTTGATATTCCTCGTTTTTCCCATCGAGGTGAATATCGTGGCGTGAGGTGTTTTCGGGTAGGAGATTTGGGCGACCTCGTTGGGATGGTCGGCCTTTGCACCACAGCGGGCCAAACCGGTGATAGCTCCTACATCTTCTACTAGAGTTGCTTCTTCTATCTTGTGAGAGTCGGCGTCGAGAGACACTAGAGTCGATCTTCTTCCTCTGTGGTGGTACTTTGAGGCGTCGTGTGATTCAATATTGGGTTCCCGGTCCTCACTTTATCGATCTTGAGTCTTCTCTCTCTGACTTGATCGGGTTAAATCGGATGGGGAAGGAGATGTTTGGATTGTTGACTCGGTTGTTCTCGCCATATGACCGGAGACTCTCGTTGGTTCTCTTCCTAGTCCGAGCCCCGTTGATGAGTTGATCACTTTTGGGGATGCTTCTTGAGTAGAGTCATTGCTAAAGGTGCAAATGCTGTATTAATGAAAATTTTATTCTTAAGGGCGTTGCCTTAGTGAGTAAGCTGCAATATAATTTGCTTTCCGTTTCTCGACTTATCGATGACTCTTTCGAGGTAAGCTTTAAAGCAATGCTTGTAGAATCCTCGATTCATCGGGAGAGTTAGTTTGCTTGGGATTTCTAGATTTGGGAGGGTCTTTCTTCTTGATTTTTCTGTTTCTTGGAGACTCTCTTGGTGTTTGATTGCTTTTGAGTCCGTGATCTCTCCTTCGGCATAGGAGACTTGGTCACATTGATATTAGATATCACTTCCTTAGAGACCATGTGGAGAAAGGAGACATAGTGCTTGATTTGTGGAAGTGACCACCAGTTGGCGATATCTTTACCAAGCCTTTGGATAGCTCTAGGTTTGTTGCCTTGAGGAGTGAGCTTGGAGTTGTGTGCCCTTACGGACTATACGTGAGGGGAGTGATCTGTATATTATGTATTATATTTTATTTCAGTTTTCCTTTTGTATTGCTCTGGGTGCTTATGGGTTTTATTCCTTAGAGTTATGAGTTCACATCACTTAGACTTGGCATGCTTTGCATGGACCTCTCATCTTGTGCTTTAGGTTGCTATCATGCTTAATTAGTTGTTCTCTCTTCTCTCTAGGTTGAGTTCCCTCACAGTCTTATAAGTCTAGCGGTGTTGGGCCCCTGGGTGAGCAGTGCATGTGCACTCCTTAGTTTGGGATCTAGAGGCTTTCCTATGTTAGTCATTTGGGAAGATGAGAGCGAGTCTGAGCCATAGTGTTCTCTACCATCTTTTCTATACTCTATAGCCACCAGATTCGCGATTTCTTGACTTCTTCCCTCCATTACGTGTTTACGGCTTTAATTGAGTTCTTTTCGATCTTTCTTGAGCTTAATCTTGCTAATAACTCAATTTGAACCAGATTTGTGCTTGAAATGAAATCACATGTTGAGGGAGTTTAAAAATCTATCTCATGCATTGCATATAGACTTGATTTTTCATTTTATGAGCTTTGTCTATTATGCACATGATCCATGTTTCATTTTATACACCATGCTATATTATGAAGAAAATTACTTGCTTAGATATGTCCAAGTTCATTTATCTTGCTAAGCTTACAAAAATTGAAAAATGAGCGTTAAAAGAAAAACTTGATAAAACATGTTGCGTTTACTTGCTAAGTTTCTTCTCTAGGTGTATTTGCCATGATTTGTGAAATTCTGGAATTCTTTAGAGTCCCTATAGCAACTTGGGTGAATCTTATTTGATCCATACTTGAGTCCTTCACTAGCTTAACATGAAAATGCTAAAATGAAAGTGAAGCAAAATTGACTCTTTTTGTGCGCATTAGACTCAACACCTCACATTCACAAGACGGCTTCTCATTGCACTTGAGATGAACTTGGAATGTGTTGTGTATGACCAAGATCATTCTCTTAAGAGTCCCTCTTGAGATGATCGATTATGGCTTGAGTCAATTGCTTTAAAAATGCAAAAAAAAATATATGTGGGTAAAGAATGCAAATAATGTCAAACATTTGCACCCCGCTATGTCTTTCAAAGATTCAAAGAAAAATTTGCATACAATGAAAAAAAAGGCTCGAAGGACCTTGTGTGCACTTCTAGATTCCCCAAAGTGTTGAGTAGGTTGAACTCTAGGTTTTCCATTTGATCCTTTGAATGGCTTTGCTTCTAGTTTTGAAACTAATGACAAGTGTTGCTCATGTTCAATCATGCTAAAAATGACATGGTTTTAATTAAATCTTGCTAGCAAAATGATTATTTGCACTTGGACATGCCTTAGCTTAGTCTATTTTTGCCATAACTTAGCTTGGTGTCATAACTTGTCTTGTTGATCACATGGATAATCTTCAAAGCTCCCTTAGGCTGCATTACTTGCATAAAAACAACAAAAAAAGGGGAGAAAAGAAAATGTCACCTTGATGCCTATATTGCCAAAAGGGGGAGAAATCGTAGAAAAGGCATCATTTTGCACTTGATTCTTCTTTCTTATTCTTCTTTCTTATGATCTTTGTTAATCTTTGCTATCGTTCATAGATCATAAGTTGCCAATGATCTTTGTTAATCTTTGCTATCGTTTATAGATCATAAGTTGCCAATTTGGTCATGTTGTTCATTTCTATTTCTTTGATCAAGTTTGGCTTTACATTCAAATTGCTTTCTTCTATTTATTCAAACTCAATACTTATGTCTTTTCATGTGTTTGTCAATATACTCATCAAGGGGGAGATTGAAAGACCATGTGGAGGTCTATCCTTGTGTGTGATGAGTAATTGACAAGATTTGAGATTGGAGTGATTTGAAATTGAGTTTGATTTGAATTGGATCTTCAAATTGAAGCAATTTGAGTGTTGGTTGCTTTTCTAGTGCTACCGGCCTAGGGGCGATAACACGGACCATTGAGCATAATTATGATTGATTAATGATTTTGTTTGATGCAATGCACTCATGTGAGTGGTTGCATGGATTGACTTTGAGTCAAGTCGTGGACTTGTGCTCGGATCGTTGTTTGTTTATTAGTGTGCGAGTGTTGCTCGAGGCGAGCGTGGTCGATGGCGGACGGAACTAGGTTCATGGAGGCGAGGTTCGGGACTAGGTTCATGGAGGAATCGAGGTCTTGGTGGTCGAGGATGTCATGCGGGGCGTTCGGGCTAGAAGAACATGCACATGGAGGTGGTTAGTCACGTATGTGCGGCGGGTGGGCGTCTGGCGTGCAAAAAGCAGTATTGGGCCATGTTGGGCCAAGTGGAATTGTATATACAAACTGTATTGGGCCATGTTGGGGCCAAGTGGAGTTATATCTGAATTCTTTATGGTTGCTTTCGATATAAATAGGGAGGTGTCTCTGTTTATGGGAGCAAGGAATTAGGGTTTGTACTCTTTTATGTTGGAGTATTGTTAGACAAAAGAAATAAAGAGGTTTTTGGCGGCGGCTGGGACGTTGCCGTTTTTCCATACGACAATAGCTTTTCGTGGCTGCTGGAGATCTTGCACGTTGTTTATCTTCTCTTGACTCCCAAAGTCCGATCGATGCATGCGTGAGTTTTTCTTGAGCTCCCACTAAGCGATTATTCTTGCCTTCCTGGAGGATTGCCTTGGGGCTTGACACTTGCACGGCCAGCGACGTCTAGTAAAGGCTGCATGCATGCGTGAGAAGAGCGTCCGAGCACAGCACGTAGCTTCGGTGCTACAGTACCCGCGTGCTATAGTATTCGGCGCTACAGTAATCTCAATTGCTACAGTATTTTCGATTATTTTCCCGTTCTTCGCTTTGCATGCTTATTTTGATTTCAGATTGATTCATGTTTTCACCATGATAATTTTGATTTGATCCATCCAAAATATTGCTAGGGCATCTAGTAATTGATCTTAAAAGTTTGATTCGTTAATTCCTTGTAGATTTTGTTTAATCTCATAATTAGGGTTTGATCTATTCTCGTCATTATTTGATACAGTCAACTTGCGAAGGTTATAACTCTAGATCCATATATCCGATTGAGGTGATTCTTGTTGTGTTAGTTTTGGATTTGAATCTAGTTTATACATTTAAAATTTCACATCAATCCGACGGTTGGATCTTCAGTAATTACAGTTTTAGTGAACGTCTGTTAATCTGTTTTTGTTGAAACCGAGAGCAATATTTCTTAATTAATTTAGGGGGTTTTGTGAATCAAGAAAATTTTGATTTTATCTTCCGCTCAATCATTCACCCCCCCTCTGATTGTCGTCATCCGATCCTACAATTTATATGCTCATGTGCTTATCATATAGTTTATACCGGTATAGCTAAGTGCATAATCGTCAATGTCGCACCCTCTCATACCCTTTATTATGTGGAGATGTCTATCGAATTAGGTCTTTTATGCCTACACCACGTAGGTTATAGAGACTCACATAGATCACCTCTTTTCATTATAAATGCATCATATACAAATGACATGATTTATCAACATTTAATATTTATTATCATCGTTGTCATTAATTTCATCATCATATAATTTTCATAATAGATAAAAGGGATAATGTAAAACAATATGATAAACAAATTGCCAATGAGAATAATAAAAGTTAACAATAAATCATCATTTTACCATGCACTTGTCTTTTTACCCACGAAATATAAAATAATGCGCGTTTGAAGCCAAACCCGAAGTAACATCTCCTATAGGGTGATCCCAACTCATTAAAATGACATAATAACATATAACATCAAACATAACAATATCGCGTCTACACTCTATCCCGGATCTAACTTTCCCTCTTGTTGAATAGTCTCCCCTTTTGCTGTCTCGATGGTCGGACGACCATAACTCCTAGCTTATTCGCCCAAACATAGCAAACCATGTACGTTCTAAAAGCTACACAAGATTACCCAATATTTTCTAGTTTGCCATATTTTCAAATTAATTCATTTAACCACTCTTTTATAGGCTTGAATACTAATAAGTTGTTTTACTAGACAGCAGGGTTCACAACTTCATAACTATTTTTATACAATTCTATCTATACCAAACTATAGCATTTCTGGAATCTACGGAAAATTCTCTCTAGCTTTCTCTAGTTATGGATATAATTTATAATTTTTCCATTATGTAATCATAATAAGCAAATCAACATAATTGCGCTTAGCAATAGCGACTGATTTCTTCCTATTTTACATGTATAGTTGCCATCGATCCATATATTAGTATGCTACATGTATATTTGGAGGTTAAATTTCATGCCTACTATGATATAGATACATAACATATCAGATTTTATATTATTCTTAGATAACATATAAATTGCCAGAATTATTTATTTTTCTTCTATTAACGTGGTATAATTCCTATCCTTTTTTACCTCTAGTATTAAATGAGGGACATCAATTATTGGAATATAAATTTTAGTAAGGTTACACATAAATGTTCATGTGTGTGCAAATAGAATCTATAGTGAGAAGAAATATAAATTGTTACCGAACATGGAAAACCTTCTCTGATACATGTCTGGATCCAATCTCCCCACCACAACTTTGTGCTGCTGTACGGCGCCATCAGTAGAGAAGAGCGAGAGGGAGATCCGCCTACCACTAGGCGAAGAAGGCCGTTGAACTTGGCAAATCGGCTGGCGGCGCTAGGGTGTGTTGGGTGATGTCTTTGCAGGTAGGGCTGGATATCGAGCTTAACGAGTTATTACCGAGTTTCTTTCGAAATTGACATAGTTTGATGTAAAATCATTTTATATACTATTTAAGTGGTTACATCAAATTCAAGCTAACGAGCCATTATCAAGTCGAGCCTCGTTAACTTTTTTCACTCGAAATTGCCTTATTTCAATTTTGAACCTATCAGCCACTGTAATTGAAGAAATTTTGATTCGAGCTCTAACGAATTTTTTTTCCAACCCTATTTGCAGGTGACTATGGTATAAGATGGTAAGGTGGATCAGTGGAGAAGGACGAAGAGAAGGTGGGGAGCCCAGGCCAGAGAGACCAAAAAGGAGAAGAGAGAGAGGCATCGATGAGGGAGTGAAATAGTAGGGGGGAGTGAGGCGTGGTTAGATAAGGTTAGGTTTAGGGTTAGTGCCCAGCTAGTTCTATTAGCACTATTTTGCAGAAAAGCCATCGATTTTTTTAAATTACCTATATGTCCTCAATTTATTAAAATTAAGTCCTTCTAGACAAAAGTTGTAGAAAAAACATTGTAGCGTCTAATGTTTTAATTTGTATTATGTCATCTTAGTTATATTTTGTTGCAATAGACGAACACTCGGCTAGCAATAAAGAAAGAAAGATTGTAGTCTGGAATAAATCGAATCGAAAATTGGACCAAACACCTTGCGTACATGGCTTGCATAAGGAGAATATAAGCTGAGTGCGGCCCACCCGCGAGGGGTCGATACCCACCCTGACTGGGCTGGCTCCATTGGACCATACAGCTTGCCGCACTAGTATAGTAGCAATTACACTAGTTCATACAGTATACAATATATTATCCCTTCGTATATGATGTTCCCTCTAATTAAAAAATAAAATAAAATAAAATACTGCACCACATGTATGTCACAATGTCTGTATGTAAATATGTATACTGCAAGCATTGTTGACATTTTGCAGGAAGCAGACAAACAACTCGATCGTGATTATCAATCGGCGTTGCTGTTTAATTTATCTGTTCACTGTGTTTAGCCAATGCATCGAGCTGAGAGACAGAGAACAAAATTATAATTAATGTCGAGCTGGGGAAGGTGCACGAACGACGTTTATGCCAATCACATGCAACTACTACTACATACTTACAAGTACAATAGCAAAACTCGCTGCTGCTGGCTAATAGTAATTTAAAAGGTAGCTTGTACAATAGTTGTCTCTAAATATTGTACAATAACTATTTTTTTCACTTGTACATAAATAATCTACTTATACTTCTGTGCAAAACTGACTACTAAATAAGATCTAAATATCTTCTCTCTCATCTTTTCTCACTCTTTTATATAGATTAAAACTGACGTGTATATACTAAGAACTAGCTGAGATAATTTTATTGTATATGTCCTTAAAGAAAACCACAGAGTCGTTGTTCGTAGTCGGCAGGCTTGGATTTTTTTCCCCAATTACACGCACGTACTGAGTACCTCCCTCAAGCATACGTCTGAAAAGACAGAGGCTGAGATAAATTAATTCACGTCCTAAAAAAATTCATACTAAAGTATATTAATTCATGTGCGTATAAAAGTGAGAGTAGAACTCCTTATACTCTACCGACTACCACCCTAACTTGCGTGTGGCATCAACCTAGCTATTCCAAGTTTCGAACTGGATAATGCTAAAACACACGCCGAGTCACAAAAATATTTCACTTTGATGATGTATATTTACTTGGATATTTACCAAAACTTAACGCTCACGTAGACTTTCCAATCTTTAATTATTTGTAAATAGGACGTCAGACACATTGTAAATAGAGAGTACGTACGTGGATTATAATAGACCTTTTTTTCACCCTTTCATTCTCTCTCGAACCAGTGTCTATTATTTTTGCCCTTGTGTCCATGTATCATTGTGATGGATCAATTGAGTGTTTGCTAATATATTTATGTTGATAGATTCGTCGGCAACGTGACAACTAACAAAATCGCCATGTGACAAAAACGACCTATATATAGTCATTGCTGATGAGTACGGATTTCATGCAAGTTCTTAGCTAGGTAGCAAAGGCTTTGCAGAAGAGAGATTTGAGTGGGTGCATGCATGGGATGGGAGACCCCAAATCCACTTATGAAATCTTGTAGAAAACCTCCCACGGTTTTCGGGTAAGGCGGCTTCATGCCCACCTCAATCCGGGCCACACGACCTAGATCCAACCGTCAAAATTGTATGTGTTCCACACCTTGCCACTCAAATATTCTTTCGCACTATGATATGCTGCCCTTAACAAAATAATAGGTCTGGTTGGTTGTCAACTACTCCCTGATCCATCCAAGCTTATAAGGCTTATTTTTTAATAGTCTTATCCATAAATATTAGATTTATATGTAGATTTAATGAGACATTTTCTTTTATACCCCTATTTATTCTCTTTCAACCATATGCATTTATTCATTACCACCTACACAAAATGTATGTTTCATCTTCCAAGATAATTAAGTGAGTGAATCTAAATTATTTTCTTTCATATCTTTCTCAATTTTAACACAACCTTAATCATTATACAAAGTCAAAATACACCTTATATTTTTTGGATAGAGGAAGTATATATATTTGTACACCTGCCTCAGCTCGACTTCTAACTTTCAAAGTGAAACTAAGGCCATTCACAGTAGAGAGTTTCGTTACACGGTTTCCAATAGTGCCACGTCATATTTAGATGTTTGGGTTGATGAATGAAACAACATCTCTCAATGCACAGTTTCATTTTGCAGTTTTATAGGCATAACATAACATTTAATTGTTGCATGGTGTTGTGATCAACTATGCCATATAAATTGTGTAGCCACTTGCAATTATATTTAGCACACTACAATATGGCCACACGGGATCCAGAAAAGGTGTGGAGATGAAACAAATCACTCTCAGTGGGGTTTCATCCCAGTTTCAAAGCACTTGGTAACCGTGTACACCAGGTTTCATCCCCATGAAACTCAACTCTTCTCTCTCCTCATAAATTTGTTACCATGTCACAACTTTTGCCTATGTGGCATCTCATTTAATGAGAATGAAACTCTCATGAAGCTTGCACTGTGAATGGCCTAATACATGCGCAGTCTTTGGCTCTTTTTTAAGTGATGTTTTAGTATCCGTGCCATTAAATTTAGTAAAGTTTGACCACTTATACATTTAAAACTATCTAGATTGGTTGCATGAAAAACTATATCATTAAACTTGTCATTACAAATATATTTATAATATTATAATTTTATTATTATATAATAAGATAAAGTTACTAAAAGTAACCGGTGAGGTCACATCTCGAAGATCATAAAAATAAAAAAGTCATTTAAAAAGAACAGAGGGAGATGTACGTAGTACGCAACAATTGCACGCGCCACGTCACTACCGGAGAGACGTTTTTATTATACAATATATGCATATATTTATATCTCTATATAATTTTAAAAGCATCTTTCAAGATGGCACCACTACACGGGATATGTTTTTATTATACAATAGATGCATATTTTTATATCTCTATATAATGTTAAAAGCACCATTTAAGATGCCACAATGGTGCCACTAGGTGCAAGCAGTATCGCTACAGTCAAAGAGATAGTTATTGAAATGTCTTTACATTCTACATAAGATATTTTGTAAAAGCACAATATTATATCTCTAGCAAGCACCATCTAGAGAATAAAAAATATATTCCAAACATATGCTAGAATAAATCCTCAAACTCAAGACCTTGTAAATAAACAAGTAGCCCTGATAACCATCATATCATCATATCACAACTTGTTTATACTCATATTGTGTAATTCTTACGAGTAGTACACAATATATCTTAAACTTATAAAAGAATGTCCCTAGAGAATAAAAAATGCCTCAAATAACGTCTCTACAATGTAAGATCGATATAAGAAATGCCTCAAAAAATGTCTCTATCTAATTTTGTTTTAACGATTTAAAAATACCTCAAAAACACTTGTCCACATTCAATGTTCTTTATACAAAATGTTCCAAAATAGTGTTGCTACATTTAAGACACCTTTTAAATATCATAAAAAACATTTTTACAATATGTTGCGGTAATTTGTAAAGATAAATAAAAAATATGTATAAGAAAGTGACTCTACATGAGGATTTTGTTGTACACTGTGGTAAACCGGTAATACAATAGCACAGGATTATAGGTACACACTAGCTAGGTAAAGGGGCCTTTGGTTGGTTGATCATTACGCATACAACACATCTATTGACGTCACTGGATTTTGTAACATCCCAGAAAATGTGAATAAAATAAAAATGGATAATTAAAATTTAAATGTGATTATTTCTGTTTTTTGGAATTTCTTGGATTTTTGGCTTTTTCAAGGAATACAATTAGTGAAAGGATAATGGAGATAAAAAGATGAAAGCAAAAATTTACAAAGTTGATATTAAATTTATGAAGTCTCTAGTGACCCCTTTCAGTTGTCAAGATAGTTTTTATGCTAAAGAAAATGATTTGAATTGTGAAATAACTCTTTTTGACCCTAAAACAGTGCAATGTCAAAATTTTATAAAAATCTCAGAAATTTTTATCTAGCTGAAATTTTTACCATGTCTTCCTCACAATATTATTTACCCATGGTAAAAATATAAAAAAAATTAATAATTATATTTAAAGCCTTTAAAATTCAAAAATAGAAATTCGAAAATCTGGAATTTGTAATGTTAGAATTATTAGAATAAATAAATATGCATGATATTGTTTTTAAATTTTTATTAAAGCGTCCTTAGACCATTTTAAATTCTATTAAAAAGTTTCAAAAATTATTGACTTCATTTTCATCCACAAATAAAATAAAAAACAAAAATAGGATTTCTGTCCAGTCAGCATTGCCAGAATTTTTGTAATTTTTTTGTAGAATATTTTAACCCAAAAATTCTTCTTTGTGTCAAACCTTATCCCAAGACTTCAATAAAAAAGTTTTGTAATTTTTCAACTAGATTTGATAGCCATTTAATCAGGGTCCATGTGCTGCCCAGGAGTCTTTTCCCTCTCATCTCTTTTCTATCTCTCTTACATTTGGGCCTCTTTCCACTGTGCAGTCCATGTGCCAGCTAATCAAGATGCTTCCTTTTGCTGTCTCAATCAGATGGGTCCGGTCCCACTCACCAGCGTCACCTTTCCCCACTTCTTCTTCCTCTCTTCCATGCGCCGAAGTCATGTTATTCCTCCATCACTCGGCGCCGCACCTCATGGAGACCATACCGCTCCCATGCTTTGTCATCGGAATTCCCGTGTTGCTGTCAAGACCTGCCATTCATCTCTTTTCTTTAGCTCACCCACAGTACCACTTTGCCACGCTTGGATGCTCACCATGCCTTGCCGTCTTGACCCTGCAATCCCGGCCACAAAACCCACTCCATTCAGACCTAGCTTCCACTGTCTTGATTGGCTATAAGAGTCACCCTATGTCATCTGAAGCTGCATATTAGCTCACTCAATCACCATCTGCCCAAGCCGAGCCCAATTGCGCTAGAACTCACCCCAAATCGCTATTTTGGCAGAACACCAGAGAAAGAGGAGAAAAACCAACACAAGCTATCCGATGAGACATTTTCAAATTACTTGAGCGTAGAGCATCCTTAGGCATTGTAACATCCTGAAAATTCAATAAAGTAAGAAATCTAACTCAAAGATTTTATTTTATTATTTTATGCTTTTTTAGTTTTTCCTGGATTATTTCTTGATTTTCTTGGTTCTCTTGATTATACTTTAAAGGAGAAATCCATTTTAATAACAATTGAAATAAGAAATAACGAGTAAGAATAAAACTTTATGACAATAAAACCAACAAGATCTCAGCAAAATCTTGAGGGATAACCAGAACTATTTATGAATTTAAAATGCACATGAGTGACATGACACACTTAATGGTGAGTTGAAAGGCAATTAATTAAGACTTGACAGTGAATGGTAACCCATGTTAGAATTAAATAAAAAATAAGTAATTTTATTTAGTTATGGAAATTTTATATTATTTTCTTAAGTGATATATCTATCAACAGTAAAAATATCAGAAATTAACAAATTAATTTGATATATTTAAAAATTCAAAAACTAAAAGATTAAAAATTTGAAAGTAACAATGTCAGAATTTTAAAAATTAAATACAAAATATATTAATATGAAAATTTTACTCAAGGATTATATGGCATCAAGGAACTCTTATAAAATTTTTTAGAAATTATTGATGAGTTATAGATCTCCCAAAAATTTGAAAATAGAAAGTAACATTATGAGCATTGTACACTGTCAGAATTATTATAAATTCTGAGCACATCCTTTCAACTTGAAAATTTGACAAGATTTGATACTCATTTATCAAAAATTTCCATCAAGATTTGACACTCATTTAAGGCCTACAATGATCACTTGATCGGGAGGGATGAATCCAATACCTCCCCTCTTTTCTCTCTTATTGGCGGGCCCAATCGACTGTGAGGAACCATTTTGCCAGGTGCAGCCGAGCCTGCCTCCCTTCCTGTCTCTATCGGTGGGGCTCAATCCCGCATGTCAGCCTCAATTCTTCCTCCCTCCTTCTTTCCCATATGCTTCGCCTCTATCCAGAGCCTGTGTCAGCGATACATGCACCTGCCACTCCAAGCAATGGCGCCACCATACCCTACAAACTCTGCAATTACTATGCTACGATCATCTCCAGTGCAGCCGCAAGAATGGCACCAGTTCAAACCCTGTAGTCAAGTCTCCTCCTATCTATTTAAGCCGGCCAGACTTCTCCTAGATTCCCCAACAATCCTTAGTTCTCCATACTAAGCCCAAAGTAATTCACCTCCATTGCTAGCAGGAAGCAGGATTCAGGCCAAGACCCAATCAAATGATTCAGTAAACTAAAACCCAAATCTTTTTCACAATAAGCACCGTGACCCCCCAAAACATCATCTTCCTTTGCTTTATTGCACTTGGTTCGGATCAAATCGCCACTGCCATTTCTCTGAGCAAGCAAAGCTCAGGTGAATTCGGACTAACTTCCTCCCGCTGTGGTCCTCGCCTTCGGCTCCTGACCTTTGCTTCCTCCTCCTTGCCTATGCTAGCTGCCAGTGCGGTGAGCACCAGGGAGCCGAGATGCACCTGTAGGTGGCACCGATTCGGCCAGAGGCGGACGAAGGTGAGCTACCACCGAGGAGGGGTGGCAGCGGAAATGGCGACTCACCGAAGAAGAAGACAAACACAACTCGGCTTGAATGGGTAACGGAATGAGCATTCCGGGATATCAAGGATTCCATTTTGCTAATTTTTGAGGTCAGACGCTTACCGAAGAGCTCCACCGACGGTGGCCGGCCATGAGGACGAAGGAACATGGTGGCAGAGGGTTTTCGAGAAATGCTCCAAATATTCTTGAGGGGTTTTGATCCTAGGGTTCTTCTGGTATCGATGTTCAAGGCGATTTCGATATAGGTTAGCAGATCATTCAAATTTGGCTATTGCTCGAGCTTAGGGTTATAGTGGTAATGGCGGAATCCGATGGAATTGATGGCTGATTAGTTGATGTGGGCAAATGAAAGTTGAGGGGAAATGAAGGGCAACTTCTTGCGTTCCCAGTTCGGGTTTTATAGCCAAGCAACTGTTGTAGAGAAGCTCAGATAGCAAATGTGAACACTGCGGGAGTTTTGCGGTGGCACACAGGAGAAGATATGGAGCGGTGCAGCGGGAATTTCGGGCAGGGCAACACAGGGCGGCAACGTGGCACGGTGATGATGGCCGAAGGACCTTAGGTGGCACGGGCAACAGGGATTGGCGGTTACAACATCTACGTTCTTTGCTCAGGAGCTTCAGCGCAAGGAAGACATGGGCTGCAGCGGCTAGTAGGTGGGGTCGGCAGAGACCTGGGTCCCGTTTGGCAGTGAATGGCGTGGTGACCTCAAGCAATTTTAGTGATCAGGGCTAGAATGAGTTCATTGAATCAGTTAGAAATCATGTCACCAATTTAATGAGAAATTTATTGCATGATGCTTTGACAGCTATCTTCATACTATAGAAATTTTAGATAAAAATATTATCAACAGAATTTATAATAATTTTGACAAGACACTATGCACAGATTTCTGTTTTCAATTTTAGATTTATTAGAGGATTTAAATCTTCTCAAAACTTTTTCAAACTTTTTATAAGAGTTCTACTTGATCGTATGATACTTAATTAAAATTTAGATTGATATATTTTGTATTTAATTTAATAAAATTCGACATTCAGATTACTAGATTTTTAATCTTTCAATTTTTGAATTTTTAAATATTACAAAATAATTTAGTAATTTTCAGATTATTTTTATTTAAATCTGACAAATTCACTATTGCTAATCAAGATTCATTAAATAGCATTTATTTTATGCATAAATGCTATGACATGACATTTTAAAATTTATAAATGAGTCTCTGGAGTTATCTTAGTTTAAATAAAATAGCCTGATCGGGACATTGAGTTCACCATAGAGCTAGTCCCCGGCACAGCTCCTATCTCCAAGAGACCCTATCGCATGCCAGCCAATGAACTCGCCGAGATGAAGAAGCAAATTGAAGAGCTGCAAGAGAAGGGATTTGTTCGTCCGAGTTCGTCGCCTTGGGGAGCGCCAGTTCTCTTTGTGAAGAAGAAGGACAACAGCTTGCGGATGTGCGTCGACTACAGAGCTTTGAATGAAGTCACCATCAAGAACAAGTATCCTTTGCCCAGGATCGATGATCTGTTTGATCAGTTGAAGGGAGCCTGCATCTTCTCCAAGATTGATCTGCGATCGGGATATCATCAGCTGAAGATAAGGCCGCAGGACATTTCAAGACAGCCTTTGCCACTCGGTATGGGTTGTATGAGTTCACATTCATGTCCTTTGGTCTGACCAATGCCCCAGCCTATTTCATGAATTTGATGAACAAGGTGTTCATGGATTACCTAGATAAGTTTATGGTGGTGTTCATAGATGATATTCTCATCTATTCTCGAGATGAGGCTGAGCATGAAGGACATTTAAGGATGGTCTTAGAGAAGCTCAGAAGTCACCAGTTGTATGCCAAGTTCAGCAAGTGCGAATTCTGGTTGACAGAAGTTGCTTTCTTGGGTCATATCATTTCTGCTGGAGGTGTCTCAGTTGATCCTGAAAAAGTGAAAAGAGTGCTCGATTGGAGGCAACCCAAGTCAGTGCCGGACATCAGGAGTTTCCTTGGTTTAGCGGGATACTACAGAAGGTTCATTGAAGGATTCTCAAAGATTGTTAGACCGCTTACCCAGCTGCTGAAGAAGGAGAAGAAGTTTGAATGGACTGAAACTTGCGAGCAGAGCTTTCAGGAGTTGAAGAAAAGATTGGCTCTGACAAGGTGCTTGTTTGCGGACATTGAAAAGGCTTTGAGATCTATTGTGATGCTTGAGGCGAAGTGCAGGTGGTCTGGTGTGTGTCGAAGCAAAGGTAAGGTCGATACGCCTCGCCATGGCAATTGCGACCACATGAGAGAATTATCCAACCCATGACTTCCATTGGTCATTGCAGTGCATGCATCAAGTGTGGAGGCATTATCTCATTAGGAATCGTTGCGAGATCTTCACAGACCACAAGAGTCTGAAATACATCTTCACTAAAGCATATCTTAATCTGAGGCAAAGAAGATGGTTGGAGCTGATAAAGGATTATGATGCGGGCATACATTACCATCCTGGTAAGGCGAATGTGGTTGCCGATGCACTGAGTCGAAAGAGCTACTGCAACAACTTGGTGGTTCAGGAAGGTCAGCCTGCTCTTCACGAGGAATTTCAGCGTCTGAATTTGGGATTGGTGGAGGAAGGATCTGTTGTTGCTTTAGAGATCCAACCAACTCTGGTGGACCAAATCAAGAAGATGCAGAGGTCAGACAAGGAAACTGCTAGGATCAAGGAAAGAATCAAGGAAGGTAAAGCCCCAGGATTCTCAAAGGATGAGGAAGGGATAGTGTGGCTTGGAAAGAGTATCTATGTGCCGAATCAGAAAGAGATAAAGCAGTTGATTCTGAAGGAAGCGCATGAGTCAGCATATTCGATCCATCCAGGCAATACCAAGATGTATCATGACCTTCGAAGTGCTTATTGGTGGCCAAGAATGAGAAAGAAAATTGCAGAGTTCATAGCCATGTGCGATGTGTGCCAGCGAGTAAAAGCTTGAACATCGAGGGCAAAGAGGTTTGTTGCAAATATTGAAGGTGCCTGAATGGAAGTGGGAAGAAATTGGGATGGACTTCATTACAGGACTTCCGAGAACCAGGTCAGGCTATGACTCAATTTGGGTTGTCGTGGATCGACTGACGAAGGTTGCACATTTCATTCCTGTGAAGACAACCTATAAGGGAGATAAGCTTGCAGAGCTGTATATGTCTCGGATTGTGTGTATGCATGGTGGGCCCAAGAAGATTGTTTCAGATTGGGGCACCCAATTCATATCTAGATTCTAGCAAAAGTTACAAGAAGCATTAGGCACCAATCTGAACTTCAGTACAGCTTATCATCCCCAGACGGATGGACAGACTGAGCGGGTGAACCAAATTCTGGAGGATATGTTGAGAGCTTGTGCGTTGTCCAATGCAGCCAGCTGGGATCAGAGTTTGCCATATGCGGAGTTCTCATACAACAACAGTTATCAGGCCAGCTTGCAGATGTCGCCATTCGAATCTCTTTATGGAAGGAAGTGCAGGACACCCCTCTGTTGGCACGAGACAGGAGATCGCCAAGTCTTCGGCCTGGACATTCTGCAAAAAGCTGAGGAACAAGTGAAGATGATTCAGGAAAGGTTGAGGACAATGTGATCAGGCGTAAAAGCTATCGGCATAATCGCGAGAAGAGAGTTGACCTTTGCCCCTGGTGACTTTGTGTACCTGAAGGTCTCCCCACTCAAAGGAATGCATCGATTCCGAGTTCGTGGCAAGTTGGCACCGAGATTTATTGGACCTTTCCCAATTCTAGCTAGAATTGGGGAAGTGGCGTATCAGTTGGAGTTGCCACCGCAGCTGTCGAATGTGCATAATGTGTTTCATGTGTCACAGCTGAGAAAGTGCCTGAGAGTGCCAGAAAACCAGATGCAAGTTGAAAATGTTGAGCTTCATGAAGATCTGATCTATCCTGAGTATCCAATCGAACTCGGATGAAGGCCGAGCGAGAACAAGAAACAAGTTTTGCAAGGTTCATTGGAGCAACCATCCGAAGAAGAAGAAGCTACAGGGAGCGAGGAGGATCTTGAGCGGAGTACCCCAGCCTTTTTCCCTAGTTAGTTCCAAATCTCGGGGTCGAGATTTTCTGTTAGGGGGTAGGTTTGTAACATTTCGTTTTTGAGTTTCCTTGTGCTTGAATTTTAAAACCCGAAACCGTTGCATTTTATTCGAATTTAATCCAGCTTAATTCGAATTTTTAGAATCAAAAAGGATTTAATTTGATTAATCTAAACTTCAAATTAATTATTTCTTATTTTTATTGGGTTCCTTGTGCTTCTTAGAATTTTTTTGTATTTTTGGAGATTTTTCGGAATTTATTTGCTATTTATTGGAGTTTATTCGGTTTTACTGGCAATTTCCAAAAATTCAGAAATGAATTAAATTTCTTTTCTTCCGTTGGGCCGAAACCCTGTTCATCCGGCCCACCCGAGCCTTCCCGCCGCCCAAACCCTAAATGAATTCAATCTTCACCGTTGATTCTCAATCCAACGGTCCTCCTCCGCCATATCGTTTCAATGCAGTCGAGAAACCCTAGCACCCAGCCCGTCCGATCCCGATCCAACGGATCACGCTGTGCCACGTCGCCCTAGCGCCCGCCGCCGCCCGTGTAGCCTTAGCCGCGCGACCAACCTCGGCTTCCGCGTCTTTTCCCGTCGCCCTAGGCTATATAAGACCCTGTAGCCGCCGTCTCTAGGGTTGCCACTCCGCGCCGCTCGTTCTCCCCCACGTCTCACCCTCTGGGGGGCCGCCGTTGCGCTGATATCTCTCGCCGGAGTTCTTCCACCTCGCACGAAGCTTCCGCCGCCATTTTATCCGCCGCCGGTGAGCCTCCGCCGTTCTTTTTAGTACCCTCGAACTCATCTCGATGTGCTCTTTCTAAATCACTCAAATCCGAACGCTAATCGCCACTTCTTCGCCGTCTTTCGTGTTGTCTTCTCCATCTCCGGTGACTTGCGCCGCCATCTTGTCGTCGACTTCTATCGCCGATGCTCAGCCGTCTGATTTGCAGCACTCGGTTCAGATCGGGCCACGTCTCCCCGTTGCGCTCTCGCTTCGTCGTCACCCGATCAATCCTCAACGATCAGATCTGAGCCACGTCGCGCCGGTAAGCCTTATAGCCAAATTCTTTGTCACCCTCCACGTGGCGCCCCGTCGTCGCCACGTCCGCACCACCACAGATCGTGAGCCGCGTGGCGGATGTTTGGCCATCCTTGTCAGCATGCCTAGTAGTCGTGTCCGCGCTACGTCAGCTCCGCGTGGCGCCACGTGTGCGCCACGTCATCGCCAGCCGCCCCGTGTTAGCCGCGTGGAGCCACGTGCCAGCCATGTCGCGCCACGTCTTCGCCCCGTCGCCCCTGTGTATTCCTTGGTGAACCTAGCCCACATGGACCGAGTCGCCGACTTGTGGCCCCCCATGTGTCAGCGCATTTTCAGATTTAATCCGAATTTTCGAAATCAGCCAGTCATAGATCGACACGTGTCGCCCTCTAGCGATTTTTCCTGATTTCTCTCCCGTAGAACTTCCGAGAGCCCGTTCTCCTCCGTTCGAACTCTGATTCGAACGATTCAAATTTCTAAATTCATCTAAAATCATGCTCTATCTGCCAGTACCCTTATTTTGATTTTTGGATTTTATTTTATTTTATTTATTTTTGTCTCGTTTAGCGACGCAATGTTGAGCGAAAGCAGATCATCCGATGAGGTAGATCCACGGAGAGGTCAAGGCAAGTCTTCCTTGACCATGTTGATCCCAAGTTTATGAAAATATTATTTTGTTTTAAATTATTGCGATGCTTATTACTTATGCACCATACTTTAATGCCGCTTTTAAATGTTTAGTTACATTCCATCTTGTTATGCCACATTGATATTAATCTTGATAACCATTGACACCCTAGGAAAATTAATTATCGTAAATAATGGTAATCATTTTTGGGACGTAGAAATTGCTTAGCCATGCTTAATCACTTTCTAGATCGTCATGATTCAGATGGGGTCCTTCACCGAGCTTATTTGTTAATGAGGATCAACTTTGCCCCTTTCCGCAAGGGTCAGACGTCCGAGGGCGCATGAGCTACGGATCGAAGGCGGGACAACCGGGAACCTTGGGGATTTTACTGTGTTCTCCTCATGGGAGATAATAACCCCACGCCTGGATTGCACTAGTATGTGAAAACGGTTACAAAGCACTGGCCTTGGATCGATCAATAAGGGTTTCCGTGAACAAGCGGTGTGCAAGCATGGGTGTAGTACCAAAGGTCCAACCCTAATACATTGTGCTGTGGTATTATAGGAATTTACAGAGACAAGTCGGTAATTACAGAGGCGTTCTCATCAGAGAGGGCGGGTGGGTGAATTACGTGGCCGCCTTGTGGGAATGAGTGACGCATGCGGGCGCAGACCCAAGTCGGCGCATGCCGGCAACAGTGTAGCGTAGTCGGTGACGATCCCTCGAGCATGGCACATTTAATCTCATCGCCGCTTATCGCGGCCCCGAAAGCTTGCTTTCTTCGGGGCGGGGTGGTTCCGTGAGCTGGTGATCAGAAGTCGACCTTGGTAGCGACATTTATCGAAGAAACATGGTTAAATGGTCCCGAGCTTGGATGGTTTATGTCGATCTAGATGTAGCCAATCTGACGACTATTGAGCCCCCGAGGCTAAAGGGGAAAAGCCGTACCAAAGACCTCCGCCTTAAGCCTCTTAGACTTTTACTGAGAGGATTGGAGTCGGCGGGCGAAAGCTGCCCGGCACAGATCCGAAAACAACCATGCTCGGGAAAAGTCACGATCCGCGGGCGGCGTACTCGGCGGGGCTCGAGCAACTAAAAGCGCGCTGAGGGGTGCGGAGAAAAATTCAGGCGGTTGCTTCCGCGGCGTCGTGATGCGAGTTCGATAAGTTTTCTTTGAGGATCATGCGCCCGTCGGAGACGCCGAGCTGGCGTCGCCATGCGTCGACAATCGGTTGCGTTAAGCACACCCTTCGGCCTCCTCACTTGAATAATGGCGAAACGCTTCATTCGCCTTTCCTTCCCTTGCTCTCATTGCTTGCGATAAGAACTTCGCTAAAACTTTGACAACCTCAGAAGGCTCCTTCTCTCTCCGTCACGGTCCTTCATGCTCGGGGAATTGTCCGAAGGAGTTTCGCAGGCTCCTGTGCGACCGATTCTTCCTTCTTGGCCAGGTCATGCTCCCTCCATGAGAGAAGCTTGCTTGGAGCTGGGCATAATGACCTTAAAAGCCAAAACTTCTTGTGACAAGGTGCTCTTGTGACTAAAACAAAAAAGGAAGGACAAAGAGACCAGCATCTCCAGGGCAAGCACCCTATTGTCGAGAGAGCACTTGGCCATTGTGGGACCCTCAGGCAGCATCTGAGTCTGTGGCCAGGAAGGAGAAGGTAAACCTGAGGCTTTGTTCAAGAATTATAGCATTGGAAGTTCAAATCGAACAAATCATGACGGAGGGCGATTGATGAAGCAAGCTGAGGCGTAGAGGAGGCTTCAGGGACGGCAACTAGCCCAGCGAGCCTCTAAGGCTCGGCAGTTTGGGATCGTTGGCGAGGGAAGCCTTCTTGCTTTGAACCTTGAGCATCGGGAGAAAATTACCGAGGAGGCCGACATGGAAGAGGTCGACCCAAAGCCGGGCGAAGATTACTCAAAGCATAGGAGAGTGCCGAGCCGTGATC
Organism: Guadua angustifolia; assembly: GCA_036346375.1. Taxonomy (NCBI): domain Eukaryota; kingdom Viridiplantae; phylum Streptophyta; class Magnoliopsida; order Poales; family Poaceae; genus Guadua; species Guadua angustifolia. The sequence continues at coordinate 66,061,854 of CM070510.1, read as the reverse complement.
TCTGGGCGCAAGCGACCTGTCATGAGCAACAAGGCCCGGCCTAAAGGTGGCGTCGGTTTTGTCCTTGTTTTGATTTTCTTTCTTAGCTTTTTGTCTTATGCTTGTGAGCTAACCCGCTCTCTGGCGTGGGCGTATGCTAGCTCGTAGGGCCTTCGAGACTAACGAAAATGGCTTACTTAGCTTGCGTATTATGCTTTAGAGGGCTTGCTCTCGAGGCCTTGAACCTTGTGATGGTCGAGGAATCGGAGGGAGGCGAGGAGGTCGACATGACCACTGGCGCTTAAGAAATGCCGAGGGGCACCTGAGCTCCAAGCAAGGAGAAGCGACCAGGTGGCCCCCGAGGGCGGACGACAGCGCGGAAATGGATGGCGGCGCTTGCTTTCGAGACGAAAGGGTGCACTGCCCAGTGAGCTCGACTTTCAGGCGGATGATGGCCCCACGAGCGAGAGTGCGGCTGGGGGTAGGGTCTAGTGCCCCATGGCGTAATGCCAGACTACAGGAAGATCGCTATCCTCGGACAACAGCCCTCTTTTAGATTCCTGCTCAGTCGTTCTCCCTTGGCCGTTTGATGATATTCAAAGAGGAGATTTTAAGCGATTCGTGAAACACAAGACAGATGTTAAGTAAGGTGAGGCAATGATCCTTCCTTCTGATTTTTGTGGGGTTTTGCTTAGAGTTTTCCTCTTCGGCGACTTCTCAAGGACCCTAGCCAATTTGAAGAGGTGTTGATCGTCCCTCCTCCTAGCCCAATTTTACGGAGAAAGCGGCCCGGATCTGGGCTAGAAAGGAAAAGGTGGCCGACCTCAAGCTCATAGATGCTACAATGGTGAAGAGGTGCGGCGCGAAGCGAGCAAAAGGTCGGCGAGACAAAGGGGCATATCCTTGGTCTTGAGCGAAAGCTCGAACAAGAAAGGTCACGCTTCCCGTCGAACCCAAGGATGATCTTCTTTGCTTCGAAGAAGGTGCTCACGCCGAGCAAGAGGTGGGCCGATGAAGAAGACCGGCTGGCTTGAGGCGGGCCCTTCTCTGGCCGGAGCAAGGTCTCGGCTTGAGCAGAGACACTTCGTGGGATGTAATGGCGTTTGCTTGACCGATGCTCCTGGTGATGATATTTTTCAGCGCTCGACTAAGCGCCCGGTTAGCGGAGCATCCTTCACAGGGATGTAATTTGAGCGATCGAACAACGATACTCCTTGTTGACTTGGTTGGCGACCAATTTGTGAATCGCCTTTCCACGGTCGGTCATTTGTTGGACTCGGCGCTCTTGGGCGGCTCGTAGTCCAACGAAGAGGTTTTCATACTCCGTGCTAAGGGAAGTGTAATTGAATGATGTCTTTGGGCTGGTCCACCGAGGGATACCATGCTAACGCCTTATTATCGAAATCTGGAAGTCAATTGGTACGAAAGCGATATAGGAGCTCTGGACCTCTGAGTGCTTATTTCCTTTGGCGGTGCAAATACTTCGGCGAGTACTGCCGGACATTATTCCTTCTCGCTCTACCACCGAGACTGCCGGCTTAATTAACGCTTAGCTCCTCGATTAGCCTCGTCTGTCGAGATGAAACCATCGTGTTTAAGTGAGCGCCTTAAAGAAGGGTAGGCCTTTCAAAATAGGAAATGAAGCGGACTCGGAAGGCCATTCGTCCGTCGAGTGGTCTGCAGACCTCCTTACCGATCTCGGGGCGCATCCTCTCGATGGCTTCGATCTTCTAAAGTTGGCATCGATGTTCTCTGCGACCAGATGATAAAAAAACGTTACTACCATGATCTTACACCAAAAACACACTTTTAGGGTTAAGCTTTATTCGATGCCTTCGGAGGTTACAAAAGGTCTCCTCAAGGTCGGACCGTGGGCACGAGGATTTTAGTCTTAACTACGATATCATCTACATAAACTTCCGAGTTAAAGCTTATCTGCCGTGGAAAGTCTTTTGCATCAAAAGCGGAAGGTCGCCCCGCGTTCATGAACCGAAGGACATGGTGCATTATGCGTAGCGTCCGAAGGGCGTGATGAAGGAAGTCTTCCTCGTCCCTCAGGAACAAGCCAATCTGATGATAGCCGAATAGGCATCCAAAAACTCATTACACAGGACTCCGTCGCTGTCGCGAGCAGATCATCCGGCGAGGTAGATCCAGCGGGAGAGGCTGAAGGCAAGTCTTCCTTGACCATATTGATCCCAAGTTTATGAAAATATTATTTTGTTTTAAATTATTGCATGCTTATTACTTTGCGTACCATACTTTAATGCCGTTTTAAATGTTTAGTTACATTCCATCTTGTTATGCCACATTGATATTAATCTTGATAACCATTGACACCCTAGGAAAATTAATTACTGTAAATAATGGTAATCAATTTGGTGGGACGGTAGAAATTGCTTAGCCATGCTTAATCACTTCGGTACCTTACCATTATGGAAATTCTTTCAAACTCGATTCAAAATTGAATTGTGAAATTATGGCAATTGGTGTTGCCGTTTATTATTAATTGGAAAATAAAAGTGAAAAATGATTTAGGCAGGGGGATGGTTGCTTGGTGGGTGCGGGATGCACAAAATTTTGGAATGTGATTGTTCGCTGATCAATTAAGGACCGGTCGTGTGTTACCTTGGACCATGCTATCTGTACAACCACAAGTCTATATGGAGTGCGACACGGCTAAGTAATTTATGCGATGTCGTTATAAACCGCCATTGGGTTGAGTGAGGTGTCGGAGGACCCTTGCAAAGCGCAAGAGGGCTTCTGTCTTTGGGCGGTTTAGCCCTAACGGATGGTGAAACCTTAGCGGGCGAAGTTGGTAGCGGTGTCGTGCATTGTAAAGGCCTTGTCATGATCTCCCTGCCGACACACCAAAGGAAGTGTGTCAATAGCTTGGCAAAAGGGGTTGATCATGTCTTGTGGGTAAAGTGTACAATCTCTGCAGAGTTAAAACTACTTGAGTAGTCGTGCCCACGGTTAAGGGCAGGCGTGGAACGCTTTCACATAGTAGATTTTATGGTTTTGGTTTTAAATGGAAAAATGATGATTTTGGTTTAATTGAAAATGTGGTTTGGGAATCCGTGAGTGGCTGGAACTCCCGGATTTTAGTTTGGCGGTTAGAGCCAACCAGGTAGTTGAAACCTCGAAAATTGTTATACTTCAAATTTAATTATTTATGCTATTTACTTTTTGTTAAATACTGCTTTATGAAATTATTATTTGTATTTCATTTTAAATTCCTGCTTTATGCAAATTGAACCCTATATGCCTTCCTTTTGTTCAAGCCTTGCATTTAATTATTTGCATTAAGTTTCCAAGACTTACGGAGTATGTTGCATACTCACCCCGCTTTTTTCTTGAGTGCTTATTCCATATAGCGAGATGAGGAGATCGAGATATAGCTATCCAGAGCACGCATTCTACCGTTCGACATCTATGGTGAAGATTTTGATGAGGAGGATCATTCGGACTTCTAGGGGCGTGCGATCGGTTGCTGTGGGCATCTTGATTGGCTCTTTTGTTGCTACTTTTCATTGCTACTTACTCACTTTAGCCGTAAGGCTCGATACTTATAATAATGTGATGATGATGTTTACTCTCTTTTACTTTCTTGCTGTTAATTCTTGTGTGATATATACGTATTATCATCATTTGTTTCCTTTGTGTGTGCTAGCTGTTCTGGACTAGCAGGTAAAACCTGAGAGGGTTGGATTTGGTAATCACGGGTCCCTGGTAGTGTCCGTGGTTATGAGAGACTTGGTGAACTGACACTAGTTATATATTTTATTATTTTCAAAATACTCGGTTTTATTTGATTTGACACATGTTGGCAAAAATTGTGTTGTGTCATGTTATAGCAGCAATTGGATGATTCGTTGATCGCGAAAGACTGTGAGCATTACTTATGCTTTACTTATTTCTTATCAGTCGCACTTGCCCTTACAAAATTCCATTTGAGACAACTTGATTTACAAATTAAATTTCGTTCTATGCAAATTAACTATAATAGCCTCCTTTGACATGGCTTGCATTTATGGATTTTGTAAATACTACCTTAATTCTTGCTGAGTACGAAAGTACTTAATCTTGCTTAATATGTTGTTTTAGGTGGAAAAGAAAAATTAATGAGGCTCCGAAGGTTACTTTTCAATGCAGGATATGGAAAATTCAATAAAGCAATCTTTTTAGAGATTATGTCTTGTCAGTTTACTGAGGGTCGGATGGGCACAGTATAAGACTTTGCTTCTTTTGCTGCTATACACTCTAAATTATAAGATTACATTGTATAAGTAGCTTCTGCATTAATAATATGATATATGGATGTGATTCTAATTATTGTAAATATGTATACTAACCACTGATCATGGGACTATTACTGTATGCACAATAGATTCTTATTTTCACATTTTATAAAAAATAAGGGTCGTTACATATTTGTGTGTGAAAATCCAAGACCTACTTTGGTTGGTTGATCATACAGCACATGCATGGACGTCACCGGATTTAATTTGTGTGTGAAAATCCAAGACCAACTTTGGTTGGTTGATTATTACGCATACGGCACATGCATGGACGTCACTGGATTTGTGTGTTGTAGTCCAAGACCGGTTGTCTATGACCTATAGTCTTGTCATATTGTATGACTTAAAAGGGTGACACGTGAAACAACCCAAAAGACCAACTATAACTTATGGTCTGTCATATTGTATGAATTAAAAGGATGACACGTGAAACAACCCAAATGATTAGCAAATGTAAAGTGCATACGAACAAGATAATAACGCACTTAATTAAAATACGTAATAAAAATAATCACCATTCTCTTTATTCAACAAATACCATACAGAAATTATACATCAGGATAGTATACAATTATCAATTACAACACATGAAAGGCAAAAAATCCTATTAAGGACCTACAATCTAATCTCTAAAAGACCTTCGACATCGATCATCTGAAATAGTTAGTAGTAGCAATTGCAAACAAATATAAGCAGATAAAAATTTAGGAATTAATTGCCGTCAGACCTGAATGTAATTAGATAACACTCATCGAGATAACAGACCGTCCAGGGCCAGTCGACATCTCTCGCTAATTAATATTGCTTACTTGACTTAACAAGAGATGGTTGACAATTAATGATCGAGATGGCCGACAGACAGCCTGTTGATGAAATTGTGTCATGGTGTAGTGTGGCTTGCTATCTGGACCATTCATATAGGATTCATCCGATGTGGATGTAAACAACCGCCACATATAGATGAAAAAAATTCATTCTACAACCTTCAACTTATGTTGATGAGTTCGAATTTTAACCAAAACTCCAAAATTATTCACTTTGCAGCTTCGAACTCTCAAAATTGGTGCAAAATAGCCCCTCATCCAATGATTTTGACTTACGTGGCACCTACGTGTGTCTAAATTTCTATTGATTTTGACTTACGTGGCACCTACGTGTGTCTAAATTTCTATTGATGTGGATGACACGTATTTGCCACGTCACCCCTCTATGCAATGTTATGAGCTGGTCAAGCCCACAAAGGTGCCTTAGCTAGCTAGTGGGTTAGTAGAAAGGGGTGCAATCATGATGGATCGGATCATGTCATGCAGGGAAATAAGGGCATCCAAGGAATGTAGTGATAAGTCATGTCATTATGAAAAAGTCGGGTCTAATAGGTGTGTCCTTTAGTCAAAACAGCGTTATGCACGCTCTGTAGTGTGTGCTATGTACATAGCTCTAGCAGTTGACATTTATGATGCAATTGCATGATGGAAGGAAAAGAATCCAAATATTTGACAAGTTTGCTGTATGCATGTAGAAAAGTTAAGTACTAGTTTTTATTAAATAAATTATTTTGAAGCCTAACATGACACTTCATAACGATGGTGTGAATCACATAGCACGTAGGGTTTGGTTAGGTGTATATGTTTGTCTCGCTTTTCGTAGGATATATACAAATGTCAACATACACAAACTATTAACATGAACTATAGCTAAGATATATATACGCTTTTTAGAATTGAAAACAATAAGAGATGGAGATGGAAAAGAAGCCAATTGCTTACGATCATTTATCTATCGTTGCCTTTCCTTGCTCCCCTCTAACACGGTTTTTAGTCTTCCTTCGTTGCTTAATTCCCGCAGCAGAAAGAGGCCAGTACTAGTCTTGCGTGAAAACAAAATGAAAATAAAAATACTACGTACGTGAGCAATGAGCTGGAGTGCTGGCTTACTAGTAGCATAAGCATTCCCTATATATAACTACCATTATAATTAATTGTGACCTAGCTCGCTTACAGTCATTGTATATTCACTCCAGCCAGGAGTGGATAAGCTGGACAGAGAGCCAGCTCGGTCGATGGATCACAACGCTTAATTTACAGATACATATTAATTACAGCTCGATCGGTCCTGACAAGCCCGGCGCGGCCCACTCTCTTTGAATAAGTGTACTCGTCTAGCTAGCTAGCTAGGTCAAGGTGTGAATTGCACTCTATATATAACTAAGGGCAGCATGCATGTATATCCACAGCACATGCATCCAGGGATGAAAATTAAGGACAGTACAGGAAGAAATTACTCAATCAGCAAACTTATAGTACATCTGTCTATAGTAGCTAGCTAGCTAAGTGCTGCACTTAGCATGCACGTAGTACGCATGCACCACCAGCTAGGTCGATATATAGGAGCGAGTTAATTAAGGAGATTGATCGAGAGATCGATGGCGGATGCTTCGATCACGTTCGTGCTGAACCGGCTCGGGGAGCTGGCGGTGAAGGAGGCGGCGCTGCTGCGCGGGGTGGATGACGACATCCGTCTGCTCCGGGACAAGCTGGAGTGGCTGCAGACCTTCATCCAGCACGCCGACAAGGAGCGGCGCAAGGGCGCCGACGATTACGTGGGGCTGTGGGTGCGGCAGACGCGCGACGTCGCGTACGAGGTGGAGGACGTGCTCGACGAGTTCCTGCGAAGGATCGATCTCGACAAGCTCGGCCTCCCCGCGTGGAGGAGGTGCCTCAAGCTCGCCACCTCCTGCACCACGCAGGTCTCCGTCCGCCACGATCTCAAGGGCCGGATAGACAACATCAAGAACAGGCTCAAGGAGATCTCCGACAACGTCGACAAGTATAAGATCAACCAGCTGAGCTCAAATAATGCTTCCTCGTCGGCGCCGCCCAACTCCTCCATCTCCACCGTCGCTGCATTTTACGCGTGCGTATCATATCCATGTCTCGCCTTGATGATCACTATCGATCTCTCCTCTAATTAATTATTAATATATGGAGCCGGTTTGATAGAACAACCAATTACTCATATCCTTTTAATTAATTGTTCAACTGAACGTACGTAGTCACTAGGAAGGATTTTGTTTAGATGTACTATATATATTTTCACACCCATTTCCTCTCAAGAAACTACTCCGGCCGTTGTTGACGATTAATTTAGCGAGAGGTAATTCCTTTTTATTATAAGTAATGCCGTGAAAATTTTCTAGACAAAATATAACCACATATTCCAATAAATCTTGTTTAATGTGTGTATATTAATCCTTGTCCATGCCATCACTCACTTTGTTCATATTAGTTAGACCACTAAATTTAATTTCATCCAATTCGTATTCTCACTCCATTCTTTTTTATTTGTCATTTTAGAATACATGCAGTATATATGTTAGCATTTTATAACTTGTACTCCCTCCGATCACAAATAGCTGTCGTTTTGGATATAGGTACAGTCGAACTTTTGAAATCTTGATTGTCGATATCTTTTTAAATATTTAAATTAGATACATGAAAATCATACATGTAGATTTATCTTGAAAAGTACTTTTATAATATTATAATTTTATTTGGTTTTATAAATATATTAAATAAAAATTAGTGGTCAAAGCAATATTTTGAAGACCATGTTGATATCCAAAACGACAACTATTTGCAATCGAAGGGAGTAACACAAATATATATACACATAAATTTGTTTAGATTTGTCACATGAAAATTATACTAGTAGAATTGAGATCAAAAGCGTTTTTGCATCACTATATTTCTAAATTTTATGACATATGACTAGAAAAAAGTAACATCAAATAAGTTTATTTGAGATTGTGTTGATGTCCAAAACAATGAGTTAAAGATAATGGAGCTAATGAATATGTTCAGTACTGGGGATTTTGTATATATTAATATCGGGCCGTTGCACTTCCCACACAGATTAAGAAGAGTTCAAGTCTTGTATGAAAAACCGACATGTTTACCGCTATTTATATAATCATGCAATTAATTACCAGGTGCATATGACTACATAATATAGGGGTATATAGTGGGTGGAAATTAATCATTAGATGCTCTCTTGATTTATGGGGGCCTTTATATTTTGAAGAAAGGTAAGAGGCAAAAACACGACCTTATATTACGTTCTAGTCGGTTGGTACGTGGAACCCTAATTTATAATTCTGGATTATATAGATTCAAGTACTTAGAATAATTTTTCAATTTATATGCATACAAATTTTGTTTAAAATTTTAATTCTGAATTAAATAGATTCAAGTAATCACAAAAATAATAGATTCAAGTAATCACGAAAATAGTACCCCACCCTTTTAGGCTTTTTAGTTCTCAATTTACATATATCCATACATATATTTATTTTGGAACAGGTAGTTTCGTATTTATAGATCAAATTAATTGTACGATAAATTTATGTATTGTTTATATTATAGGCCAAAGCTACAATGTTATAAATTATTTAAATATACTTGACCGATTAATTAGTTGCTCAGAAGACCGAAGGTTTGTTAGTAGCGTTTATATGTCCGATCCAAGTCCAACTTGCATTGTGGTCCTTTCGTCTCAGCTAACACATCTCGATCGATTGTTTTGTATTTTGTTTTCTAGTTGTGGATGAAAACTTGACTCCGTCTATATAGTAATTAATTTACAAACTTTGGTGTTGGGGTGTAGTTCTTGAATAGGATTCTTCCTATTTTACACGTATAGTTGTTGCTATATATCCATATATTCCTATACTACACGTATATTTAGAGATATAGGTAGATGACATATCATATCATCTTACGATTTCTTAGATTACATATGAATTTCTAGAATTATTTATTCTTCTTCGATTAATTTGGTATAATTAATACTCCTAGTATTAAACAAGGGACATCGGTTATTAGAATATAAATTTTAATAGAGTTACACATAAATGTTTATGCGTGCGAATAGATTATTAGAATATAAATTTTAATAGAGTTACACATAAATATTTATGCGTGCGAATAGAAACTGTAAAGATAAGAAGGCTAAAATATTGCTATATGCATGCATGGCTAGGTTTTTTTTTATCCCTTTCCATTTGTTAGACTACATGCAAATAAACATGAAGAGTCCACATTTGTTACGAATTACAATATTAAAGCATAGTGTCAGACATCCAATAAATTGGAGCCATCATCGCGGTTAATTAATTAGATCTAGCTAGCACTCAGACAGATTGGATATTTTCTTTGTCTAATTAACGTTGGGATGTTCTAACAATTTTGAGAATTCCTAGTCTTTTCCCTGTTAGGATTAACGTGGATGCTTATAGGAGGGCCTTAAAATGTGTGTGTGAGAGAGAGATGTGTGTAAAATCTTTGTCAATGCCATCACTCACTTTGTTCATATTAGTTAGAGCAATGAATTTAATTTCATCCAAGTAATTTGTATTCTCACTCTATTCTTTTTTATCTTTCATTTTAGAATACTTGCACTATATTCGTTAGCATTTTATAACTTATATCACGAATATATATACACGTAAATTTTTTAGTTTTTTCACATGAAAATTATACTAGTAGGATTGACATCACAAGCATTTTTGTATCACTATATTTATAATTTTAAAACATACGACGAGAAAAAGATAACATCAAATGATTTTATTTGAGATTGTGTTGATGTCAAAAACAATGAGTAAAAGGTAATTAATGGAGCTAATAAATACGTACATTCAGTACTGGGGATTTTTTATATTAATTTTGGGCCGTTGCACTTTCCACACAGTTAAGAAGCATTCAAGTCTTGGTAAAATATATAAAACGGACATGTTTACCGCTAGTTCTGAGTATAATCTTGCAATTAATTACCAGATGAATATTTCTACCTAACATGGCAGTAGTAGGTGGAAATTAATCATTAGATGCTCTCTTTATTTATGAGTTATTTTTTAGATTTTGTTAGATTTTTTCTATTTTCAGCACACTCAAGAAAAATTGAAAAAAATAAGAAAATTTTAAAAATTCAAAAATCTGAATAAATCCCAATTAATCTTTTAAATACCTAAGAGAAATTTCAATAAATTTTTAATTCATTTAGAGCTTTTGGAAAATCAAAACAAAAATTAATGAAAAGAAATATAAAAACTCTAAATTTTTTAAAAAATTACAAGCTCGATCATGGTCTCAATTTTTAATTAAATCATAAATATTTCTCAAGGATTATGTATTAAAATATTTAGAAATATTAGACTTCATTTAGTCCCTCTAGAAAATCAAAATCAGAAGAGCATAGACAAAAACGTACAATAGCATTGTTAGAATTTTAAAAAATACATAAGTCTTATCATCACCTGAACATTTTACGTAATCATTATCATTTCCTGAGGACCTCATACAAAAAAATTTATAAATATTAGACTTCATTTAATGCCACTAGAAAATCAAAAACAAAAGAGCATATAGAAAGACTATAGCACTATCAAAATTTTTAAAAAATACATAGGTATGATAATGATCTAAAAATTTTACAGCATCATTAGAATTGCCTCAGGACCTCACACAAAAAAAATTAGCAATTTTTGATAGATTTTTCAAAAAAATTTAAAAAATTTAAATTTGAATTTGAACTTGACCGGTTTAACGAACAGTTTTTTGCGAGCCACCTCGATACATGTGAAAATCACAATTTTCGATCGAAAATCGTTAATTTTGTGAACCATGTTCTCACCTATAAAATACCACCTAAACAAACTTGAAATACTCTTTTATTACTATAGGTACACTCATATACTAATTATAAGATATTCCAATATAAACTACATCAAAAAAATTGCAAGAGAGTACATAGTTTTTAGCGTATTTTACAAATACCTTTATATATGGACATATAAAGGAGTATGTCTAAAAAATAAAATATACATACCATATCTGAAAAAATATAAATACCACCTAATCATTCTTATATACTCATATACTACACGTATATACCTTCTGTTGTACGAGATACTCCCTACGTTATGAGATACAGCATAAAGAGTAACTACTCCTTGGAATGTATGTACACACACACACACATAGAGAGAGGACGTATCTAGTGCAAATGGTTATTCAGTGCTAAAATGCAAACATCCATCGTGGGTCATCCGATCTATCATATGCGGCTTAAATTGAGAGTGGTAGAAGTCTCTCATGGAATGAGGAGAGAAATAGAGAGGGTTTTTCGCAAAACCATTTAAGTGATAAAGGGTTCCACCACTCTCAATTTGAGCTGCACATGATAGATCGGATGGTCCACGATGGATGTTAGTATTTTAGCAGTGAATATTTATATATATATATATATATATATATATATATATATATATATATATATATATATATATATATATATATATATATAAAATATCTTTTACTCACAGGAGTAGTTACTCCCACCTCTGAAATACCACCTAAACGAACTTGAAATATTCCTTTATCACTTTGGGTACACTCATATACTAATTATATATGTTAATGGCAACATATCCTGTGCACACAGACTTTTCGTGTACACGTCATGCACACCAACTAACAAAAGTTACAAAAAAATTCTGAAAAAAATTGTAGATGTACTTCATAGGTTGCTCTACCTATGTATGAAGTTTCAAGATCAAATTCATTATATATCGAGAGTTACAAAAAAGTGAAAATTCTGATTCTTTTTTTTTTTGTAACTCTTGATATATAATGAATTTGAACCTACAATTTTACACATAAGTAGAGTAATCTATAAAGTACATCTACAATTTTTTTCAGAATTTTTCGTGACTTTTGTTAATTGGTGTACACGGGAAGGTCTGTGTGCACAGGATACGTTGCCAAAGTTAATTGCTCAATATTTATGGCTAGTATGCTTAATTTGGATCAATTTGATGCAGGGATGAAGAGACCGAAGTGGTTGGCTTTAAAAACGAACGCGAAGATCTTAAGCAACTACTTCTGGAAGATGATGCGCCTGAGCGACGTGTCATCTCGATTGTTGGGGAGAGCGGCATCGGTAAATCCACACATGCATGGAAGGTCTACGATAGTCCTGTCGTCAGGGAACACTTTGATGTCCGTGCTTGGATAAATGTCCCACCGCAAACCAGAGATGATGACATCTTACACTCCATCTACAATAGTTTATGCCCTGACACTGATCATGGAAATTCTTCGACCGTACAAATCGATGAGGCTCTCTCAGAGTATCTAAAGGATAAATGCTATCTGGTGATGATTGATGGACTGGCCAACTTTACCAACTGGAACTCCATACTCCACGGCCTACCAGACAATGGCAGAGGGAGCAGAGTTATGATCATCACTCGCCTGGAGGACAAAGAAGCTGCATATGCAGACCCAAAAGTTGAACCGTTCAAGATACACAAGCTCGATCGAAAAGACAGCATAGAACTGTTCCATCGCAAAGTTTTTGGGGTCAATAACCAGTTCGATGGCACGGTCTTTTCGTTTTTTTTGAGAGGTATCCGTGACAAGGTCTTGGGTAGCAAAACCTCACAGTGTGAGCAACAAATTGACATAGCATGCGAGGACATGTTCGAGTTAACAGAAGGACTTCCCTTGGCAATTGTGCTGCTAGCTGGGCTCCTTCGGACAAAAAATACAGAAGTGTGGGACAAGGTGTTGAAGCAACTCAAGTCAAGCCAAGAGCACACGCCAGTAAAAAGGATTATGGCTCTATGTTTCGATGATCTCCCAAGCCGGCTCAAGTCTTGTTTCCTGTATTTTGCAGGGATGCCTGAGAATCTAATCTTCAATGCAGCACGCTTGGTGCGGCTATGGGCCGCCGAGGGATTCTTGAAGCCGAAGAAGGGGAAGACCATGGAGGATATCGGGCAGGATTACCTCAAGGAGCTTATCTTGAGGGGAATGATCCATCTGGTGAAGAAGGACCTAAACGGAGGCGTCTGGCTCGTTGCTATCCATGATCGTCTTCATGCTTTTGCACAGTCAGAAGCGCACGAGGCTAGGTTCCTCGATGTTCATGACAATGCTGATCTCCTTGCACCTGCTTCCGTGCGTCGCCTATACCTGCAGAACTACGTGCAGTCATACATACCCTTGGACACTCAGTTCCCTAAGATGCGGTCCATCCTGTGTGATTTTGCCGAGGAGAGAATATCACATGCGCCACACTCGAGAATAGCGCGCAAGAACCAAGCCGCCAACAGTAATGACTTGCGGTATCATGCTCTCAAGTTCCTCCGTGTTATTGATCTTCGGGGGCTACGGATGAGAAAGGTGCCTAATGAGATTGGAGACATGGTCCATCTGAGATACCTAGGTCTCCGGAGTCGCTCCCTTGCTGAGCTCCCATCGTCAATTGCACGTCTGATCAACCTCCAGACGCTTGACATAAAGAGAACTGAGGTGCAGGAGGTGGTGCGTGCATTCTGGGAGATTCCAACGCTACGACATGTTGTAGCAAACAAGCTAAGGTTGCCAATGTCAACCGGGGTATTGAGCAACATGCAAACACTCACGGGCTTAGTTTGCTATGACCCCTGGGGTCACGACATCAGCCCTCTGCACAACATGGTTTATCTTCGTTACTTGGAAATCTCAGATCTGACTAAGCAGCACTGGAAAGGACTTGCAGATGCCTTCAACAAGCTAGAGTCACTCCTATACCTGCACCTTCGAGGGGACGTTATACCATCCGAATTATTCACGAAATTTTCCCTTCGTCGCTTGCAGATCCTGGAGCTGTTCGGGAGGATTGAGACGCCTGACCAGTCTCGTGCCTTGGTGGAGGAGCGGTACACGCTGCCCAACCTGACCAGGCTCGTGCTCAAGCTATCAATGGTGGATCAAAGATTCATGGATAAGATAGCGCGAGTTGCCGAGTCTCATGGAGCTAGTGTTGTCCGATCAATCCTACCGTGGGGACAAACTCCTGTTCTCTGATAGTGGATTCAACAGTGTCACAAACCTTGTGATGGCAAACCTAACAGGATTATCAGAGTGGAAAATAAGGCCAAAGTCTATTCCAAAGATCAGAAGAATCGCTCTATCAGGTTGCCACAACATGAAGATCAAGCTTGAAGGGGAAGAAGGGCCGGAAGGTCTGATGAAAGAGCTTAATGAAGTGGTGGTCTGCAACATGCCTAAGGACTTCAGCATCGAGCCTGAAAAAAGTGCCTTCAGCCAAAAGATCAACCGGGTGACCATCAGAACAAAGAGCGAAGACATGACGGACCCCATGCAGAGAGCTGGGAGGTGGAGGGCAGGTGTGGTAGCAAACGCTATGTCCAGCAACCAGCACTAGACCTCTTCTCATATATACAAAATGCACTTGCCAAGACTTACTATATTATCTTCACGTGTGTTTTTAATTGATATGTTTCCTAGCTAGTCATCTCTCCGCCCAGCTTTCATCCGAGTGTGTTTGTGTGTGCGTGTAATATTACCAATAAAGCGAATAGCAGTGCACTAGCTCCTACATATTTGTGCGTAGCATGCAAGCTTTCTTAAATCAGTTGACAAAACTTTGTGCTTGTTCAAATGTTCTTCTAGCTAGCTTGTTATGAACAATGTAAAAACTCGATCGTGTGCTATATATCCATATTATATATATATGTGCAACATTACTGTGCGGTGTAAAAGAAAAATTGTACCTTAATTTGATTTTTTGTTAAAAGTTATAAGCTGCGCTCATAATACTCTGTTAGGACGCACGCTCCCAAATTCAGTTAATTACACGCTTGACCATATATACCTGTAAGTAGTTCATGTGCAGTGGTCGTGTAACCGGAGCTTGATTTTGCCCTCACTCAGACTATAATTCATTAAGCTGCAGAGAATTAATCGCGAAGTAAAGAGCTAGCTAGTTTGGGTTGTTATAAGGTTCGTATGCACCAGGATCGATCACGCGCGACGTTTTGTATGTAATTACGCACACTGCACAGTGCACTCATGGAGTTATATATATACACTGTGAGCGGATCGATATATAAAGTGACATGCACAAAACCGACCAAAAAAGAACAACACATCGTCCGTCCCGTTGTCGCAACAGGCAGGTGCGCTCGCCACTTGGAGTCGACCAAGGCCGAGATGCGGTTGATGGCAGCTCCAAAATTCCTTTGCTGTTTGGTTTCGCTCTGTTTTTGCTCTCCTGAAGTTTGTGCGTTTTCAACTGCGTATTGGAAGTGCCTTCTTCTCAAGTGCAGGGCTTTTGCGGGAGCACTTGTTG